>JAZKJV010000881.1:0-600000 GCA_037367405.1 Ottelia alismoides
TATTTTTTATTTTTATTAGCATTCTCTCTGTTTAAAAAAATAAAAAATATTAAAATTTAAAAAAATAGCAGCATCAACAATTAAAACAAAAAAATCAAAACAAAATTAAAAAAAAAAATAAAGCTGACGGTCGCCCCCCCACGCCACCGCCGACTACCGTCGGCCCTCACCCCCACTGCCAACCGCGGCCGCGCCGCCGTGCACGGCCCCACGCTGCGACGCCGACGCCGCCTCCGTCCTAAGTCCATAGCCGCAGCCCCCACGCCCTCCGCCGACCTGCTCGCACCGCGCCAGCTGTCCACGCAGCCCAGCCCGCCGCCGCTCTCCGCCCTCTGCGACCGGAGTGCAGCTCCGAGTCCAAGCAACCCTTTGCAGGTCTTGACGCGCGCGAAGAGTCCCCATTTCACCCTCACACACCCTCGCCAGAGCAGCTCCAGGTCACTTACGTTGCCTCGTCGATCCGACCGGTGGAGCTTCCATCCATGCCGACCATCTGACGCGGAATAGGCCTACGACTCCACCGATGCCTTCAGATGCTTTATCGGCGATGTTTCCTATCTCCAGGAAGAAAGAAGGTCATTTTCCCTATTTTTTATTGTATTGCAAGTTTGTCCTCTTAAGTTTATGTAATTACAAAACAGTCCCTGTGCCTTTGTTTTATTATTTAAGTCATTTATATTTTGCATAAAGAACCATGTGTTTGTACATTAATTTGGACATCAAATTTGCATCTTTTATTTCAATGAAAAATGTCATGATGTAGAGCAACTAATTCTCTACCACTGGACATTTATTTATATTTTTTTCATATTTGGGTAATTAACTAAAATTGTCTAACTGAAATTTTGCATATTTTACCCATTCAGTGCTCTTAAATTGATATCTAACGCAGGGTTGCTCTAAAAATTCTACCAAAGTTAAATATGATGCCTTGAAACGTAATTGAGATATTGCCCAAATTCATCCAAAACAGAGTTGTCATGTGCCTGAAATAAATCGTAGAGTGATTTTTGTATTTGATTTCTAATTAAATCCACATACATCATTTCACAAAATTTCAAGTCTTCTAGATTCCATATGAAAATATCTATATGAGATAATTCGCACTCTGGCTAATTTGACATGATGGATTTATTGGTAATTATTTACTCACTGTCACTCTGTTTTCACTAAAAAATCCATAAAAAATTCATATTTTGTCAAAAAATTTCAAAAATATTATTGTAGCTTCCTTGCATCATGTTTATATTCCAGTAAATTTTTCATAAATTTTGCTTACTGTTTGTGTGAAAAAATGTGAAAAAACCCATAAAAAGTGTGCACTTTTACTTGTTGCATTTTAACCCCTAAAATTCTAAAAAATATGTTTTGCATTCATCTCTGGATTAGGATTATAGAAAAAATATAAATTTGTTGAATTGAAATGATTTGACATTAAAATTAATTTGACCTAGTTGTGCGTTTTCTTATTGTCTTAATTCACCCGCATATCGCATTTCGCATATCTTTTTGCATAAAAAATAAAAAAATGTACTAAAAATCTACATCTAAAGTTTTGAATTGACCCCAAAGTTGTTTCTTTGCATCCTTGTGTTCGACCCCGGACTTGCCCGAGATATAAGTTAAAGCCGAGACACTCTTCACGAAGATCTCTCGGTTCGGACTAATTCGCTAAGTACGCGTACTACAACATACACAAATTAAACACTGTACTAAGCGACTCATCAACGTCCAGCAAAACAAATGGTTGGGATTCAAGGCATATTAATATTGTTTTACTTTGAACACTAAAAATTATGGTTTCTATTGTAATTTAGTATTAAGTATAGACTTTAGTTCAATACTTGTATAAAATCATTGAAGTTGGAGTTGGAACTTGATATTCTGTATATTAGTGGCTTAGTATTAGTTTTTTTAACTTCAATGCCTTAATCGCTTACGCAGTGTATCTTTTACTAGTTTTAAATCATTTTTGAACGTGTTTTTCGCAAATATTATTATATACCTCTTCAATGTATTTTGCTTTATTTTTTATTTTTTTCCAAAAATTGAGGCTTACGTCTCGAGGTTTACGCCTCGCCTAAATTTTAGAAAAACATCTCGGACCGCCTCACGCTTTTTTAAATCTTGGTCCTATGTCAGGATAATCTTTTTGTGGTCTGACTTCTCTTGCAACTTTGGAAAAGTTAAATCTCTAGCATCTTCCACCTTATCCAATCTATTTATCTCAAACTCTACGTGAGTACAACATTCTTGGTGTGAATCCCTCAATACTTTTTCATAGGTACAAAGCCATTTTCACATGTTAACTAACTTCTGAGTAAGACGACCCCTTACTGAGTCCTCCCCCTCGAAAGATCTCTACTGATCAACCATAAGATCTCTGACTCCCTCCTCCAACATCCAAGATTTCTTAAATATAAAAAAGGACGTGGTATGGTCCCCTCTCTAGAATCCTAAACTAGCGGGGTGCGATCAAATTTGGATCGCATGCAAGACGAAGCAAATCAAAGTAGGAAAGCCTCCAAAAACTCATTGGACAAAAAGGAAGTAGTCCAACCTGGAGTGAGATCCAAAGTTTCTCCTAGTGAATGGGTATTAGCTACGTTGACCACTTCTAACTCTAGGTCCCCAACCACCTCAACGAACCCCTTAGATAATATCTCTATATACCAACCATTTAAAAGAAGCCAGTGGATTTTTTTCTGGACCTCCCAAACCCCTCACATTCCATGAACAGTCTTCATAAAAGAATATATTTGCGTCCTACAGATGAAATGGCACATGCCACCCTCGCCACATTTATTTTAACATATTCTCTTTCTCCTCCAAAGTTGACATTACAACCTCATGCTTCCCATCAACCAATATCTTTGAAAAAACTACACCCAACTTTTTCGTCCTCGATTTATACCGTTACAACTTCTTGATCCAACCTCCCCCTACCCCAAAGGTTGGTAAGGATGCATGCAAGGACTCTGCCACAGCCACCACATGCACGATAGAGGCATCCAACAAAAAGGATTGCCACACAACATCTTCAAAAGTTGGGAGTGGATTCATTACGATCGTTATTTGACCAGGGTTCTCAACAGAGCCTCTGGTAGAGATGACGATAGAAGAGTTCTCGGCATGTTGGCATAAACAACTCCAACATATATAGTAGATAATTAAGTAATGTGGATGAGAACCAAGTTTTCAGAAAGTGGCACGCAACATAGCTCGGGACCCAGTCTCTCGACTTGGCCTGAAAAGGTCCACTGGGGTTTTCGATTGAGGGAAAGAAGATAGCTAGGTTTGGAAGATGGAGCCAACACCATGCTCCAGATTAAATGGACTCAAAAGAGGATCCGCAGTGGACCACTTAAAGAAAAAAAATTGATTGAAATAAATTGCTTTTCTCAGCTCCTAAAACCCTATTCTCATTTTGGACCCTTGCTACATGTGGATCCTGCAAGATCAGGTAATTAGGATTACCCCATTTCAAATCATCAGTTACTACATTCAAGCCACATGTAAATCTCACGTTCAACCACACCGAACTCTCATCATCAACCTTTGTTTCCACCTTCGTCAGTATCATTTTCTTCAATAAACCCGATTTTCACAAGTGTCGCCTCCTCCATCAACATTGCCTTTTTCGAAAAGGAGCGGTCACGTCCAATCCACACATCTGCTGCACCACTGATTTTAAAGACACTGATAGGGGTGGTGATTGAGTCTCCATGACCTTAACTTTAACGACTACCCAACCATCATATTTAGCATCGTCGAGAACAACTCCATCTCGTTGACCACCATCGCCATGGTGGTCAAATCAGCTCCAAGCCCAAGCCTTCAGAGAGTACCTCTACAATCCTAACCCATCTCTCGAAAAGTATTTGTCAATGAGTTTAAATTCCTCGAGATGAATGGAACCTTGCGTACATGAAGCACCATTTCTCGTCACCATATCTCCATCTGCAAAGCAAGGTAACCTCCACCGAAATTTCAGTGACTCGCGATCATTAAGCAATGGTACCTAGGCCTCTTGCCACAACAGACCCTGCACGTAGGCGTTGGTTCCATCCATAAAGACAACATCCGTAGAAAAATCAAAACTCCTGTGACTCGCGATCATCAAGCAGCAACACCTAGGCCTTTGGCCTTGACGGACCATGTACGTAGATGATGGTTCCTTCCATTGAGACAACATCACTAGATAGGGAGGCTCAGCTTCAGTAATCAAGATATCAACAACCTCTTCAGATGTCGAGCTTATTAGAAGTCAAGACACCAACATGATTCACATCCCATGGACTGAAGGAAACACCCATTATTGCATATGCAAAGGAACAACCTACAATAATCCCAACTTCATCGATGATGGCAATCCTTTGAACAGATGATAGTTACTAGGTTGGCTATGCTGAAAGATCAATTCAACTAGGGGTCTTCGAGTTGGAGTCGCAAGGATGCCCCCACCTACCACACTTGAAGCGGTGAGTCCTCACAATGCAAGAGGTCGTATGATGACCATGAACCATGTATTAAAAGCATTACAAGCCTAAACCCCAATGTCCACGATGGCTTACCATCTGCCAGCCCCCTTCAAACACACCCTCCATCAGAAAAGTAGCCCTCCTCTCCTCTCTCTCTCTCTCCACTCCACCTTGTCGGGGATCATCACCCAGCATCTTTACTTGCTAGATCTCCCTCATCAGCAAAACCACTAGAATTGCTTAAACCAAGGAATATGTCCCCCATCCCCTTCACTCATCGGACCACTTCTCATTCTTCCATTTAGGTAAATTATTGTAGCCAATAGTCGGTATTCGATGTTCAATTAGAGGGTCACTAAATAAAGAATAATTATTTTTTGAGCAATTAATCAGAACTATTCAGTATGCTATTTCAAATATAAATATTATGTTTAATATATATATTCTTATATATTTATACATATATGATCATCAATTAACAATCATCCAAGATAAAAGCACCAATTAATAAGAAATATATATGGAGCTTTACCATTTATGATGATATACAAACAAAAGAGAACCCTTAAATAATATAAAAATAATAATTTTTTCAGCAGATAGTCGACTAACTATTCAGTTGGACTGAATATTGGCCAACTAGAGACTATTTAGCCAATGACCCCTTGCATCGCAGAGTTGGACCGACTTTTTGATATGGTCAACCAATTATTACAATGATTACTTTTCGATTTGTTGTCTTACGCATTAATTTGCTTACGAGGAGAAACTTTGTGTGCTTCATTTCCCCTTGATCTTCTTATCAGATTTCTTCCTTGTTGATTCTCGACTGTGGAAGCGAGGACATTTCTAATCAAGTCTTCGAGCGGAAGATAGATAACCTTCTTGAAAGTCGTCCAGTTTGGTGCTAGTGATCTTGGTAGCTTTTTTACTAGCTCAGCTTCCTTCAATTTGATCCAGCGTTTGCAAGGCATTCACGATATTCTTAAACATGTACACATGCCCTCTTCTGGTGGATTGTCCTTAACCTTAGAGATACCCTCTTGGGTTATGCTTAACTAATATTGTATCTTGTTAAAAAAACTTGTAGAAAAATATACGGATTGAAATATCTCAATATATCCATATCAGCAAGTAAGGGATATTGATATACCCTGGATATCGATATCGACCAATATCAAGCGATATATCCATGATATGTCATCAGGTATCATCGATATTGATGAAATATTTAGTGTAAACTTTTCATCATTTCAATACATATTGGTACATGTCGATATCAATTCTCTATCATCGATATCAACTATGTTAGTTGACTTCATTACTTGTTTTATTACTTTTATACAAAAAGAAGCTTGGAAGGTAATTTTCAATTCTTTAAGCTTTAAAAATTAATTAGTTGGAATTTTCTAACCACTACCTATATTATCACATTTGCAAACAATTGCAACAAGAATAAAGAACTAAATTTGTGATTTATAGCATGGTTCAAAATATCACGGTATATCAACAATAAATCGACATCGCTAGAGGGAAGGTTTCAATATTTGGGTGTTTATCGAATTCCAGGATATCGCCTAAAATCTCACGAGATATCGGTGAACTATCGGCAATTCTATCAGACAAAAATTCAATATTTCGGTATAAAATTCCATATATAGGTCTATATCGACAGGATCACCCATTTTTTATTTTTTTGATCTATTCCTTTGGGATTTGACTTATGTATCCATTATTGGTATCAAAAATGGCGTCTGACTATCTGTGTATGTGTGTGTTTTTGTACGTGTATGTCCGTGTGTGGCTGTGTGTGTGTGTGTGTTTGTCTCTATGTGTGCCTATGTGTGTGTCTCTGCGTGTGTGTGATTGTGTATGTGGTTGTGTGTGTCTATGTGACTGTGTGTGTGTGGTTGTGTCTATGTGTGTACTTGAATAGGGGGTTTTGCCTCCTGTGAGGGAGATGAAACAACTCTAGAGCCGATCAAGGAATGCCTACATACATATTTGTTCTTATGTTTACTAGATTGTCTGTATGATATCCGATATAGTTTAGCATTTTGGTTATATATAATATGTGATGCAGTAGAAGGTTAATGTGCTAAATACATCCTCTTGATCTCACTAAGTTATTGTTTGAATTTCATAGTTTCCTTTTAATATCCTACAGCGGCCAATAATCAATAGTTGACAGCGACAACAATGATATGTGTGATATAATGTATATCGGCTTGCTAAATATACTTCGATCTTGCATATAAGTGTTTCTTATATTATTTATTATTTTAAGAACTAGCACGATTTTGATTTGCAAAAATATCATTTTTTATATCATTTCGAAGATTTCCATCAATACATCGATATATCCCAATATAACCAATATATATATCCCTTTTCAGGCAGACCGATACGATATCGATATTAATATTTCAAACCTTGGGAGGAGATAAGATTGAACCCATCGTTGGAGATTGCACATGATAAGGCATTCATTGACATGAAGTTAAAAGTTGCCCTCTTTTGCATTAGTAGCAATGATGGTGCCTTCATTATTTTTAGGTTGAGTGCATTTGGACTGAATAATGCCCCACAATACTCCATGGACTCAAGAATGATTTGCATGGGGACCTTCAATACCAGTAATTAGTCTCATTGAAGGATGATGGCCTCATAGATAATAATCCTTCAACAAAGTCAAGCACTAGCGACCAGAAGCACGAATTTCACTTATGCCCTCGATACACGGCTACAAGCCTTGCTTTAATACCGGATAAAATGATTGTTTATGGGAGACTAATAGTGTAGCTTGATAAATAATTATCTAAACAAATCTAAAAATCATTCAATCACCAACCATGTAAAAATGCGTACAAAGAAACAAGAGATTTTTTATGAAAATCACACTTGGCAAAAACCATGATCTAAGTAAATCAGAGTTCTTGATCGACCTTGTTGATCAAATGTTTCATTAACTACTTTGCATACCATGAATAACTTAATAACTTTTATAACATTATTTTGGTCATTGTCAAAGTTCTTTTTACAATAAAAGAATAATAAATAGTTATTCCGAGCAATCAAAGTTCTTAATCGACCTTATTGATCAAATATTTCATTAACTGTTTTACGTCCCATGAATAACTAAATAACTTTTATAACACTATTTAGGACACTGTCAAAGTTCTTTTTGCAATAAAAGAACAAGAAATAATGATTATAAGAATAATCCCATAGTCCTAGATGTAATACTATGCCATTACACAATAAAAAGGAATAAAAATAATCTAAGCGTTCAAATGCATGATGATCAAAAGTAGAAGTAGCATAATTACATGAAAAAAAGAGAACTTGAAGGCCTTCTATTGCAAATATCACATCAGCAATGATTTTTTTATAGAAAATAGGGTGATCTTCCAATGTGGAAGTCACGGCAAGTAACTATATCATTAAAAAGTTTTTAAAGTACACTACCGTGAGATCTAGAACTGATACAGGGCATTACAATGAGAAGCTATATTTTCTGAATAAAACCTCTGATTTTTTAAGATCAAATCATTTCTTCTAACTCAGATGGCCCATAGAACAGCAAACGACTTGGAACAATCATCAGTAGAATTGTTACCCACTGCACGAACCGACCCCTAGAAATCCATTGCCCCTATGATATCCACACAAGGAATCCCTACCTCCCTCCAAACCTGCTCCGATGCCGGGTATTTGAAGAACAAGTGATCTAAGTCCTCCATCATCCCCTCGCACCTGTCGCACAGCGTGTCCGCCACGCCTAACAACCTACCTTGCTTTATCGCACAAGCGATCCCTTCTCAGACACCACAAGAATATCTTAACTTTGCATGGAATCTTGACAGCCCAAACCGCCTTCATATCCTGGAAAAGAGCCAGATCCTGATCCTCTGTCACTCTCCTAAGGAGTGATCACATCGGCAATGATGTAACAATGAGATTCTCCAAAGGGACAAATAAAAAAAGGTTTTTGAGACTAAGAGTAAAAGCTAAAATAAAATTACGAAAACAAAAGATAAATACAAATATGGATTTACATGTAACCCTACTCCCCAAGGAGTGTGATGAAAACACAGGAGAGTTTCAAAAGCTATGTTTTCTATTAGAATCTCTCAATGAGTACATGGATTCTATTTATAGCCCCTCCAACTCAACCAAGTCCCACCACTGAGCAACGTGGGACTAAACTCTCCACACATAGAAGCCCAATTACAATAAATATATCAACATTCTGTCACAAGCTAGAGAATGGAATGCCCAGCTTAGACAGTAAAACACTCAACACACATACGTTGAGTACAACTATCATATACATCTCTTAAATTCTCAATTGCAACTTCTCACATTTGCGATCCGGGGAATCTGCAATTGATGATGTTAGGCTCTTGAATGCTATAGCTATAGAAGATAAAAACCGATCTCTCCAATGGAGACCTCTGTGAGTGATGTCACCATATGATGATCTATATAAAGGGCTTTCGTTGTTAAGTCCCTCCAATGGGATCTTTCTCAACAAGAGCTTCGAACTAGACATCTCCTACACTAGCTTAAAGAATGAGAGGAGTCACTACAGATCTCTCCGGTCTGAGCCTTTACCATGAGTCTCTTACATACATGGTCCACATCAAGACCAAGCCCACATGGGTATATTGACCTCTTAAATAAATGATCACATGTGTGCCTTATAAAAAACAAAGAGGTGTTAGTAAACACTCCTGTTATCTCCAATATCCATGTGGAAGGTATAAATTTCATCAAGTTTCTCTCTTTCTTTTCGTTCTCCTTTTTTCTCAACCACTATCTTTTCTACAACACAATTGCAGTCCCATTTTTTATAGATCGTATCCATTTTCCACTTTTTTTCTTGACGGTCATTCAGCTTTTTATAATGCCCAAGTACATCTGTCTTGTTGGGTCTATAAAAAAGCATAAAAAGAAACACATGCAAAAGATAAAATTCAAATGGGCTCAAGGTTCATTTAACATATCTGAAAATTGAATAAGCACTTACATTGGATGCTCTCCCAATTCTTCTCTTCTTCGATAGGGCTCCCATTAAGGGGACATGTCATCACCTCGCCATTTCTTCTCTTCTTACTTTACACAGTCAGAAAGTCTGGGAACTCAAATCGAAGAGGCCGGCAGCGAGAATTGGTGGGGGCATTGAGTGATATCATTTTAGGCAACGAAAGAGAATGGTGATATTCACCAGAAAGGGAGAGAAAGCAAACAGGTCGGTGATGAACCATAAGCAAAGGTGTTCTCTCGGAGATGGAATCTCCCCCTTAGACCCATCTTTGTCACAAAGAGGAGCACAACTGATGCAACATAGAATCAACCGACTAATTGGGAAGACTAATCGGTTGGTCGATTAGTGACAGTCGGGACGATCACCCCAGACTGATGGTGTCCCTCCTATAGGTAAACAACATTGAGATGGATTGAGTCAAGATAATTTCATCCTCCAATGAGGAAACCTCCCCATTCCACACCATGAAAAATCCTCCCGAACCGAACTACCACTAGATAAAATAACCCTAAACTTTGATAGCTTAGGCACCAACACGCATTGCCATTTTACATAATTCCAGGACCCAATCTTTGTCCCCTGCAAACTTAGAACATTCACATGACAAGATGTCAGCAGCAAGGTCGTTGGGAAAAACGAATAACTTGTTTATTCCATGAACCCTAGGCTCTCTTATATAGGAGAGTAGCCTATGGGTAAATTACATAAAGCATACTATGAAGAAAAACAAAATAGAGAAAAGTACAGATACTACTATTATTGTATGCGTTAACACTCCCCCTCAAGATGGAGCATAGATATCAATCATGCTCAGCTTGGAAGCACACTTCTGAAATGGACCTCGTAGCAATGCCTTGGTGAATATGTCCGCAGTCTGATTCTCTGATGTAACATGAGATGTAGCAATGAATCCTTTCTGAATTATATCACGTATGAAGTGACAATCCACATCAATATGCTTGGTCCGCTCATGGAATGCTGGGTTGTTTGCAATAAACAAGGCAGCCTGATTATCACATTCCAAGTTCATAGGAAGTGGTACATCTAAACATAGGTCTGTAAGCACAGCTTTCACCCACATCATCTCTGTAATAGCCTGGGCCATAGCCCTATAATCGGATTCAGCACTAGATCTAGCTACCACCGTTTGTTTCTTACTTCTCCATGAGACTAGGGCATCTCCAACATAGACAGCATACCCTGAGGTGGACTTCCTATCCTTGGGACATCCTGCATAGTCTGCGTCTGCACATGCTGAGATAGAGATCCTCTTTCCTTTCTTGAATAGCAGACCTGCACCTGGAGAAGATTTGAGATATCTAAGAATCATATGTATTGCATCCATATGCATCTGGCGTGGTTGCTCCATGAACTGGCTCACACGGCTTACTGCAAATAATATATCTGGTCTAGTGATCGTGACATACAACAGTTTGCCTACCAGTTCTCTATATCTTCTCCTGTCCACCTCCTCTGTGTTATCTTCATAAAGCTTCATGCTGGGATCCATTGGTGTCGTAGCAGGTCGACATTCAAGCATACATGTTTCACTCAACAGATCTGTAACATATTTCCTTTGTGACATGACTAGCCCATATGAATTTCTAGCAAATTCAAGCCCCAGAAAGTATCTAAGGACCCCAAGATCCTTAGTGACAAATTCACTACCCAGCATTTCTTTCGCCTGCCTTATGCCCTGCTCATCATCTCCTGTAATCAAGATGTCATCAACATAAACCATAATGACAATGATACCTCTCGTGGTTTTCTGTACAAACAAGGAATGATCAGCATTGGAGCGTTTGTATCCTTGTTTCTCGAAGAGATCCGAGAGCTTCTGAAACCATGCTCTCGGGCTCTGCTTAAGGCCATAGATAGCCTTATGCAACCTGCAAACCTTGGAGCACTCCCCCTCAACAGCAAAACCAGGTGGCTGTTGCATACACCTCTTCCTGCAAATCTCCATACAGGAATGCATTCTTCACGTCCAACTGATGGAGCGGCCAGTCTCGAGCAACTGCAACTGACAACAAGATCCTTAGAGTGGAATGACGTGCCACAGGCGAGAATGTGTCAAGATAATCCACCCCGTATGTTTGTGTGAAGCCACGCGCCACCAGACACGCCTTGTACCTGTCAATAGAGCCATCTGCATTTTGCTTCACTGTGAATACCCACTTGCAGCTCACTGGGTTCACATCTGGAGGTATAGAAACCAAAGTCCAAGTTCCTCTGGACTGAAGTGTTGCCATTTCTTCCTCCATTGCTAGCCGCCATCTACTATCTTGCAGAGCCTCACGATGATTCCGTGGAATATCTATAGCTGAGAGTGCCATAGCAAACGACCTGAAATCTCCAGATAGCCACTCAAAGGATACAGAGGCTGATAATGGATATTTAGCACAACTCCTCTTCGACTTCCGTAAAGCAATGGGAATATCCAAATCAGTTGTAGGCTCATCTGGCTCCTGCACCACAACCTGCTCAGAAATGTCATCAGATCCATCAACATTAATATTCTCATTACATACCATAGGCGAGCTAGTGGATGAGTCATGACCATGAGCTAGTGGAGGAAGCCTGCGGGTATAATGGAACGGGAAGGGTGAGATAGGCTGCTGTGGTGGTGGTGGTGGTGGTGTTGGTGATGGCATCTGAGGTGGTGGTGGTGTCATATATATGGCATCAGGTGGTATAGGTGGAATCTGCTTGTCTCCTGATGCTGAAAAATACATAACAGATTCAAAAAATGTAACATCTGCACTGATCATATACCGCCGACGTAGAGGATCAAAGCACTTGTACCCCTTTTGAGTTCTGGAGTACCCAACAAAGACACACTTGACAGCACTAGGAGAGAGCTTGTCAGTACCTGGCGACAACTGATGGACAAACGCAACCGACCCAAACACACGAGGAGTGAGAGTGAACAGATCCTTGTCAGGATGAATAAGGGAGAACGGAATCTGTTCATTCAAGACAGACGAAGGCATACGGTTGATTAGGTAACATGCAGTAAGAACTGCATCACCCCAGTAGGAATAGGGAACATGACTCTGTATAAGTAGTGGTCTAGTGACATCAAGAAGGAGACGGTGTTTTCTTTCAGCAATCCCATTCTGTTGAGATGTATGAGCACAAGATGTTTGGTGAATAATTCCTTTTGAGGAGTAGTAATTGGCAAGAATATTAGTGCACAACTCTAAAGCATTGTCACTTCTCACAAGTTTCACAGATGTAGAAAAAACATTTTGTATTTCATTCAGAAAATGGATAATGATATTTCCTGCTTCAGATTTATTTTTCATCAGAAATACCCATGACACTCTAGAAAAATCATCCACAAAAATTATATAAAATCTGTGTCCCTGATGATCGGGTACACGACTCGGACCCCAGATATCAATATGAAATAACTCAAACTTGGAGGTACTACTCCGACCTGGATGACTGGGAAAGGATGACCTGTGATGCTTTCCCAACTGACATGACTCACACTGAATAGGTGTGTGAGGGAGACCATAAGGTAAAACTTGACGCAACTTCTGAAGCGGTAAATGACCAAAACGCATATGCCATAATAAGGTTGATACTTGTCCAGAAGAGGATGAGGATCCAGCAAAAGGAGTCTGATTCAGGCGATATAGGCCTCCTTGCTCATAGCCACGACCAATCACGTTGCCCGTATGGATGTCCTGAAAAATCAAAGAAGATGGATCAAAAATTGCCCGACAATGTAGATCTTTTGTAATTTGGCTAATTGACAATAAATTGATTGAGAAATCAGGTGCATGTAGCACATTCTTGAGCTGCATAGAGGATGTCAACCTAGCCTCCCCCTGACCAGTGATGGGGGAATGAGTGCCATTGGCAATCACGACTGTCCGACCTGGAGGGATTTGAGTGTATCCTGAAAGCAGACTATGGTCGCCACATAGATGATGTGTAGCGCCCGAGTCCATAATCCATGGTAAAGTTTCTGATCTACTACTGTGGAATGCAAGTATACTACCTGAAGCACTGGTAGACGCAGAGGCAGAAGCGGCAGCATCAGAATGACTCTCTGTAGTCGGTGCTGGGCTAGATGGTGGAATAATGCCCCTCAGACGGGCAACTAGATCCTCGAATCGTTGATCCAGAGTGGCAGCAGACGGGGGCTCTATTTGCTCAGCAGCTCGTGTAGATGCAGGAAATCCATGCTTTGAGTAGCATGTGTCTTCATTGTGTCCTACTCGATGACAGTAGGTACATGTTGGTCTAGTGCGGCCACCTCTTCCACGAGGTCCACGTCCGCGGCTAGGGTGATGGAACCCACGACCTCTGTTGACTGCCATGGCGGAAGAGTTCCGACTCGTAGCTGTGGAAGGAACTGTGATCCGACTCAATCTATGAAACGCTTCCTCCATTGGAGGAATAGTAGAGTCTGCCAGAATCTGTGATCGTGCTGCCTCATACTCAGGATCAAGTGCAGCCAGGAACACACCCACCATCGTTGCGTTCCCGTATGTCTTCTGCTGTTCTGGCGTAGCTGTGAGAGGCATGAAGCTATAAAGCTTCTCGAACATCCCTCTTAGTGATGTATAGAGGGAATGTAAAGGGCGACCATTCTGCTTTATTGTGAATATGTCATGCTGAAGTTGCAGAATCTTCGTCTCGTTCTTGGCCTGGGAGTATGTAGCCGCCAGAATGTCCCACATATCCTTGGTTGTGGGCTGGTGTAGAATGTCATTGGCAATTTCAATAGCCAATGTACCAGATAGCCAAGACTTTGGCATATGAATCATCAGCCTCCCAAGAGGCATTGACTCCAGTCTTCTCTGCAGGCTCCGGTTCGGTAAGAATGTGCTTCTTACCTGTTGACTTCATCATACTCATGAACTGCATAGCCCACAGTTCATAGTTTGTACCGTCCATCTTGACAATAGGCGCTGGACCACGAAATGCGCCAATCGATGGGATATCTGCCTTGCTCTCTAACATACTGGATACTGAAGACTGGAACAATTGACAAAATATGTGATTTGTCTACAATGACATAGATGGGATTAGTTGCATGTGTAGACCTCAAGCAACTAACCCCATGTAGATCAAGACGTGTGTGTGCCCTAGGGCTTAGGGCTTAGCACACGTACGCACATGAAAGAGGCACGCGCGCACGCAACTGGAGATGCACAAAGATGTGCACTAGAATCTGCCCAAGCCCTGACGAAGCCCGACGCCGTAGGGCTGGCTTGCGCACTGGTGCAGGAGGGCGCACAGGCACTGCTCAGTGCTGTGGCGCGTGATCACGCAGAGGAGCAGCACCGCTACAGCGCACCGCGTGCAGGCGCTATCGCGTGCACGAGCGCACGCTCGCGCACAGCGCGCAGATGCGCTGGAGAGAAGAGCAGCGCTGGAGAGACTCGCGCACAGCGCGCAGAGGCGCGAGGCGCAGAGGCGCTGGGGAGAAGAGCAGCGCTGGAGATCTCCTTCGGCGCCGATGAGATGGAAAGAGAAGAAGAGGCCGGCGGGTGGGGTGGGCTAGGGTTAGGGTTTCGAGAACTCCGGTCTAGGACCGTCGCTCTGATACCATGTTGGGAAAAACGAATAACTTGTTTATTCCATGAACCCTAGGCTCTCTTATATAGGAGAGTAGCCTATGGGTAAATTACATAAAGCATACTATGAAGAAAAACAAAATAGAGAAAAGTACAGATACTACTATTATTGTATGCGTTAACAAAGGTTGCAAACTAATATGTCAGCAGCAAGGTTGTAAAAGTGGTTGACTGGTCACTGATTAAGGATTACTCGACAGTCGAACGATTAAATGGAATTAGTTGGACTTTATTCAGTCTGTTATTTTAATTATTTTAAGTATATAAATAATTTATATATATGCATATATATTTATATATGTATACATTTTATATATTATAATAATGTAATAAAGAAAATAATTGAATTCCAATTGAACAATAAGCATTTGAGATTAGGTTTGCTTTATAAAAAAAAGAAATAAAACACGGTCTAGTTGACTAATCAGCCTAGTCAACTGACTAATTGGGTTGACTAATCAGTTGGCCGATTAGTGACCGTCGGGTCAGCCAACCCCTACCCCCCCCCCTAGATTAAACATGCCAGTTAAACAGCCTAGTCAACTATTTTTTGCAAGCTTAGTCAATTGCCGCCCTCTTCTCCAGCTGACGCAACATGCCTACATTCCAAGTAACAAACTTCATCAGGAAATTGATGGGGACATCCTGAACCCAGCGACATTCTCCAACTCATGCATAAGTTTTCTGCCATTTGTCAGGCTCCCTTCTGCCAACATCAAATTTACCTTTGCATTTACTAGCGTTGCCTTCTCAAACTCAAGCCCATTCGCAGTGACGAACTCCATAGAAGAATGGGATGGCTCAAGTCCCAAAGAGAAGCCGCCAACCTCCTCAACAAGAAAGCATGTTTCACCCTTCTCTTCCCATCGTGTACTCCAGTTGAGAGCATCACATCTTTGCCTTTTCCTTGAAAAGACTAGTATGTCGAGCGAGTCCCCTATCTCCTTGGAGCAATGATATGTCAGTCTCTCTCATGCTAAAGACACCACAAATCTAGTGGTCAGCAGGCTCACCACCACCACCACCCCCCCTGAAATGCACCCATACCTTCCTCCAAAGCAACCATCGTAGGCTCAGAGATATACGGAACCTCATGGATGGGCCCTTGAGGGCAAGGAGGTTTGCGCCTTCTCAAGGATCGGACCCAAGTCACAAATGATGGCATCAGGTTTTGTGTTCAGCATGCAAGGTGTTATGTTTGTGTGTCCTCAAAATGGTTCGTGCCGGGTTATGTGTTGAGGATCGGAAGGCAAACTTGCAACACTCAGGAGGCATTGATATCGAGTCGGGTATGTATTTCTGGACCATCAGAATAATGGGAGGTGATTACGGAAGCTGTGAAAAACCTCGTTTATAAGTATGAAGGCCAGGATTCTATCATAATGTCACTTGAAAAAATATAGTCAACAAGAAAAACAGATATCAATGAACAATGAATTTATCATACCTCTTGAGCAGGGCGACTATAATCCACAGGATCTCTACCAGTAATAGCCTCCAATAGAACAACCCCAAAGCTATAAATATCACTCTTCTCATTAAGCAGACCACTATTAGCATATTCTGGAGCTACATACCTTCAAACAACAAGTATCACGAAAACAATAAGAAATTGTGTTAGGAGAACAAAAAATTGTAGAAAACAATTCGATAATAAAGAGAAAAGTTATTTTAAAAACCTACCCAAAGGTTCCCATCACACGAGTTGTTATGTGGCTTTTTCCTGCTCCAAGTAGCTTAGCTAGACCGAAGTCAGAAACTTTCGCGTCAAAATCATCATCAATCAGGATATTGCTGGACTTGATATCACGGTGCACCACTTTTGGTTCTATGGCCTCATGCAAATATGCAAGACTATTTGACATTAAAAGATAAAAAGTTGAGCATGTACAGTAAACATAAGCACGAAAAAGAACATAAATCTTGGATCAGAATGCACTTACGCCTTAGCTGTTCCAAGAAGGATTTTGATACGTGCTTCCCAAGTAAGAGAACCTCGTTGACGCATCGCTCCATGAAGCCATTGCTCCAAATTTCCATTGTTGACATATTCATAAACTAACATCCTGGTGTAAGACCAGACTGACCAGTTAATAATTTGTCAAGGCCACAATGATCATAGAAGCTCCCCTCTATTCCACCATTTAATCATAACCAGTTATGAAAAAATCAACTCGCATGAACTGATCTAAAAAAGGCTATCATGGATGAGCATGCGTATCTGATTATAAAGCTAGTTTTAATGTTACTTTTGTAGAAACATATTTCTGAAAGAACATGTTTAACATTCACTGATAGCAATGAAGTGATGAGTGCAAACGGAAGTTTAGTTCAATGAGAGAGACGCAAAAAAGGAGGCACCTCTGTGTTCCTTCAATGCAGTAACCCAACAGACGAACCAAGTTTTTGTGGCGGACATGACCAATGGCCTCAACTTCAACTCTAAACTCTTTCTCTGCTTGACCTCTAATAAGGTAGAAAACAAACGAGCATGTAAAAAATAAGTACTTGCAAGGGAAAAAAAGGAAAAAGAACAGTTATGCAATGCTTGAGAATACTGCTTTGATTGCAAAAATTTAGAAAGGTAAGTTTACTTACAAATTATTGAGAAGTTTCTTGATAGCCACCGGCGTCCCATTCACCAAGTATCCACGGTAGACAACACCGTATCCTCCTTCTCCAATAACATTATCCCTGGAGAAACGATTCGTTGCAAGCTCCAGGTCTCTCAATGTAAACCAATGACCCCAGCCAAGGTGTGAAAATTCAGGCAGACCAATTAGAGGAGATGGTGCTGTAATGGGATTCACTGATTGCGTCCTATAAACAGTAATACCCCCAGAATCCTCACCAGATTGAGAACTTCCATCCCGGTCTATGCGATGAAATGATCCCGAGTGACTATTAACATCTGTATGCCTTGGTTTCCCTAAGCCATATTGAACTATAGCCTTATCTGCATCTTTGTTGTAGGATTTTTCACGAACATCACGGGCTGCAAAATTATTAAATGGAACCTGCTCTATACCAACTTCCTTAATCTCTTTGGACACCGGAGGAATTCGAGTTATGGGCAAGTTGTCGGAGGCCCTCCTTAATTTCCTTTTATTGCGGGCGGTGAGACATATACCCAATATGGAAAGAATAAACACAATGAAGAATCCAACTGCTATGCCAATCACAACCCATAGCTTTAGGCCGAAGAAGAATGTCTTTTGAGATAATTGTTCGGAGAGGCCACTGTTGGATGAAGACATTTCCAGAGACTCTGTAATTCATTTGAAAAAAGGGTTGATCAAAAGAAAAAGAACAAAAGCCGTGGACAATGAAATACAGAAAGACAATAATAAATCTTCTGGATTTTCAGTAAACTCTTAAAAAAACAAAATATTAACAATAAAGGAATGTGAAAGTGAGCTCCCACTCTAAGGACGATGGTTCACCCCCTCCACCCCAATCATTAAAAAAATAAACGAATGTGAAGTGCGGGTGACAAGGCACTAAAAATAAAATATTTCCGGTATTGCAGTATGCATATGACACGGTGATGTTTATGGGAGCAGAGGAGGAGAAGATTCGGCGGGCTTCTGCGATCATGAATATCTTTGGTGACATTTTGGTTGAACATAGACAAGTCAGTTGTGGTTCCATTCGGCATGATGGGGCAGGAGGGGCAAAGGCTGGGGGAGCTGTTGGGGTGTCCTATTGTTGCATTACCGATTACTTACCAAGGGTTTACCTTTGGCAAGTTAATGGAGGATATCTCCATATGCAGGCGGAAGCGGACGGTTAAGATGCAATGAGGAGTAGAATCGGGTGGTGGAGAAATGAGCGGGAATGAGCGATGCGGATGGAGATATCCAGACCATGATCGTGCGGCTGTGAATGCGCCACGTGGCGAGATGAGGTGCAGGCGCTAGCAGACGAAGGAGATGGCATCCTGCTCTTTTAATGAAGGTACTAAAATACAAGGGTACAATGATACATACATATAGTGTACAATGGAGTCCCAGAACCCAAGTTTTGCATACGAGCTTCGATTTTAATGAAACTGGTCTCATTTTGAAGGTCTCTGAATGTGTATTAATTTAGAAGTGAGTAGACATAGATTGGAGATTGTATGAGAGAGATATGTCCATTCTAAGGTTCATGACTTCCAACTTGGTTTGGGGTTTTATTGGGCAATTTATTCAAGTTAGCAATTTTTGGTATTTTTCTTGTGTTATTGTTAGTAATTTATGCAGTATAAACGGCATTTATGGATTTTAGAGTTAGTGTAAAATATATACATATAGGGTGAATTTCACAAGTGATTTTGGCTTCTTTTAATGCAGATGCAAATGCTAAGATGCAGATGTTATCAATGCATGCATGAATGCTAATTATGCAATTTTGGTGGAAATATGCTCCTAATTACTCGGGAACAAGGCTCTATTTTCAACTTTAAGAGTGATGAATCACGGATTCATCACAAGTCGGTCTAGGAAAAGGGACAGGGAGGTTCTGCTGGGGAAGATCTAGGATTCTATCAAGGGATGGGAAGCTGATTCTGCTAAAGCACGTCTTCTCGGCCACTCCAACTTTCTACTTTTCCATGAGGTTGATGCCTGCCAGGGTGCGTGTTAGAATAGAGGTGATGATGCGCAGATTTTTCTGGTCGGACAGTAGGTAGTTGAGGCAGGGGGTCCATTTGGTGGATTGGAATAGGGTGACGGCGTCGAAGAAGAAGGGAGGGTTGGGCGTTCAGCGGTTAAAAGAATTGAATAAGGCTTTCTTGGCAAAATGAGTGGCGCACTTATAGAGGAAGTCAGAGAATATGGTCTGTAGGGTGTTGAGAAAAATCTACGAGATTTCTATGTCGTGGGAAGTGGTCGTGGGGGGAGCTCCTATCGTCATTATGGCAGGGCATTTCGCAGGTGATCACTCAAATGGCAAGTCATATGTGATCGGTGTTTGGGGACAAAGGGTTTTTTTGGTTTTGGCGGGATGATTGGACAGGGGAGGGGCTCTGGGGTGCGATTTCCACGGTTAATGCTTATTATGTATAAATTTAGCATTGTATATACCGAAAATAGCATGCTAAGAAGAAAATAGCATGTTATCATGAAAAAATTGCATGATAAGAAAAAAATAGCATGTTATGTTTAAGATGTAACATGCTATGAAATAAATAGCAAGCTAAGACAAAAATCGCATAACATGATGACAAAATAGTATGGTAAGAAAAAATAGCATGTTATATATGCATTTTACAAAGGAAATAATATAAAATGTAGAAAATAGTATGTTAAAAAATAGCATGCTAATAGAGAAAATAGTATGATAAAAGGAAAACAATAGCATATTATGTATGAAAAGTAGCATTATACCAAAGAAATAGCTTGCAATGAATGAGACATGATATGCTCAAAAGAACTTTTAATGTAATAATGAGAAAATAATATGACAAGAAAAAATAACATGGTGTAAGAGAAATAGCATGCTACAAAAGCAATAGCATGGAATGTGTAAGAAATATCATGTTACAAAGGAAAATAGCATGCAATGTATGAAAATATAGCATGCTCACGTGAAATTGCAGGGGTCATGGGACAAGGTACATAGCGAGGGCTATAAATATGTACTTTCAAATGAGAAAATAGCAGTGACGAATTAAAAAACCTGCTATAAATAAATAGAATGGGTTCATATCCCTGCTATAAAATCAAGAAACATATTATATATTGATAAAAAGGTTTGAACCTGCTATAAAAGATATGATGGTAGTGGTGATGAGTATGAATGGAGAAAGGGAACTTCTTTGGAATCGTGATTTTTTTATTGTAAGTAGAGTGATCCCCCATTGTGGGGGTCACTGCCAAAGAAATTTCATTAAAAAGAGTATAGATTAAACACTACCGTGGGATCCAGAAATTATAAAGCGCCTTACAGTAAGAGGATACATTCTCGTAATAAACCCTCTAGTTGTTGAATATCAAATTGTTTCGTCCTTGCCTAAATGACCCATAGAACAGTAAACGGCGGTAGAGTTGGTGTCGACCGTCCGTATTGATCCCCAGAACTCCGTTGCCCCCTCGCTCTCGACCAAGGGAATCCCTACCTCCCTCCAGACCCATTCCGATGCCGAGCACTTGAAGAATAGGTGTTCAAAGTCCTCCATCCCCTCACACCTGTTGCATTGTGTGTGTTCCAATCTTGACAATCTCCCACTCTTTGCTTTATCATATAAGTGGTCCCTTCTCAAACACCATAGGAAAATTTTAACCCTATACAGGATCTTCGATTCCCAAATGATTTTCATATCCTGCCACAGTTCCACATCCTACTCCTCTGCCCTCCATCTCATATCCTTGTAAACTTTTTTTATTGAGAATTTCGATCCCACCCACTGACAACGGTCACTGGCGTACGAGAAGTCCCCAAGTGGGGGGGAGTTCAACCTGCAGCCTGAGATAGTCTTCTATGTGTTGGTGTGATAGGTCCGTCAGAAACCGTGGCGACCACGTTCCAGCATCCACCATCTGTGAAAGTGTAGCCTCCTTCGATGCAGCCAAAGCAAATAGGCGAAGAAATCGCCCTCCAACGTGCCCTCCCCAGTCTAATCATAGCGCCAGAATCTGAAAAGGTGACCATCACCAACTTAGACCGTAGTTTAGGCACGAACGGCGGCAAAACCTGATGGACACCAGCCCATAGTGGCGACTCAAAACAAATTCTTCCAGCCACAAGTTCGCCCTTAATCCCATAAATCCTCCTTACAAGTCTATCAGCCAGCGAGTTTGGGGAACCCCATATGCGAGTCACCCACTTGGTGATGAATGCCTTCTTCATACATTCAACATCATGAACCCCAAGTCCATTGTCGTTGCGCCCCCTCGTAATCTCATCCCAACCGACCAGGTGCATCACAGGCCCCTATTTATTTCTCATCTGACCAGAAGAATCTCCTCATAATAGTCTCTATCTTCCTTCTAACCCCCACCGACATCATTCTAGTAAGTAGAAAAAGATTGGTATAGCCGAGAGCACGTGTTTTAATAGTACCAACTTTCCTCCTCTTGACAAGGTGACCGCCTTCCACCTTGCTAACCTATGCTCCATCTTTTGCACCACCTCATCCCAATCTGCTCTCTTCAGTTTCCTATGAACTAATGACAGCCCCAAATATGAGATAGGAAGGTCCCCTAGAGGGTAGTCGGTCATCTCTGCTACGCTGGAACACTATGCCTCAATCATTCTGAAGGTAATAACCGCCGACTTGTGTTTGTTAATCTCTAGGCCAAAGAGGCTACCAAATATCTCGACTAGATGGATTGCATTTGCATTCTGAGCCTCCGTGCCACCCAGGAAGAGCATAGTATCATCTACATATTGCAATAAGAGGATCGAAATGTCCTCCTTATGGAACCATTCGCACCACCCTGCCTCGATCGCGTGCCTGAAGAGTACACCCAAAGCATCAACTACAAGAACGAACAGCATATGTGCCGGTGGACACCCCTGCCTCACGCCCCACTGCGATTGGAAGAAACCCCCCTCGAGTTTGTCGTTCACCGGGATAGAGTAGGAAGAGGTAGTGATATATCTCTTCATCCAATCCACCCAAGCTTCAGGGAAACCTCTCCTCCACAAAGACACCCACAAAAACCTCCAATCGACACAGTCATACGTCTTTGTGTAGTTTATCTTCCATAAAGCCCCTTTCATCTTCGACCGTTTCCAATCAAGGTAAATCTTCGAGGCCATCACAAAGCCATCATCCATCTGTCTCCCTGGAATGAACGTCGGCTGGCCCTGAAGCACAACCAAGCCCAGAATCCCCTTAAGCATGTTGGCCAGTATCTTAGCCACTATGAGACAAATTGTGTTGGAGTGCGTAATAGGCATATAATCCTCCACCCTCACGGAAGTGTCTCTCTTTGGCAGAAGGAACAACAATGCCCTGTTGATCTTCTCAAAATCAGTGTTTCCTTCCATGAATTCATTAAGCACCTCCAATACCTCCTCCTTCAAAAGATCCCAGAACTCACGGCAGAACAACACAGGGAAACTGTCCGGACCAGGGGCACCATCCGCATTCAAGTCGCAAACCGCTCTCTTCGCCTCCTCCACCAAAAAAGGTGCCAATGAATAAACTCCTCGCCTGCATGGTCGTCAAGGTTTCCACCCCTGTTCCCAGCCAACCCAGCCACTCCCTCTTTTCCTTTGTGTCGCCTGTACAAAGTGCACGCGTAAGGCACTCCCGATCATCGCCTCGCACGACATTGGAACTCCTCCGAGCTCTATCTCGTGTAAGAAATCCCTTCTCTGTCATCCTGAGATCATAAAATAGAAAAATCTCATGTTGGCATCCCCTTCTTTTAGCCATTTCTGCATGGATCTTTGCAGCCACTCAACCTCTTCTTTTCTGTCTTCCAACAGTAACTCCTCCAACAGACCCTACCTCTCCGTGAATTCATCCTGCTCTAGTCCTCTGTCATCATCTAATCCATCCAGTCTAATAACCTCGGCCTGAACCTTCGCCCTCCTAGCCCTCTGCCTCACCTTCACCTCCCCTCCCGGCAGTAGTAAGGAAATATATCAAGGACAAGAGCTTTGCTGCCAATCTCGAGACCATCGAACCCTCCAATGCGCAGCCCCTCCACAGAGCTGCCACAGCCTCCCTGAAGCCTTCCTCTAACAGCCAGCTCCGCACGAAATGGAAGAAGAATCTGCTTCTCCCCTCCTCTCCAGATGACCACGGAATCGATGTGTGGTCCCAATGCGCTCGCGAAAGAGCCCACGCCCTCGAATGGGGGAACTTTTCCGCTCCATCAGGTGAAAGAAGGAATCTGTCCAGTCTGGATCGTGATCTCATGTCGCGCCAGATGAAAGGCAACCAGTTGCATCAACTATCAATAGCCCTAAACTGTGAGCTACACTCCGAAGCTCCCCCGAACCAGGGCATGGCCTCAAATTTCAGCAAAATTCGGTCGAATTTCTATCGAATATCGATATTCAGTCGAAATCGAAATTCGACCGAAATTCCGGTCGAAATTCCACCGAAATTCTGTTTTGGTCGATACCGAAATGGTGACCGAAACCGACATTTAAGGCCTTGAACCGGGGTCCCTACCACCCCCCACCATGCGACCGATCATCTGGAAGCAACGTAACGTTGAGGTCCCCCCCCAATGATCCATACCCCCGTCGTATTCGCATTGCCCAACATTTCAAGCTCTGTCGCCTGAGTACCCCTTTCGTTGCCATTCATATCATAAACATTCGTAGCGAGCATATTGAGACCATCTGCCCGTCGTCGTAATAAAATCGATAAGCAGAACAGCAACTTCAACTCTTCTAGAAGATCAAAAGCATCTTTCTTCCAGCCGGACATCAGTCCACCCAAAGCACCTGTGCATCCAGCTTTGCAACTGCATATCGATCGCCTCCATCCATCCCTTTCTTGCAGCGACCGCTCTGCTAGAAATTTTTGTCTCTTGAAGGAGAAACACATCTGATCTAGCCTCTGCAATCAAATTCATTACTCCCATCCGCTTTTCGGACCGACCCAATCCCCTAACATTCCAAAAAAGGATCCTCATTGACATAAAACATGCGTCGACTTTTCTTAGGCGGTATCAGGCCCAGGCATTCAGCCATAGCCCTATCAAAGACACGAAAGCGATTCGAGAAGACATGCAAGGCCGCAGTGGCAGTTGTCGGCCCCTGGAAGCCCTCCTCTCGTTCTGTCGATGCGAGCAACGTTGCTCCCCTAAGTCTCCTCTCCCCCATTTGGGAAGCCTTACCAAACCTGCATACACGTTCCTCCAACTCCGGGAGTCACGTCCCCCCACCATGCACCTATTCTTCCTGGCATTCTCCTCTCTGCTCTCTACCTATAACGTAAGCACCTCAGGTGGCTCCTGAACAGCACCCGAGAGCTCCACTTCTCCCAACCCCAGCTTTCCCTACCCCCCAGTTCTCCCTCCCCCTAACATCTTCAAACCCCTCAATAGCCACCAGCCCCTTCGGCGGTCCGCCTTCAAGCTCCTCGCTTTCTACCGACAACAACCGCTTCGAGGCCCTTACGTCAAATCCCAAAGTTGATGCTTCAGATCGACCTCCGACTGGTCGCCTTTCAGTTCGAGTTTTCGAAGAGGATCCATGAAGCAAAATAGTCGGCTCCCGGTTGTGGTTTCGTACCACCGGGGTGCTCCTCTTAACAGGTCGGCTCATCAGGTCAGGACTCCGATCAAAAGCAGGGTATGCATAGCTGGGCGTGCCATGCGGGGTAGTAAGATCAATCGCCTTCCGAGCTACGTCAGCCGCCTTCGAATCCGCACCAGTCGTAACTGCAGGAAAGGATGGAATGTGACCCACAACCAAGACTGGGGAATTAATGTTAAGCCGCCTTCAAATTCTTTCGCCTTCCGAGTCACATCGGCTGTCTTCGAATTCTTTCAAATCATGTTAGCTAACATTTTCCAAGAAAATCCCAATTGGCGGTCCTAAAAGAGATGATAGTAGTGGTGTAGCTTGCTTTTGGATCGCTTAGATGATCAAAGGGCCATAAGTGATTGTCTATACCAACTCATGCATATCATTGCTACAGCTCCATTTTTGCCATGTGTGTGTATGTGAGTATGTGTTCGCATGTAGGTACTCATGTATGCATGTATGTATGTATGTATGTATGTATGTATGTATAAATAAGGGTAAAACATATCCTCACCACCTATCCATTAACATAATAATGCAGCTCAACACCACCCTCTATATGAGCATAAAGATCAAACATGCCCAACTTGCCCCCATTATCCTCGAAGTTCATCGTAAGGATACCCTTCATGAGGATTTTTGTCACTTGGTCAAATCCTCATGTATTGTAGAAGTAATTCCTTAGAGTTTCACTATCAAATGAAGTGATGGTAGATCTCAACATGCTTCGTAATATCATATTAGACATGATTATTCAAGAGGTTGATAGTAAGTTGTCTATAGGAAGCTAAAGAGGAATACCCATGCCTATTAAAAGTATCCAACTCCTATCACAGCATATATATGTTCTCTTATACGCTAGATCTCAAGAAAATCAAATGTTTTTTTATTTTCCACGCAACGAGATAATCACCTAGGTAAATGCAATAGTGTGTAGTAAGATCTTTTTGTCCAATATGTATCAATGTAGTTGTCTTTGTCAATCCATGCACCTTTAGTAAAGATAGACCCCTTCTCGAGATTCTTATTAAAGTAATAAAATTACATTTCATAACATGAAAGTGAACATATCACATATGTAGGTGTATGCATGAACTAACATGCAACATTAACATCATAGAAAATATCATGTTTGATCAAGGTTAGATGATCTTCCCAATAAGTTGTTGGCATCATCGCCTCATCAAGTAGTATGTCATGTTTAATACTTGTCTTATGAGCAACATCAATGTGTAAAATTAGGTTTACACTCCAACTTTCCAATCCAGTATAGAATTTTTAGAACATACTTCATACAGTAAAGAACTAAACCTTCTTTAAATCTAGCGTCTCAATATCTATGAAATATGTCAAATTTTTAAGGTCTTTTAAGTCAAACTCAATGGCATATTCATCTTTAGCTGATCGGTCTCAACATCGTTTTAAATAATCATATCATCCACATACACTAGAAGAAGAGTGTAAGCATGTTATCCTCCTTTCACAAAAAGAGTACCATCTTGACTTCCTTGAAGATATCCCATCTTCACCATAGTTAAACCAAGCATGTCAACCAAACTCTCTGTGATTGTTTTGGGACACCACCCTTTCTATTCTAAAAAAAGAAGTCTCTATGATTGTTTTTGAAAGACCCATATCATGGCACGTTATAATAAATGAATATGGTTTGACAATTTGAACCGATCAAATTGAATTTGCAAAAATTAAGGTATGAATGTAGATGTTGTGATACATAGTTTATGGCTTTTCCCATACTGACAAAATAAGTTTTTTTAAACCAAGAGGTGATTCAACCAACAAAAGTATGACTTACATGCACCATTTAGAACCGTCTCGACAACACAAATCCAATGGAATTAAGTAAAAAAACAATCTCGTATACAAGAGTTATGACCAACGCAGTCGGAGTTCTTATAGGAAATCAAAAAATGAATATATAAATACAAAAATTAGCCAAAATTATGAATAAAATGTATTTATTCTCTATGTCAGCCTCCTTTACCAGCCACCTTTTCTTTCCTCACTGGTGACCAGTGCAGGGGTTGTTGTAGAGGAGCTGATCATAATGATCTCTGCATGCACGTGAAGATCAGCTCAAGATCCATGCATCTAGGTCATAGCCATTCCACAAATCAAGCCACAAATCTTA
Organism: Ottelia alismoides; assembly: GCA_037367405.1. Taxonomy (NCBI): domain Eukaryota; kingdom Viridiplantae; phylum Streptophyta; class Magnoliopsida; order Alismatales; family Hydrocharitaceae; genus Ottelia; species Ottelia alismoides. The sequence continues at coordinate 27,478 of JAZKJV010000881.1, forward strand.
GGATATACAAGCTCAAATTTTGATATTAGTTTGATGGCATGTGTGCATATGGCCATGATCATCGTTTTCTTACAATATGCATACAATTGATGGTGAATTTACTTGTATATTTATTTTGTTAGCCTTTTGAATGGTTGTATGTGTATGCATCATAGTGGTTTCTTGCAAGTTACAACATTTCGTTTTGGTGTTATAGCTCTGTTTGGGATTCCGAGCTCCCAAAATCCAACTGACTAAGGAATTACCTCCTCTGGGAGTCCTATTTTTTTATGTTAGAATTGATGTGAGGTGTTTGCTGTATGAAATGGGGCATGGCCTCAAGTGTGTAAGGGGAATGGATTTGGTGGACGCACACTTATGATATTTTTCCAAAATTTACTTTCTTAAACCATAGCTTGATAGAGGGAGAGTGATGGAGGGAAAAAGGCAAAGGAGAGTAGTATTAAGGATGGGGGGAGAGAAGCGAAGGAGAGCGTAACTCCGCTGGCAGGTGCAAGAAGGTGAGTCAGAGGTGAGGAGAGCTACCAGCAACAAGGAGCGTGAGGGCTTCAGGGCTACCGGTGTGAAGGCTCGTAAGGCATGGAGGGCTACCAAATATGAAGTGAAAAGTTAGGGAGATTGGTCGATCGTCTCTCACAACAAGCGTGACCAACGATGCTACAGGTGTGATTTCTACGGTCAATGTACTTTTTCTTCCTCATTGAGGTCATGTTGCTTTGGTTGTGGAGTTGTGGGACATCGGCGATCGTCTTGTGTCGTTGTCAAAGTAGTTCAACCTCAGGCTCCATCTTTACTGATACCAGTGGTTATTCATTCTTCAGCATTGCGGACGCCACGCACCTTTGCAGAGATTTTGTGTTCTGGAATACCAAGTTTGCTAGAAGAGAAGCTTGATTTCCTCATTGATTGTTGGAGCAAAAGTGCCTAGGAGTCGGGTTCGATTAAGGAGTTGTTGCGGTGCCTTAGGGAGGGCTTCTCAAGGGATGTCGTTCTCCGGGATTCTCAAGTTTATTGCGTACGGGAGTTGTCGAAGGAGGTTGACATGTTGCTTTCCCATGACCTGAAGTCCCCCATTCATTGGGGAGGACATCACTTCTTGTATGGTGTGTCATCAGCCACTTTTTTACATGCGGTACACATCTTTGGTGTCCCGCTTCTATCATAGTCGATTGAAGTTTTAAGCCCCACACTGCGGGATCTCGATATGGTGAAGAAGCTACTGACAAATGAGTGTATGCTAGTGTTTGAATAGGTGAGTCACCATTGCGGTTATTGAAGGGAGAGAGGTGTTGTCGACAAAGTGGTCGTGTTCTCTCGTGGTGGGGCGTGCGAGCTTCCGCCTCAAGGTAAGGATGGTTTCCCTCTCTCCTCCTCTGCCTAATGTGGCAATGGTTCTTGTAACCATGGTTTTAAAAAAGGTGAGACGGATCGAGGTGGTTTTCCCTTAACGAAGCGAGAGGTAAGTCTCGAGGCGATCGAGGCGTAAGCCTCGATTTATATAGGTAAATATACATAAAATACAATTAAGCATAATTATATATTTATTTATTTATATATTTATAAAATTATAAATTTATATATTCCCCAACATATTCACCATATATGTTATGAATGTGAGAATATATAATATCCTTTGCATGTTTTACTTTGAATCATTATCTATATTGCATCTGTATGCAATACAAAGCCTATTATGATCTCCATTAGTGCCGACGAGGTGAAGTTCTTGTCGATATACAACACTTCCCTTTATGTGCATGGGTGCATGGCCTTAAATTTCGATGAATTTCAACCGAAATTCGGTCGAAGTTCGGTTTCGTGGCAATACCGATATCGAAACAATGTATAATATCAGTTTCCAGGATTTCAGCCGAAATTTCGGTCGAATTTCGGTCATTTCGGTCGAATTTCGGTCATTTCGGTCTATTTTGGTGGAAATTGTTCACAGATTTCTCATATTTCGGTGGAATTTCGGTTCATTTCGGTCCATTTCGATTGAAATTGTTCTAGGTCACCATATGTCATACCTAGGCCACTTATTGATATTCATAGGCACTATGTGACCACTAAATGAAATTTATAGGTCACTATTTCAACCACCATTTCAATATAGGCCACTATTCCAACCACCATTGTAATAAATAAGGCCATTAAGGGTCCTCTTTAAACCCAATAAATATGATGTATATGTTTTCATTCCATCTCACAACTTCACAAGTCACAAGTTCACAACCCAACTTAAGTTTTGGAGAGCCAAGTTTTCAAATTCCAAGCAAGATAAGTATTTTACCATATTTTTTTCATAACACATCTTTTTTTAACCTACTTTGAGATGCCAAATATGTATTTTTTTCATCTTTGAATGCTAACAGAATCTTCATAGTTACCTAGGCCAACTTGGAGAGTCAAATATGATTTTTACCATTTGACTTCATATAACCATCCTCTTATCTTTGCAATAAATATATTTGTTTGTTATGCATCTCATGGCTAACATGCTAAAAATATTTGTTTGTTATAACATTGTATTATGAAATTTAATATTTCAATTTTAAAATTATCTACGCATTTTGTTAAGTAAAAGTAGTATTGTTCTTTTGAGAATTGGTAGAAAAAATGAATGTGAAGTCTGAAATTTCACTCTGGACGGTCATCGATATGTGACCGAAACCGTTATTTAAGGCATTGATCATTATAACATCTTATTATAAATAAAAAAACTTGTATTTCTATCTCTATTGTTGTTTAAACAACAATATAAATCTTAATTTTGAAAAAAAAAAGAGTTTTCAAGTCATTTCCCCAATTTCCGACCATTTCACCTAAATTCCACCGAGCTTACCGAAACAAAGCCGAAATACGACATTTGAGGCCTTGCATGGGTGAAGCAAAATTATGTGACTAACATATATTATTAGCATATACAATATACAATATGTTTATGTTGTTTTATATGTGTTACATGAATAACATATATACATGTTGATATGCTTTGAATCCTAACCATCCAATATGTTAAACCCAGCTGAAGAACCGTTGTATGCACCCTCACGTCGCACCATACCCTACCAGCACGGGGGGCAGCGCCCCTGTCCCGAAGAGAACTTTTTGAGTAATAGATAATTTTTTAAATATAGAATATGTAGAGACTTATATTCTTATGTTATGTACCGTTTATTAACTTATGTTTTATTTCTGGACTTCTATGTATTTTACCCATGGGGTCTCTCTCTATATAAGAGAGCCTAGGGTTCCTTGGAATAATATATCATTCACTTTTTCCAACATGTATCAGAGCCAAGGGTTCAACCCTAACCTAGGCTTCCACCGCCGCCTCTCTCCTCCTCCATCTCCCCACCCTTCCGTCGCCCCCTCCCATCTCGTCGTTTCTCCAGCCGCCGCTGGGACCCCACCTCCCTTCCCCACTGTTCCTCTCGTCGTAGGGCCCCTCCACTTGGTGCCGCCCCTCCCCACCCTTGCCGCCGTAGGGCCCCTCCCCACCCGTGCTGTCGTAGGGCCCCTCCCTGCCATCGGGCCCCTCCGTGTCGTCGTCGGGCCCCTCCTTGCCGCCGGGCCACTTCTCGTAGGTCGTTCTACCTCCATGGATTTGAGTGTGTAACGTCTACATATGCACTCAAATCCAATCAAGTCTTTGTAGACACATGTTATTGGTCTACAATCCCTAGTTCTTCATCTATGGCGACATGTTAAAGAATAAAGTTGATATGTCCTCCATAGGCACCTTCAAAGGTCCTGCGCCAATAGTCAAGATGGACGGGACAAACTATGAGCTCTGAGCGATGCAGTTCATAAGTCTCATGAAGTCAAACGGTAAAAAGCATATACTTACCGAGGATGAGCCGGAAGAGAAGACTGGGATCTATGCCTCTTGGGAGGCTAATGATTCTTATGCCAAAGTTTGGTTGTCAGGCACACTGTGGATAGAGATTGCCAATGATGTCCTCCATCAGCCCACTGCCAAGGCAATGTGGGATATTCTGGTCGCTACGTATTCCCAAGTGCGGAACGAGACCAAGATGTTACAGCTTCAGCATGATATATTCACAATGAAGCAGAATGGTCGGCCACTTCACTCCTTGTACACATCCCTGAGAGGGATGTTCGAGAAACTATACAGTACCATACCACTTACGGCGACTCCAGAACAACAGAAGACCTTTCGGAATGCTACCATGGTGGGGGTACTTCTTGCAGCCCTCGATCCTGAGTACGAGGCAACTCGCTCTCAGATATTGGCTGATGCAGTCATTCCTCCAATGGAGGACATTTACCGAAGGCTCAGTCGCATATCAGTTTCTCCCAGCACACCTACTCCACCCCCATCGGCGATGGCAGTATCGCGTAGGAGAGGTGGTCAGTCTTATGGTCGTAGACGTGGACCCCGTGGACGGGGAGGTCGCTTTCGTCAACCATGTTCGTTCTGCCATCGCACAGGTCCCTCCAAGGATACATGCTACTCTAAGCATGGGTTTCCAGCATCAGTGCGCGTAGCCGAGCATGTATTGCCCCAGTCAGCATCCATTGCAGATAATCGATTCGAAGAGCTTGTGGCGCGCCAACGTGATATTGTGCCACAATCGTCTAATGATTCTCCAGGCGAACCTTCAGATGTTGCTGCTACAGCTTTTGCCAGTTCGTCTTCTGCTGCTAGTACCTCAGGTAGCGCTACTGCCTTTACATCTTGTCATGATATATCTGATTGGATTATAGATTCTGACGCCACCCATCATCTCTGCCGCGATAGAGAGAGACTTGAGTCCTACAGGGACATTCCACATGGTTGTTCAGTGCTGATAGCAGATGGTACTCATTCCCCTCTTGTTGAACCAGGGGAGGTTTCCTTATCACCTTCTATGCGTCTACAGAATGTTATACATGCTCCTGAGTTCTCCATGAATTTGTTATCTATTAGTCAGATTACGAAGGATTTGCACCGTCGTGCTATATTTGACCCCTCATCTCTTATTTTTCAGGACATACTAACAGGCAGGGTGATTGGTTGTGGTTCTGAGCAGAATGGTCTCTATCGGCTGGTCCGGAGCTCTTATGCTGGCGTCTCTTCTCATTCCGTCGGACCAATATCTCCGTACATCTGGCATCTTCGCTTTGGCCATCTCCCACTCCAAAAAATGCGACATCTCTTGCATCAGATATCTCCCAGTTCATCTTTTCACTATGAAGCGTGTCAGTTAGGAAAGCATCATCGGTCTAGCTTTCCTAGTCATCAGAGTCGGAGCAGTAGCTCCCCGTTTGAGTTATTTCACATTGATATTTGGGGTCCGAGTCGTGTACCTGATCATCAGGGACACAGGTTTTATCTAGTTGTGGTGGATGACTTTTCTCGTGTATCTTGGGTCTTTCTTTTAAAGAATAAATCTGAAGCAGGGGGTGTAATTAAAAATTTGATTAATGAAGTGCAGAATGTTTTTTCTTCTACTGTCAAATGTGTTCGTACAGATAATGCATTGGAGTTCTGTACCCGGTCTCTCTCTCAGTTTCTCTCGTCTAAGGGTAATATTCACCAAACTACTTGTGCTTACACATCCCAGCAGAATGGCGTGACAGAAAGAAAGCATCGTCGCCTTCTTGATATCACCCGAACCCTTCTTATTCAGGGTTGTGCTCCTATCACTTTCTGGGGAGATGTTGTCCTTACAGCCTGTTACCTGGTCAATCGTATGCTATCATCCGTCCTTAGTGAGAAAATTCCTCTTTCTATCATTTTTCCTAATAAGGAATTATTCTCACTTACTCCTCGTGTCTTTGGTACTGTTGCATTTGTTCATCTCATGTCCCCTGGACTTGACAAACTCTCGCCTAGAGCTGTCAAGTGTGTCTTTGTATGTTACTCTCGGACTCAAAAGGGCTATCGTTGTTATGATCCCATAAACAAAAAATACTTTGTCAGTGCTGATGTCACATTTTTGAGTCGGTTATGTACTTTTCCCCTGCAGGTGACAGGCTGGTCTCGTCCACTACCAATGATGATGTCTATGTTCCTCCTCCTAGTTTGAATTCACCTGAGTCCACCCCAACTCCAATTGCTACACCACCACTGCCACCTCCACCACCGCCACCTCCACAACCTACTTTTCCACCTTTACCAAAATTCTATACGCGTCGGCCACGTCCTGCTCAGGATACACGTCAAGCATCCATCACGTCTCAGGTATGTTCAGATGGCATTACTACTGATGGGTCAGATATGATACATGTGCAGGATTCTTCATTGCAGGAGGAGACTACACCATCCAGCACATTGGACGATGACCTTGATATTCCCATTGCTATCCGGAAGCAGAATAGGACTTATGCGTTATATCATTTTACTTCCCAAGTGTCCTTTCATCATCTCACAGGAGACTTTCAGAGATTTGTTGCGGCCTTGTCTTTCGTGGACATACCACGGACCTATGAAGAAGCTATGAAGATTGATTGTTGGCGACTGGCTATGGAAGACGAGATGCGTGACTTACAGTCTCATGGCACATGGAGCTTGATTCATGCTCCCCCTGACGCATCCATTGTTAGCTGCAAGTGGGTATTCACAGTTAAATACTATGCTGATGGCAGTCTTGATCGATACAAGGCACGGTTGGTCACAAGAGGTTTCACGCAAACCTATGGCGTGGACTACATGGATACCTTTTCTCCAGTTGCTCGTCACTCTACTCTTCGTATTCTTTTATCAGTTGTTGTGGTACGTGACTGGACTATATCTCAACTTGATGTCAAGAATGCCTTCATGTATGGAGATTTGCAAGAGGAAGTCTACATGCAGCAGCCACCAGAGTTCACTGCTGAGTGGGAGAAGCATATAGTGTGTAGACTTCACAAGGCAATTTCTGGCCTTAAACAGAGCCCAAGGGCGTGGTTCCAGAAGCTTTCACATCTGTTTGAACGACAGAGATTCAAAAGATCAAATTCGAATCACTCGTTGTTCATTCAGAAGTCTGCTACAGGTATGGTGGTCATCATGGTCTATGATGACGATATTCTGGTTACAGGAGATGATCTTCAGAGAATAGAGAGGGCAAAAGCATTCCTGTGCCGTCGGTTCGTCACGAAGGATCTTGGAACCCTAAGATACTTTCTGGAATTGGAATTTGCCAGGAATGCACAGGGTCTGTTGATGACCCAAAGGAAGTACATTATAGATTTTTTGGTTGAAACAGGCATGGTTGGATGCAGACCATTGAGTACTCCTATGGATCCAAGCATGAAGCTGTATAATGATGACACTGCAGAAGTAGACAAGAGGAGATATAGAGAGATGGTGGGTAAGATCCTTTATATTACCATAGCTCGACCCTATATTACCTTTGTAGTAAGTCGGGTGAGTCAATTTATGGAGCAGCCAAGACAAGTTCATATGGATGCCATATACATGATACTGAGGTATCTAAAGTCTTCTCCAGGCTCAGGGCTGCTATTTAGAAAGGGCACAAATTTATCTATTTCAGCATGTGCAGACGCAGATTATGCAGGGTGCCCTAAGGATCGAAAGTCGACCTCAGGATTTTCCGTGTTTGTTGGGAGCTCTCTGGTTTCTTGGAAAAGCAAGAAACAAATTGTTGTGGCAAGGTCAAGTGCCGAATCTGAATATAGGGTCATGGCGCAAGCAAGCACGGAGATGATGTGGGTTCGATCTGTACTAGAGGATCTACATATAGTCGTACCTTTACCCATGCAGCTTCTGTGTGACAATCAGGCAGCGTTATTTATTGCCAACAATCCAGCATTCCATGAAAGAACAAAGCATATAGAAGTTGACTGCCACTACACGAGAGACTTGATCCAGAGAGGCTTGGTTTCTACATCTCACGTGAGCTCAAGAGATCAGAATGCTGATATATTCACCAAGTCGTTGCTCAGAGGACGTTTCCAGAGATGTTCTTCCAAGCTGAGCATGATAGACATCTATGCTCCACCTTGAGGGGGAGTGTAGAGACTTATATTCTTATGTTATGTACCGTTTATTAACTTATGTTTTATTTCAGGACTTCTATGTATTTTACCCATGGGGTCTTTCTCTATATAAGAGAGCCTAGGGTTCATTGGAATAATATATCATTCACTTTTTCCAACAGAATAAATATATATATGAGTATATAGCAAACTAATATGTTAATAATTAATATTATACTTAAGATATCATAAATTTTAATATAAAAAATAAAAAATGGGTAGTACCAAACCTATGCAGTCCAAGGCGCCGCCTCGGGGCCGCCTTGAGGCGTACGCCTCACCTGTGTTGCTTGAGGCGAATGCCTCGAGGCATATGCCTTAGCGCTTCAAGACGTGTTTTTTAAAAACATGCTTGCAAAGAAGATGGTCGCCTCTTTCGATGGTGGGTCACCCTCGATACCATCATTGAAAAGGAAAGACTCATCGGTGAGGAACTCTCATCTAGCGACAAAATCTTCGGAGTTCTCGGACCAACTGATATTAATGGAAAATCAATAAGATTTTGTGATAACTTATTTGGAAAGTCATGATCAGTTGGGTAAAGTGGATTCCCTAGAAGGTTAAATTGTTTCTATTAGAGGCTAATTGGAATGTTCCTTTCCTGATTGAGGCGCAACAAAATATCACGCATGAGGTGGTGATCTTCTCGAGTATTAGGGCTTTCTTGGAGTATGGATCAAGACTTCTTATGTTGGGTATCCAGGTCAAGCTGGGTACGAATAACCCTTTATCCTTCTAGAGATCCACCAAGTCTCTGATGGGTCTTGGTTTCTTAAGTGGACACGGATCTTTGGGTTGCCTCTCAATTGACCCACTAATGATGGGCATAGGTGGGCCATCTACAGTCCGATCACAAATCGTCCTAGAAGCTCGATAGGTCTCGGTTTCCAGGATGTGTTTCTTCCTGAGCTATATCTCTGAGAAAGTTTGTACCGAATCCCTTCTATCGAAGGAGCAGAGCCTCGTGAAGACGGTAGGGGCTTCATCTGAAGGCAATCCGATGATTGGAGTCGCTCCTTGGATAAGAATGCTTGCTGAGGCAGTGTTCTCTCTAGGCGACTAGTTGGGCTGCGAGCCTTCCAATATTTCCCTTCTCTTCTTCAGTGGTTTCTTATTCCAGTGGTGTGCATCAGACATGCCCCGCTGACTCCACTTCGAGTGCAAAAGGGAATGGGGGAAAATCCAAGCGTTATTGTGAGTGTAGGTGAACCAACGTCGCAGTGGCGCTATACATTTCAGACAAAAAATATCAGGTGCCTCGTGTGGCTGGAGTTGTAGCTCTTTCAGGTGTATTTGTTCCTAAATGAAGGTCTTGATTTGGAATGTTAGGGGGCTGGGTGACCCTGAGAAGCGACGGTAAATAGGAGCATCGTTTCAGGAATGGAGATGCGATATCGTTTTGCTACAAGAGTTAAAACTTGCCTCATGTTCAGATGTGGTGTGGAAATTCATGGGAGCAGGGGCGTTATCAGATTTCAAGTCTGTGGAAACCTGTTGGAAGTGTGGGGGGCACTATTATATCTTTGAAGAGGTCGCTTTTTTATTTTATTGCTAAACACAAGGGAAGCATATCCAATCAGTTGTCCTCCAGATTCTTAGCTCCAACGCGTTGGTCCCCGTCTCATGTATATGCGGGCCTACCTCTGCTGCTAGTAGACCTGATCTTTGGTCTGAAACTTGTGAGGTTAGGAACCTATTTCCAGATGTTGCCTGGTTGGTGGGAGGGGATTTTAACGTCTCCCTTCTCTCGTCGAACCGTTTGCGGTTGCGTGGAGGTCAGGACTCTAGCTCCTTCAAGTTTGCGATGTTGATTAATGACACGAAGTTGGAGGCCACTGATGCTAATGATACAAAATTCACTGGTGCAACTCAGGCTCTCGATCAAAATTGAATAGATTTCTTGCCTTGACCCAATTTCTTTATCAATTCCTTCTTTCCCTAGCCTCCTCCAGATTGAGTTCAGGTTAGCTCATACTCCAATGATGTAGGACTAGTGTTGGCCAGGCGACGTAAAACCACTTCAAATTTGAGAAGGCTTGGTTGTTGAAAGACAATTTTAGAGAAATGGTTGTGAACCATTGATCCTCTACGTTTGTCTCGAGTACGACCGTAGTACGCTTGGCTTAGAAACTTACCTCCCTTCGCATCAAACTTTGTGATTACAAGGAGGTCCGAGAAATGAGAAGAACTTGGAGAATGACATCTTAGGAAGAGGTTTGCAGATTGGAAGCACAATTCAAAGCTCTATAATAAATGCAGCAAGATATTTATAAGTGATGCTCGACTTTTAGAATATAATACAACAGAGATCCCTAGGACTTGGAGATTAGTGAGAAGGCCAGATTCCATAAAACAATCACATTGTAGGATAAAAACATGTGATAGAATGGAAGCAGAGATCGAGGCAAGTGGAACTCACACGACAAAATGGAAGTTTTTATGCTACTTCCACTCCGTGACATGTGGAGGCACAGTCTCATCCAATCACATGTTGTGCCTCCGCCTTCCACTCCGCCTCGATCTCTACTTCCATTCTGTCACACATTTTTATCCTACAGTGTGATTGTTTTCTAAAATCTGGCCTTCTCGCTGAACTCCAAGTCCTAGGGATCTTTGTTGTATTATATTCTAAAAGTCGATCATCAACCTCAAACTCCTATGAAAAACTTCCACTTGCCACCTCTGGATGGAAGGCCAGATTCCAGAAAACAATCACATTGTAGGATAAAATACAAAGTTTTTCATACGGTGGCAACTTCATCCAGGCTGTTTTGGTGAATGGAAGGCGGATTGAAAGGTATCGTGATATGGGTATTGCTCTAACATATTACTTCAGAGACTTTTCCTGGGTTTCCACTGATTCGGCATTAAAATGGTCAAGGTTTAGGGGTGCAAACTCTGTCCAAGCAACATGCTAGACACCTTTTTTATTTAAAAGAGGGAGAACTCCCGAGGCGGGAGTCACCACAACCACGTTTTCATTAAAAAAGGTAGAGTACATTAGCTTGAAACCCAAAAATTGTAAAGAGCATTACAATGCGACACAACATTCTCTGAATAAAATGTCTGGTTTTTAAAGATCAACTCATTCCGACCAGTCCATATGGCCCAAAGCACTGCAAACGGTTTAAAACAATCATCCGTCAAACCCATGCCTACTGCACGAACCGATCTCCAAAATACCTCTAATCGGCTGACCTCCACCTAAGGTATCCTGTCGCCCTCCAGACCTGAGACGATGTCGTGCAACCGGAGAAAAGATGGTCTGCATCTTCCATTGTACCCTCATACTTGTCAATACACATGTCTGCCAAGTAAAATAGTCTCCCCCTCCTCGCTTTATCACACAAGCGGTTTCTTGTCAAACACCATAGGAAGATCTTCATTATACATGGGATTCTGGCTGCCCAAATAACCTTCATATCCGCACACAGTACTTCATCACATGCCACTGCCGACCTTCTCATTGTGTAGTAAGCTTTCTTAATTGAGAATCTCCCCCCTTCCAATACAAAATGGTCAGCTTCTTCAGACCACTCCCCTGGCTGAGGGATCTCCGCCATCAACTGCAAGAAGTCATCCATGCGTTGATCGGACAGATCCGAGATGAATCGCGAAGCCCACGAGCCAGAGTCCGCCACCTCAGCAAGACGTGCATCTCTAGCAGTCGCTAGAGCCAATAGTCTAGGGAAACACCGCCCAAGAGCGCCCTCCCCCATCCAGTCATCGAGCCAAAATCTAAAACCCGGACCGTTCCCCAACCTCGGACACAAACTAGGAATAAGACTCGGCAAAACGGCATGGATCTTAACCCAAAGCAGCGATTCGAATCTCCTTTTGTCCGCTACCAACGCCCCCTTGACACTGTAAATACTCCTCGATATTCTGGTCGCTAGCGAGGTCGAAGGTCTCCAAATTTTAATAACTCATTTGGCCAACAAAGCTTTGTTCATGAATTCTGCATCATAGACCCCAAGGCCCATATCACAAATCCCCTTCGTAACATCCTCCCAGCCCACCAGATGCAGCTTGTGCCTTTGACACCTCCCGTCCGACCAGAAGAAGGACCTCATCAAAGACTCAACCTTCCTTCTGACCCCAACCGGCATCAGCCGAGTAGAATAGAAGAAGATCGGGATGGCAGCGAGAATTATTTTCAGCCACAGAGGGGGGTGAGGAAGGGTTGCCCACTCGCTCCCTTGCTCGTCATCATTGCAACAGACGTCCTTGCTTGCATGGTCGACAGAGTCCAACAGGTTGGGCTCACGTCCGGCTACTCGAAGGATGACCAGAAAATCTCGCTTCTTCAATATGCCGACGATACCATATTCTTCATAGAAGGGGGCCTTGAAGAGGCTAAGGGCATGACGGCGACGCTGGAGCTTTTCATCGAGATGTCTGGGTTGGTACAGAATAGCAGCAAGTCCAAGATGGTCCCGTTCTCTATGAGCATGGAGTTGGCGGGCCATTGTGGTTCCGTGTTGGCTACTGAGAGTGTTGGGTTGCCCATTCACTACCTGGGTTTGCCGTTGAGCACTAGGAGATCGAAGATGGCGGACTGGCTGCCGCTGGTTGAGAAGGTTGAGAGGCGGCTCGCAGGGTGGAAGGCGGCGGTCCTCTCGAAGGGGGGTCGCCTTGTGCTCTTAAGGGCAGTGCTCTCCGCCATGCCGGTATACTACTCTTCCACGAGGCTTATGCCGACAAGCATCAAGAGGAGATTGGAGGGTCTGATGAGGCGGTTTCTGTGGGTCAGGAGCGGGCATGGACCCAGGATGCACCTCGTTAGCTGCGACAATATTGCTCTGAGGAAATCTGAGGGAGGGCTTGGGATCTATCGTCTGGGTGAGTTGAATGAAGCCATGTTACTAAAGTGGGTAGCCAAAATCTGGGGAGATAGAGACGACTTATGTTGCAGTCTCCTCCGACGGATCTACGGGGTCTACAGCGCCTGAGGTGTGGCGGCGGCGGTGCGACTGGGCGGAAAGCCACACCCTTCTGGAGGGCTATTCAGTCTTTCTCTCCCAACTTCCAGACTATGTTCAAGCCGGCACTGGGGGATAGTCGTTACTTCACCTTCTGGAGGGATGACTGGACGGACGGAGGTACGCCGTCCATACGCTTCCCTCGACTTTTTGTGTTGGCGGCGGACCAGGGCACTCGGGTGGCAACTTGCTGGGTGGACGGCAACTGGATGCCTGTGTTCCGTTCGAACTTCTCCGATCAGCATCTTAAGGAGTTCCTGTTGCTGCTTGACGCGCTGAGGGGGACCGCGGGGCCCTCCATGGAGCGGGATCACTAGGTTTGGCGCGGGGGCTCTTTCTCCGTGAAGAAGGCCTACTCGGCGATCTGCAGGCCCTCTCCCTCTCTTTCGGCGGAACTGGTTAGAGACTGCAACTTCTTCTAGGGGATGGGGCTATGATGCAGCGTGAATCTGAAATATATGGCCTCATTTATTTAATTTTGTCCGATAATTAGAGTTTCATTTTATTGAGTCTTCGCATTTTTAATTTAAATAAAGAGATCACATGCGATCTCAATTTAGTTAGTCAGAGTCAATTAAAGATTTGAATTTATTTCAAATCAATTAGTTAGTCGGTTAGAGTCAAATTAGGAAAAGTAGTTTTGAATTTGAATTTGAATTCCTATTTTTGTAATCTCATCCCTCCTATATAAAGGGATAATAGGCTATTGTTTTAGACAGGTCAGAATATATGAAAAATTGAGATTTATCCCTCTCTCTCTCTCTTGTCTCTCTCCTTTCCCACGCGATCTTCGCGATTCTATCTCCGAATCTCGCGCAACCGGCGCGCTTTCCATTCTCAACCCCTCCATTTTCTTCTACCAAACAATCTCCACCAATCAAATTTATTTTTTATCCGTCGTAAAATTCAATTTAGCATCAAGATGGGTCAAATATAGCGCGACAGTGCAAATCCTTCGTAATCTGACTAATAGACAGTAGATTCATGGAAAAATCGGGAGCATGTAGAACATTCTGTAAATGCATGGGGTGACAAGGTAATCTCCCCCTGTCCAACGATGGGGGAAAGAGTCCCATCAGTTATGATCACTGATCGTCCTGGTGGAATGTCTCTGTATGACTCAAGTCTATCTCTGTCGCAGCAAATGTGTTGCGTCGGAGTCCATAATCCAATCGGAGATATTATGACAGGATGTAAAAGCAGAAGCACTACCTGAGGTGCTAGCAGAGGCAGAAGCAAGCTTGCAAAAGTCGGCCGACTGGTCGGTCCGCCTAGTCGAGTCGGGGGGGTAGCTGACTCGACTAGGCCTAGTCAGCCATTAGTCGGTCCACCCGACTAGTCGGCCGACTTTTACAACAACCATTTTTATTTTTTTGCTTTTCACTTTTTTTAAAGCAAACATATTCTAATATGTTTAATGTTATATTTAAATTCAATTACTTCTTTTGTTTCATCATGATGTCATATAAAATGTACAAATATATGTATATACATACGAATATATGTATAAAAAACTGATTTATATATTTAAAATAATTAAAAATTCAAAACTGACTAATGACCAACTAATTCCGACTGGTCGCCCGACTGCCGACTAATCCTTAGTAGGTGATCCCGTCGACTGAATACCGACTACCGCTTTCTGCAACCTTGGGCAGAAGTACTGGCGGATGCTGAAGCAGCAATATCTGAAGAACGTCCTGGAGAATATGTCGATGCTAGAGGCATAATATCGCGCAATCGCGCCACAAGCTCCTCAAACTTGTGATCTGAAGTGGATGCTGACGAATATGCAACATGCTCAGCTACGCGCGTCATGCTGGGAACCCATGCTTAGAATAGCATGTATCCTCTTAGTGATATGTGCGATGGCAAAAAGTGCATGGTTGGCGAAAACAACCACCTCGATCACGAGGTCCACGTCCACGGAATGAAGACTGACCACCTCTCCCTCGCGACATAGCCATCGCCGAAGGTGGTGGAGTATAAGTACTGGAAGAGACAGAGATGCGGCTAAGCCTCCGATCTTCCTCCATAGGAGGAATGGTAGCATCGGCAAGTATCTGAGATCAGCCAGCATCATATTCAGGATCAAGAGCCGCGAGCAGTTACCCCACCATGGTAGCATTCCGAAAAGTCTTCTGCTGCTTAGGGGTGGTAGGTATAGTATTGTAGAGTTTCTCAAACATCCCCCGTAGGGATGCATACAAGGAATGTAGTGGCTGGCCATTTTGTTTCATGGTGAAGATGTCATGCTGGAGCTGTAACATCTTCGTCTCATTTCGCACCTACGAATAAGTAACCGCCAGGATGTCCCACATCGCCTTAGCGGCGGGTTGATGGAGAATATCATTTGCGATCTCCATCGACAACGTTCCTGAGAGCCAGACCTTGGCATATGAATCATCAGCCTCCCAGGAGGCATAGATCACAGTCTTCACTGTCGGTTCTTCCTCGGTAAATGTGCTTCTTACCGTTCGACTTCATGAGGCTCATGAACTGCATCGCCCAAAGCTCATAATTCATCCCATCAATCTTGATTATTAGCGTCGGACCCTTGAACACGCTTATGGAGGGTATATCGACTTTGTTCTCTGACATGTTGCCGGAGACGAAGAACTAGGATCTGTAGATCAAAAGAGAATTGTCTACATAAATTGTATAGATTTGAGTGCATATGTAGAAGTTACACACTCAAATCTATGAAGTGAGAGACTGACAGAAGAGTATGCGCCAGCATTGGAGGGGGCCCGACGGTGGAGGACCCAGCGGTGGAGGGAGGGCCCCGACGATAGAGGGAGGGCTCAGTGGTGTAAGGAGGGCCTGGCGATGGAGGGAGGGCCCCGACGGCGGGAGGAGGGGAGGTGGGGCAGCGGCGGCTGTGTGAGGAGGGGGGGCAGCGGCGTCGAGGGAGAAAGAGAGAGGAGGGGGCAGCGGCGGCACCGAGCAGGAGGGAGAAGGGGGGCGGCGGTGGGAAGGGTTAGGGTTTTAGGATTAGGGTTTTGGCTCTGATATCATGTTGGTGGAAAAGAGTAGTCCGTTTATTCCATAGAACCATAGACTCTCTTATATAGAGAGGACACATGGGTAAATTACATAAGAGGTTATCAAAAAAATAAAAATAGAATGAACGATATACCGACTACATAATTATATGTACAGAATATATATCGCCAAACTTCTCAAAAATGTATTTCAATCATATATCTGGATATTCAAGGATTTTAAACACTTTTTAGGGAAAACGGGGTAAAACATCAAGGAGACGCCTACCCTTAAGTTTCTATATATTCGTAGTAAAATTAGTTACACATCAAAAAGTCTTTCGGATTTTTGCATGCTCAATTACATTCTCCATATACATATGCTCATTTCTGAATATAGAACCATTCCACACAAGCCACAAAGACCAAAGAATAGCCATCACCTCAATTTTGATCGGACTACTCCCATGACCTAAGGCATCCATGGAGACCCAGAAATCAACCCAGCTAGATGTATAGGCTCCATCAACAAATGTCGTTTCCCAGACCTCCTATGCAATAGCATACCAAAAAAAACGGATGCTCAGTCTTTTCCTCTTCCACCAAATAACGCCCACATGTGTCATCACTACCAGAAAAGAACAGTACTCTTCTCCCACCCATCATTAGACCATTCCTTCTACATAACCAAATAAAAATATGGACATGCAGTGGAACCTTCCATCTCCAAATGTCAGCAAATCAGTCGGAAGCCACCATCGGATCAAAAATGTCCAATTGGTAGAAAACCATATACGTGTTTCGCATTGCGGAATACCCCTCAACCCAATACCAATGATCAACAAAGTCAGTCATTCCCTCATGAATTGGCAGAGCCTCCAGAAGTTGTAAAAGCTCCACAATATGTCGATTGATCAAGGTGGAGCAAAAAAGAGGGACCCAACTACCACCCTCCCAGTAATATCTCACAGAACAACCTACATTAGTTGCAAGGGCTAAAAGTCTGGAGTAAAGTACACATAGAGCACCTTGCCCAGTCCAATCGTCAAATCAAAAATGGGACCCATGACCATCACCAACCAAGGGCCTCATTAGCAGAACCACATGAGGAAGCATGAAACAGGTCCCCTTCCAGAATTTTGGAAGGCAACGACGCAATCACTATCTGTGAAAAAGGGTTAAGAGATACCCCATAGATCGAGCATAAAGTCCTGCAAAGCAAATCGGATCCTCCTTTAGAGATCCGAGTCTCACTTGTTTGCGAGGTAACATGCACTTAAGACCAAGTATTCCTAAGGAAAACCAATGGTAAAAGGGAGATATTAGTAACCTATGTGTATACGGAACCATATATATCATGCGTTGCAATCCTCCTCGCATGCAAACTTCCCACAATCTCTGAGGTTATCTTTTTATTGGAGGATGGAAGCTTTTAGATTCTCGATGGAGAGGAGAGGGATGATGGAAGGGAGATTAGTTGCTCCTTTGATTATGGGGGGAGGAGAGGGAGTTGGGTTTATTATAACTCTCAAAAATTCTAACAAAAATCCCGAGTGGAATTTAACTAAATTATGTAACACCCAAGTTTTAGGATTTAATAAACCAACTTAACTTCTAATATGCATACCTTTCACTCCGAAGTCCAATTAATGTGGTCTTAGACTTGTTGGAAATGTCTCGACAAAATACTTTTAATGATATCATGTTTGTCATCATTTAGTTGTGGTGGAATTTACAATGACCGAAGAAACATGGTTTTGCATCATAAAAACCTTGAAAATTAAAACACAAAAAATGACCACAATCAATGGATACAAATGACATCAAGCAAACGATCAAAGGTGGGTGTGGGAGGCCTCAACACACATAACGAAACCACTGATGACACCACAATATTTGTGAGTACCCTCAATGTGTACATTATACATAAAGATCCTTCATTAGGAAAACAACCCTCAGTCAGACACGCTCGGATACCATGTAGAAAACAGTCGGCAAGAAAAGAGACGTGAATTTAAAGTGAAAAATTTCCAACATAAAGGAAAAAATCAAGGGACCGCACAAACCTCTAGACCTCCTAGAAGCTAGTGTTCCTTCACTTTCTGTTAATAAAGAAAGTGGGAAGAGTTACATATGCATACCTAAAGTGTAAATGGAGACTAGCCCATGGTTCGTTACCCAATAACACAGCTCAAAGAAACGGTTCACTTGATGTAACATACTTTGAAAATCACAATTATCTATGTGATTAAATGGCAGAAACTTAAGGCAGCACTCGTAAAATATTTACAGTTACCAATTTGTTTGTGTTGTATTTCTTTTTTGAAACCAACTCTTCGGGGGAGGCACGACGCGGTGCTCGCCCCAAATATTTATTAGAGGCGAAAATGCCCGATAAAGGAACAAGTACAAAAGTAAAGGATCGAGTGGATCGAGGCGAAAATGTTTGTGTTGTATTTTAGATTGAGTTATCCAGCGTTTGGTATGATCTGTTGTCATGTACGCTATGACCATCAATGTTTTTTTTACCAACTCCGAAAAAAATCAACTTCTCCTCCAACTGAAAAGCATTAAGATTAGTAATTCATAATTCATCACTTTCCTTTGAAAATTCCAAACTCTATAGGCATTGTTGCACTGTCTCCATTGTGAATCCGCCTTTTTGTTCTTTTCCTCTTCATGTAAAATGGTTTTTGAAACAACTCTTCACTCTCCAGTAGTCATCAACGCACTCAAACTGTCACCATGTGCCTCAACTCAATTCCAATAGGCGTACCACAATACAACATCACAAATGACATTTACATGGACAAAGTAAAATCTAGATACACAAGGTTAACTTACCCCCAAGCCAGTCCTTTGTGAGTAACCAAATAACAACTACTCAGCATTGAACAGAAAGACCTGACATTTGTTAACCACAATATCAATTATATCATTTATCTGTGTGAAACGGCACCCCTACCATTAGCAAGGTCAACCAAATGTAATTAGGATGTTAACCTTATATGGTTTTAAACACAATTCGGCAATATCCAAATGGAGTAGATACATATCCATAGTCTCGCCGCAGCCAACAAGCTATTGCCAACCAGTCTTCTTATTCTCAACGAGACATTTGAATTAATAAGCTAAATTGCATACAATTTCCAGTAGAATACCCATTCTCATAGATACAGAACAGAAGATGAACTGCAGGAAAGGTTGGACAGAGACCGAGAGTGTAGAAAAAAATCCAAACCATTTACTAAAAAAAGGAAAAAGATCACAATCCGTAAACACCGACATACGCACACAGGCACAGCGGAACATCAAAAGAAACAACCAGATTTCGGCAATGCATCTTAGCTTACCACTAACTGGATGTCGGCTGCTACCCAGATCTCACACCCGCATTCCCCCGCCCCTCAATCTCCACCGACCGACATGCGCATTCCCCCTCAGATCTGAGATGACAAGAACGGCAGGAGGAGATCGAGGCCTGCGGATCCAAAGAACACGAGGATCGAAAACCCTAATGTGGTAGGGTGGGAGATGGGATTGGGAGATGAGGTCACAGGTGAGGATAGAAGTGGAAAGGGAGTTGTTATGGGTTTGTTGCTGT
Organism: Ottelia alismoides; assembly: GCA_037367405.1. Taxonomy (NCBI): domain Eukaryota; kingdom Viridiplantae; phylum Streptophyta; class Magnoliopsida; order Alismatales; family Hydrocharitaceae; genus Ottelia; species Ottelia alismoides. Next base: position 47,037 of record JAZKJV010000881.1, read on the forward strand.
TACCAAGCGGTAGGTGGTGTGTTGTGGTGACATGGAATGGAATGGAATGTGATGGATGAAGAGAAGAGGTGCCTTGCTGGGAGGTTGAACTGATAATTAACCTATTTTTTGTGAAGAGATAAGCAACACTGGACTACTACTAATGCTCATTTCTTTACTTGCCTAATTTGTTTGTCCCCGTTTAATAGTGTGAGCTTGCAACGCCAGTTGTGCGCGAGCTGTGAGGGAGGGGTTCTCGAGGATTGGGGAGGTGATGGGGCAAATTGCAAGGGGATACTTCGATTATGGGGGTTGTGTTAGGAAGGTCTTCAGAATTTATTTATTTATTTACTTATTTATTATTTAACGTCTTTCATGCCCACGAATCAAATAATATCCGTAATCAGATCTGATCCATAAGTATCGGTTTTGGACCTTTTCTGGTTTGATTAGTCAAAAAATCGAATTGGATTGGAAACTCTCGAATCCGTCAACATGTGGATTGAACTTATTATCTACGCTTTACTTCCAAAATATCACTCGGATGTAACAATTTTTGATGTGTTTTGAATGGTTGCTTAGTATTCCATGTTTACTAATTCAATCTCTTACTAGATCGATTTGCATCCTACTTGGATATAGGGCTGTCCGAAATTCTCATGTTTGACATTTGCTCAAATTCAACTCGTTAAAAATTCGATTCAGATTCGATTCGAAAATAAACAAACCGAACCCAAACACGAGTTTGGCCTTGATTAAATAAACGAACCAAACCTCAAAAACATAGGTTCGGTTCGTTAAAAGTTCGATTATATACACACATACATACATAAAAATATATATACATACATATTGTATATATACGGAAAAAAGATATTCTATCATAACATAAAGGTTATTTCCTTATTTTCCCAAACTCATCCAGGCATTCACTCCCTAACTCCCTATTCTTTATTCCCGAAACCCCCACAAAACCCTCCCCTGCAAGATACGGCAATGTCCTATTCTTAAACAAACCTTTAACGAACCAAACCGAATCTTACCCGAGTCGAACCGAACCTGATTACGGTTTCCATTTTATCGAGTCTAATCGAACATAAACCTGAAAGTATGCTAAACGGACCAAAACGAGCCTGAGTTGATTCGCTCAAGTTCAGCTCGTTTACACCCCTATTTGGATATTCCAGTTTAGGAGTTAGTTTTCATATAACTCATGGAAGCCGTGGTTATATCATCCAACAAAGAGTACAAAATATAACTAGTATCCCAATATAACAAGACGACATACAATACAGTACAAAATAACAAGAGAAAACAGCTTAGTAGTATATGAATTAAACATGTACAACAGTTATCAATTAGAAAATCTAAACTGATCTCATTTAACAATAAACATGCATCACAACACGTGTTATATAAACATGTAATTAAGCATCTCACAAAGGATGCATGCCATTTTATCAAAGTGATACTAATATAATAATTAATCGTCTATAAGTATTTGGCAACAAATAAGCATTTTGTCACAAAGTTCACTAGTATAACTAATCAAAATAGGCAGCAATAGTATAACCAAATTACAGATAATCTATTCCTTTAACAGTATTTAATATAAACCATGCTTCTGGTCATTTATTAAGATAAAGAAGGGTGAAATCATGTTCTTGAAGCTATTATAAACATACTCACACTCACTTCTTTATAATACCAGTAAATGAATATACATAACTTATTTTCGTACTAGTACTATACAAATATGTTAAGGAATTGTTTGTCACTCAAATGCTTTACATGGTGACTATGGTAAGAAACCTTGGCATGTGAGACAACACATATGTGACATATATATAGTGGTAGACCTTTGTTGTAATAGACCTACCCTCAATTGGTTACTGCGAAGCTTTATACTTTTGATATTCGAAAAGTTGTTGATGTTAATATACTTAAAAAACTGTTTAAGTTGGTAGATTTTGTCGAGTCCTTTCCGATGAGCTTAAGAACATCGACTTTGAAGCTTCCTAGCTCAAGTATAGGTGCTTCAATTAAACATATAATGAGTCCTATGGGATCTAAATTCGGATCATAGCTCAAACATTTTCTTCTAGTATAGGTGCTTCATGTGTGTTTCATTGTGGTTGTTCAATTCGTCGAAGACATCCAGACATGCATAAAGGAGATATTAAGGGAACATCTTCTAAGGTAACAATGGTCCCTCCATTTTTATTTTGAGTGACCCTATTGTGAACACCCTTAGAGCCTTAGGTTTTTTTGGTGCATCAATCATGTGTGGTAGTTGACAATATATCGTATCCATACTTTCTATGTACCAAACGTTTTATGTGAGAAAGTACATATCAAAGGATATAGTGGGTTGGCATATCTCTAAAGAACCTTGGGAAGGGAAATAAACATGGATGTTAAAGAAGAACACCATGCACGACATGGAAAACAAATAAATATCATTTTCATATTACGCATGTACCGGTACATAGTAAAAGTGTATCAGTGGTGCATACAAAGAAAATGTATGGATTTGTGATTCATTGCATTAGTAAGAGATCAAATGTAGTCATTCACGAGTATTAGAGGGCCACATAACTGGGGGGTGTCTCAGGACTAAGGAGTGGGGCACATGTCTCTTTCATGTCTATCCCTTTCGCTGAGAGTGAGGAGCAAGTCCCTGGTAGAGCGAGCTAGTCCTAGGGTTCAGGTTGAGAGTGAGACGACGTCTATTTGTGCATGTATGTATAACGATTTCCCTTTCTTTAACTCCTTCCCCTCGTCATCTTTCTCGTTTACTCTTCTCCTTTTTCTCTCTCTGTTTTCACTATTTATAGTTTTTATCCTTTCATATTTATTTAAGCATCATCTAAAAAACATCTTATAATATATAAAAAGATTCATAAACATGTGAGATCTATGATGCAACTTGTTGTTGTATCAAATATTATTCTATATAAAATAATTAAATACATGAAGTTCAATATTATATATGCATTGATTTTAAAAAATCAATATAGATAGTAAATGGGGAAAGTGATAGTCCCACGACATAGGAAGTCCTCTAGGCTAATTTTCTTTCTCAACCTTTCCCCTCACATTTTTTATATTTAGATTGTATAAATTCTATACAACTTATTGTACTCTTTACATGTAAAATCATGTATTCCAAAAACAACAAAGTTATAATGTTTTTAATATAATCTAAGCATATTAATGCATCATTCATTAAACAACACAATGCTATTTTTTAAAAAAAAAGTTAATAATAACTCATTAATTCTAATAAAAGAGAAACAAATTTGACTATAAATATATTTAAAATCAATACCTTTATATATACATAAACGTTCATTTTAAACTTGTTAATAAAACATTTTTAAAATTCTTACAATAAAATATTCTGATAAATTATTTAAGAGCTTAAATGTCATCATCAAATATCTGCATTAATAAGCACATAAACAGATTCTATGGCTGCGACGAAGAGCGGTGTGTTTTTTTCGTAGTAATTCTAAAACGAATACTACAAGAAAAATGAGTTGTTGTCTCAAAATGTTGCTACGGAAACTTGTGGTCATGATAATTCTGTAGCCACTAGTTTCTCGTAGCTACAATTCGTGACCAAAGTCTTCATATAAGAGTTGTGACCGTGACAAGTTCTGTAGTCAGTTGTAGTGTCCACGACATATTCGTGGTTAGAGAACTCTTGTGACCAGACTTGTAGCTACGGCTACTGGCCACGACGTGTTGTGGCCAGAGTTCAATTCTGTGGCCACAAATCCCACATCCGTGGGCATAGCTCTGTAGCCACACTTATTCTTCTTGTAATGAAACTATAAAAATCGTGCAAAGCTCAGATCTTTAACCTGAGAAAAAACTTCTCTGGAAGTGGACGCAGTTAGCCAGACCAAAACCATTAAACCGTTGCGATGCCAATCGGTATACTCTTCGTTGCCAATCTGTCTCCAACCCCGATTGTTAAATGTTTCGAGATGGCACAAAAATTGGAGATATACATGTTGTATTTAGACTTAATGTAATTAAGTTTTAACTTTGTAAATTTATGCAATTACATTGAATTATCAATTTGATTTCAATTGAGAAATCGAATGAATGATGTTGGAGGGAAGTTGAGAATTCCGAATTTAACACTACAAACCCCAGTAGACACAGGTAGGATGACAAATAAAGAATAATGAAAATAAGTTAGTTTGTTCCTCGTTTCTATTCGGTTAATTTGAGAGGCAAGGAAATGATTGGTACAAAATGAAAAACAGTGGCCACACTGAACTCCCCTTTGAAAATGCGCACTTTTCTACTTTATGTATACATTTTATAATAAAAAGGATGTTGAATATACATAATGTTACATGTGATCTCTGAAGGAGTAAATAAAAGATACAAAAAAATTAACTAATGCTGGGACCTTTGGGAACAAGCTGGCCAAGGTTGTGGCTGGCTCGGCATCGCCATACTTTGCGGTCCTTTTTCCCTCCGTTGCGAGTAGCTGAGTAGAACCACAAGTGAAAGTAAGAACAAATACGGTGATACCATCCATTATACATAGGCAAGGGCTGTTACACTTGTTCGATTATATCAGCATCACCTACTTGCAGAAGTTTTATTCCCTAGTCATTCTTTTATCTACAAACCCCAAAGATGAAAGGCCTAGCTATGGAGGAATCAGGAGAGGGGTTCCTTGGATTCGCCCAGCCGAGAGAGATGCAGGTAAGCATCGGTTCCTGTAATATGATGCACACACATTAAGAACTAGATAACAAAACACATGCATGGCATGATGACGTAATATTTTTTTCACTTCAATCATTATATTAAATTATAGAAAGAAATACATTACGGACAACTATTAACATGGCGCTAGGCAGCATGGGAGGAATCATTATAATTGTTCACAATGTCTTAGTGTATGACAAAAGTAAGAACATGCCAAGGTGCAAAGATGGAGGAAAAGGAGCCTACCGTATCCTTCCATTGATATGATCTGCAAATCACCTCCGAAATAGCGAGCATATAGGCGGCTTATGGGAAGACCATAGCCATATCCAGCCATAGTCATGCCTTCATACCGTGCTCCGAAATTTTCCTCAATAGGTTTTTTTGCTGTAGTGTAAAGGTAAGTGAAAATTTTGGGAAGGCCACTTCTGGGAATGCCACCACCTTCATCCGATATCTGCAATTCACCATACCAAACCACAATCATTGAGTGATACATGCATACTGTCATGGTGCAGCTCATTTTCAACTTTAAGAACCTCGAAAACTCATCAATTCTATAGAAATTCCTTGTGGCATTTTTCTCTCATTTCAACACTTCAAAAAGTTTGCGTGATTTATTTTAGACTAGGTCACTAGAATATTTAGGATTCTGTGTCACATTTTTCGTTACAGGTGATATGAAAACTGTAGTCATTTGGGCAGAAGAAGGCAGTTATTGAAGACAAACTCAGGCCAAAACGGAATAAATTGCACCTGTACTACAACATAAGGAAAAGTAACTATGAATAAGCAGATTACACAAGAAAATATAAGAAAAAACTATTAGGGGTTTCCTGAACTAGTAAAATAAAAAAAACTAATCCACTTGAATGACTACAACTGCTGGACTAGTTTATAGCCATCGGAACGGAAACAACAAAAGTCTTTCTACATATGTCAAACAAGCACGTCGGAAACATAAAAAAACAATTTCTTCAGAAGGAAATATGATGGTCAATGGCCAGCCTTTGAGAATAAATATATACCTTAATCGTGACATCTTCAATACCATCAGCTACAACGATCCTAACAGGAGGGGGATCAACATCAGAATTCATGTACCGTTCTTGAACAGGACGCATGGAATTCTTCACTAGCTCGAGCATCATGAGATGAAGATGCGAGGGAACATACCTGATGCAACATAGATTTATTAAGATATCGCATCTGAACATTAAAAATGAGTTGAAATATTTGTAAACAGAGGTCAAACGACACAAATACTATTCAAATGTTTTTCCTAACAAAGGGAGAAGTAGAACAATATTGGCCATCCAAATAACTCCGTCATGACAAAAGTAAAAGAACAGTGACAATTCAGATTTGAGGATATGTATAGCATTTGAAGCTAACCATAACTACGGCCTGATGCAAATTTCTCCAACGTTTGCTTACGAGAAGCAATTTGATAGAAAGACAATAAGAGTACCTTCCAAAAGGAGTAAGAACAAAATTACAGTGAATATACAATTTGAAACTCACGGGAAGGTGAAATCAGGATCACCGTAGATATTAACATCTGGCGCATTGCCATATTCCCGTAAACATATGGCACGCGCATCTTCGCTAGCATGCTGAGCTACCAGTACTGGGGACATCTTGGAGTTAATTAAACCAACACAGCCAGGGACTGGTTCTGGATCATGCAATGCAACATGCTGGCCTGCATGTAAAAATAAAACCTAGTTAACAGAATTTAACAGCAAAATCTATTGCAATCTATTGTTAAAAATGAGAATGCAGCCAGGTAAAGAAAATAATATGAACTGACCTATGAGCATGCGAATACCGATTCTGGACATATAAAATCGATCAAGAAATTCATGAATTTCATCCAATTCACTATGACCAAACTTGCAACGATTATCATTTTTTAGCTGATTAAGACCCGCAGCCAAGGCAGGGACCACATTGTTGTGCCTCATTTTAATCATCTTTAAAAGTTGAGTAAATTCCAGTTCATCTTCCTTGTCTTTGATCAGAGGGAAAGATCGTAAGTCCCGAAAAGAATTCAGGTACCAATCCCGCACCTAATGAAATCAAGAACAATATATGAGCATCTTTTCGCTTTTCAGAAAAGAAAGAAAAGGGCATCTGATTCCTTATATTGCGCAGATGCTGAAAGATCCATGGAAATAAGAAATTTGTATATGCATCTAATATGAAGATAAGATGATGAAACAATCTGTAAAATTCTAGAAATACTTTGCAGCTATCAAGATTGTTAAAAGTACAAAACTGACATGCAAAACAGAAATTTTGGTTCTCATTGAAAAACAAAAAAGAAAAATATTATGGTTTACAAAATCTAATATGATCAGTAATATTCATAGATCATTGTGAAAGCACAACATGAAAATCTGTGTAAGACGGATAATATAACATCATCCCTCAAAACGAAGTATTAATTGTCCATGAAAAGAATATGATTTCTATGAAAAAGATACCACTCTCCAGGTATTACCAAATGATCCACCGGACTCCTCCTAGACCTAAACTTGTAAGCTGCCTCTGTAAACAAGTGACTTCTTCATCCAACTACTTACAAGGGTGTGTTCTAAAGTATAATCATGCAAGCCATCTATGGATAAACCAACCTTATAACAGCTTTTGCTAAATTTATGTTAAGTGACTAAATTAGAAGAAGAGATCATACAATTTTTTTATTATGTAAGATTTTAAATCAATCTGGTAAAGGAGTTTTGAGGGTCCCTTTCAAGGTCAAATAGGGTTGTTATTCCAGAGCAGCAAGTTCTCCGTCGAAATACACCACGAGACAGTAAACAACTAAAAACTTCCATGAATAATTAAAAAATTCAAAACTAGTCAGCTGGTCACAAAAAACTTGTATGAAATCCCATAGAAATGAACATTACTGCATGAACTAAACCTAACCCTGTTAGACTTAGATAATAGATTCCAATACAAGTGTGAAGAGTCTAAATCGAGAACAAAGAAAAGAATATTAAATATTATGATATGAAAGATAAGAATCAAATATGTTCTTTCCCATTAAGAAGGAGCCACATATTTCTTATTACAAGAGGTCAGATCTTAATTTTTTATCAACTCCAACTACGTGATTTGGGAATTAAAGTTACGAAGGCAGTAATTTGAAATTACTGGATAATAGTAAGCATTTTTCTTGGAAAGTACACATAAACGTCTAGATGTGCCTCTACGAAGCTGTGTGCATGAATCCAACATCCATGCATCTACTAGACAATGCCCACAGAAAGATCAGCAGACAAAAGTGGACCAGAGAATATGGTTTTCTCGATTGGTACTTCTACAGGCCCTCTTTGTAAATTTCCATCTGCAAATATATATATTATAGAATGCCAAATCAATTCTCATAGAAAAGTCTCTATCTGCATCGACGTAGGAATCTCCCCATCCTCGTCCTTACCAAATAATTGGGCTACCAAAAATAAAAACCGTTTTATCTTCATCTCGTCGTCGTCCCTAAAAATAGTTATATCCGCCCAAACTCTGCCTCTAATCTTCAGGGAAGATGAAGTCCAATACAACCACCAGTTGATCTCGATATTCCGATTAAATGCGGAGTTACGCAAATGATTAATTTAAGACTTCTTCCTAAACCCCTTTCTATTTTCTTCCCATAAAGAAAAAAACCAATATAAAATAGTGGAGGAATAACATTAATAACTGGAGCAAAAGGCAGCAATAAAAAATCACACGCAACAACCCATCAGAGAATCTCGAAATATCGGACACTAATAATAACAGAAATAACACATAACAATCTTCTCTCGAAGATATTTTGGAGAGAGAAAATCCCGAATATCGAGAAGCCAAAACAGGAGATTAAAACCCAAAAGAGAAGGAGGAGGAGAGACCTTGAGAATGGGGGGTTTGGAGGAGAGGCCGGAGGGCATGTTGTCGAGCTCGAGGACCCTCCGGGCGATCCTGATGGGGAGCTCCCTCTGTAGGAACTGCGCGGAGCGCATGAGGTTCTTGTGGGTGGGCCTAGACCCGAACTCCATCATGTACCGAAGGCTCACCCCCGTCTGGTTCATCCCTGCCCACAGGTGCAAGTCCTCCGCCAGACCCAAGGCCCTGGAGAAGCCCTCCGCGGCCCTCTTCGCCGCCATCACCGCCGAGATCAACGCTCTCTAGTCCCTGCGGCACGAGAGGAGAGGAGAGGAATTTGCGTTGGTGTTGGGAGGAGGGGAAAGGGTTGTCGTTTTATAGGGTCTAGTTTAGTTACTTCTACTTCCTCCCCCTCTTCTGGTATGTTGTCCTTGCGGATCTATCTGGGAAGATTTATAATCTTTGGTTGTTCCTTCTTTCCTTGAATAGACAGCAGTCTTAAAGAAGGGAGAAAGAAATCATGATAATGCAGCGCAGATTTATAGGCAGGATTTATAAAACCGCACCAGACCCGTTGGATCGGGAATCGGTTCGATCCGGTCGATCAGCAGGTTTTGTGTAATTAATTTTAAAAAAAAGAGAAATAAAAAATCAGGTCCGACCGGTGGTCGGATCGGGTTGACCCGGATAGTTGGACCGGGTTAACCCAGATTGACCCAATTTTAATGGTTTGGTAAATTTTCAAAAAATAAAGGTTTAAATAATGAAATAAATGGGGGTTTTATCACTTGTGCCCTTCTTTACTTCTGCAATATACGTTATGTCACTCTCTTTTTTGGAATATACGTTGGGCCAATACTTTCTTAGAGTAATTGTCTAAAAACAACTATAAATAATTTATTATAGTATTATATTCATATATAATAGTAGAAAATGTGATTAACTTTTGTAGCATTTTACTCGAAATAGACAATCATATTATTCTATTGAAAGATTTGATATTTTTAACGATTATTTCATTGATATATAAATACATACTTACATATATATATATATATATATATATATATCCAGTTTTATCGGTTCAAAAAATTAGTTCGACCGGTCTGACCAGTAAATTAAGCCCGGTCCGATTTTTTCTAAGTTGATAGAAATGATAATGTCATGCTGACATCATCACCAGTCAAGCCGGTTTCGACCGACGATCCGACCCGATTGAAGATTGACCGGTTCGATGTCCGGTCCGGTTTTTAAAACCTTGGTTATAGGTGAAAAGGTTGAAGGAAGGGACAGTCTTGGAAAAATGAGTGTGATCCAAGTCTTGTAAGGACTTTGTTTGGTTGTGAGATTACTTCGGGTGTTTGGTTCGTAGGTTATCTGAGGGAAGATAATCCATCTCACTTGTGGGTTATCTGGTGGATAACCTGAATGTGAGTTTTGGTGTTTAGTTAGTGGGTTTTACTGTTTAAAGGGTTTTCTGTGATCTGACTTTTATTGGAGTTTGGGATAATGATTTAGTTGTTGATTGTTTTTTTGGTGGTGGAGTTTATTGGTAGAGGAATTTGTTTTTCTTTTTTACTTTTGCCTTATTTGCCCTGTGAATTTTCGTATTTGGGTTTAAGATTTTGTTCCATGTTAACCACATGGTGATTTGTTGACGTAGTTATCGATATCTATGCGACGAATTTCTATTAGTCGTGTTGTGAATTTTATTTATTGCTATAGTTAACGTGATTTGGTCTTGCTAACATATTTGATTGATTATATATCTTTACCTTTTACAAGGATATCGTACCTTCAATTGATTGTATGTCTTTAAATATAATAGGTGGCCATTATTGATCATTGTAGTACATAACATGCAATTTATCCACATTTGAATAGCCAATTTTGAACACATGCTAAATGGAGGCAGTCAAATACAGTAATTTCCACATGCCTATATTTCATGGTAGTTATGACTGGAATGTTGAAATTACCTTTTTTGTTCGATGTAAAAGTAATTATTGCTCAAGAAGACCCGAAACATTACACTTGTGCAGTACTAGAAGTGAGTTGCACTTGTTAACCGATGTAACCTCAAATGGATTTATATCAATTGCAAATTCACTTTATCAAACCCACGAAATTGTAAGATTGGATTTTCAAATCCAATTGAATGCATTTTGGTTATATTCCAAGTTGTTATGGGCTTTATTTTTGCAAAATTGTAGTGAATTTTGTAGTCATTGTAAATTAAACAAACAATACCCGTTGATGACTTGGAATCAAGGATCTCTCCAAGCAGATAGCTTAACTAAATATTTAATGGGATCATAAATTGCATTTGAAGTAAAAGAGCTAGGAACAACATGCTTGTCAACTACAGGTTCATCAATAGGATCATGTGCTGAAGTCAAACCGCCAGATAGGTGGATAATCATTCTTTCGGTCTCTTTGATTGAGCTCTCCGCCTGCGCTAACTTCTCGTCCTTGAAATCAAAGGCAAACTTCAATATTTTATGCAAGTCTGCCAGGAATATTTTCTCCACAGTCAGGGAAATGATAGTTGGAGGGAGCGACGACTCCATAATTCATGTACCTACAGGGTCGCTGTGAAAGAAAAAAATTGTTTGTTACTTGCCCTTCATGTTAAATTGAAAAGAGATAAATTTATTTTCGAAGTTCGAAATAACTTATATCTAGCAGGCATGTGTACCACATGCGATTATCGACATCCTCTAAGCGACGTAACTCATCAAACACCAATAATGCATCCTGACCACATGAGCAAATGCGTCCATGGGAGAAGGGAATATCGAAACGTAGTATGACCATTACTTGTTCACATAAAGTCCTTTATTATAAATGTTGATGCCCAACCAAAAGCAAATGCATCAAACACGATCCAAACAACTACTAACAAGATTTGAAAATCCCATTAGCTTAGTGGCAAGTCATGCAATAAGTTCGAACAAACATTACACCTTAACGCATTAGTAAAGGAGAACATGATCAAGTTCAATTTACAACGCCCCTAGAATTCCGCCATCCTTGACGCATACGCCTCATCCTATCATTGTACATTGCTAGTGCCATTTCATCTCATAGTTTCTCACCCCGCAACATCTCGTTACGAGTGACTCTCACCTCTACTCCAGGCTCCGCTTCTAACTCCGGTGGATTTGGAGCCAAATATTTCTCAACCCAGTCAAACCACTTGTCACTGTTATATAATTTTATGAAGTTGTGAATTATGGCAGCCGCCTTCATAACATCCCGTTGCTTTTCGAAACTGTATGTGGACATGCATGTCAGGCACTTGAACCTCTTCTTCCAAACACCAAATGTCCTCTCAACATCACTCCAAAGTTGCCAATGTCAGTGATTAAACAAGTGCTTTACAAGATGTATCATTCAGATTTGTCTAGTACCCGCCACTCTAGTAAATGGTATGTAATGTCTCGGTAGGGAGCGATGGACGAGTCAATAGTGGTGTAACCCCAGTCGACCAGATATCTGCAGACGTTTGGGATGACGAAGCCACCTCTGTTAATGTCATCCCTAAGAATGAACATATCTGAAGCTGACCCCTCCCAGCTGGCAAGAATGATTGTGAACAAAAAGTTGAGAGAAGCAACCGTCATCACATTCTGCGATATGTAATATTTCCTGTTGCGGTAGGCAACCTCCATACCTGATGGGACCGATGCCTTTATGTGAGTACCATCGATGGCACCAATCACACCCTATATACAAGTTTAACAGGTTAATTTTTTACTCACATGCAATTGGTGGACCCTATATAAAATCTCGTCATTGTATAGTTGCTCTTCCATCTACAAGAAAGATATATTACATAAGCAATGTACAATCATAAATGACAATGGTAATGCTGAACATTACAAAAGGATATATTACCCACTTTTCGATGCAGAGTACGGTATAAAAATGGCATATACTAGTTTGAATACATATTAATTATCCATAAAAAAGAAAATACTTGCATGTACGAGTACATAGTAAATTTTCCATAACGATGCTACATATTAAGTTATCCAATAAAAAAGAGAAATACTTATGGGTACGAGTGCATAATAAATTATCCATAAGGATGCTACATATAAAATTATCCATTATTAAAAAGGAAATTATGGTGCTACATATCAAATGCAGTCATGACACGAGAGGGCTTACGACTGTCCAAGGACATGGTGAATCCATGCTTGGAGGTACTTTGGGTCATCCTTGATCGAATGAAAGAGCTCTCTTTTGGTCGGGTGAGTCAAGGTGTCATCCATCTTGACATACGCGGCTGGGGAGAGCGATGGGCATGCTTCCCTCAACTCCCTAAAAGCCTCGTGGGCATCCTCATCTTGTTGTCGTCTCTATGCCCCTATCCTTTCTTGAATTAGCTCCATGAACGCAGCCATGTCTAGTAGCACTTGTTTCCCATCCCCACTCCTTTAGCGCTTAGATCTGGATGATCTCTGTGTAGCCCTGCTAACAACAGGAGGGGTGGGCACCTCGTCTACACCTTCATAATCGGTATTACATTCCTGGCCCTCCATGAACTAATCCTCCTCGGTACTGTGTGTGGCCATCAGAGCACGTGAGGGGACGACATAACATCTAGTTGCGGACCCTTTCTCGATGAGGTAGGGAACCTCTTCGAAGTACAACAAGGGACATGAACTGTACTTGCGGTACGCCTTACCTACCTGAGAAATATAGCGTCACAATCAGTCATTATTAAGTAATGTAATTGGAGTCTTGATGGCAGTGCGATGGACATCATACCTCCAACCATGCAAGTTCGTATGATGCGATTGGACGATTTGAGACATGGTTTCATCCCCAACCGGACTTGCCCCGTAGGTACAAGTATGTCGCGTGCTCCTTCTTGTAGATCTTCAACGGGATTGGATTTGATACTTTGTGTAACATAGGCATGCTTGTTCGTTGAACCGGTGCAAGATTCCATTCCAACCTGCAATAGTGAATGACTTCTCACTCCGTTGATTCTTGTCTCATGCTTCCAGCATACAATAGATTAAGATCCGATCATAAGTTGGTGTCTAGTTGATTGCCTTCCTTGTACCAATAGTGTTACCTCCACTCCCATCCATTGAGCTCTTTCCCTTACCTTGTCGAGGCATTGTATGACTAATGAAATAGTTTGATAAATGTAACCATGTCAATAAACCTTGTTTAAAGCATCACTTACATTTCAAACAGGGTCAGAACCATTTCTAAACGTTACATCACCAATTGCATTCGAAAGAGACCTTACATTCATTTGTAAGCAGCAGTTCAACCAACACCCAAAAATCAACTTCAAAATTGCACAATCTGACTCCATAAATAAAATCTGCGATATAAAATCAAATCCGTCATTCGATGGTGGACGCATAAAACTGATCGATGCATACACTCCATCAGCAAACAAGAAGTTGCCATCCCCATCTCCAAACAATCTGCGAGTCCCAAACAAGATCACCCCATCCCCAACAAGCAGTCAACAACATACCAGTGGATTCCAAACCAAGAACTGATGTTCAGTTTCTTGCACTTCACAAATGCCAAATCAACCTACTGGATTTTTTACCCAACACGATCTTTCTTGTACTTCTCTATTTGATGCATCCTGATTTTATTATAAGCATGTTGATCAGTTTTTCTTCTTCTCACTGGGACACCATTTTTTCAGGATTTATGCTTCAACCCCCAGTCTGAAATTCCAAAATCTGAGGTTGTGAATGGCATTGTGAATGGCGAGGAACTGCTGCAGAAACAACCAATAATGTATATTCAAATGTGGTCTCCGTGTACAATTATCGGAAATTGGATTATTATGCTGCAATTGAAAGTACTTGTTGAAATTCCGATTGAGATAGATATCTTTAAAATGCCAAAAAAACTTCAGATGGGCTCTTAAATATCTTGAAAAACATGTCTTTGATTCCACAAAATTTGATAAAGAAAGATCAAAGGCAATGCTTAAAAGTTGGGAGGATCTTTCGACTATCATTAACTTAAGAAAGGGACATAAATTTCAGCCACTAAGAAATGGGCATTTCCTTCGTACTCACAACTGAAAAGCTCACCTCTAAGCCATACACAAATTTCATTAGCTTAAGAAATACCAATTTGCAAAACTATATAAAAATACAACTTTTATTAGCTTCTAATTAGAGAAACAAAAGCAACACTTGGAAGATGGGTTGCATATTATCGTTTATGAAACTCCTTAGACATAGAATAACCTGATCATTAATGCAAAGCAAGAACTTAAATGAGCCACCGATGGTCCCCAAAGACCAGAGCAAGAAGAAATAGAACAACCATGAAGTAGAAGATGGGTAGGGAGAATCTGATAGCTTTTTCTCCTTGAAAAGCTTATGGTAGTGTGAGGTGATTGGGGGGTTTATAGATCTAAGGAGAGATGCTTCTACCCACCTATGAGGTATAGTAGCGGGTCAGGTTGTTGCTTTGGTTTAGTATCTCTTTCATCTTGGGAGATGAAAGAGGATGAATTAAGATCCACAATTAGTCCCCCCTTCAAGCTTCTACATTGATGTTATCCCCCCTTCTGATTTCTACCCTTAACTTCATTTTTTGGGCAAACTATTTTACTTTGAACTAGCACTTCCAACGCCGCCTCCCCCCTGCACATGCTGATCAAAACGACATTCCCTAGCTTGAACATATTTTTGAATGTTCACCTAAACATGAACATATATTTGAATGTTCACCTATCGCAAACAACGAAACGTAGCCAATAGCAACCAAGATCAACCAACATCAAGCAATAGGTTTAAAACCAACTCAAGATCAACTCAATATCAACAAAAAGCAACCAATAGCACATACCCCATTTTCCCAATGACAGTGGAAAACACCCCATAAACAGAGAATCCAAAAGCCATCGATGGATCAGCTCGAGAGTTAACTCGGAAGCACCTCGAGGGATGCGCCGTCGCTTTCCTCCGACCACCGATCGGAAAGATTGTACAATAGAAGATGAAGCTCAAGCACCACCCTGTATCTCCAGTCAATCTCAGACCTCTGCACCATTCTTCTCAATAGGGACACACGAGAGCACTTGGAACTAGAGGAAGAAACCATCGTTCAAGTGGGGAGAAGGGGGAGGGAAGATGGAGACACGGGAGTCGAAGAACTATCAAAGTGACGGACACGACAACTGGTCACCTTGATCAAGGATGCCACAAGACGAGAAAGGGGAAGAACGTTGGGTTTTGGGGGAGGGTTTCATGCCAAAACCCGCAAGATAATCCGTGCTTTCTACCGGGTGACCCGCGCTTTGGCCGGGTAATCCGTGACCTGAACGGGCCCTTCGGGATTGGAATTTCATCACATAACTAATGTGACATCACATTTTTCATTCCAACCCTCTTAATCATCCAAACAACTACTATTCACATAAAGTTACCCCGATCCAACATAACCCAACCATGTAACCAAACGAGCCCTAAATGATGACTATTAGGTTGATTGTAGACGATTAGGATGGAAGCCCCTAATGAAAAGTCTTTTATGCGACTACATGTAGAGTTAGTACTGTAATGCAATATTTTCATATGTTGTTGATGAATATGTGATTCATCACTTTAAAAGATGAAAATAGAGCTCCATTCACAAGTGATTAATTGTATTTGATCATTTATATTGTACTACTGCATTTAAGCATGTGTAAATACTACCTATATTTTAGCATTCATCATTGCATTAATAAGAAGCAAGAAATGTGTAAATAATCGCATATATTAACACATTTTCCCCTATTTTTATATACTTTATACTAACTCCATCTAATAAAATTAACTCCATTATGTTCATAACACTAACATTAATAAAAGAAAAACGTCATAAAAATACTAACTTGCATATAAGATCAATAAATCCAAACCCTAGTTATGAGATCAAAAGGTAGTATATATGAACTCCGACTCACCTCTGAATTAATATACATTCAATTATCTATAAAAAAATAAGATTCAAAAGAATAAGATTCATATATGAAACTTAGGTTTTATTCCTCTTTGTATATTGTATATATTGACTGATTTGATCTATTAGTTTATGTACAAAAAAATCTTCTTTTAATCTATTTCTTTTTCATTTATATTCTTTAATTGATGTTTAAATAAAATATACAAAAATTAAAATTTAAAATGAATTAAAAATTACAGAAAATAAATCGGTGTGAGCCTGTATATTTGGTTTGTACATAAATCTCTTTTAGTGTATTTCTTTATGTCTTAATTATTAAAAATATAAAAAAAGATTAATATACAAATATTTTTATTTTACTTTAAATTATATCTAATTAAAAAACCACATTTTCTTTGTAAAATCATAAAAAATTATATTTAATAGATATACTACATCACCAAAAATATAATTTGTACAAATAACTTATTTTGGTTTTGATATCTTCATGAAAGTTGCGGATCTCATTGAGATGAACAATTTCATGAAGATTTTTTTAAAGTGGTTGTTCTATTTTATAGATCGGTCGGAGGAGACAGTGTCTTCCTCCTCCGATTCCTCCGACTCCATCACCCTTCCTCCCACTCCTCCGCATGCCCAAAAGTCACGATCGAGCTCTCCTATCGACAAATTAACCAAGTCCCCTCGATTTCTGTCGCAAGCCACATCTGTTGGACATGTGAGCCCACGACGAGCCATTATGTCATAAATGTTATTGTAATTCATTCCTTAATATGAAATGAAGAATAACTAATTTGCATAATAGGTCCCTTAATACAACTGAGGTTATGAGCCATGGCTATAATAATCATACAATTTTTGATACAATGGTTGAATCATAGAGGTTGGTGCTTGGATGATATCCAAAGAGTTAGATTGAGGACTCATCAAGCACCTTCAAATTATTATTAAGAAAGGATCTCCAGCATGAGAAGGAGATGGCAATCCTTCTTTAAAGGCTGATAATTGACCAACCTCTTGATGTATGTCCTCTGCATAGGAATATAGATTCAGAGGTGTTAGGTAAGTTAGGTCAAAGAGTTGACGTAACGAGATCGAGATAACCAAGACCTATGTCGTATAGTGTCACAATATAACCTTCCTTCTTTGTCTCCTCGTCGAATCCTAGCCAATTGATTCGACCTCCAATCACGATTCCAACACCAATCTTCACTGAATCCCCACCCCCTCTAGATCAAATCGGCACCTACACCTTCCATCTCTAGTTACCATGACTCTCCTATTTAAACCCTCCGCCACATCATTTGAATCGATCTGTCAATTGCACAGGAAATAAGTATCGATGGGGTGACAGCTCGTCTCCTTCTTCCTCGACGAGGTCTGGTAGCTTGGCCCACTGTTGCAGCGTTGCCCTCTATGCGAGTTGCTTCTGCTCCGACGCGCAACGCTGTCAAGCCAATGACTTTTGCCTCCACCACTTGTGTTCCTCCACCGCTATTCACCGATTGCGCATCAAGGAAGGTTCTAGTGGTGACAACCCAGATCCCTTTTTCGATAGTGGGATCCGAGGCGACGATGTCCCGTCGCAATGAAGCTCCCTATGGCTGTTAAGCCAACGATTGCATGCTTCATCAACCTCTCCTCTGCCTAAGCTCCATCGACTCCAGCACATACACCTCCAGGTCCTCCACCGTCGTGAGCATGAGGCTCCTCAACCACCGCTACTTCTTCGACAACTCCAAGCATTCATCGGAGCCATCTTTGACTTTATTGCCTGCTCCAGGAGACCTCTCTACTCTGCCTTCACCTTTGACACCCTCCCACAAGCAGATCGATTGACTCCAGGAGCAACGACCGTGAGCTCATTCTTGTCCCCTTCATTTGAAGATCCTCTGCATCTCCAGCCTCGCACCGCTAGATCCCCGCCATGCCTCCTCCATACTCCGCCACACCTCCTCCACACTCCTCCATCTCTCTACCACGCCAGCTATCGGGCGCTTAAGACCCGAGGCCCCCGCCCGCATTCTTGGCACGTGAGTTGGGGAACTTCTGCAACAACGCCCTTGAAATCTCGCCTTATTCCATAGGAGTCCCCTTCTACGTGATAGGCATGTGGGGTTGAAATTTGCTGGACAACCCCTGGAGTCTCGCCAATCCACGTCTAGGTCCAACCGCCTAGAGGACATGTGTCCGCACATGTCCCTCTGGAAATTTTATGCCAAACCCCCCAATGGCAGTAATTCCTTTAGATTCCTCTTCTGCATTTTCTATTTTATCTTAATTATTGTAACTGCAAACATACCCACATATTATTCTATCATTTTGAATCTCTTTCTTGTATCCTTTTATTATTTAGAAAAGTTCATGATGTTTATCAATTAATTCTCTATATTATCGCATGCTTGTGATATTTTTATGATATGTGGTTAATTAATAATCAATATTATTACGTAAAATTGCATATTTTACCCATTCTGAGTTTAGAAAATTATAATTAGTTAACCATACCTCCAAATTTATCAAAAAATCATGGATCGTAGAATTTGTATTTCACATTATGCAAAAAAAGAATTGCATTTACATGCATATTTTACTTATAAAATTTATGTTATGTATTTCAATAATTAATTTTAAATAGGTATTCAATTCAACATTTTTAGGATTTTTATGAGATAAATCATCTAATGATGTATCTTAGATAAATTTATTTATAAAAATAAGTAGAGTTAATATTTATTATAATTAATTATTGAAAATCTCACATTCTGCATTCATTAATTCTTAAAATATTCACCTTGTATCAGAAAATTTCAAAAACATTACAGTGCATGCATTTCACCATTATTTACATCTTTTCCACATTTTATAATTTTTGAATATCTTTTGATTGATATTAATTTTTAGTCCTTAAAATTGACATGTAATTAATTTGCATTTCAAAAATTACATAAAAATACCAAAAATATTCTACCTTGAAAACCACACACAAAATTTGATAGAGACCAACCTAGGTTGCTCCTTAGTCTTCTCGAGTTCGACCTTGGAACTTACCTAAGTAAAATAAACATAAAATCACTTGACTTTATCGAATTAAATATGTCAGTGATTATTTCTTGATTGATTCCGATTACCCGCCTACAATGAAATGACACATCATTATTTTCACACGGTTACAATTCACAATAATTAACCAAGGGCATTTCGGATTCGTCAATCATGGATGATAGAAGACATTCACGACTCGTAGGTTCCTCTTTTTCATTGTGGCATATATATTTAACATAATTGACATTACTTTTTGCCGACTGATACTGATTCATTGATTTTACAAACAGTCATTTTTTTTCAGAGCTCCATACAAAATATTACAAAGCATCCACGATTTTTTTTACAAAAGGCATCTGGATATTGCAACTATGTCATGTTACATACAAAAGCTTAGAAAGATAGCGTGATTTTTTAAGAAAGAGAGTGAAAACTTACAAAGTTTTATACAAATTTACAAAAGGAGTGTACCCATTTGCTAAAAATATTCGGATGAAAATGTAAAAAAAGTATTATCGAATTACAAAACTTAATACAAATATAGCAATTATGCAATTCATTTTACATATGATAATATAATTTTACAAAAGGGAAATAATCATTTACTAAATACCATTTGACTAGGAATGTAAAAAAAATGTATTATCTATATTACAAAAATGAATATAAATTCAACATAACTCGTTGGTATTTTACAAATATATGCATTAATTAATTTGATGAGAATGTTTTTGGAAATTGGTAAATAAAGAAAATAAAAAAAATTTCAACATAAATTGAACCTAAAACAAGTAATTGATATTATTAAATGAATTGAAATTTAATTCGCAACAAAATAACTGAATACATTTTCGGACAATGTACCATTTGATCAAAAGATCTAATGAATCTCGTCGTTGGCTTAACATGGGAATGGTGAGCCCCAATCCATTTGTAACACACCTTATATATATATATATATATATATATATATATATATATATGGGAAAAGGGAGTATGCTCCCTGGTTGTAGCCAACTTACATGCTTTCAACCCTTTTCTCCTGTATTTTTTTTATTTTTCTGAAATGAAACCTATTGAAATTTAGATCACAATATATCATCATGGTGTCATTAAAATTCAACTTAATTCGAGACTTCTATCCCATCAATCAAGACTGTCAAATTTTAACAGTTTCAGAATTGTTGAAATTGACCCCCTTCAGATGGAGGGCATAGGAAGTCTCTGTTTCTGAGGAAATTGGAATAACATGTTAGGGGGATATAGTGATGAATATACATATTTTTTATTTCCAAAAAAATAAAAAATAGAAGGAAAATAAGGGTGGGAGTAGCCTCATTTGACCCTATATATATACGGTATTTTCTGCACCTGAGAGGATTTAGTTCTTTTGATGACAACATCTTTCATTCAAAATTCGAGTAAAACAAACACTCCTAATACACCAACCTATAAGGGATCAATTCCATCAATTTTGATACCGTTAAAATTTGACATGCTTGATGAACGAGATAAGAGTCTCGATTTTGAGTTGAACTTTGAATAAGAACATGGTATCATATAATGATCTAAATACCCCCGACAGTTTTAAAAAATACCTTAAGAAATAAGAAAAATACATATGGAAGTAGCCAAATTAGCTCCCCCCCTAGTGTTAGCTTCATTGCACACATAGAGAATAAGTAGTAGAATATTATACATGGCTTAATCAAAAGATCTTGAAAAAAAATCAGTGAAATATTCCATTAGTCAATGACAAGGGAACTAACTTGTTGTGTTCGAGGTACCTGACGACTCTCACAACGACCTCAAAAAAATATCGCATAAGATGCAAAGAACTTAAGAAGTATCTCGAGATTCCACTGTTTTCAATGCTTATCCCATAGGGGTCGATTTTCACGAGTAGTCGTTATCCATCCCCTCCTAGCACATCATCAACTCGTTATATTCTAGCTTTAATGATAATTCGAAGTCCTAATGGCCATTTTTTTGGTCTGATCGGATAATTTATCGTTCTTCCATCATATCAAGTTAGTTAACATGTAACATGTATTTAACTCCGAAGATTTCGGGATATTTGCTTGGCAAATAGAAGAAGCCCGAGCATGGCGGAATCCGAACAAAACGAACATGTGGTGGTCTCATCTGGATGTCTATTTTGAGGTCAATTTCGGTGGATTCAAAGGCCATGGATTGGCCGCTTCGTGGCAATTTCCATGGTTAAACGAATCATGCCATGACATGTCGTCCTCCTCGGGGTGCTGCGTGATCTGCACGGGAATTTGTCATACATCATTGTATGTGGCTCAGACGAAAGCCTTTCCTAAGGGTCAATCCTTATTTGACACGTGGTACTCTCTCCACTCTCTCGTTCCGCGCGTGCCTCCTTCCACATTTGATATTTCAACCAGGTCCATTACCCTTCCTCTGTATCTTTATCTTCCTAGATATTAGTTTCCAAATATACAATTCGCATGGACCCATATAAATCAAGTAATAATTGTTCAAAAAAATAGAGTAATTTACGGGAGGTCTCTAAACTTACAAACGTAACCATTTGGGCCCCACACTTTTTTGAAAGATAACAATGTGGTCTGCCGCTAGGGATGCAACCGGAGGTGGATATATCAGTATCCGTCCGCTATCGTATCCGCTTTTAAGCAGATACGCATATACATTTTTAGATTTTAGCGGATACATATATTGATATGGATACTAGTTTTATTTTTTTGCGGATACGGATTCGAATACAGATGACATTATAGATTTTTTTCGGATACGGACACTACAAAAAAATAAGCTATAGTGACGGTTTTGAAAAAATATGTCACTAAATTAGCCGTTGATAAATATATATCGACAATATTATTCGTTACGAATTGAGTTTTCGTACTCAAAATTAGCAACGAATATCATATCTGTCTTTATATCATTAGCAACGGTCCACATAGCAACGATTATTCGTTGCTATTTTTCATAATTTTAATTAATCGTCGTTAAATTTTAAACTAAAAAATAGCGGCGATTAGTTGATATTTTGAAAAATAACAACGCATAAGCATCGCTATGTGGACCGTTGCTAATGATATAACAACATATATGATATTTGTTGCTAATTTTGAGTACGAAAACTCATTTCGCAATGAATAATATCGTCATTATATATTTAACAATGGCTAATTTAGTGATAGATTTTTTTAAAACCGTCACTATAACTCATTTTTGTTGTAGTGGGATATGGATACAGATGTATACATTTTTCGCGAATATGGATACGAATATCCGTATTATCGAGTCACTTATGACATGTACATCTTATCCGGTTTATTTTGAATTGAATCCTTATCCCATTTATTTTGAATTTGTAGAATTTGATTTCTGAACTATTGTCAACTACTTTAAATCATCTTTTTCTTTTATGGAACTTTATTATTAGATTATCTACTCGTGAAAAAACTTTAATTTATAATTATCTGTTTATATTTTGGGCCAACAAGATCTGCAATATTTCAGTTTCACAAATGTTTTGTATGCATCAATGTAGCATTGACATGAAATTGTATCTCATCATGAAATGTCAAAAAAAGGTAATAAACTTTTGTAATTTATCATAATGTCGTTTCATGAAATATATCATATCACATTTATCTTATTAGTTGATTACAATGTTATAATATTACCTATATTTTGGAAACATTTCAAATGAAGGAAGACAGAGTTACGTCATCGTACAATTTTACTATATACTATTCAATATTTCATTCAATATTTTAATTTATTTTCTTATTTATTATGTAACGTTGTAAGTTTATTGAATTTAGGATTAATCATCTATCAATTACAAGTTCATAAAGACATCATTTCTAATTAAAAGTATGAGGAGGCACTTAATATTTATAGGATAATCTGTATCTATTTCTTAAATATCCATATCCGAATCATGATTATATGATTCCGAATCCGTATCTATATTTAAAGATATGGTATTCAATTTTCAATATCTGTATGATATCCGTTTCCGTATCCATATCTATGATAATACTTATATCCGTATCCATCTGTTTGCATCCCTATCCGCAACTACTCCAAGTATTGTTGCATGAATTTGACTATCGAGCACTAACGGGAACCACATTATTACTTTTAGAATAGTTTTCCATATTGATATTTCGTCAAAATTTTATTCGAACGAATACGTATGGTATGTAATGTTGCTTATTTATTTTTAAAGATTACTATATATTTGATCAACATGATTTTAAACCTACTGCTAATCATTATGAAAATATCAAGTAGTTTACATTATTAAAATATATAATATAAATAATAGTGAAACTAAATTCACCTTAAATGTTACACCATCGGTATTTTCTTCATATGTAATATCTCATCTTTTTAACTAAAATCAAATGGTATATATACATCTAAGAAAATGATTTTTGTATAGGTTAGTTCTATATTTATATTTTAATTTTGTAATAATATGAAAGTTATACCGTAACATCCCAATCGGAACATAGTCTTAACATAGGTTTAAATATTTTGTGTGGTTGTCAAAAGATCTACTCAGGGTTGAACCAAAATAGTTGTCAGGCCAATTTTCCTGGATAAAAGATTGGAGATCTAAGACCGAGACAATACATATTCAATGGATTTAGTATTTACTTGTCATATATCAATTGAATGACCAAGAATATAAATTTGATTATAATGGTTTTCAGACGACCTAGATACTCATCACTATATAAAGTTCGATCCACAAAATTTTATTTTAAAGTTTTACCAATAATATATATCAATGGATGAGAAATGAAGAGAACCTCTTTTAATAGGTATCTTTTTCTAGTTTTCATTTATATTTTTAGATTAAAAAAAGATAATCTTCAAATTTATTCTTATTACATTATAATTTTAAAAAA
This sequence comes from Ottelia alismoides, assembly GCA_037367405.1. Classification (NCBI taxonomy): domain Eukaryota; kingdom Viridiplantae; phylum Streptophyta; class Magnoliopsida; order Alismatales; family Hydrocharitaceae; genus Ottelia; species Ottelia alismoides. Next base: position 71,546 of record JAZKJV010000881.1, read on the forward strand.
TCCAAAATATTTTGAAATGTAAAATTTCATTTACATGCATGCATGCTTATGCACGTGTGCGCGCACACATACATAGAATGGTTTTGGAAGGACACTAACATGCTGGATGATTTTATATTTCCAATTATAGCATGTTCTTAGAAAAAAAGATAGTTTTGGAAAGGAATATGAGATCCAAATACTCATTGTACATTTGATTATAACTGAAGTTGCAGATTGAATACACTCCAGAGATGTAACGTCTCGAGCTTAGGTCCCCGGTCCGTTATCGAGGAAAATTGGCCTTGACAACTTGTTGGATTCGAGCCTATATGGACCCGTTGACAACCACCCAAAATGCTTAAGCCCAAGTTGTCAAGTAGTAATCCCCACCACTTATAAACCACACCCACGCTTCGTGTGTTTTAGGTATGATACTATGTTTGGGGTTGGGGTGTTACAACCTCCCCCACTTATATTCGCAACGTCCTCGTTGCGACATGACACATCACTTATTCCCAGTGACAGTGACGGCTGCATGCTCCGGATAGCCTTTTCCTCCAACCTCTTTGTAGGGGTGGCTCCACCTCTCGGGTAGCCCTTTCCACTATCAAAGGGAAATTGACACTGATACTATTTGTAGCGTCCCAGGCTTAGGTCCCCGGTCCGTTATCGAGGAAAACTGGCCCTGACAACTTGTTGGATTCGGGCCTATATGGACTCGTTGACAACCACCCAAAATGCTTAAGCCCAAGTTGTCAAGTAGTAATCCCCACCACTTATAAATCACAACCACACTTCATGTGTTTTAGGTATGACACTATGTTTGGGGTTGGGGTGTTACAACCTCCCCCACTAACGTGACATGACACATCACTTATTCCCAGTGACAGCGACAATAACGTGACATGGCACTATGTTAACCTCAACCCCAACCCCAACCCCAAACATAGTGCCATGTCACGTTACTGTCACTGGGAATAAGTGATGTGTCATGTCGCAACGAGGACGTTGCAAATATAAGTGGGGGAGGTTGTAACACCTCAACCCCAAACATAGTGCCATACATAAAACTCACGAAGTGTGGGTGTAGTCTATAAGTGTTGGGGATTACTACTTGACAACTTGAGCTTAAACATTTTGGGTGGTTGTCAACGAGTCCATATAGGCCCGAATCCAACAAGTTGTCAGGGTCAGTTTTCCTTGATAACGGACCGGAGATCTAAGTCCGGGACGTTACAAGAGAGAGGTCGTGAATGGAGTTCGGAAAAATAAAAACTTTTTCACGGAAGCAGAAGACAAACAATCAAATGTAATTACAAACACCAATGCAACAATCATACCCTAAAATACGTTAACATGGAAACACAAGAGGGTGAAAAGAACGACCCTAGCCTTCCTGACTTAGGACTTCTGATCAGCCATGCTGACCATTTTCCCATTATATCATGAGATATTTAGATGGATATCTCAACTGATTACAAGCGTGAAGCTTATAACCTTTGATGACATACCAAAATCACAACTTTAGATCAAACACCAATGTCACCGCTGCAAATGAATATGATGCATCACCGCTTGAGGCTTCACCTCAAGCTTCTTACAGAGAGAACTTCAAGAGTATCTGCAAAATAACATTAGCTGAACAAGGTAAAACAATTATCTATGCTAATTAAAAAAACAGTCAGTTCACAATAATCATATCAATATAAGGATATGCTAACAAGATATGCAAAAAAATTGATTCAAATAATATTTTTCTAAAATATGTGAAAGCTATATAATTGAAAAAATATCATTGATTTTTTTCTAAGTAGGTTCAAGAGAATCTCTGACTACACAGAGAGAGCTTGAGGTGCAAGCTACAAAATCGGATTAACTTTTTTCAAGCTTAGAAAAATTCTCTTGTAAATACGAACACTCAAGAATGACAGAGAGAGAGAGAGATGGATAAAGAGGAATGCTTGAATGAGTCGTGTGTTGAAATGAGGAGGTAGGGGTCTCCTTTTATAGTGAATCATCAATGTAACCGTTGAGAGCAAAACATAGCAACTTTTAAATTCGATTGATTGACACAAGACAATGGTCGATCAATGCTCATATGATCAATCAGATAAAGATCCATGATTGATCAGAAGGTCACTTACAGAATTCAAAATTCAACACGAAAATTGACTTATCGATCAGTAACATGAAAAGGTCAAAGGTAGACAACGTTCAAAAAATGATTGATCAACAAGAAAGAAATGATTGATCATACTACTTACCGATCATATAAAAACCAATGATCGATCATTCAAAATTTTCTCTAGCAGGCTGCACGATGATCTATTAGTAAGATTTGCAATGAGCGACCAATCGATGGTCTAACTTGCAGTCGACTTTGCAGCAAGAACATTGACTTGACCAGTAACAATAATGACTCTTTGTATAGATCATCAGAGATACATGTATTGAATTTTATTTAGAGTACATTCGATGATTACACAATAAGTACAAGTCAAAATACTTAACAATATATAATATGAAAAAAAACTTCTGAAGAGCTTCTGTTAAGGTCTTGAACATATCCTAGAGAAACAATATACTTCTGCAAGTAGATCTAGTGTGAGTTTTAACATTAAAATGAGAGTAACCAAGATTCTAACAATCTCTTCCCTTTGAAGATGATAAAACAACACACTTTAAACTTGAAACGTTTTGCAGTTTAACACATTTTTTTAATAAACTTTAATTGATTTTAATTCTTCCCCTGAATATAAGATCCCAAAAAACTTAGACTTCTTTTCAAATTGTGAAACTCTTATCTTTTAGTTGTCTTTTTTTATTCTCCCTCTGAAGTTAAAATTTAAAAAAGTTTATACTTCTTTTCAAACTTTTAAACTCTTATCATTAATTATATTTTATTTTATCCTTTTTTATGGTGAAAAAGATCACAAACAAGACCAAGTAGGAAAACTTCAAACTCATTAAATAAAAAATAACATTCTATATCATAGAAAAATAGAAAAGCATACATAGTGCACTAACTCATATAGATGATAGAAAAAAAGAACAACGAAGCATCTGAGTCATATTTAAAGTCAGCCATAACTTCGTCACTTTCTTCAGATTCAGTACCAGCTTCTTACTCTTCATCGGGAATGTCATTGATGTAGATCTTCTTTCCACTACAAGATGATGAAGCACAAGTAGAGGACCTGGTACGAGGAGATGCATGAGGAGGGGGGGGGGGGGGTGCTAGTGTTCTAGTATAAGAAGGAGGTGGAGTAGGAGCATCCCTAGAGTATTTATGAGAGTAGGAGGGCTTCTTGGAGACTTCAAGCTTCTCCATTCTATCATTGAGATGATAGAGGTGCTCGTCCTGCTTGTTCTGGAATGTTGCGAAATCGTTGGAAAAACAAGCCACATTGATGTTATGCGACATCATCTATTTCATGCTCTCATATTGGTGGTTCATGAGGAGAGATATTGCATCAACTACTTCTTGAGGGGTAAGAACATGACCAAGGGCAAGACACTGGTTTTGGTATTTCGAAAAGTAGTCGAAGGCAGATGACATGTGGGGGAAAGGATGGAGTACATACCCATGGAAGTGAGGTTCCGATGTCTGGAGGGAGGGATTTGGTTGGGTAGGAGGTGATTGAGGAGGACAATTATCTCTTGTGGTTCTTTAAAACTTCATCGAATCTTCTCCAAGTGGTTGAACACGCTAACTCTTCCTAGGGTTGATACTTGATTGTTTAGTTTGGAATAAATTAATGACTCCAATTAATAGAAAGTTTATTTATGAAGATATAAATGAGATTTTGGATATCATTGAGACATACTCATAGTTAGTTAGTTTGTCCTAGAAGGTCCAAGAATAGACACGATTGAGAAAGCAAGGAAGAAGGTGAAAGAAGATTGTAGAGATATAACGGTCCTCTTCGAAAGCTTTCTTAGTGTGGAGAAACTCTTGGCTGGTTTCATGAGGTATCTACGTATTCCCCACTAGATAGTAATTTACTACAGGCCACTCGCATGAATAATTAAATATAGAAACTTTTACATGTTCATTGATACGAAATGTCCTATTGTGAACGCGAGAATGAAGGTGGTAGCTCCTCGAGTCACTAGTTACCTTCGAATTCACAAAAAAACAAACAATGACAACGAGAAAGATGTACCTGATCACGAGTTCTCGAAGCTGTGGTGGAAGGATTGGCCAAAGAATATGTGGAGGGTATCACACATGAAGATGCCACTCTTTGTCGATAAGCAATATGCAAAGATACATCGGATGATTGGTCGGCAAGTGGCGACAAAGAGGAGAGTGAAGGTGACGAGATGATTGTACTCTTCGATCGAGGGGTTGGTATGTTGTGAGGAAGACGAACTAATGGTTGAACCACACTTCGGAGCCATCTTGCTAGAAGTAAGATCAAGGGAAAATCAGGAAAAAAAATTTCGGAGATAAAAAACGAAAAAACATTCCTGACTAATCAGTATGATCGATCACTGATAGAAGTATGATCAACTAGAGGATGATAGATAAAAAACTTGAACTTTTTGAGAGGGGCACTCATCTATGTGTGAGGAGAAACAAATGTGAGTGATATCTTTAAATAGAAATAAGAGATTGTGTCAACAAAAGGGAAATCCAAATTTCATCTGAATTTGGGTGAGATAAATGTAATTTGACGTGTTTCAAGTGTCAATCAACACAAGTGGCAGTTGAAAGGATCAAGGTACTGCGAGAATTTTTTGAGGAGATATGAATCAAAATGAAATAACTCCTATGTTGATTAATCGATCATGCCGATTCTATATAGTAAGTCATAGTCTGATCGATCAAGCCTATATCAAATGATAGAACAATTTGGTGTCCTTAGTAAGAAGATTGTATTAAATCATATTTTCAAAGTACAAATACCGAATTCTCTTTTAAATTGCTCAAATCGAGCAGTAACTAAGGGTTTAGTGAATATGTCAGCTAATTGCTTATCTATTGAGACATATTCAAATAGACTTCTCAACTTAAGACCTGTTTACGGAGAAAGTGATGACGAATATCTATATGCTTGTTCATAGAGTGATTGATAGGGTTTTTGGCACGATTAAAAAAATCGATGTTATCACAAAAAGATTTGACTTTTAGAGAATGATTAAATAAAGTTAGTAACAATGTTTCTCATCAATGGTAACTAAGAACAAGAGATCAATCTCTCGCAATATACTCGGCTTCACTTATTGAAAGTGCAACACATTTTTTATTATAGAAAACCAAGATGCTAAAGTGTTTCCCATAAACTGACACCACTAGTACTTTTTCTATATCCATGACTTCTAGCATAGTCTACGTCTCTATATACGAATATATCTATGATGCTTAATTTAAATTAAAACAAACCAAAACTTTCAATAGTAGCTAAATAACAAAAAGATTCTTATAATAGCTTTTAAGTGACTTTCTTTAGGTGGGGACTAAAACCATGTCGTTAAATAAGTGCTGACAAGTATATCGGGTCTACTTGTTGTTAGATAGCATAGGGATTTGATCATACATCAGCACTCTTTTGCCTCGATGAGATTAACTCTTTCATTTAGATCCAAAGAACAAGATGGAAATAGTGGAACTAGTGAGTTAAGTTGATTATTTAAGTGTCGTTGTGATCCAAATCAGATATGTGTTCAATGGGAAAATTATTTAACCACTACAAAATCAAGCAAATCAAGCACAAGGGGTAGAGCTAATTTTATTAACCTGGTATAATGATCAGGGTTGAACTCAAGAAGCACAATTAATTCCAAGTAGCCAAATCAAGTGATTCAAAGGATTTTTATTTTCTTTTTAGTGGTTTTTAATTTTGTAAATTTTTAATTTTCAAAATAAGGCAGATAAGAACAAAGGAGAAAAAGATACACAAGCAACTCTTTTTGGATTTTTCAAAAATGATAAAAATGCACAAAAAATAAAGTAAAAATATTTCTGGATTTTATATATTTCATATTATTTTTGGGATTTTTAGGGAATTTATAGATGTTTTTATTTTTTAAAAAAAATGAAAATTGAGAAAGCAAGAAAACAATGCACGGTCAATGTTGCTCAAAACTTCTATGCACTAATATTATCAAAACTACAATGAAATATCTATAAATAGAGATTAAAAATGCAAATTTTAGGTTTTGATTGATTTATATGACTTTTACAATATTTTTGGTAATTTATAATTTTTTAAGTTTTTCTAAAAGATAATGCGATGAAACTTGGCCAGAAAATCAAATAAATCAAAAGACAACTATCTAATTTTTGAATTTTTTTTAAATATTTTTCGAATTTATGATTTTTCTATTCTAAACAGGAACAGATATATTTTGAGTTCCAAGGTCTAAAGATTCACGCACAATAAAACTTCAGGGATCGTAATGCAATTTATCTAGGCAAAACACGCGCTACACGTGACTCAACATACACAGGTGCAAAAATGTTATTGCTAAAAACTTCAATTAATTTATTACAGGTAAAAGCTCAAGTCCAGAAATGTGAAATACCCATAAAAAACACATGAAGCCACACATGACGTCGACTCAACTGGACTAAAGTGTAAATAGGAAAAATATAAGGTCCAAATGACAAATTGTTTTTAACTATTTATTACATTTATTGGACTAAAATGAAATAACATAAAAGAAAGGTTGAAAGTGAAATATACCCTTCAACAACCATGTGTATCATGTGGCACGACTGGCGGCTCTGATGTGCCTCTGGAAAAGATCTGACGGTGCAGGACGACGTAGGTGTACGGTGCAGATCATCGTTTGTGGACAGATATGACAACTCTGATGGTAGGCGAGCGTACTTGTCAGATATGTCATTGCTCTGAATCAGACGTCACAGCTTTTGGGCGTGGATGAGTGACGAGTCGCAAAATACGATGTATAATTTGGTCACGTTGTAGTACGTGTACTTAGCGATTCGGTCAGAATCGAGAGAAAATCTCCGTGAAGAGTGTCTCAGCTTAATTTATATCCCGGGCAAGTCCGGGGTCGAACACAGGGAGGCAAAGGAACAACTTGGGTTTAATTCAAAAGTTTAGATCTAGATTTCCAACGCGGTTTTTTAATATTTTTTTGTATGCAAAATGAAATGCTAATGCAAGATGCGGTTGAATTACGACACTAAGATAGCATACAACAAGGCCAAATTAATTTTAATGTTAAATTAATCCAATTCAGCCAAATTATATTTTTCCTAGCATCCTAATCCACTGATGAACACAAAACACATTTTTTTTAGAATTTTAGGGGTTAAAATGCAACAATGAAAAATACACAATTTTTATGGGTTTTTTCGCAATTTATCACACAAACAGTAAGTACAAATTATGAAAAAATTACTGGAACTAAAACATGATCCAAGGAAGCTACAGTAAAATTTTTGGATTTTTTGATAAAGTATGAATTTTTTACGGATTTTTAAATGAAATCAGAGTGACAGTGAGTAAATAATTTCTACTAAATCCACATTATCAAATTAATCAAAGTACAAATTATCTCAAGTAGATATTTTCATGGGGCATAGAGGAGACTTGAAATTTCGCAAAAAGGATATACGTGGATTTAATTAAAAATCAAATACTAAATTCACTCTACAAATTATTTCAGGCATAGGACATCTCCATTTTAGATGAAATTTGGACAGTAAGTTAATCATATATCAGGGAATCACATACAATTTTTGTGGAATTTTTAGAGTAACCGTGTGTGAGATATAATTTTATGAGCACTGATTGGGTAAAATATGCAGAAGTTCAGTTGCACAATTTTAATTAATTCACAACATCTCACAAAAATATAAATAAATATCCACAATGTAGAGAATTATTTGCTCAACATGAAAGCATTTTTCATTAAATATAAAGATGCATAAACGAGGTCCAAATTATCATTCAAAGACAGGGTTATCCTTCCAATAAAGATCTGAAATAATAAACAAACAACTGTGCCTAAGGGCACTTTTGAAATTATAAAAACATGCTGGGGGGTACTATGCTAATTTCACAAAAAGATAAAAATAAAAGGGAGAAAGACCTTCGATGGTTAAAACTTGTACCCCAAGCTAGGGCACCAAGGGAGGACGGCGGCCGCGCGGGGAGGAGGCCGTGGGCGGAGCGCGCGGACGGCGGCGTTGGTGGGCGGCGGCCAGAGGCGGAAGGAGGGGCGTGCGCGGTGCACGTGGACGGGCAGCGCGCGATCGAAGGACGTGCGGGTTGGCGGCGTCGAGCGCTGCGCGCGGCTGTGATGCGCGCGGGGAGTCGCGATGGGGCGGCGGAGCGGGGCAAGGGCGGCGCTGAGGCAGCCGCGCGCGAGGGCGAAGAGCGGCCTGCGGGCGGAGGGAGCTTGGGCCGCCACTGAGCGGAGGTGCACCTGGAGGCTGGCCCCGGCGGTGCACGGAGCGTGAGGCCTGGGGGCTGTGCGCGGGGACTTGGCCGCCGGTGGTAGCGGTGGATGCCAGGGGTGGCGCAGGGGCTGCTCGACGGACGGCCTAAGGACCTGCAATTTTTTTGTTTGATTTTTTTGTTTTATATTTTTTGTATTTTTTAACAGGAAACAGGAATATGTGGCAGTGAGAGGTGGTGTTGTGGTGATGGTGATGATGTAATAAAAATAATGGTTATGGATGGGTGTGTTTGTGATGGTTGATGTATGATAAAGGTGGTTATGTGATGATTTGTGTGGTGAAAATGGTGATAGAGATGAGATGTTGTTTGTGTGTCGAGCAAGATGATGATGTGGTTGATGAAAATATTTTGTTTGTGATGGTGTTTGATGAACAACAAGGGAAACAAATAATGTGAGATAAAGAAAATTGACAATGACAAGATAGAGTATTTACCTGCGGTTCGCCGGATTTGCGGAGCAGCAACGCTGGACTCCTGTCGTCGCTTCGATCCGATTGGCGAGATGAAAATCGGAGAAGCTGCGAGCTCGATGGGGAACTCGTGACGCGGAGCTCCACGGATCTCACCTGAAGGAGGTCGTCGCTTGAGGACGATGCTTCGCCGTTGTCACCAACAAAACACTCCAAGCTCTCTCCTTATTATATAAGAATGGTGGATGGGGAAAAATGTGGATGTGGAGATGATTATAAAGAGATGAATAATGGGAGTTAGAGAGGTGGTGGTGTTGAATGAGAAGTTAGATTATTGGTGGAGTTGAATGAGAAGTTATATGAAGAATATGGAGTGGAATGGAGGTTGAAAGAAGACTTGGAGGTTAATGGAGAAAGGGAAGTTATTGTAGAGAATGTGATTAAATAAAAGAAAATAAAAGCAGGCTACTTCAAATACAATAAAATAAAAAGACAAGACAAATGATGGAGAATTTACAAAAGAAGACAAAACACCATGTACAATTTTTGTTTACTTTTCTAATTTGTAATTTTTTTTATCTTTTTAATAATAGCTATGTACAATAAGAAAATACAATAAAATACTACAATAAAAATACAACACCACCATTATATATTTTTTTATTTTAATAATTAAGAAAAGAAAAATAAAAAATGAAGAAAAAATGAACATATACATAATATACAATGTACATCTAGGTCCCCAAAACCCAACTTTTGCAAATGAGCTCCGATTTTAATGAAACCACTTCCGTTGGATAGATAATTTTCTAACTTGAACTTTATAAGTGAGTTTGGTGAATTTGGAGTTCATACGGAGCGGGAATTTAGCTTGGAAGTTGGTCTTTACGGCTTTTTCCCATTGGGATCTAGGAGCATTTATTTGAGCTATTTTTTTTTGTATTTTTGTATTTTTATATCATTGATAGGAACATGTTGGAGAAAGAATTAGGCAAAAAGGAGTTGAAGTGAAATTATTAAAAATACATGAGGTTTTGAGCTATTTACATGTGAAAAACTCCTTTGATTTTGCGGCTTTTTATTGTTAATTTATTTTGTACAATCTAATATACAATAATTCATGTATTTTATTTACAAGAGTCATTTTGTTAATTTATTGATTTTATATACATTTATTAGGGAATTTACTCGTGGATTTTGCTAAGATCAATATATTGAGATGATGAATCGTGGATTCATCACCCCCCTATACTTAAACTTTGCTAGTCCTTGGGCAAATAAAGAATGAATAAGTTGGATTTACCCCTGACTGTGCATGTGAATACAAGACTTGATACGTTCAAGAACTCTCAGTTTTTTAGAGATCCTAAAATTCTAAGCTGAACCAAGCTCTAGTCAAAAGGTATCCCATTTCCCTAATCATCAGACTCTCTTTGTATACATATATAGTAGGGATATGACTTTAAGTGTTGACCGCAGTTACAAGAATAGAGTCATAACGTCACCCAAGGTTCCAGTCCAAGAGATTCTCCTAAGGACCCGATCCTCAACACTAGGGAATAAATCATTTCTTGCATCCAATCCACCGTGTCTTTAGTTGTCAGACTTAAAAGTGTAGATGGAAGGCCGCTTGATGGAGGGCATAGGATTGTGTCATTTCTTCTCTCCCTCTCATTGGAACAAGGATCCTCTCGAGTGCCTTATTACTCAACGCATATTTTTGGTATTGATCAGTGCGTCCGTCAAGAGAAGTTGGAGCCGTCTGCACTTGTTTTCCTGGGAATACACCGGGGTGTGCCTTTTTTGAGTATCTATTATACCTTCTACACCCAGGCTTGTAGCATTTACGATGCAGAGCCCTTTTTTGGTGCAAGCCCGACTCTTGGTCCTAATAGCGGTGGTCCAAGTGGACACTTTTGAAATGGTTGGGAGCGCTCGCCTTTGGTGGAAGCTCTTTGATATTTGACTTTGTATGGAATGAGAGCTTTTCTTTGACATTTCATTGCTTTGTAGTATTTTTGGCTAGCTCCACTGCTTTTACCAAGAGTTGGCGCACACTGATCAACAATTTTTGTATTTTATCACACCCTCGCACATAGGTAAATATCAAGAGATAGTACAAGAACCATGTTCTCATACTGGCTAAAGATGCTGACACTCAGGTTTCATGAAGCCTTCATTGATTTTATCCCATCCTCGAGCATCATTAAATCAAGTCCAAACTCAAATCCCTCATCCCAGATCCTCAAGTGAAATTTCAACTCATCTCATCATAACTGCAGTCGTGTATGTGAGGTGCTGATCATATTCTTAAGGTAAAGACTAAGCATGCAATATAGCACACAAATCTTTCAAACTAGGGAAATGTGAATAATTAAGTCCAAGACTCTAATGACTAAGGCTGATTAACTCAAAATCTCAAGAGCTCATAAACCAAGTGTTCTTGAACATCACTAGTCTTGTGTAAAAGTGAATGTGTCAGGGGTTAAACCAACTTATTAGTTAGTTTTTAGTGTTTTTTATGATTTTTTTTAAGTTTTACAAAAAGTTTTTTTGACAAACAAAGGCAAAGAAGTTTTTTTTGTTAGAAAAGTTTTGCTCTTTTTTTTCAAGAGTTTTTTTTGAAAGATAGGTAGATAAGAAAGGATTTTTTTAAGAATTTTTTTAAGAAGTTTTTTTAAAAGGTTTTTTTTTCTTTATCTTTTTTTTGAAAAATATAGATAAATAAGAAATGACACTTTTTTGTAAAAAATTTTTTTAGAGCAAATAAGAAAAGAGAACTAAAAACATTTTTTTTGAAAAGTTTTTTTAAGAGATTTTTTTTGAAAAAGTTTTTTTACCCACCCCATAATTATTGTATAATATATACAAAAATACGTGAAAGTACGAGCTATGGGTAAAGTATATATGTAATATATACACACCCCCCTATACTTAGCATGTGCTATGTCCTCATGGCACAAGAAGCGAGAAAAAGATATAGCTCGTGCTAAGCGTAGGATGGCTAAAATAATAAATAGTATAGAAGTCGATCCGCCCCCCCTATACTTAAGCTCTGGACAACCTAAGTGTAGAAGAAGAGCAAAAATGGGGCGGACGAGGTCAAGAGGAGAAATGGATGAGTATGTACACAAGGCGGGCATCGGCTCCTCCTATACTTAGGCTCTTGGTAAGCCTAAGTATAGGACAAGAGTAAGTGTGAGAACCAATGTGATCTGGAGAATATACAAAGAAGGGAGAATGTACAAGAGGAGTGAATCTATACAAGGATCAAGAAGGTTTGTGACGGACCTTCTTGCGGGAGCGAGAGGGTGGGTAGTATACATATGTGTTGCTGTCAGAATCGTCCTCCGAAGAATAATAGTGAGGTGTGGGGAACGTCCAACGGGGGTCGACACACGGCTGCTTGCTCAAGTATGGCTTTAGAACAGCCGAACTGAGCTTACTCATATAGATCACCTCATCCGGACCTGATGAGGACTCCTCAGCAAGTTCCTTCTCTGAAACATCGAAGGTAACATTCTTAGTCGGTTTTCTAGAACCTGAAGTATCAAGAGGAAAAGGAGATTGATACGTCTTAAGGAGTTCGGGGGAACACCTCAAGGAATCAATACCTGTCTTCTTCTTACCAGATGACCGACTAGAGGATGGAGCAACCGATTTATCAAGATTGGTCAATTTGGTCCCAGTTGTCTCCTTTGGTGTATGTCCTGGATGTGGTGTGTGTGAGGTTCTGACCAGAGGTTCATCATCAGATGAGTCACCATATGCATTGTAATACTCCTGCAAGGTCAGCACATGTCTCTGATAAGGCACAGTGTTCTCAGTTGGCTTGGCATTGATTGGCTCATGAGTCGGATCATCTAAATAATCAAGGAAATCAGTAATGATCATGTCCTACTCAGGGACAACTTCTGATCGTGAGTCCTCTCGAGAAGGTGTCACGGTGGTGGTAATGCAAGCAGTGTGTGGTGTGGAGGTGTAGGGAGTCTCTGAACCAATGGTCGCCTGGACAGTCGGTATCACAGGTGTAGTAGAGACGGGACTCAACTGTCTCTCGAAGGTCACAACTGTCTGCAACTTTTTGGATTACCTTGGAATATCGTGTATCCTCAAAGATCGGTTGAGGTCGAAGTGCTCCCAATGCAGTGAAATCGATATCCCTGGTCTCGCAATCTATAGTTGCCTTAGCCAAAGCTAAGAACGGCTTTCCGAGAATGATCGGATACTGGGTGAACTCTCCTCGATGCTCAATATCAATGATCGTGAAGTCCACCTGTAATAGAGCACCTTGGAAAGTAACGATGACTGAAATGGTTCCTCTCGACCGTTTAACAGACAGATCCGCCAACTGAATGATCTCTCTTGACTTCTTGATAGATCCGAGTTTGAGCTTGGAAAACACGGAGGTCGGGAGGATATTAATCGGTAAGTCATCATCGATGCTTGCATGGGTGAATGTGGTATCTTTGATTTCACAATCAAACCTAGGCAACCGCTTTACTCTGCGGCTCTTGGTTTTTCTCCCTATCATCAAAGATGTGGCCATAGACACTATATGTATCTCAGTCCTTGTTCTCTTATTGCCCGACCTTTTAGGCATCAATTTACTTCTCACAAATCTTTTAAGGTCGGGAAAGTGTTCAATGGCCATTATCAAGGGAAGCTCAAAAATCAACTTTCTATCCAATGCTTCCCTAAGTGCAGGATCCAATTTTTGTAAATCTTTTCCTTTTTCAATTTTTATGGTATTTTCTGATTTTTCCATTTTTTTGATCTTTTTGATAGATGAAAGAGGACTAGGAGAATGTACAGACTCAAGTTTGGAGGAAAAGTGGTTAGTAGAAGAGGGAGGTAGAAGGGACTCCAGCTGTACATATTGTGTGGTCAATCCGGTGTCTTCCAAGTTTTCGAAATTCAATCCGCAAGATCCATGATCCACATTCCTACCTGGACTCTTGATCAGTCTACAAATGTCATCCTACAATAAATTCTCATTACGCCTCATGAGAGAAGTCTGTGCAATTGGAGGATGCTGCTAAGAACTTGGGATCTTATATTCAACACATCTTGACTCAGGTGTGTAATGTTGGGTTGAGTATGACCCATCTGTATGGCAGATGTTGGTCGGAGCCTCATAAGGTGGAGTCAGTAAACAGGGGGTCTGTAGATCGGTCTCATGAGTCCACTCACCTGTATATGTCGGCTCTCCAAATGGGTGATATGAAGATTTGTCAATGTCAGCTCTATCACTGAGGTCAATCAAGTCAGGAAGATCATGTAGTGCAGGCTTCTCCATTCGATTTGTCTGGTTGACCTTGTTGTACCCAAAGGTTAAGTCAGGATGTGTATAGGTCAAATGTTGTCCGGTCCTAACTCGAAGTGGAAATGAGGTATGAGGGGGCAACTGATTCTGCCAATTATTCATCTCAGCAGTGGCTTGCTCTGTGATTTGTTCCTTATTTCCAGCAAGCGGACGAGAATATGGGGAGTCAATCCAGGGTGGTTGTGGATCAGGGGTGTAAGAATGTGAGGTAGGTGAGAAGGATGAAGAAGTGGAGAAGTCAGTCGAAGTTCTGACTTCGCGATCAGGGTATGGGTATGAAGAAGAATAAGAGGGTGGAGATGATCGGAATAAGGTCGGTGAAGAATGACGTGGATATGATGACCAATAATCTGACATCTTAGAAGGGAGATGGGAGAATGAAGCAGATCAAGGAAGAAAGCGTGCAAGTGCACCGAATAACACACGAAACAAACAAACACAAGAGCAAACCCTGAGTTCACCTACTCAACACAGTGATGGTCGCAAAAGTCCGGCCGTTTATCTTTTCAGTTTTAATTAGGTGATAAATCACGATATAAATCCAATTACGCAAGGCTAAAAAGTAGGTTTTGGGCACTATCCTAGGGATGCGTCCTCACCTCTCAACAATCACAATTAGCCAAGCATACAATGAGGGTTTTACTCTCCCAAAAAAATTGTTAGTTTTAGACAATTTTTTTGATCAACTCTGATTAGCAGTCCCGATTTTAAGTTTGGTTATCACTTGATTAGTCCACCAAACAAAGCACGCCTAACGATCAGTCCCGATTTCCTTTTAACCTAAGTTTCAAAAACCAAGGGGAGGGAGTCGAGAAAAGCCGATGCAAATAATGAAATCAATGATGCGTGCCTTGTTCAGAAGACTTACAGTGATCCTCGTGCTCTACATGCGAGATTCAAGGCAGAATTGAAATTTTATACTATATGGATGCAGACAAGAAAACCGTTCCTAGATAGGCAGTTCTATTAGCGAGTGATGAACAAGTTAAATTTGACTAATAGCTCTGCGGTCTAAGTGCATCTCGTTAAATGTGATGTGTGGTCCTAAAAATTTACGAGCACAAGCAATAAAGATATTCTTATAAAATAAGCTCTAAGAGTCGCGAGTGCAAGTCCTATTCTACGTCAAGCAACCACACGACCACAAGAGGGTCCAAAGTCCAGTCCGGATACAAGCGCGAGCTCTCAAACAAGAGCCGCTGGAAAGTGTGAATTACCTAAATTATTACAATAATCACAAAAACTCTCTCAAAAATAAACTAATTCTCCTTGATCTTCAGCAGTCGGCGCGCGTCGCATCCGTCGACCTCCGATGCACTCCAAGTCCACCGGACCCTCGCAAGAAAAATGAGATTTATATTAGAGAGATAAACAACAAAATATATACAAAAATATTGAAGAGAAATAATTACGAGGAAAATGGATTAAATACAAGGTGGCTCGGGGGTCAGACTACCCGAGTAAGTGAAATCTAAATCCAAATTTTGAAATTAGTCCCTAAGCCGTTTGCCTCCACGGCAACGGCGCCATCTGACGAGTCGCAAAATACGATGTATAATTTGGTCACGTTGTAGTACGTGTACTTAGCGATTCGGTCAGAACCGAGAGAAAATCTCCGTGAAGAGTGTCTCGGCTTAATTTATATCCCGGGCAAGTCCGGGGTCGAACACAGGGAGGCAAAGGAATAACTTGGGTTTAATTCGAAAGTTTAGATCTAGATTCCCAATGCGGTTTTTTAATTTTTTTTTGTATGCAAAATGAAATGCTAATGCAAGATGCGGTTGAATTACGACACTAAGAAAACGTACAACAAGGCTAAATTAATTTTAATATTAAATTAATCCAATTCAGCCAAACTATATTTTTCCTAGCATCCTAATCCAGTGATGAACACAAAACACATTTTTTTAGAATTTTAGGGGTTAAAATGCAACAATGAAAAATACACACTTTTTTTATGGGGTTTTTTGCAATTTATCACACAAACAGTAAGTACAAATTATGAAAAAATTATTGGAACTAAAACATGATCCAAGGAAGCTACAGTAAAATTTTTGGATTTTTTTTGACAAAGTATGAATTTTTTACGGATTTTTAAATGAAATCAGAGTGACAGTGAGTAAATAATTTCTAATAAATCCACATTATCAAATTAATCAAAGTGCAAATTATCTCAAGTAGATATTTTCATGGGGCATATAGGAGACTTGAAATTTCGCAAAAAGGATATACGTGGATTTAATTAAAAATCAAATACTAAATTCATCTACAAATTATTTCAGGCACATGACATCTCCATTTTAGATGAAATTTGGATAGTAAGTTAATCATATATCAGGGCATCACATACAATTTTTGTGGAATTTTTAGAGTAAGCTTGTGTGAGATATAATTTTATGAGCACTGATTGGGTAAAATATGCAGAAGTTCAGTTGCACAATTTTAATTAATTCACAATATCTCACAAAAATATAAATAAATATTCACAATGTAGAGAATTATTTGCTCAACATGAAAGTATTTTTCATTAAATATAAAGATGCATAAACGAGGTCCAAATTATCATTCAAAGACAAGGTTATCCTTCCAATAAAGAACTGAAATAATAAACAAACAACTGTGCCTAAGGGCACTTTTGAAATTATAAAAACATGCTGGGGGGTACTATGCTAATTTCACAAAAAGATAAAAATTAAAAGGGAGAAAGACCTTCGATGGTTAAAACTTGTACCCCAAGCTAGGGCACCAAGGGAGGACGGCGGTCACGCGGGGAGGAGGCCGCGGGCGGAGCTCGCGGACGGCGGCGTTGGTGGGCGGCGGCCAGAGGCGGAAGGAGAGGAGCGCGCGACGCGTGTGGATGGACGGCGCGCGATCGAAGGACGCGTGGGTTGGCAGCGTCGAGCGCTGCGCGCGGGGAGTCGCGATGGGGCGGCGGAGCGGGGTAAGGGCGACGCTGAGGCAGCCGCGCGCGAGGGCGAAGAGCGGCTTGCAGGCGGAGGGAGCTTGGGCCGCCGTTGAGCGGAGGTGCACCTGGAGGCTGGCCCCGGCGGTGCGCGGAGCGTGAGGCCTGGGGGCTGTGCACGGGGACTTGGCCGCCGGTGGTAGCGGTGGAGGCTAGGGGTGGCGCGGGGGCTGCTCGACGGACGGCCTGAGGACCTGCAATTTTTTTTTGTTTGATTTTTTTTTGTTTTTATATTTTTTGTATTTTTTTTAACAGGAAACAAGAATATGTGGCAGTGAGAGGTGGTGTTGTGGTGATGGTGATGATGTAATAAAAATACTGGTTATGGATGGGTGTGTTTGTGATGGTTGATGTATGATAAAGGTGGTTATGTGATGATTTGTGTGGTTAAAATGGTGATAGAGATGAGATGTTGTTTGTGTGATGAGCAAGATGATGATGTGGTTGATGAAAATATTTTGTTTGTGATGGTGTTTGATGAACAACAAGGGAAACAAATAATGTGAGATAAAGAAAATTGACAATGACAAGATAGAGTACTTACCTGCGGTTCGCCGGATTTGCGGAGCAGCTACGCTGGACTCCTGTCGTCGCTTCGATCCGATTGGCAAGATGAAAATCGGAGAAGCTGCGAGCTCGACGGGGAACTCGTGACGCGGAGCGGAGCTCCACGGATCTCACCTGAAGGAGGTCGTCGCTTGAGGACGATGCTTCGCCGCTGTCACCAACAAAACACTCCAAGCTCTCTCCTTATTCTAAAAAAATAGTGGATGGGGAAAAATGTGGATGTGGAGATGATTATAAAGAGATGAATAATGGGAGTTAGAGAGGTGGTGGTGTTGAATGAGAAGTTAGATTATTGGTGGAGTTGAATGGGAGGTTATATGAAGAATATGGAGTGGAATGGAGGTTGAAAGAAGACTTGGAGGTTAATGGAGAAAGGAAAGTTATTGTAAAGAATGTGATTAAATAAAAGAAAATAAAAGTAGGCAACTTCAAATACAATAAACTAAAAAGAAAAAACAAATGGTGGAGAATTTACAAAAGAAGACAAAACACCATGTACAATTTTTGTTTACTTTTCTAATTTGTAATTTTTTTATCTTTTTAATAATATCTATGTACAATAAGAATACAATAAAATACTACAATAAAAATACACCACCACCATTATATATTTTTTTATTTTAATAATTAAGAAAAGAAAAATAAAAAATGAAGAAAGATAGAACATATACATAATATACAATGTACATCTAGGTCCCCAAAACCCAACTTTTGCAAATGAGCTCCGATTTTAATGAAACCACTTCTGTTGGATAGATAATTTTCTAACTTGAACTTTAAAAGTGAGTTTGATGAATTTGGAGTTCATATGGAGCGGGAATTTAGCTTGGAAGTTGGTCTTTACGGCCTTTTCCCATTGGGATCTAGGAGCATTTATTTGAGCTAAAATTTGTTTTGTATTTTTGTATTTTTATATACATTGATAGGAACATGTTGGAGAAAGAATTAGCCAAAAAGGAATTGAAATGAAATTATTAAAAAGACATGAAGTTTTGGGCTATTTACATGTGAAAAACTCCTTTGATTTTGCGGCTTTTTATTGTTAACTTATTTTGTACAATCTAATATACAATAATTCATGTATTTTATTTACAAGAGTCATTTTGTTAATTTATTGATTTTATATACATTTATTAGGGAATTTACTCGTGGATTTTGCTAAGATCAAGATATTGAGATGATGAATCGTGGATTCATCAATGAGCAGTCATGATCAAATCTAGAAAGGGAAGCAGCTCATCCAACGGTCCTGAGGGATGCTGGAAGAGCACGAAGAGGGGGTTGACCGACAAACTTCAATATGATATCTTTAGCACTTCGGTGGTCTGATCGGTCGGTTACAAAGTCCAACACCTTCGTAAGGGTGCTCCGTGTCGACCGGGATTCTCGGATGGGGTGGCGATTGGTCAGATGTGCGTGGCGAATCTCCACCACATGGAGGTGCTCCGCCTAGACAGTCAAGGATCGAATCGAGTCTCCTCACACACATATGTTCCTGAAAAGGGTAACAACACTCGTAGGCATAGCTCCGGTTGGGTTATTGTATTTGGAAAAGGAGGCAAGCAGAGTGGAGTGAAATTTGACATTCGGTGAAGGTGAGGGATGAATGTTGAGGCTTGATCTTGCTCTGATGAACGAGGTTCAAGGTGATCAGAGTGCGTTTGAAGGATGGGGACGAGACATATTATCGATTTATGCAGTTAGTGTGGTCGATGGAGATCTGACTCGTTGTCAGAGCTAAAGAGATGGTCAGCGATGATGATGAGCTAAATCGAAGTGGAAAAGTAGAATGGAGTAAAAGCGATGGTATTGAATGGCCTACTGTGGACGGAGAAATACAACGGAGGTGGTAGGCGAGGTTGTAGCCTCAATCAGGTGGTGGAAGGCCTGAGAGGCTTATTGCAGCGGAGCTCCGACCATGAGATGAGCTTCGTGCTACCTGGCATAGATCCAACTTCCAAAGAGACCCGAGGACCCTATCACTGTCCTGGACGTGCTAGTGAAGTAATGGTGGTGCGAGAGATGAGCTGTGGAAGCAGAGGAGAATATTCATAGGCTGCCCGAGGGTCTACAAAGATCGGAAGAATGAGAGAAACCCTAGGAGGATCCGATGAAGCCTAGAGATCCACAAGGATCATGAATCTACGAGGAATCAATGGGTCTAAATTTCCAGGAGAATTGTGATCGAAGTCGGGTAGGAAAATGTGTAGAAGACAACTCCGATGAACGAAAATTGGGTCTGACCCAGTTGAGAGGAAGGGTTGACCTCGGTAAACAAACCTGGATTGACCAATCAGAAAATTTCTTTTCAAAAATCAAAGAATAATGAATAAAAATAGTAAACAAGTTTAAAATAAAAAATGAATAAATGGAATTTATTTTTTAAACTATTTTTGTTGTGATTTTTAAATATTTTTATTAATAAATATATTATGGTATATACAATATATTGTGTTATGTATAAGTATAATATACTTATATATTATGTACAAGTTTTTTATTTTATTATTTTTACAAAAATACATTTTAGTATGTATTTATTTATAAAATAATTGGAGGAATATAAAATTATTTTTATTTGATTTTTACAAATTAAATTTAAGTATTAAATAATTAGTTGTTTCGTACAATATATACATGCATCGCTATTTTGTACAATGAGAATTTGGTATTCTTTGTAATCTATTTTATAATTTATGACTTTTATTTTAATTTTGTAAAATTATTAGGAGTATGTAAAAGTATTTAACAATACAATATATACAAATTATGTAAAAAACAAATAAATAAATATATACAAGTATATATACTGCATAGTTATACAACACACTCAAAAAGCTAATTTTTATATCGTAACTCCAAAGATTTTGAAACTACCCTCATTTTAAAGATAATTTAATTTATAGTCCAATAGAGGTGATTTTGGAAGAATTTGAGTTCTTATGGAGCCAGAATTGACATTTCAAGTTATGTTTTGCTGCTTTTTATGAGTGGTATATTTGCACTTTGTACATCAATAAAATTTGCAATTATTTTTATTATTTAGAAAACATTTTTATGTATAAGTTTTATTAAAGAAGTAAATAAATTTGAGGTCTTTTTATTGATGGATAAAATAAGGGAATGATGCACGCATACATACATATACAGGAAGAATGAATAATGACCATATCTCCCCCTACTTTATTCCTTGTCGATCGGGTCAATATTGACCTTCTCTTGGGGTTCGGGTCAGTCTGTACTTATAACATAATCACATCTTCTTTATTTTGTTTTCTTTTTCTATTCTTCTTTATTCTTTAATTTTGAACAAATAAGTGCTAATTATACAATATTTACAAAGTCACGGTGAATGTCAATTTATTGGTTTCAATATATATTTACAAATCTTTTTGCTAAAGGATTTGGCTAAAATAAAAAAATAAAGTATGAGAATCATATATTCATTGACTTCCCAGAACACAAATCAACTCTACACTTCTTTAACATTACCTTGGTGAACTTCTGCAACGAGAAGAATGCCATGCGCTCAAGTTGAGATATTTGAAAACCTAAGAAAAACTTAAGTTATCTAACTAAACTCATCTCCAATGCTCCCTGCATAACATCAGAGAACCCTCTTCACAGAGATGCATTAGTAGTGTCCATCAACATAAGGTTGAATAAGAAGTATATCACAGTCAACATACTTGACAAATAAAGTGCAATCTACTTTATCTACTTTAAAGTTTGATGTGATAAGGCAGTCTCTTAACCTATCGTACTATGCTCTTGGAACTTGCTTAAGTTCGTATAAAGATTTTCTATGTTGATTAGATCGAGTCAGGGGCACCTAACATAAGGTCTTGGAGGAACATGCGGTGTCTGACAAGTCGGATCCGTCAATCGATGTACCTTCTCTCGTCTCTCGACACATGACCAATCAACTAACAATATGTATATTACAATGAAGAACAAGTGAGGTCAAATTTATTATACCCTACAAAAATGTGTACAATGTTTAAGTAGTAGGGGTTGAACCACAAAGAGTAACAGTGGATAGATATAATTATTAATAATTAATGATAGTTAATTTATTATTATTTGTACTTTTTTTATATTTTTATATTTTTTGTGTGGTTTTTTAATTATATTAAATTTTTCATGTATTTTGAATTAGTTTATATTTTTTAATCTTTATTATTTAGTTCTTTTTTAATTTTGAAATTTTTAGTTTCTTTTTTATTCTTTAAAATATGATATATATATAATTAAAAGTATTAATAATGAAAATAGAGTTATTATAAGTAGTATAAAGTATACGAAGTATATATAGGGTTTTATATTTTTAAATATATAAATATAGTCAAAATATACGAAATAAAATATTTTTTTATATTTTTATATTTTTTGGTATTTTTTATATATTT
Organism: Ottelia alismoides; assembly: GCA_037367405.1. Lineage (NCBI taxonomy): Eukaryota > Viridiplantae > Streptophyta > Magnoliopsida > Alismatales > Hydrocharitaceae > Ottelia > Ottelia alismoides. Next base: position 93,643 of record JAZKJV010000881.1, read on the forward strand.
TCTAATTTATGAACTTTTAAAATATTATAAGGTACAAAATAGAAAATAAAATAAATAGGCCGAATTATTTTCAATTTTAAAAATTGATAATAAGTTCAAAGATCACCAAAACTATTTTTTAATATTTACTATATATAATATAGAAAAATATAGAATAGAGAATATTTGTTTGAATTTTTCATGAAAATTTTTCTGATTTATATAAGATTTTTAAGGTGTTGTGATGATGAAGGTTTTAGTTTTGTAGTTTTAATTATTTTTGATATGAAGGTAAAAGATATAATAATATATACTCTATTTTCTAGAATTTTTAAAGGTAGTTTGTATTTTTTTTGGTTTTTTATACGCACGGGAATAAAAGGCTCCTTTTTATTTTTAGAAATGGGAAAATATAATAAAATGCCAAATAAAATTATTTGTGTGAATCAACTATGTATCAGGCATCCAAGGTAATTTTCCTAAGATTTAAAACATACATTATCTATTTAATAAAACTAAAAATAGAAGAAATAATCTACAACTTGACGAGGATATAATCACAATAAAATAAAATGGCAGGACCTTGCATGTAATTTTCCCAAAGTTGAGTACTTAATCTACAAATTTTAGTACTAAGTACAAATACCTCAAGTCGTAAGGGCTTGGATGCAAAAAGACCAAGCTCCTCGCGTACGTTGGTACGTGAGGTGACCTTGTGATGAATCCGTGATTCATCATCTCAATATCTTGATCTTAGCAAAATTCCCGCGTAAAATCTCAAATAAATGTCCATATAATCAATAAAGTAACAAAATTACTCTTGTAAATAAAACACACTAATTATTGTATATTAGATTGTACAAAATAAATTAACAAAAAAAGCCACAAAAATTAAAGGAGTTTTTCACCTATAAATAGCCCAAAACTTCATGTATTTTTAATAATTTCATTTCAACTCCTTTTGGACTAATTCTTTCTCTAACTTATCCATAAAAATGTATATAAAAATACAAAAATATAAAACAAATTTTAACTTAAATAAATGTTCATAGATCCTAAAGAGAAAAAGCTGTAAAGTCCAACTTCCAAGCCAAATTCCAGCTCCGTATGAACTCCGAATTCACCAAACTAACTTTTAAAGTTCAAGTTAGAAAATTATCTATCAAGGAAAGTAGATTCATTAAAATCAGAGCTCATTTGCAAAAGTTGGGTTTTGGGACCTAGATGTACTTGTATATTATGTATATATTCATTCTTTCTTTATTTTATATTTTATCTTTCTTAATTACTAAAAATACAAAAAATTCATACTTGTGTTATATTTTGATTATAGTATTTTATTGTATTTTTCTATTGTAAATATCTCTTATTAAAAAGATAAAAAAATACATATTAGAAAAGCAAACAAAAAATACATGTTGTTTGTCTTCTTTTGTAAATTCTCCACTATTTATTTTCTTCTCTTTTGTTCTGTTGTATTTAAAGTAGACTACTTTATTTTATTTTATTTTTCTTTATTTATTTTAAATTCTCTACAATAACCACAATTCAACTCCATTCTACCACCAACCCCCATTCAACTCCACCATTTTTAATAACCTCCCATTCAACTCCATTAATAATACAACCTCCCATTCAGCTCCGCCACTTTAATAACCTCTCATTTTTCCTCTTTATATACATCCCATCCTCCTCATTTTGCACTTGATCCATCTTTATGTGAGGAGAGCCTAGTTCCCAGAGTTGAATCGGTGACAGCGACACAACTGCGGTCGAGCGACGACGGCCCTCTCTCTGGTGAGATCCGTTGGCTTTTTGTCCAACATCGCAGCCGCATCCGCACGCTGCTCGAGCTCATCGCTTGCCGGCAATTCGAGCGAAGACCGTACTCTCGTGAGCACATCATAGGCGATCGTCTCCATCAGAGGTAATTTTTCTTCTCATTTTATCTTGTTATTTTTGCATTTTTTTATCATATTGCATCACCACACATTTGTCAACTTCATTCGTTCATATTTGCATTTATCACATCACTTCATCTTATACCAACTCCACATCATTGCAATCGCTTTTGTTCTCTCTGTTAAAGAAAATTCTTTAAAAAAATTAGAAAAATTAAAATAAAAAAGGTTCACAACAGCAACAAAAAAAATAAAAAAATCACGGAGGGTGGAGCAGCAGCTCCAGCACCGCTGCCCCAGCCCCTTCTCCTCCGTGCCTCGATGGGCGCCTCCCACCAGGCCGCGAGCCACTGCCGCGGTGCCTCCGCCGACCACCGCGACGCTCCTCGCCCTCCTGCGGCAGCCCCATGCCGCGTGCCACTACCACGGTTGCCCTCTGATGAAGCCACATTTCATCATCTTTATTCTATCATTTTGGCATCAAAAGCCCTAGCAAATGCGTGTAAATACCCTTAATTAGAGCATCTTAGCATTCATACATGTGCATGTAAATAGTGTATAAACTACTATAATTAAAGACAAAATTATAGAATAAATAAAAGAAAAGAAAAGGAATAAAATATTGTAAATATTTTATGACCCGAAACCCCGTGATCTAGGCATCTTAATGAATAGGTCGACAAGGAATAAAGTAGGGGGAGATAAGGGTCAAAATATAGTATACATACCTTTTTTTTAATTCATTCTTTATTCATTTTGGGACCTATTTTTGGTTCCACTTTTATACCTCAAATAAATAAACTTTGTACATGAAAGTTGTAGATGATTAAATAAATAAAATTATAAAGTTGATTTCATACAAAAATAATGTACAGATAAAAAGTTATGGTCTGAATAAGATTCTAGAACTCTAACTTCCCAGACCTGTATCTTGCAAATAAAAACTCGAAATGTATCAAAATCACCTTTAGTTGTACATAGCTTAAAATAATCTATTTAATGGAGTGGTTTCGTATTTTTCATAGTTACAGTTTGAAAGTTGAGTTTTGGACCCTTGTAGTATACTTGTACAGATTAAAATATTCAATTTATTATTTATTCATTATTTTTGTATTTTTATATTTTTATAGTGTTGTAAATATTACTTATAACATATTTGTACATTGAAATCAGAATAAAAATACAAAGGAAATTCAAATAAAAACACTTGCATATTTATAATACATAAGTATAGAACCTATATACATACCTATATTAATATTACTTTTATTTTATTAAATGTACAAAAAACACCAGAAAAATAAAATAAAAATATTTCTAAGTGTATAAAAATATTCTATAATTTTATAAAATAATAAACAAAACTAAATAAATTAAAAATACCAAATAAAAATAAACTAATAAAATATACATGTAATATACCTATATAGGCTATAAAAAGCAACTTGTAAAAATATACCTCATAAAAATAATTAAAAATCACCATAAAATACTTTATAAAATACTAAACATTTTTTATTTAATAGTCAAAATTTAATTAATTCAATTACTATTTTTAATTGAATTAAAAAAATCATTTTCCAGGGTTTTTCCTGGTTGGTCCACGTGGACCAACCAGGTGCAAACCCTAGTTGACCCTAGTCAACTAGGCGTCCTACCCCGTGTAGCCTCTGTCAGACATTGGTTTGACCCCCTTTTGTCGATTTTTACAGCCTCCATCTTGCACTTTTTGAGATCGAGTCCTTCATGACTTTTGTCCCTCGATTCTTGGTCTATCACGCCCTTGCGTTTTTTGGGGGAAAGAGCCATCGATTCGCCAGATATTACTCGATCTTTGGAGTGCCCCAGTCATCGGGTCAAACCACAAATATGCAACCCCTGACTTTGATTCAAAGTTTGAATGTCTCTCCCCATAGGATTAGCTCCCTTTTCGATCCTTGAACCTCCAGGAGGTGACAGCTTCTCGTTGAGGTCTTCAGGAGGGTCGAGCGATGCCTGAGGCGCTTCCACCACCTCCCCCAACTCCAGCGGTCGAGGTACTCCTTCCCTCTGGCTCCGGCCATCGAGGCATCCCCCATTCCACTTTATTTCGTTCGCATTTTACTCGCCTTAGTCGTAGGTTTAGAAGCTCTAAAGGAATTTTCGCTTCCATCGATCAAATCAACCAATTAGACCCCTTCGCCGGAGCACTCCTCCGGCTGACCACCTTCACGTCGATTCACGCCACGGCATCCACTCTGCGGGGCCTAGGCATTTTTCCCTGGGTCCTTTCACTCTTCTCTTGCAGGTCTTGGGCCTTATCTCGCATCTGGAGCTCGTTTTGGAGGAGGCGGATAGGTTCCTGGAGCTACATTGCTCCGGCGATCTCGTGCGATCCCTCTGGCCACTGCCGGAGATTTCTGGAGCCACCAGCACGTCGAGGACCACCGCAGGAGCACCAGACGCCATTTTGGAGCACATAGGAGCGACAGAGGAGGGAGATTGATGCTTGGGAAACTCGCCTCCCCGCGAGTTCATTCCAATTCATCGAGACCCCTTCACAGCTGTTCGATCTTGAAGGTGTCCCAGATTGCACGTCAACCGTCCGATCTTCAGCACCCCTCCACCGTTAGATCTCGATCTGAGATCTAATCTCAGACGTCGAAGCGAAGCACCATCGACCGTCAGATCGTCGCCACGTGTCAAGTGAATCAGCCACGACCGTTGGATCATGTGCTTAGGGGTATTTTGCACTATTCACCCCGCGTATTTTTGTATTTCTGTTTAGTCCTCAAACATTTGTCTGCAGTTTAAAAAGTTTTATAATAATTATAACTAGGCCTCCGAACTTTTCGTCTTTGCACTTAGGTCCTGGCCACGTCACCTCACGTGACCAGTACATGTGAGGTGAAGGGTATTTTGCACAGGACCCCTTCAGGGTTGTTGTATTTCGTTTCAATCCTAGAAGTTTGATATTAAGTATAAACTTTTTGGAATATTTGCATAAGGACCCCTGAGATTTTTGGAAATTACGAACAGGTCCTTCCCAGGTGCGTGCTAGTCACGCGCCCTGGTGGGTAATTTGCGGGTGTGCCCCTGCGGGTCTTGTATTTTATATTTGATCCATTAAATGCAATATTCAGTTATATATTTTGTGTGAAACTTGCACTTTGGCCCCTGAATGTTTACTTATTTGCACTTATGCCCTTGCCAGTAGTGTAGTTTCTTGAAGTTGTCTTTATTTATTTAGTGCATCATATTAACTTGAAAAATTCTCAAAAAAATAACATAGGCTCTTACTTACTTGCTTGTTCATGCCATATTTTTGCATTGCATTTTTATAGCATTTTAATATTTATTAAAAATCAAAAACATGCATTTTTCCTACTGTTTGCATTAGAAAATCCATAAAAATTATAAAAACATTTTGAAAAATTTCAAAAAATTACATTTGGTGTGTTTTATCATATTTTAGTGTCAATCCAAAAATCATTAAAATTTCAAAACAAAAACCTTAAAAATTAGAAAACCCTCAAAATCTTCATAAAAATCTAAAAAATCCTAGAAAAATCCTAAAAACATAAACTCAGGTTCTGTAGCTTCCTTATTTTATTACCTTTATTTTAAAATTGATTTGGGAAAATTTTGTTGCTATTTTATATTTTTTATTCCCATTTTGATTTCGACCAGAACCTTGATTCACTGTTTTCTTATATTTTGTCTTTTAAAAATACCAAAAACATTATGAAAAATCCCCAAAAATCACAAAAATAGTAGAAAAATATAAAAAGCCAAAAAGATTTTATTTCCTAATTTTGAGTATTTTTACCTATTTTCATAAATCCCCTAACCCTTCATTTTTATATTGTATATATATTCCATTATTGAAAAAGAAAATACAAAAATATAAAAGATAAAAAGAAAATATAAAATCAGAAAATTCAAAAATCACCAATACAAAATTAAAAGATAAAAAAATTTATAAAAATAAAAAACCCACAAAAAAATTTGCATAGTATAGACAACACGTCACATTCACATTTTGTGCATCAATTGTTGATCCATCCTGCCTTGCTCCCTGTGTTCGAACTCTCTACATACTTGCTTCTATACATCTTTTATGTAGAGTTAAAAATAAATTTGACTCCACATTGTTTGTCATTGTTTGATATTTGATTGTGGGTTCATTGTTGATTAGATCCGGATTTTGAGTGGTCAACACTTCAACTGTGTTCCCGCCTTGTGTGGTATACACGACCGCTCGATTTTCGGGTTTATCAAATGGCGCCATTGCCAGGGAGAAACAACGTATAGTTCTCATTTTTGATTGATTGTGATTGTTTGTTTACACCATTGCTTGCATTGTATCTCTTGTTTTTGATATTTACCTGTGAGCTTTCTGACCATCTCTTTTCTTGTCTTCTTATGAGGGACCGCAGACCGAGGAGGATCGCCTAGGTGATTCGGTGCAGCCTTGGAAAGCGGAGTCAGCATTTCTAGCCCAAGCCGACAGGAGAGAGTAGGAGGAGTGAGTGAGAGAGAGAGAGTGTTAGATAGTGTTTTGTTTTTGGTGAGAGAGAGACATTCATTATTAATTTGTAATAATACAGGGACTTGGACACTCAGGACACTCGGGCATAATTTCCAGGTGTTTGTACACCTGGGGGCTCACCGCGGTTTTTGTCGTGTTTTCACCGCAATCATTTTCCGGTTTTGTTTTCTTTTTCCTTTCTTTTGTGGATTGAGCCCTTAGATTTTTAGGCATTGCTTGATCGATTAGATTAGGTCCAAACACCCTAATAACCATTGCATGTACCTATAGTGCGTATTTGGACTTAGTTTAATTAAACAATTGAATCATCATTTTCGATCCGCCACGCCGCGAGCCCACCCCATCAAGCGCTACTCCTGAACTCGATTTGTCGAGAAGAGGAGGGGTGAGTCTAGACCAGACTTTTTGGATTGAGGATTGGTGACCAACTTGTGGTTCTTCACGTTAGCAATTGCCTGCTTAGGACGATTTCCTTGTGCATATCGGTGATGAATACCTATTCATCACTCTTTATTCTTTTATTTTAGCTACAAAACCTTTGCCAAACACATGTACATTCATGTAAATACAAATAATTATCAAATTGCATGCACTGTGTAAAAATAAATAATTAGCATGATTTTGTGCATAAATAAAAGAATAAAGAGACAAAAGAAAAAGAGTGAGATATTTAAAGTAAATATTGAGTGACCTAATCCCAAGGGAGGGCTCAGCATGGGCCTGACCGCATAAAAGCCCAAGTAGAGAGAGATAAGGAAGCTCATGTGTGTAAATATGCCTGTAAATAGAATAAAAATATTTTCCTCTAAAAATAAAAATAAAAATGAGTTTTTATATATCTGTATATATTGGTAAATAAAAACCAAAATAAAAAGATTAAAAATAAAAATAAAAACATCCTTCCTTGTGTATATTCACCATGCACATAAGATCATGTATCTATTTATTTATCCTTATAAATGAATCAATTAAAAGCCCATAAAAATTGTATATATTCTATACTTAAGAATATAGATAAATAAAACAAAAACCATAAAAACAAAAATAAAATAAAAAGAATAAAAAAGATAAATCAAAATAAAACATTGTGTATATACCATGTACATACTTGTATATATCTATTTATTACCCTTGTAAATAAATTATAAAAATAAAATGAAAATACCTTTATATTCCTAATTTTATGCTATAAATAAATAAAATATAAAATTGGAATAAAAATGTACATAAATAAATAATTAAAAATTCAAAAATTAAAAATCTATATTGTATATATACCTATATTGTAAATACCTAATTTTTATTTCAAAAAAATAAATAAAATTCACCAAAAATAAATTTAAAATAAAAGAAACATTTTTTATGTTTTGAGTTTTTCGAAATTCGACCTATTTCTATTTATTATTGAATTTACAAATTTTTAATAAATGGTTGCACCTGATTGGTCCACGGGGAATTGTTGACCCCGGTCAACTCCCCCCCTTGGACCACCAGCCCGCGGATCTCGCGCCCGACCTGCTTTTCTCCATTTTTTCCTCGCGTGATCCGAGACCCATTCGACTAAACCCCGGGTCCCATTCTTTCCTCTTGTATCCGAGATCCTCGCCGACGCATCCGCATGGGGATCCGCGCTTCACGGAACCCTGCCCGACCTCTTCTTCTCGGACCTGAGCTACTATATAGTATGAGCTCTGCCCCCATTTTCACGCATCTTTGGCTCCTATCTCTCCACCCCAAGACCTCCATTGTTCTTTCCTAAGTGACAGCTCACGAGTGATGGTGTTGCAGCGAGGAAGGAGCGTGTAGACTATCGATCCGGCGACCTAGCACCGCCATGCGCCGCCACCATGGTGGTGATTGAGCCTCGGGCCTCGACGTCCCTCGAGGTGAAGACCAGGAGCTCCCGAAGCTCGTCCACAGTCGAATCCACACACCCGGTAAGCTTAATTCCTTCTATATTTCTCGAATTTTGATTCACGCCCAAATCACCCCGTCGCCGATTATCTTCGATTCCGACCATCCTTGCCTACATTTCGATCATCGGAGTCATCCATCACCGTCGCCCTTCCCCCGCGCACCTTCTCCGCCCTTTTGTTCAACCCAGTTCGCCACGGAACTGGGATTGGGGCTCCACCGTCGTCGCTTCGTCGGAGCCCCCTCATCTCGACGCACAGATCACCTACACCACCGCTAACCGGTCGAGGCACTTTGCCCTCGACCTAGGAGTCTGTTGCACAGCTTTGCAGGTCCAAAGGAGCCCATCTGAGGGCTCGACATTCAGGAGCAGCAGCTCCGGCTCCGTCGTGGTCGCTGGACCACCTCCGACGCCTCCAGCCTCATCGGAGGCTATCTTCTGACGCGGGAGGCCCAGGCGTATCTTCTCCGATATTCAGAAGCCTCCGAGGAGCTCTCCTGCACACATACGAGCCCGGCGAAACTCGCCGGCGTCGAGTTCATCGAGCATCCTCCATAGCCGTCCATCTAGGCCTCCGGCTCCAGATTAGATCGTAGCCGTTCACGCCAGGAGCAGCCACCACCGTCCGATCAGTGGAGGATAGACGAGGACCATCCGATCGTCGAGGGTTAGCCGCGCCTCTTCTCAACCGTCAGATCACCACGTGGCATCCATCTGGCCCTCGACTTAATAAGAGGACAAATTACCCTTAGGCCCTCATATTTTCAGTTGTTAATATTTAGCTCTGTAAATATTTTAGAAGTTTTATTTCAGTTTGGTAAATTGCATAGAGGTCCTCATCATTTAGTTTATTTGCTTTTATACCCCTGTATGTTGTGGGACACGTGCTTCGACAAGTGATTTATTGGGATAATTGCATGTATGGGCCGGAAATTTTAGGGTGTTTGTGAATGAAATTATGTTTTTAATATTTACAAAATGCCCCTGTGAGTGTTTTAATTGTGCATGTGCCAAATATCGTGGGTATTTTACACTTTCGTCCCTGGACTTTTAGTACGTGTTACTATTTAGTCCAGGAACTTAAGTTTTATTGCAAATTGGTCCCTGAGTGCCCAGGTCACACGCTTTGCGCGTGAGTTCTTAGAGTTTTTGCACCGGACCTCCTGGAACTTATTTTAATTGCAGATAGGTCCCTGTGCACTGTACCTTGGTTTTTTATTTTAATAAAATAGCTAAACTAATCCAAAATTTATGAAAATTGGACACATGGCTCCTGCTGTCACACCCCCAAATTCTGTGATCGAGAATGATCGTGCAGACTCGGTAGCGGATGCTCGAGAATGATCGATGGAGCTGGACTTCAGGAGGAGTCCGAAAATGCGTGGATATCAGGGAGGTTATCCACGGGAGTCTGGAGGCTCCACCGTACGTTACAAGGGAGAAGCATCACACAGGACACTGGCTTGGTAGCAGAGTGTCGTGAAGCTTGTAGCAGTGCGAGCACAACGAGTACAGTCAGCAGTGCAAGACATGACAGTGGATGCACGTAGTCATACATACGCGAGCGCAGAAGGGTGGTACGTAGTGAAGCAGTACGCATCGAGGAGCTATGTGGTACGGTCACAGAGGCGTACGCACGAAGGCGCACGATATCGGTATTGATGCGTGGCGGTCCAAAGAGGCATGGAGCGTTGCAGGTGCTGAGTATGAGCATTGTCGAGCATGCTCGGTTGTACACGTACGAGAGTGGTCTGGAGGCCACGATAGCGAAGTTCTGGAGGACTTCCCCTTAGCATGGAGAATGCTAAGGAATGGTTTACCGCACGAGGGTCTGGAGGCCGCGGGTTCCCTTTGGCATAAGACTAAGTGTTCGGTGGCACTTGGTGAATTATGGCAAAGCTGCATCAGCAAGCGTTGGAGCGCGAGTGTGCTGATGACTGGACGGTTGACTGGGCGTCGACCGTGCGGGAAGACGAAAGGTCAACAAGGGAGTCGAAGAGACGAGCAGACGAAGAGTTGCTAAGGAACGCGAAGGGTTGCCGAAGAACTCAAAGGGTCTCTTGTGTCTTTATGTATCATTATTGTAGATGTAATAATGAGTGTCCCTTGGGTTGCCTTGAGTCTTGTATATAAGGAGAGGTGGTGGCTCATTTGTAAACACACATAATAGAGTGTGTCACCCCACTCCTAGAGAGAGTTCCCCTTCTAATAAAGAGAAGAGCTTTGTGCCCGTGCTCGTGTGATTGCTTTGTTGAGTTCTTGAGCATTCTTGAGCATGTTCTTGAGAGTGTTCTTGAGCAATCCGGAGTTCGTGCTCGTGTTTGTGTTGGAAGAGTCGGTACGCTAGCAAGCCGGAGTACGAGAAGAGTTGGAGCGTGTCCGTGACCGTTCTACTCGGGAAGGCTGGTTAGCTACGGGTTAGCTAACACCGCATAGGATCGGTCGAAATCGATAGCGGGATTTTGACCCTGTGACAGTTGGTATCAGATCTGAAGGTATACCAATTCGTTGACACAAAGTTGGTATCAGAGTTTGGTCGGTGCCAAGGAGCAGATCACAGAGCTTGGTCGGTACCAAGAAAGCGGGCAAAGCTACGAGCGACTGTTGGTGCAGTCGATCGCGGGAACTGAGGATACTTGTCGGTGCAAGTACATCTTCAATCAGCGGAGCGAAGATGGTGGGTGTTACCGAGCGTGTAGCAGCACTGGAGAAGGCGATGGCAGAAGTGGAGTCCACCATTGGGACTCATGCTCATCGCATCGCCGTCTTGGAGGATCGTTCTTCAGAAGGATCTGATGTCGGGGACGAGATCCAACGCTCAGCGGAGCAGATCAAGTCCTTGGAGGACAAACTGGAGGCGTTCCACACGATGATGGAGGATCTTCGGAGTGAGATCTCCCTCATCAAGAAGGCATTGGCGAACAGCGGAGGCTCCACGGAGGTGCAGCGATGCAAGGTACCCGAGCCCAAATCTTTTACAGGTACGCGGAGTGCCAAGGATTTGGAGAACTTCCTATAGGATATGGAAGTTTACTTCGAGGCGACCAAGACGACGGAAGCCGAGAAGGTCGGTTTGGCATCGATGTACATGTCGAGCGACGCCAAGCTATGATGGAGGAGCCGTGCAACAGACGAGGCAAGACCGAAGATATCCAGGTGGGATGATCTAGTCAAGGAACTGAAGGCGCAGTTCCTGCCGAAGAACACTACGTGGATTGCACGGGAGGCTCTTCGACGCCTGAAGCAGACAGGCACTGTTCGTGAGTACATGAAGCAGTTCACGTCCTTGTTGCTGGACATCAAGGGGATGTCCGAGGAGGACAAGTTGTTCAACTTCACGATCGGGTTGCAAAGCTGGGCGCAAGCCAAACTGCGGAGGCAGGGCGTGAAGGACCTTAACTCAACGATCGTGGTGGTAGATGCGTTGGTCGATTATGGGGCGGCCCAACCAAGTCACAATGCTGAAGAGAAGGAGTTCACCAGCAAGCAGAGGGTACGGTCGAAGGACAAGGGCAAAGGCGTTGCCCATGATCCACCAGTGGAGGAACGAGAGTACTCCAAGAGAAGGGAGCAACCCAAGAGCAAGGGATGCTTCATATGTGGCGGACCGCATAGGGCGCGGGAGTGCCCAAAGAAGGAGAAGCTCAACACTCTTCGTACGGACGAGGAGGAAGAAGAAGAACGTGAGGTACGCTTGGGAGCAATGGGTGCTATGCGCAAGGTACGTCTCACAACACTTCGAGCTGGAGCTTCGAATTTGGTGGAGGGAGGGAACTCCACAACAGCGAGCGTTGGAGGTGCCAAGGCTCGATCGAGGACGCACAGGAGTGCGCAGGTGCATGCTGGGCACCAACATGTGTGCAGGAGGCACACAACCAAAGCCGCAGATAGGAGAACATCCGTGCACGAGAAGGCGAAGCAGAGATCTAGAGGGCGATGCAGCATGTGCAAGAAGATACATGTCCATGGGGGTGGAGTGGTGAGAACCACACCACCAATGATCTTGCAGGAGGCAAGATAGGGAAGACGCTCGGAGCGCAGGAGGTGCTCATTTTCCAGGATGTGGGGACGCTCACAGGGAACTATAGAGATTGTCAACGAGCGAGCGTGGAGGTGAGTACTCCACATGTGGAGCTGGAGCTGCCACACACCAGCAATGGAGCTACTGTATCCAGGAGGGATGCATCTAAAATGGGAGCTGACGAGGAAGCTCCACTTTTCACGATGAAGACCAAGTCACAGAGGGACATGGTTCGTGAAAAGACCAGGTGTAGGAAGGGAGGCGGTGCAAGGCAGCACCGCCCTTCTAATTGAGCCGCGTCAGGACGTGCATGGCGGATGGAGGATCGTGACGGGACACCAGCTGAAGAGGAGATGCTCGGTTGAGGACAACCGATTCTTCAGGTGGGGGAGGCTTGTCACACCCCCAAATTCCGTGATCGAGAATGATCGTGCAGACTCGGTAGCGGATGCTCGAGAATGATCGATGGAGCCGGACTTCAGGAGGAGTCCGAAAATGCGTGGATATCAGGGAGGTTATCCACGGGAGTCTGGAGGCTCCACCGTACGTTACAAGGGAGAAGCGTTACAAAGGACACTGGCTCGGTAGCAGAGTGTCATGAAGCTTGTAGCAGTGCGAGCACAGCGAGTACAGTCAGTAGTGCAAGACATGACAATGGATGCACGTAGTCATACATACGCGAGCGCAGAAGGGCGGTACGTAAGGAAGCAGTATGCATCGAGGAGCTATGCGGTACGGTCACAGAGGCGTACACACGAAGGCGCACGGTATCGGTATTGATGCGTGGCGGTCCAAAGAGGCATGGAGCGTTGCAGGTGCTGAGTACGAGCATTGTCGAGCATGCTCGGTCGTACACGTACGAGAGTGGTCTGGAGGCCACGATAGCGAAGTTCTGGAGGACTTCCCCTTAGCATGGAGAATGCTAAGGAAGGGTTTACCGCACGAGGGTCTGGAGGCTGCGGGTTCCCTTTGGCACAAGACCAAGTGTTCGGTGGCACTTGGTGAATTATGGCAAAGCTGCATCAGCAAGCGTTGGAGCGCGAGTGTGCTGATGACTGGACGGTTGACTGGGCGTCGATCGTGCGAGAAGACGAAAGGTCAACAAGGGAGTCGAAGAGACGAGCAGACGAAGAGTTGCTGAGGAACGCGAAGGGTTGCCGAAGAACTCAAAGGGTCTCTTGTGTCTTTATGTATCATTATTGTAGATGTAATAATGAGTGTCCCTTGGGTTGCCTTGAGTCTTGTATATAAGGAGAGGTGATGGCTCATTTGTAAACACACAGAATAGAGTGTGTCACCCCACTCCTAGAGAGAGTTCCCCTTCTAATAAAGAGAAGAGCTTTGTGGCCGTGCTCGTGTGATTGCTTGGTTGAGTTCTTGAGCGTTCTTGAGCATGTTCTTGAGAGTGTTCTTGAGCGATCCGGAGTTCGTGCTCGTGTTTGTGTTGGAAGAGTCGGTACGCTAGCAAGCAGGAGTACGAGAAGAGTTGGAGCGTTTCCGTGACCGTTCTACTCGGGAAGGCTGGTTAGCTACGGGTTAGCTAACGCCGCACATGATCGGTCGAAATCGATAGCGGGATTTTGACCCTGTGACACCTGCCATGGTGTAAAATTTTCTCTAATTTTTGGAGACATTTCTGAGCATTTTTATTATTTTTAAAATTCAAAAACACGCATTTTTCTTACTGTCCAGTTTTAAAAATCATAAAAAATATAAAACTACTTTAAAAATTACAAAAAAACTAGATATTGCTTGTCTTGCTGTGCTTGATTTTCTGACCAATTTTGGTCATTTTTGGACTATTATAAAAATTACAAAACTCTTAAAAACTCATAAAAATTCTAATTATTAAACGAAAAATACAAAAATAATAAACTCCGTGCCTAATGTTTCCTTGTATTTCATACTTTACAGGAAAATTACTTCAGATTTTATTAGGGCCATTATCTATTTTATTTTGGCCCTCCAAGTCTGACTGGACAGCACCACTCTTTTCTTCTCTTGTTTTATTTTTAGAAAATTCTCTAAAAATCAGAAAAACACCAAAAATTAACCAAAAATAGAGAAAAATATAAAAAAACATAAAAACATTTTTGTTTGATTTTTTTGAGCTTATTTGTGTAGTTAAATAATTATGTGAAGTTGCTTGTTTCCTTGTTTTTCCCATTTTCTCTATTATTGAAAAATCCAAAAAAATCTCAAAATATTAAAAATCCACCAAAAATAATTTTCACTTGTGTATTTTCACTTTCGACTACTTCGTAGGCCGCAAGGCCATCACGTGTTCCCTGAGTCCGACCCTGGTCGCTATACCTAATCCAATAGCCAGGGCCACTATTGATTTTACTTGACTTTTATCTTGTTTTGGTGGTCTGATTCCATAATTTTCTTGATTGACTGATTTATCTCCGAGGCTCGGGTTGCAACGACCTTAGCTCTATTTTTATTCACTCGAGTCTTGGTGATTTTTCGGCTCATCAGAATGGTGCCGTTGTCGGAGAGCACGGCTTATAGTCACATTTGATTTTTTCCGTGGCTTTCTTTTTCATGATTTTCTGTATAGATTTTTGTAGATATTTTTCTTACTTATTTATATAATAATCCAGTCTAATCACACTCTCTGTTTGTTTTCTTACGAGGGCCCGAGGATCGAGGCAGTTTTTTTCGGAAGCCGAGCAACCGCGGGAGTCGGAGGCGGCTCTCTTCTCTACAGAGCCGCAGGAGGATGCGAGGAGCGAGCAGGAGCGTGGGAGCCGCGGAATAGCCGCGGAGATTAGCCGTATATTAGGGTTAGATTAGATTTACTTTTCAGCATTTATTTGAACTATTGTAATAATATATGTACAGTCAGAGACACTTAGACTCTCGGGGTCTGTTTCGCCGAGCACCGGTGTGCTCGGGGGACCTCCAGTTTTTACGCAGCTTTTTACGCGATTTTGTTTCCTTTACTGCCTTTTCCAGTTTCTCGTGGTTTTTCGAGCCCCTAGCTTTAGGATTTTCTGCTTGATTGTGACGTAATTCATAGGATCCAAACACCGTAATTTATTTTGCCCGTTCCTATAGTTCGGTAATTGGACCAATAATAAAAAAATTAATAAAATAGTTGATCCACCACCTTCGAGCCTACGCACCGCGAGCCTACCTCGTCAAGCGCTACTCCTGAACTCGACCTGTCGAGAAGGGGAGGGGTGGGTCTAGACCGGACTCTCTGGATTGGAGGCTGGTAGTCAGCTAGTTGTTCTTTCGACTAGCACTGCTGTTTAGGGACTCGTTTTTCCGCCTGCACCATTTAGGTAGTTTATTTTCTGTCTTTCAATTCTGCGCGGATCATTTTGCATGTAGACTGCTGGAGTCAGGTACGCATTTCTCACTCTACATGCATCATTGATTTCATCGCGCATCGGCTTTTTCGTCTTCTCCCCCCTGTTTTGGACTTAATAACCTGGAGAATCGAAAAATTGTTAGGCGATTTGTTTGATTATTGAAAAAAATATCTAAAAAGAAAAACAATAAAATTTGGGACTGCTAGCACTATCGACCCTAAAAGACACCTTACTTAAAAATTTATCGTGAGGAGAGCATCCTCCTCATTGTCTGGTTTGCTTGCGCGAGAGAGTGACCCCGCACTCTAGGTAAAGCCCTCCGATATTTTTCTCGACTAATTATCGGCTATTTCTGTATGTTACAGTCGGTTGAGAAAATATCGGGTAACCCAACAGGTCACGTAATCGCTCTGCTATCCTGACTGACTACCAAAATAAAATTGACAAGATAATTGACCGAGCCTTTACAGTCTTCATCTCGCGTTGCGTTGGTGAATCAGGGGTTTGCTTGTGATCATATTTGTTGCCAGATCTCATCTGCATTACTCGCCAGATCACGATGATGGACAGGAGGTCTCTTAGGCAGCCTCTGGCTGCACCGCTTTTTAGCACTCCAGCCCACTCATCTAGGTCGGTTCGTGGGAGCTCAGACCCGCTCTCCGAACTCGAGTTCGATTCCGCCCTGTTCCCCCTCGACCCCTCTTCTTCTGAGATCGAGATACTAGTGCCAGAGGAGAGTCAGACAGATGATTTATCGGCTCTTGAGTTTGGGTCTTTTGCCTTTGCAGAGACCATGACCGGCAGCAGTGATGACCGCACTGGAGGTCCCCGAGCAGATCAGACATTCGTCTTGGACCAGGGTGCGATCAACTCCACCCTGATCGCCTCCCTAGACTCAGTTCAACAGCAGTTGAGGGATCAGGGAGCGTTTATTATAGAGATGAGGCGCAGGTTTGAGCAGATAAGAGCCGACCGTGAGCAGCGCGACCCAGGGGGAGGACCCGACGATGCGGCAGCAGCCGCAACCGCTGCACCAGCAGGAGCAGGACCTCCGAGACCGATGCGGGAGTTACACAACCCCGGATCGACTTTGACGCACTGTTGGGTGGTACTACCAGCGATCGTGGGGGACTTCAAGTTCCCCCCGAACACACTTCAGCTTCTACCCTGGTTTCATGGGCTGGCTACTGAGGAGCCCCATCTCCACCTTCAGGAGTTTGAGATGATATGCAGCACTATCCACGATCGTCAGGTGGACCAGGATACCATACGGATGATTTCCTTCCCCTTCTCCTTAGCAGACAGAGCAATCACCTGACTGAAGCACTTGGGGAAGTTCGTCTACACCTAGGAACAGCTCCGCATCGAGTACTTGCATAAGTACTATCCACTCGGGCAGACGAACGCCACTAGAGCCCTGATCAGCAACTTCTCCACGCTCCCCAACGAGCAGTTCCACGAGGCATGGGATAGGTTCAGAGAGCTGACTGACAGATGCCCGCACCATGACATTTCCAAGTCGAACCTTGTTCAGAGCTTTTTCAGCGGGCTGACACCAGAGCTTCAGGGCTTGGTGAACGCTTCTTGTGGCGGATCTTACTTCGCCAAGGATCACGATCAGGTCTGGGCCATCTACGAGGAGATGGCCGAGAACTATATGGTGATGTCCCAGACCCGATTGTACACACAGGGCAGACCCCAGCAGCCACATACCGTGCAGTACCAGAGGATAGCACGGGTCGACGCCGGTCCATCCAGTTCGTCAGCAGTATCAGCAGCACATGCCGAGTCCACAACCGCAGACATGGGGATCATCAGCGAGAAGTTGGACCGGATGGGGATTATTGAGAAGAAGAAGTGTCAGGGCATCACGCAGATGGAGCAGATGGCACAGACTCTGAGTGACCTGAAGACACAGCTCATGTGTCTCCAGGAGGAACAGATGGCTTCACAGCCTCGTCTTCAGGCACGAGGCGATCCGAGTAGCAGCAACAGCTCGTCCCAACGCTCTAGCTCCCACCAGCAGCCTAGACAGGTCCATCTTGTACAGGCGGAGCCGTACCAGCAGCCGCAGCTCACCTACCAGGCACCACCATCTGCTGACACTCAGATGGTGGTATACCAGATGGATCATCCTCTGCTAGTACTCCCGCCAGACCCTTACGATTCAGAGCCGTTGAGGGATGTCAACAGGATTTGGTACGACCGCCCCCATCCCGGTATCCGACGAGACCATCCCGGATTCCGTTGGGCGGCCGGAGGTGCCCAACCCCAGCAGCAGCCGTCAGGACAGGGTGGTCAGTACATCCATCAGATGGATCACCAGCAGCAGCAGCCCCCAGCATATACCCAGCAGCAGCAGCAGTCACAGCAGTATGGTCCTCGTCCCCATCAGCAGGGACAGTCTTGGAGGCGTAAGCATCCTCATCAGCAGCAGCAGCATCCACATTCTTACCCCTCTCAGCCACAGCAGCAGCAACAACAACCTCATTACCAGAGAGGCTACCCGTCAGGTTCTCATGGGCCATCCTCTGAGAACCCCGCCTTAGATGATATAGCCCGCCTCCTCACAGATCAGCAGGCTACCTTTCGAAGGGAGATGGATGAGTTCTGCCAGGAGATGCGTGACATCGTGAGAGGGAAGGCCGCCATCCCTGCCCAGATAGAGCCCAATCCGAACAATCTCAAGAGGAAATCTGAGCAGGTAGTTTGTACTGAGTATGCCACTCCGAGTGATACTTTTGGTGATATGTCTGCATATCGTTTTGATACTGACTTTGTCACACTTAGGAGCGGTAGGATGCCAATAGGCAGCGCCTCATCTGAGCGATACCACGAGGATACACCCAGAGCGCCAGGCGAGGAGGAGAGCAGTACTGGGGCCGCTAGAGATGATGACGGTGGTACTGATGCCACCATGGATGCTGATCCCACCGGCAGTACTGAGACCGTCGTTTCACCAGTTGGAGGAGGTGGTACTGAGGCCACCCATTTTGCCGAGCTAGAGCACGGTACTGAGGCCGCCCGTCTACCAGCCGATGGTGGTGCTGGTGCCACCAATTCTTCTGAGATTCCTGTTGTTTTTCCTGTTACTGATGTATCTCAGAATACTTTTGTGAATAAAGGAAAGGGTTTATGTTCTTCTGGTCCCACAGTGGTACTTGATGTATGTGTGGATCCGGCCGTCGAGCCGTCTAGACCCTCTCCTAGTCCTTCATCTGAGAAGGATCCTGCGATCCCCTTCCCTAGAGCCCTTCAGATGGGGAAGGGGAAGAAAAATGAAAATCCAAAAAAAAGGCAGCAGGAAGAGTTCAGCCAGCAGATGATAGACCATTTTCACATACAGCTGTCTCTTCAGGAGGCTTTGCAACACATCCCTCTTCTTCAGCGTTCCCTTAGAGACAGGACTACAGTCAGGAGGAAGAAGAGGAACCACCACTCAGAGATTCATGTGCTGACGAGGGCCACTTGTTTCGCGATCCAGAACCGTCTGCCGGCCAAGAGGCCAGATTCAGGAGCCCCTTATGTCAGATGCCATTTCAGTGAGCAGAGGTTCGACCGTACTCTATTAGACAACGGATCGTCGATCAACCTACTTCCGGCAGCCCTTCTCGACCGCTTCGAGTTGGCCACTCTACGACAGAGCAGGCCAGTCCTTCAGTTTGCTGATAGATCTGTCAAGAGGCCGAAGGGGTTTCTTAGAGACGTTGTCGTCACGATTCAGGGCCTGCAATTCCCCGTGGACTTCGTAGTGTTGGACATGGGGATCACTGAGTCAGTGACCGATACCCCCATCATTCTAGGTCGCCCATTCTTGGCCATAGCCAAGGCAGTGACCGATCATGATAGTGGGAAGGTATACTTTCGCGTCGAGGGCGAGAGTGTACAAATAGAGACAGTCGAGGACATTAGAGCCAGAGACAGAGCATGCTCAGAGACTACTTCCGATACAGAGCAGATGACAGATGTCGGGCTAGACATCCACCAGGACTGCGACTTTGTGATTACAGATGATGAGGCAGTATGGGCAAATCCAGATGCACATGCCATCCTCTCACCTTCAGAGTCCACTGATGCAGAGACGCCAGCAGAGGAGAGCTTGGAGAGCATATTCCTGTTCTAGGATACTTTTGAGGCAGCAGAGCCGGTACTCGACCGCGAGACTGATTTTTGTGATGATGGTGGTACTGAGGCCACCTTGGATGATATAAGGCAGAGTTGATTACATACCAGATCTGACTTCTTCTTAGCCTACAGTCAGGGAGGAGATAGATGCCGAGCAGAGCAGAGACAATCCATCAGGGCAGCCTTCCCCCGATCCAGTTTGCGAGAGAGAGCTCTCATTTTCCCGAGCAGATTTGGCCGCATACACTCGGATTCTTCAGAAGCCGGATTTGCCAGCACCAGTTTGTCCAGAGCTGAGGCCACTACCTGCGTCGTTGAAGTATAGGTTCCTTGCGGGTGAGCATGAGATGTACCCAGTCATTATCTCCGCCGATTTGACTGGATTGCAAGAATCCCGTTTGATGGGGGTTCTTGAAAAGAACCGCAAGGCGATAGGATGGAGAGTAGCAGATCTCCAGGGGATTAGTCCGGCTCTGTGCTCTCACCACATCTATCTCGAAGATGAGGCAAAGCCGTCGCGTGAGTTCCAGCGGCGGCTGAACCTGAATCTGAGAGAGGTTGTCATGAAGGAAATTTCGAAGTGGTGGAGCGCCGATTTTATCTACCCCATCTCCGACTCCAAGTGGGTCAGTCCGTTACATGTGGTGCCCAAGAAGACGGGCATCACTACAGTGGTTACGGAGTCCGGAGAGGAGATCGCTACACAAGTACCCACTTCTTGGAGGGTCTGCATAGATTACAGACGACTCAATCAGGCCACCAAGAAGGATCATTTCCCCCTGCCCTTTATTGATCAGATCATTGAGAGACTGGCAGGGAAGAGTCACTACTATTTTCTGGATGGGTACTCGGGCTACCAGGTGGCCATCGCTCCCGAGGACCACGACAAGACGACCTTTACCTGTCCCTTCGGCACATACGCCTTCCGACGCATGCCATTTGGGCTATGCAATACCCCTGCGACTTTTCAGAGATGCATGCTGTCGATATTTTTGGACATGGTAGGGGAGTGCTTGGAGGTCTTCATGGATGATTTCTCGGTTTACGGCGACGGATTCGACTCCTGTCTTGACTGCTTAGACCGGGTACTTCAGCGATGTATAGAGGTTCGCCTGGTATTATCTTGGGAGAAGAGTCACTTCATGGTGACTCAAGGGACGGTGCTTGGCCACATCATCTCCAACAGGGGCATGGAGGTTGATCCGGCCAAGGTGGATGTCATTAGCAAACTCGCACCACCGTCCAACTTGCGGCAGTTACGGTCTTTTCTGGGGCACGTTGGTTTCTACCGACGATTCATTCGTGATTTTAGTAGAGTTGGCCGACCGTTGACTGATCTGTTGATGAAAGACACCGAGTTCCTTGTCGATGACAAGTGTCTTTCGTCGTTTGAGACTCTCAAGAGATGTGTGATAGAGGCTCCTGTCCTTCAGACACCCGATTGGTCTCTCCCATTCGAGATCATGACGGACGCCTCCAATTTTATCGTGGGGGCTGTGCTAGGACAGAGGAGGGACGGAGTTCCATTTTCCATCCACTACGCTAGCCGCACATTGGATTCCGTGCAGCGGAACTACACAGTCACAGAGAAGGAGATGCTAGCCGTAGTCTTCGCCCTAGATAAGTTCAGATCGTACATTATTGGATCTAGAGTGACCTTGTATACTGATCATACCGCCATCAGGGACCTCATGGCAAAGAAGGATGCCAAGGCCAGACTGACTAGATGGATCCTTCTACTCCAGGAGTTTGACATAGAGATTAAGGATAAGCCTGGAGTCGAGAATGTGGTGGCGGATCATCTCTCCCGATTGGAGTATCTTGAGGATTCTGAGCAGATTGACCCTATTTGTGAGACCTTTCCAGATGAGGCGATCCTTGCTATCGCCTCGCTCCCATGGTACGCCGATATTGTGAACTATCTTGTTGCCAAGAAAGTTCCACAAGATTGGCCCAGGCAGAAACTTGAGACCTTCCTCGCGAAGGCCAAGTTTTACCATTGGGAGGATCCCATCCTTTACCATGAGGGAGGGGATAGTATCTGGCGTAGGTGCATTCCTCAGGAGGAGCATCACAACGTCCTCACTTACTTCTACAAGCTTGAGGCAGGAGGACATCACTCAGGGAGGAGAACGACACAGAAAGTGCTCCAATCCGGCCTATGGTGGCCTACTCTCTTCAAGGACTCTGATGAGTTCGTGAAGAGGTGTACTGACTGTCAGAGGATGGGCACTTGTGGATAGCGTGATATGATGCCGATGCAGCCCATTCACTTCTGTGAGGTTTTTGATGCATGGGGCATCGATTTCATGGGTCCATTACCTAAGAGTCAGAGATTTGAGTACATTCTGTTGGCCGTGGATTATGTGAGTCGTTGGGTTGAGGCCATCCCCGCCCGAACCGCTGATGCCAGGACAGTTTGCAGATTTTTGAGGAAGCACATCATTACACGGTTTGGGGTACCTCGAGTATTGATTTTTGATGGGGGGTCTCATTTCATCAACGACCAGGTGAAGGCCCTTGCTAGCGAGTTCGTCATAGACCATCGAGTTGCCACTCCATACCATCCACAGACGAATGGTCTAGCCGAGGTGTCGAACAGGGAGATCAAGACTATATTGCAGAAAGTCGTCTGCCCTGACCGAAAGGATTGGTCACAGCTTTTGGATTCGATCTTGTGGGCATATAGGACGTCTTTCAAGACACCTTTGGGCACATCTCCCTTTCGCCTCGTATATGGCAAGCCGTGCCATTTACCAGTTGAGTTGAGGCACATGTCACTTTGGGCAGTTACGGATATTATTTTGGATCCAGATAGTGTAGGAGACCAGAGGAGGGCAGAGTTAGCAGCCTTGGAGGAGCTTCGTGATACCGCCTTCTCAAACAGCTTACAGTATAAGGAGAGAGTGAAGGAGTGGCATGTTCTCATATCAGCCACAAGCATTTTGAGCCTGGACAGAGAGTATGGCTGTTTGATGCTAGGCTTCGTCTATTTCCAGGGAAGCTACAGAGCAAATGGAAGGGACCTTATCTTGTGAGAAAGGTACACGACAACGGGAGCATTGATATATCTGAGTTGTCTTCTGAGAGTACCTTCGAGTGAACGGCCAACGGCTCAAGCCATTTCTAGATCATGAGCCGTGGGTCGTTGATGTTGCCCCTATTCATTTTGCGTGAGATGTGGTCTCTTGACTCACATCTATTGCATCTCACGCCTGATTATCACTGTTCTTCCGACCTGTATAGATCCAGTTGTCCATATCACTCTATTCTTTAGTCCCACATCCCTTTTCTCATCTTATGATTATGCTATACTTAGGGTGTACTTTACCCTAAGTATAGGGGGGATGTAGGACTCTCGGGTATTCTTTTGATTCTTTCTACCCCTGTTTTGTTGTCTATACTAAGGGATATTTCACCCTAAGTATAGGGGGGGTAGAATCTGTACATCCTTCACTCGGATTTCCCTTCATGTACAACTTGCTATACTTAGGATTATTTGATCCTAAGTATAGGGGGAAACACCGAGTTCTCCTCATTCTATTCTTTCATTCATCTCTGTATCTAGCCATTCCTTTTACTTCCCTATACTAAGCACGAGTTATGTCTTCTTCATCGCTCGCGATCACTTTGAGGACATCGTTCGAGCTAAGTATAGGGGGTGTTTATATATTCCATATATACTTTAGCCATAACTCGTACTTTGTGTGAGTGTGTGAATAAATAAAATTGGCTAAAAACCCATAAAAATTAAGAATTTTCCCTTGTATATAAAATTCATCTTGCACATACCTATTTATTTATACAAATTATTTTTGTACAAATGATTGTAAAATGATTTGTGTAAAGGATTTGTAAATATTTTCATATCAAAATTATGTATATAGTACAAAATTTTTCCAAAATGTTTTGAAAACAAAAAGTTTGCAAAACCTTGTGTAAATGTTTATAAATATTTTGCAAAACTTGCATTCATGCATACATCCATGTTTTCAAACAATTTTCAAAAATTTTGCACGATTGTAAATACTTGTAAATTGCATATTTGTGAATAGCATCTTTGTAAATATTTGTATAGTTTTTCCTGGATTCTAGTTGACATTTAAACTAGCCTGGAATTAAATTAGGAAATGGAGCTTGATTAAGATCTTAATCCACCTAATTCTAAGAGGAACCTTATAGGGCTTAGGGTTAAGGCTTTTCAGGTCCATTGGGACTTAATTCTTTGAGTCCACTAGGCTATGAGCATATGTCATCTTGATGAGCCTAAGTAGAGCACTTAACAACACATGCATGACTCTTAGAGACAATGGCTTGACTTGCACCAGCACTTTACACATAGCTCTCCACGGACGAGGTGGTGAGGAGGCAGTTTCCTTTGGCTTGGGGTAGCATATGAGGGTAGTACTTCTAGGCGAAACCTCTCTTCTTCTTCTAGTGAAGGAAGTGCGTCTCAACTTGGTCTGGTGGTGATGAAGTCTAAAGACAGAAGTTGTGGGTTGCAATAAAGCTTCAAAATAGGGATAGTCTACTGGCTCAAGAGGAAAAACTCCTTGTATATATGCTGCACCATGTAGATATGTTGTACAGTTGCACATAAAAAATGTGCAAAAATAAAAGAACTCCAAAAAAGTGGTGGGTCGGATTGAAAATTTAATAACCCCATCGGAGTGTATATAGTCAAATAAAGCAAAAGCTTATGATATACATGTTGCATCTCATGAAGCTTGCAGCGGGAGACTTAGCTACACTGGTTGAGCTCCCAAGGATATGTGGCTACATTGGCCATGGTCCATTCTTCATCTTCTTCCTCCTCTTCTTGAGTCGGTTGCACTTGAACTTAGAAGGGAATACCCCGCTTCTCGAGGAAAGAGTTGCTAGACCGAGGCATTAGAGTTACCGGGTTGGAGGAGGTTGTTTCTTTGTTACTTCTGAGGTGGGGAGCTACCTATCACTTACACCGCATGGAAAGATTCATGGTCATTAGAGTTTGTGTATGTAGACTTGTTCTGATCTGGTTTATTGAGGAGTCAGATTGGTGGAACTTAGAGGCTGTTGAGTTCTAAGCTTAAGTCCAAATAAGGTTTCGACACATTAATAATCCAAAGGTATGATCTAGCTCCATATTTCAATTTAATGAAGGCAAGTTTAATAATCGGCCTTAATCCATGTATATTCTCCTCTTTTTCTTTTTCTTTCTCTTTTTCACTTCTTTTTCAAATAAGTGTTTGCTAAGGGACTAGCAAAGTTAAGTATAGGGGGGTGATGAATACCCATTCATCACTCTTTATTCTTTTATTTTAGCTACAAAACCTTTGCCAAACACATGTACATTCATGCAAATACAAATAATTATCAAATTGCATGCACTGTGTAAAAATAAATAATTAGCAGGGAGATATTTAAAATAAATATTGAGCGACCTAATCCCAAGGGAGGGCTCAGCATGGGCCTGACCGCATAAAAGCCCAAGTAGAGAGAGATAAGGAAGCTCATGTGTGTAAATATGCCTGTAAATAGAATAAAAAAATTTTCCTCTAAAAATAAAAATAAAAATTAGTTTGTATATATCTGTATATATTGGTAAATACAAAACCAAAATAAAAAGATTAAAAATAAAAATAAAATAAAAACATCCTTCCTTGTGTATATTCACTATGCACATAAGATCATGTATCTTATTATTTATCCTTATAAATGAATCAATTAAAAGCCCATAAAAATTGTATATATTCTATACTTCAGAATATAGATAAATAAAATAAAAACCATAAAATAAATAAAATAAAAAGAATAAAAATAAAAATCAAAATAAAACATTGTGTATATACCATGTACATACTTGTATATATCTATTTATTTACCATTGTAAATAAATAATAAAAATAAAATAAAAATACCTTTTTATTCCTAATTTTATGCTATAAATAAATAAAATATAAAATTGGAATAAAAATGTACATAAATAAATGATTAAAAAATCAAAAATTAAAAATCTATATTGTATATATACCTATATATAATACTATATTGTAAATACCTAATTTTTATTTCAAAAAAATAAATAAAATTCACCAAAAATTAACTTAAAATAAAAGAAACATTTTTTATGTTTTGAGTTTTTCGAAATTCGGCTTATTTCTATTTATTATTGAATTTACAAAATTTTAATAAATGACTGCACCTGATTGGTCCACGGGGGATTGTTGACCCCGGTCAACTCCCCCTTGGACCACCAGCCCGCGGATCTCGCGCCCTATCTGCTTTTCTCCAATTTTTCCTCACGTGATCCGAGAGCCATTCGACTAAACCCCGGGTCCCATTTTTTCCTCTTGTATCCGAGATCCTCGTCGACACATCCGCATGGGGATCCGCGCTTCACGGAACCCTGCCCGACCTCTTCTTCTCGAACCTGAGCTACTATATAGTCTGAGCCCCACCCCCATTTTCACGCATCTTTGGCTCATATCTCTCCACCCAGGACCTCCATTATTTTCGCCTGAGTGACAGCTCGCGAGTGACGGTGTTGCAGCGAGGAAGGAGCGTGTAGACCATCGATCCGGCGACCTAGCGCCGCCGTGCGCCGCCACCACGATGGTGCTTGAGCCTCGGGCCTCGACGTCCCTCGAGGCGAAGACCAGGAGCTCCCGGAGCTCGTCCACAGTCGAATCCACACACCCGGTAAGCTTAATTCCTTCTATATTTCTCGAATTTTGATTCACGCCCAAATCACCCCGTCGCCGATTATTTTCGATTCCGACCATCCTCGCCTACATTTCGATCATCGGAGTCATCCATCACCGTCACCCTTCCCCCGCGCACCTTCTCCGCCCTTTCGTTCAACCCAGTTCGCCACGGAACTGGGATTGGGGCTCCACCGCCGTCGCTTCGCCAGAGCCCCCTCATCTCGACGAACAGATCACCTACACCACCGCTAATCGGGTCGAGGCACTTTGCCCTCGACCCAGGAGTCTGTTGCACAGCTTTGCAGGTCTAGAGGAGCCCATCTGAGGGCTCGACATTCAGGAGCAGCAGCTCCGGCTCCGCCGTAGTCGCTGGACCACCTCCGACGCCTCCAGCCTCATCGGAGGCTATCTTCTGACGCGGGAGGCCCAGGCGTATCTTCTCCGATATTCAGAACCTCCGAGGAGCTCTCCTGCACGCACACGAGCCCGGCGAAACTCGCCGGCGTCGAGTTCATCGAGCATCCTCCATAGCCGTCCATCTAGGCCTCCAGCTCCAGATTAGATTGTAGCCGTTCATGCAAGGAACAACCACCACCGTCCGATCAGTGGAGGATAGACGAGGACCATCCCATCGTCGAGGGTTAGCTGCGCCTCTTCTCAACCGTCAGATCACCACGTGGCATCCATCTGGCTCTTGACTTAATAAAAAGGTAAATTACCATTAGGCCCTCATCTTTTAAGTTGTTAATATTTAGCCCTGTAAATATTTTAGAAGTTTTATTTCAGTTTGGTAAATTGCATAGAGGACCTCGTCATTTAGTTTACTTGCTTTTATACCCCTGTATGTTGTGGGACACGTGCTTCGACACGTGATTTATTGGGATAATTGCATGTATGGGCCGGAAGTTTTAGGGTGTTTGTGAATGAAATTATATTTTTAATATTTGCAGAAATGCCCCTGTGAGTGTTTTAATTGTGCATGTGCCAAATATCGTGGGTATTTTACACTTTCATCCCTAGACTTTTAGTACGTGTTACTATTTAGTCCAGGGACTTAAGTTTTATTGCAAATTGGTCCCTGAGTGCCCAGGTCACGCGCTTTGCGCGTGAGTTCTTGGAGAATATGCACCGGACCCCCTGGAACTTATTTTAATTGCAGATATGTCCCTCTGCAATGTACCTTGATTTTTAATTTTAATAAAATAGCAAAACTACTCCAAAATTTATGAAAATTAGACACATGGCTCCTGCCATGGTGTAAAATTTTCTCTAATTTTTGGAGACATTTCTGAGTATTTTTATTATTTTTAAAAATTCAAAAACACGCATTTTTCTTACTGTCCAGTTTTAAAAATCACAAAAAATATTAAAACTAGTTTAAAAATTACAAAAAAATTAGATATTGCTTGTCTTGTTGTGCTCGATTTTCTGACCAATTTTGGTCATTTTTGGACTTATAAAAACTATAAAAATTATAAAACTCTTAAAAACCCATAAATATTCTAATAATTAAACGAAAAATCCAAAAATAATAAACTCAGTGCCTAATGCTTCCTTATTTCATACTTTACAGGAAAAATTACCTTCAGATTTTATCAGGGCCATTATCTATTTTATTTTGGCCCTCCAAGTCTGACTGGACAGCAACACTCTTTTCTTCTCTTGTTTTATTTTTAGAAAATTCTCTAAAAATCAGAAAAATACCAAAAATTAATCAAAAATAGAGAAAAATATAAAAAACATAAAAACATTTTTGTTTGATTTTTTTGAGCTTATTTGAGTAGTTAAATAATTATGTGAAGTTCCTTGTTTCCTTGTTTTTCCCATTTTCTCTATTATTGAAAAATCCAAAAAATTCGCAAAATATTAAAAATCCACCAAAAATAATTTTCACTTGTGTATTTTCACTTTCGACTACTTCGTAGGCCGCAAGGCCATCACGTGCTCCCTGAGTCCGACCCTGGTCGCTATACCAGGCTAATCCAATAGCCAGAGCCACTATTGATTTTACTTGACTTTTATCTTGTTTTGGTGGTCTGATTCCATAATTTTCTTGATTGACTGATTTATCTCCGAGGCTCGGGTCGCAACGACCTTAGCTCTATTTTTATTCACTTGAGTCTTGGTGATTTTTCGGCTTATCAATCGGTATGTAGATTAGGTTTATAAATTCCTGCTTTGCATCCCGCATGGAGAGAGCTGGGAGCCACTGTAAGTCTTCTATCTTTGCATTCATCATTTTGGCACTAAGGTGAGATTTCCATCTTAGTGCCACTTGCATTGGCTTTTCCGACTCTTTTCTCCCTCTGTTTTTGGATCAAATAGGAATCAAGAAAAAACAAAAACGTTAGGCGCTTGTTTGAATTGACTCAAAAGAAGCGATAACACCAAAAAAATTAAAAAAGGGACTGCTAAAGAAAACTTGACCTAAATAAAATTTGTAATTGGATTCATTGCTTGGGGAGAGTAACACCCTCACTTGTATTCAGGTTGCATGGGAAGGTCTCCTTCCAAGTGAGAGAGCGGCTTCGTAAGGATTAGAGCCAAAAACCCAGTCTGTGGCTGCCTTGTGTATCGCCTGGATTTCCGAAGTATTGGCGCTTCTATCGTACGTGGATGAGTAGGGCTTGGTCACCAGTGATGACTCTCTATTGTGTAGAGCATCGACCTTGTCCGAAGTATCGAGCCTAGGCCACGCCTTCACGGGGGAGTCTGTCTCATCGTCTTGCGTCCGAGTAGCTTCTTGCACGCTCACGGGTGACTCCATTGCGAGCGAGTTCCGAAGTATCGGTTTCGCCTATTGGCTTCCTTTCCCTATTTCTTTGGTTGAGTAGGGATCCAGGAAGGGTTACAAGGACCTCAAAAAGTGTAGACTATAGGTTACACAGGAGGAGGACAAGTACGAGATACTCTTCCGGCAGTACTCTCGCTCCTATAGGCGTAGCGCTCTAAGAACTCGTTAAAAGATAAATGCCTGAATTTATTTATAAGCTACAAAGATAATCGCCGAACCCTTACGGCTTCACGTGTTGAGTTGGTGAATCTTGTCTTGTGTTTGATTGCTAGTTGGATCTAGGTCAAGATCAAAAACATCGTACAATTGTGCGCAATTTTGCCACCTCGTTCTTCATTATTTCTCAACCTTCATCTTCTCAAATAATCAAGATGATGGAACAGAGATCTCTTAGGCCGACCTTGTCGGCACCGCTATCCAGCACTCCTCCCTATTCATCTAGGACAACCTCGGAAAGTCCGCTCTCTGAGCCTAAGTTTACTTCCACCATCTTCCCTCTCGACCACCCTTCTCCTTCCATCAGTCTAAGAGTTTCACAATTTAATGCATCACAGAGCTCAGATCATTTGATGACACCTGAGATGGGTTCTTTTGCATTTTCATAGAATCCAGACATGACAGACAAAGGAGAACACCCAGATGAGCATGAGCACCCTCCATTCTTATATGATCAAGCAGCCATCAACAATTCATTGCTAGCATCCCTGGAGACTATGCAGAGGCAGATCCGGGACCTGGGAGTCTTTATGGGTGACCTCATGAGAGAGATCGCACAGATGCGAGAGAACCGACCTGGGGGCGGTGGCAGTGGAGGTGATATACCAGTTGTAGAGAACGAGGGAGGAGAACCCAACCAGGAGAGGCCGTCGCAGACCATCATGAGAGAATTGCACAATCCAGCAGCCTCCCTCACTCATCGGTGGATCCAACTCCCTCCCATCCATGGAGACTTCGAGCTTCGGCCCCACACTATTCAGCTTCTGTCTAAATTCCAAGGGCTGCCAACCGAAGAGCCACACCTCCACTTACAAGAATTCAAAATGATCTGCAGTACCATTCATGACAGGCTGATGACTGAGGACACTATCAAGATGATAGCCTTCCCCTTCTCTTTGGTTGATAGAGCTGCATACTGGCTGAAACATTTGGGGAGCTTCGTCGATACATGGGCACAACTCCAGACCGCTTACTTAAAGAAGTATTACCCTCTCGGCCGGACGAACGCAGCAAGAGCTACGATCAGTAACTTCACAATGATCCCTAATGAACAATTCCAAGAAGCTTGGGATCGTTTCTGAGAGCTCATTGACCAATGTCCACATCATGACATATCCAAGCCCAATCAGGTTCAGAGTTTCTTTTGTGGGCTGACACCGGAGCTGCAGGGGCTTATAAATGCCTCTTGTGGTGGGTCCTACTTTTCCAAGGGTGAAGACGATGTTTGGGCCATCTATGAAGGGATGGCAGAGAACTCAACAGTTATGGCCCAAGCCCGCGTCTACACACAACAGAAGCCCCTGCAAGGAGCGGGATCATTTCAGAGGATCGCCCACATCGATGCCGATCCTCACACTTCGTCGGCAGCCGCAGCCCAAGCCGAATCAGCCACAGCCAAAATGGGCATCATCAGTGAAAAGTTGGACCATCTCGAGATCCTCAAGAAAAAGCAGATGCAAGGACTGGCCCAGATGGATCAGATTACCAAGACAATGAGTGACCTGAAGACGCAGATTCTTTGCATCCAGGAGGCACAAATGTCTACTCAGCAACCTCCCTGGTCACGGGCTGATCCCAGCAGCAGCAGCTCACACCAGCCCTCTACCTCACACCGTCAGGTCAACCACATTCAGGCAGAGCCGGTCCCGCTATTGCAGTATTACCCGTCGCAGCCGCCATCTTAGGACACTCAAATGGTGGTCTATCAGCCGGATCAGCCACTGGCAGTTCTACCCCACCATCTTGTTAGACTTGTGAGCCCTGGGCGAACCATTCTTACAATAAATGTTATTGTAATATTTATGTTTATCAATAAAAGTTATTGATGTTTTCACTCCCTTTCTGAAATTATATGAATGAATGCACTATAAGGTCCCTCTGTACAATTAGGGTTATGTACCATGGCCAGCTTGATGATCATACAGCTATTGATTCATTAAATGAATCATAGAGGCTGGTGCTTGGATGAATATCTAAGGAGTTAGATGGAGGACTCATCAAACACCGTCAAATGATTGTCAAGTGAAGATCTCCAGCCTGAGTACGAGATGGCAATCTTTTCTCAGGTAGGCTGATATCTGACCGACCTCTTGATGCAGGTCCTCTGCATGGGAATAGTGATTCGGAGGTGTCAGATTAGATAGGTCAATGGGTTGACCTAACGAGATCGAGATAACCTAAGTCCTATGTTGAATGCTGTCACAGCATAGGCACGCATCCTCTGACCGGAGACAGATATATTGCTATATATCTGAGTATGTACATTTGGCAGACCAATAGGTTGATGACCTAACCAAGGTCTATACACCGACGAGCTGGTGTGCATATAAGGGTATATGAGCAATATGATCTCTCAAAGGGATCATACAGGTTCACTTGTGAATCGGAAGACATGAGCTCACTCATGAGGTATTGGGACCGATCAAATTCCATGCATGGTCGTCGTGCTTTGGAAGCATGACATGAATTTGAAGGTATGATATATGCTTTGGGAAAGCATATGATCGATACCAAATCCCAATGACCAAGATTGAGAAACTTAATGATTAAACCCTGAAGAAGACAGTGTAAAATGATCTTGATCTTCGGGTTGATTATGGGTCTTCCAGTATGCAGGATGTACAGGTATTGGGAATACCTGAAGGGTGATGTGATCATAAACGATTGTATATCCATGACGCTTCCATTCCGAGGGAGTGATGAAACAGGTCTGGATTTTAGTGACTCCTTTCAGTAGAGAAGCAATCCAATCTTAGTCCAAGTGTTGGACATTGGTTTGTATGAGATTCAGATTCAATGAGAAGATTGGATTTGTGGTCTTGATTTAATCAAGCATCTCTGGGAGGTTCGTAAGATCTGGATTTGAGATAAGATCTCAATATCCAAGTCACTATACATGGAATAATACAATCGCCCGGTCCTTATCTCCAAGTATCTGCGGAGAAAGCACATTATTCTTGAAAGGGTTCAAGAATAATTCATTTGATGAAATATCCAAGCAAGGACTTGATGATTAAATGAGATTTAATTGTCAAGCTTAAATATGAATATAATTCATATTGTGAAAATGATTATCTAAGATAATTAAATGGGATTTAATTATCAAGGATTAAGAGAATGTGGATAACACTATCCATGATATATGTGTGTTATAAATGTGATTTATAATATACATATATAAGAGAGAGAATTTATGTAAATAGCATTTGTTAATTAATAATGTGGATTGGATTCACATGTATTAATTAATTGGAAATGCAATTTACTAATTAGTTTGGGTTGTGAATATGATTCACATAATATTCAATGGCATGATTGAAATATTCACAAATTAATTGGGAATTAATTTGGTGAATATTTTTTTGATTACTAAATTAATTAAGGAATAATAAGATAAATAAAAAAGAGCCAAATAACCACTATTAATAGGTGGTGTCATCCATGAATTGTTCATGGTGACGCCCCCCAATTTTAGAGGAGGTTGGTTGACTCCATTTTATTTATCACATTATCTCTTAATTAGTTAATGATAAATTAAATTATATTGATAATGTTGCAACATATTTTAATTTAAATTAATGCTGTTGGTTTTAACCAACAACAATCATGACCATTGATTTAGCATGGACCAAGCATAGCCACTGGATCCATGTGTCCCATGGATTGAGATCCATTGGATCCTAAACTAGTATAAAAGGAGGGCTAGGGTAGCCCTTCCAAGATACATTATCATCTAGAGTTGAAGAACTCTACTCTCTCTCTCTCTCATTCTCGTGGGATCTCCCTAATATTCAAGTGGCCGTCCACTTTGTGTATTAGGAAGGAGATCATTTTTGCTACGCCTCGACGCTTGGATCTTCGTCAAAGGATTGCGGGAAAGGACGCGACTCATCATCGTGCCCGCAAGCGCGTTCTCCGTGGGTCGGACTTAAGATAGGAGGATCTCTACTTTGGGATCTCGCGATCACAACCACGCTTCAAGAGGTATTCCTTATACTTTGTGGTTTGATAAAACGATCCGAGAAGTGTTCTCGTGATCATATAGTTTCATCCTTAAAGTTAATTTTTTAATTTCCGCTGCATCTAGCATCTAGTACGACTAGTTGCTCCGATTGCATACGATGCAATCGACACGCTTCCGTGATGCGCTTAAGGATTCAACAATATCCTTCAAGTGGTATCAGAGCCAAGTTGAATAAGGATTTGGATATGATCCATGAACCTTAGACGATTTGGTTCTTGAAAGGGTTGCGAAATTTTTACTGCATTTCAATTTTCGCACCTCTGTCTAATTGAATTTTTCTGTATTGTTTAAAATGTTTAAACACGAAATTTTCAATTGGATTTTGTTCCCCATTAAACAAGGAAACCATAGGACTTGAGTTTACTAAATTTGGACTTTATTTGCTCAAGATATGGCTTTTTGAATATGACTATATTCACTGTTGCGGGAACTGCGGATTTAAAAGTGATTAATGAGATAATTACGGTTTTAATCCGCCTCGAAATGCATGAATTATCACTTGGGTTATTTAATAAATCAAATAGGAAATCTTTGGAAACTGAGTTTGCATTTTTTGGATTTAAATTGATCAAGATAAGTTAATTTTAGTGATTGGGGGTCACTGCTGGAAATTAACATTTTTTGATCTTGAACCTTGTGATATGTCATTCAATTATCATGATGAAAATTAATTGTTAATTTTCTGGAATAATTAGTGATAAATATTTGTGAAATATTTAAAGAAATAATTATTTCATTGAATGACACTTGCCTAAACTACAATGATGAGATATTAGATCTTGATCATTGTTTCATCAACAAACATTGCTTTCATGAAAACCATATTTTATCCTACAATAGTTGTAGGACAACATTTACATGAAAAACCCCTCTTGCTTGAATAGGATTGGAGATTTGTCTAGAAAATCTCCTTTTAATATAATAAAAAATGTTTTGATGTATATTATATGATATAATTTCGGTTGAAAAACCGATGAGCATCTCAAAGTACATGATGATCTATCTGGTATTATCCTTTCCCGAGGCGGATGTGGTGCCTAGTCGGATAGCATTGGGGTCGCGGGTTGCAACGTATGTGGTCCGTCCCACTCTCATCGGTACTGGCCATGACAGCGGGTAGGAATTGTATAATACCGGAGAAAGTCAATGTGTATTTTTCTAATTATTAAAATTCGAATAATACGTATTTTGAGAATATACCTACTATTCAAGTAAAAGACATGTTTGTTGATGAATGGATTAATGATTAATTTAATATGATTAAATTAGTTATATCCAATAAACACTCTATTATGAATAGATGTGTATTTCCCTTGGAAGAATTAATTATGTGAATGTGATTCACAATAATTAATTATAAAATTTGAATATGAGGTGGAGGATCACATAAGTGACATCCATGGTCTCCTGTCAAGGCAAAGGATTTTGTCGCCAGTTGTTGTGTATGGGAGACGCCTGTCCGAAGTGACGATCCTGTGCATGATTTAATTGGATCGGGTTCTTTGCTTCTCGAAAGAGTAAGGCCGTATACGTAGTGACCCCAATATCGAGTCCTCATATTATTGGGGCGATATTGGATTGCGTATAGCGAGTATTAAGCCTGTTGACGGTTGGTTCAATTAACAACGAGTCAACATCATCTTAGGGGTGGTGGGCCCGGGTGTTAAAGACCGAATTGGGAATGCAAGTTGGACTTGCAAAAGGCGGAATGAGTTCCCGCTTCTTTTTATCGGAGTCGGAAATTCTCATATTATTGGGATGTGACAAAGATAGGAAAGGAGATCCCAGATCTTGCTTGAGATATAGCGGTATGTATATCTCTTATTTTGAAAGACAATTAGGGAATAATCGTTCAAAGTTGACCTAGCAAGACAAATTTGATTTAAAATACCTTAATCAAATTATTCTTAAAATGAATATATATTTAATCTATATATTCTAATATAGTGTATTCTTAATTTCAGAAAATGAAGTCCATGAACCACTTAGCAGGCTTCTGGAGGTAAACCAGTTGATCGGACCAAATTATTCGGATTGGATCTGAAATTTGGATCTTGTTCTCTCTGCAGAGCGCATCTCCTACGTGCTTAGCAAGGACAAGATAGCAAACCCTGTGACTGATGAAGATAAATCATATAATGATAAATATGATGAAGATCATAATCTGGCAAGGTGTTACATCCTTGGGTCATTGTCCAATGTGCTTCAGAAGCAACATGTGGAAATGAACAGTTGCCAAGAGATTATGATGTATCTGAAAGAAATGTTCGGTGACATAAACCGCACACAGTGTTATAATGTGATGAAAGAGCTTATTCACTGCAAGATGCAGGAAGGGACCTCTGTCAGAGAACATGTACTCAAAATGTTTGGGTACCTCTCTGAGCTGGAAACCCTGGGGGCCTATTTGGATTCTGAAATGCAAGCTGATTTCATTCTCCTGTCGCTCCCTAAGTATTTCAACAACTTTGTTGTGTCTTATCACATGAACAAAGGTGACTTCACAAACACTGGGTTGTTAGCTGCATTGAAGTCTGCAGAAGACGTCTTAAAGAAGGACGGCCCCTCTGCTAGTGCAATGGTTGCACAAGTGAGAGGAAAGCGCGGGCGAAAGCAAGGTTCTCAGAAGGGCCCAGCCTCAAAGATAAAGAAGAAGAATCAAGGAGTTGGTTCATCTTCTAGTGCTTCCACACTGATGACATCGAAAAAGACTGATGTCTGTCACCACTGCAAGAAGCCGGGGCACTGGCGGCGTAACTGCCCGGATTACCTGAAGTCTACCGACAAAGGTAAAGCCCCAGCAGGTATGAAATCTACTTTCATCATTGAAACCAGTTTTCTCGTTGGACGAGAAGGAAGTTGGGTTATAGATTCTGGTGCCTCTATTCATGTATGCAATTCGTTGCATTTGTTTCAGGAAACTAGGAATCTGGAGCATGGGGAGATAGTTATCCAGATGGGATCTGATGCAAGTGTTGCAGCAGTCGCCATCGGGACGTGCAGACTATCGTTATCTAGTGGTCGAGTCCTAGTACTTAAAGAGTGTCTTTATGTACCTAAAGTCAGAAGGAATTTAATATCTGTATCTAAGTTAGTTAGAAATGGATATTCCTTCATTTTCTGTAATAAATTAATCATAAACCGTTATGATAAATATATTGCGGATGGTATTTTGACTTCTGGTGGACTCTATGAATTGTGCATTGATGAATGTGTCATGAATGTTACTACCTCTAATAATGGAAACCCCAAGAGATCCAGGGAGGATGGAAATCATTCAAACATGATTTGGCATCAAAGGCTTGGTCATTTATCTGTTGATAGGATCAATAGATTGATAAAGGATGGACCTTTAGATTTTCTACAGGTTCAATCTTTACCTACCTGCGAACACTGCATTCGAGGTAAAATGACCAGAACACCTTTCCGTAACAAGGTTACGAGATGTGAAGGTATTCTTGACCTAATACATACTGATGTATGTGGTCCCTTCAGTATCGCGACTAGAAATGGATATCGATATTATTTGACGTTTATCGATGACCATTCGCGATACGGGTTTGTCTTCCTGCTACGTCATAAGTCTGAAACCTTTGAAAAGTTCAAAGAGTTTAAGGTTTTGGTTGAAAACCAAGCCGACAGGAAGATCAAACGGATTCGATCTGACCGAGGTGGTGAATACCTCTCAGATGAATTCAAGGAATATCTTAAAGAGAATGGAATTGTCTCCAATCTCACTCCTCCTGGAACTCCCCAACTTAATGGTGTTGCTGAAAGACGCAACAGAACCATCATGGACATGGTTCGTTCAATGATGAGCAAAGCACATTTACCTCTTAGTTTCTGGGGATATGCAGTAGAGACTGCAATTTATATCCTAAACAAGATTCCTAGCAAGTCTATACCAAAGACTCCTCATGAGCTCTGGTATGGTACCAAGGCCAGTGTTAAACACTTGAGAGTTTGGGGATGCTTGGTCCATGCGAAGAACGTGGATGCAAGTAAGCTAGAATCTCGCCCTCGTGAGTGCTACTTCATTGGGTATGTTAAAGATGGTATTGGATACCAGCTTTATGACCCTGAGACCCAAAAGGTTTTTGTCTCTAGGGATGTGAAATTTCTGGAGGATGATTTCCTTAAAGGTCAAGACAAGAATGAAGTAGAGGAACTCATTGAATCTCCTGAGGATTCTGAGATTCCTGAACCATAAACTGAAGAAATAAATGAAGATGAAACACCTATACCTCTTCGAAGGAGTTCGAGGGTGGTTGCACCACCTGAAAGGTATGGATTCCATGTGTCAGGTGAGATTGACAATCATCCTTCTTCATATGATGAAGCACTTGCGGATCATGACATGGATAGATGGATGCTAGCAATGAAGTCAGAGATTGACTCCATGCATAAGAATGGTGTATGGACCCTAGAGGATCCACCTAGAGGGGTAAAACCCATTGGGTGTAAATGGATCTTCAAGAGAAAGAGGGGACCTGATGGGAAAGTAGAGACTTTCAAGGCACGGCTCGTAGCCAAGGGCTACACACAGAGAGAAGGCATCGACTACGATGAGACATTCTCTCCTGTGGCCATGCTTAAGTCCATCAGGACACTGCTAGCTATAGTTGCATCTCTTGACTATGATATCTGGCAGATGGACGTCAAGACGGCTTTCCTCAATGGATACCTCGAGGAGGATATCTATATGGAGCAGCCCCAGGGCTTCATAGCTGAGGACGGTAAGTATGCAAGCTGAAGAAATCCATCTATGGGCTCAAACAAGCTTCTCGTAGCTGGAACATCAGATTTGACGAAACCATAAAGAGTTATGATTTTGTGCAAAACCCTGATGAACCTTGTGTGTACAAGAAGCTTAGTGGGAGTGCCATTGTTTTCATCATGCTTTACGTAGATGATATCCTTATCATTGGGAATGATACAGGAATGATGACCAGTGTGAAGATTTGGCTATCCCATACCTTCGAGATGAAAGATCTTGGAGAAGCCTCTTACATCTTAGGTCTGAAGTTGTTCAGAAACCGAGAAAAGAGAATATTGGGATTATCACAACATGGATACATCAAGAAGATTCTTGAACGATTCCGTATGGATAGTTCGAAGAAAGGATTCCTCCCCTTAGGACATGGTATCCATCTGTCCAAAGGGATGGCTCCTCAAAGTGTTGAGGAAAAGAAGGCCATGGCTGGATGCCCTTATGCATCAGCCGTAGGAAGCTTGATGTATGCCATGATGTGTACCAGGCCAGACATCTGCCATGCAGTGGGAGTGGTAAGTCGTTACCAATCCTGCAATGGAGAGAAACACTGGAATGCAGTAAAGAACATATTCAAATATCTAAGACGGACGCAAGATTATATCTTGGTCTATGGGGATGGTGATCTCCAAGTCTTGGGATATACAGATTCAGACTTCCAGTCAGATATTGATGATTGAAGGTCGACATCAGGGTTTGTATTCCTGTTGAACGGTGGTGCTGTAAGCTGGAGAAGCAAGAAGCAGGACACTACGGCGGATTCAACAACAGAAGCCGAATACATTGCCGCATCAGATGCTGCAAAGGAGGCGGTGTGGTTGCGCAAGTTCATCTTGGAGCTTGGCGTAGTTTCCTCTGATACTCCCGTCTCGTTACTCTGCGATAACACTGGAGCCATTGCCCAAGCAAAGGAACCCAGGTGCCATCAGAAGAGCAAGCACGTGGAAAGGAAATACCACATCATTCGGGAGATTCAAAAGCGTGGTGATATCATCATCACAAAGGTGGCCTCTGCCGACAACATTGCTGATCCTCTTACCAAACCTCTGACACAGAAGGTTTTTGACCAGCATGTAACGAGTATCGGTTTACGGATTGTACCTGAATGGTTCTGAGGGCTAGTGGGAGATTGTTAGACTTGTGAGCCCTGGGCGAACCATTCTTACAATAAATGTTATTGTAATATTTATGTTTATCAATAAAAGTTATTGATGTTTTCACTCCCTTTCTGAAATTATATGAATGAATGCACTATAAGGTCCCTCTGTACAATTAGGGTTATGTACCATGGCCAGCTTGATGATCATACAGCTGTTGATTCATTAAATGAATCATAGAGGCTGGTGCTTGGATGAATATCTAAGGAGTTAGATGGAATACTCATCAAACACCGTCAAATGATTGTCAAGTGAAGATCTCCAGCCTGAGTAGGAGATGGCAATCTTTTCTCAGGTAGGCTGATATATGACCGACCTCTTGATGCATGTCCTCTGCATGGGAATAGTGATTCGGAGGTGTCAGATTAGATAGGTCAATGGGTTGACCTAACGAGATCGAGATAACCTAAGTCCTATGTTGAATGCTGTCACAGCATAGGCACGCATCCTCTGACCGGAGACAGATATATTGCTATATATCTGAGTATGTACATTTGGCAGACCAATAGGTTGATGACCTAACCAAGGTCTATACACCGACGAGCTGGTGTGCATATAAGGGTATATGAGCAATATGATCTCTCAAAGGGATCATACAGGTTCACTTGTGAATCGGAAGACATGAGCTCACTCATGAGGTATTGGGACCGATCAAATTCCATGCATGGTCGTCGTGCTTTGGAAGCATGACATGAATTTGAAGGTATGATATATGCTTTGGGAAAGCATATGATCGATACCAAATCCCAATGACCAAGATTGAGAAACTTAATGATTAAACCCTGAAGAAGACAGTGTAAAATGATCTTGATCTTCGGGTTGATCATGGGTCTTCCAGTATGCAGGATGTACAGGTATTGGGAATACCTGAAGGGTGATGTGATCATAAACGATTGTATATCCATGACGCTTACATTCCGAGGGAGTGATGAAATAGGTCTGGATTTTAGTGACTCCTTTCAGTAGAGAAGCAATCCAATCTTAGTCCAAGTGTTGGACATTGGTTTGAATGAGATTCAGATTCAATGAGAAGATTGGATTTGTGGTCTTGATTTAATCAAGCATCTGTGGGAGGTTCGTAAGATCTGGATTTGAGATAAGATCTCAATATCCAGGTCACTATACATGGAATAATACAATCGCCCTGTCCTTATCTCCAAGTATCTGCGGAGAAAGCACATTATTCTTGAAAGGGTTCAAGAATAATTCATTTGAAGAAATATCCAAGCAAGGACTTGATGATTAAATGAGATTTAATTGTCAAGCTTAAATATGAATATAATTCATATTGTGAAAATGATTATCTAAGAAAATTAAATGGGATTTAATTATCAAGGATTAAGAGAATGTGGATAACACTATCCATGATATATGTGTGTTATAAATGTGATTTATAATATACATATATAAGAGAGAGAATGTATGTAAATAGCATTTGTTAATTAATAATGTGGATTGGATTCACATGTATTAATTAATTGGAAATGCAATTTACTAATTAGTTTGGGTTGTGAATATGATTCACATAATATTCAATGGCATGATTGAAATATTCACAAATTAATTGGGAATTAATTTGGTGAATATTTTTTTGATTACTAAATTAATTAAGGAATAATAAGATAAAAAAAGAGAGCCAAATAACCACCATTAAGAGGTGGCGTCACCCATGAATTGTTCATGGGTGACGCCCCCCAATTTTAGGGGAGGTTGGTTGACTCCATTTTATTTATCACATTATCTCTTAATTAGTTAATGATAAATTAAATTATGTTGATAATGTTGCAACATATTTTAATTTAAATTAATGTTGTTGGTTTTAACCAACAACAATCATGACCATTGATTTAGCATGGACCAAGCATAACCACTGGATCCATGTGTCCCATGGATTGAGATCCATTGGATCCTAAACTAGTATAAAAGGAGGGCTAGGGTAGCCCTTCCAAGATACATTATCATCTAGAGTTGAAGAACTCTACTCTCTCTCTCTCTCATTCTCGTGGGATCTCCCTAATATTCAAGTGGCCGTCCACTTTGTGTATTAGGAAGGTGATCATTTTTGCTACGCCTCGACGCTTGGATCTTCGTCAAAGGATTGCGGGAAAGGACGCGACTCATCATCGTGTCCGCAAGCGCGTTCTCCGTGGGTCGGACTTAAGATAGGAGGATCTCTACTTTGGGATCTCACGATCACAACCACGCTTCAAGAGGTATTCCTTATACTTTGTGGTTTGATGAAACAATCCGAGAAGTGTTCTCGTGATCATGTGGTTTCATCTTTAAAGTTAACTTTTTAATTTCCGCTGCATCTAGCATCTAGTACGACTAGTTGCTCCGATTGCATACGATGCAATCGACACGCTTCCGTGATGCGCTTAAGGATTCAATAATATCCTTCACATCTTTCG
The DNA here is from genome assembly GCA_037367405.1 of Ottelia alismoides. Classification (NCBI taxonomy): domain Eukaryota; kingdom Viridiplantae; phylum Streptophyta; class Magnoliopsida; order Alismatales; family Hydrocharitaceae; genus Ottelia; species Ottelia alismoides. The sequence continues at coordinate 135,497 of JAZKJV010000881.1, forward strand.
AGCAGGAACCATTAATGGAGGTCAATGGGATTTGGTATGACCGGTACCCGCAGCCCGGGATTCGTCGTGATCACCCCGGATTCCGTTGGGGTAATGGTGGCTCCTCATCCCAACAGCAGAACAACCAGCCACAGCAGCAGCAGCCCCAGTATGCCCAGCAGCAATACTAGCACGGTCCTCGTCCCACCTATCAGGGACAGCAGTGGAGGCAGCGTCGGCCACCTCAACAGTCATACTCCCATCCTCCCCAGCATTATCCTCACCAGCAGCAGCCTCATTTCCCGCAGGGGAACACATCTGATTCTCAGGGTCCTGCCTTTAAGAACCAAGCTCTAGATGACCTTGCCCGCTTGCTTTCTGAACAGCGAGCATCCTTCCGACAGGAAATGGATGAGTTCCGGTAGGAGATGAGGGGTATCATCAAGGGCAAAGCCGCCATACCAGCTCAGATTGAACCAAACCCGAACAAGTTGAAAAAAAGTCTGAGCAGGTACAGTTCACAGAGGATACCTCTCCTAGTGATTATTTGAGTGGCATGTCTTCTTCTTTGTATGATGCTGATTTTGTGACTACTAGGAGCGGTAGGATGCCAGCCGGCGGCGTCTCATATGAGCGACAGCCACAAGCTGAATCAGGAGCGCCAGATGAGCAGGGTAGCGGTGCTGATGCCGCTAATGATGATGTTGAAGACGGTGGTGCTGATGCCACCAATGATGGAGATCCAGACGACGATACTGAGGCCGTCGTGATACCCGATGCAGATGGTGGTGCTGATGCCACCATTTTTGATGCAGAGCCAGAGCGCGGTGCTGATGCCACGAAGACAGGTGCTGGTGGTGGTAGTGAGGCCACCACAACTACTTTTGTTGAGCTTCCTACTGTGGTGTTACCACGTTTTGTATCTATGGACTGTAGTAACAAGAAAAAGAACAAAAATATGAATAAAGGAAAGGTTTCTGTTCATACTTCAGATTCATATGTGTTGAATGACGATTATGGTATGGATTCTATTCCTTCACAGGCACAGGGACCTCTTCCTAGTCCTCCACTGCGGAGGCCCCTACCATCCCCTTCCCTGAAGCCCTCCACCGGGCGAAGAGGAATAAAAAAGAAAATCCAAAAAAGACCCAGTAGGTGGAGTTCAACAACCAGATGATTGACGGATTCCACATTCAGCTGACTCTACAGGAAGCACTTGAGCACATCCCTCTCTTCAAAAAGAACTTGAAGGAGAAAACTACAGTCCGCAGGAAGAGGAGGAACCACAAAGATCAGATCCATGTGCTCACCCATTCCACTTGCTGCACCATTTAGAACAAATTGCCAGCCAAGCGACCAGATGCAGGAGCTCCCTATGTCAGATGCGAGATTTAGGAGCAGCAGTTTGATCGTACTCTGTTAGACAACGGCTCTTCGATTAACCTTCTTCCGGCAGCCTTACTCGACCGATTCGAGTTTGGTCCTCTTCTTAGGAGAAGGACAGTCCTTCAGTTTGCTGATAGGTCGACTAAGAGGCCGAAGGGGTTATTGAAAGACGTGGTCGTTACCATTCAGGGCTTGAAATTCCCCGTGGACTTTGTTGTATTGGACATGGAGATCCTTGAGTCGGTAACCGATGCCCCCATCATACTTGGACGCCCATTCTTGGCCACAACCAAGGCAGTATCTGACCATGAGAGTGGGAAGGTATGTTTTCGCGTAGAGGGAGAAACCATACAAATGGAGACGATCTAGGAAACCAGAGCGAGAGAATTAGAATGCTCAGAGTCGTCCAGCGAAGCCGCGCAGATGACAGAGGAAGAGCTAGACATCCACCAGGAGTGCGATTTTGTGACGACAGATGATGAATCCATTTGGACAGATCCCGTAGCACAGAACCTCGCCTTGCCTACAGATTGTCGCGACCTCGTTAACCCGGGTCGTCGGATCCTCCCATATCCGGATCTGGTTACTCAGCAATAATTTATTCAGCAATCACAACTAACATTCAGAAATAGACTGCAAATAAAAATACTCAGAAGAAAGTATTTCAACACTTTTCTATTCACAAAATAAAGTTCAGATGATACACTTTCCCACTATAATCATTTACATGTACATCAGCTGGAAAGGAAAATATACAAAAGATTACTAACTACCTTAAAGAGTAAAGCTACTGTGGCTGGCTGGATGTCTAGTATGTAAGCTGGATGTAATTTTTAAAGTCCTTGTGATGGCTCACCGATACCTGTTGGGTTTTCCATAAATCATAGGATAAAAATTAGCGAATGCTAAGTAACGAAGAAGAGAAAAGCAAACAAATTGGGTAATTTTTCAAAACTTGATATCACAAAAATTTCATTCCTTCTCATTAGTTTAAGTCCTATTCCTTTCTATTCCACATCGGGGATTAGTCCAGAGGAACCCCACCATTATTGGACTCCGAAGCTGTGGACACTTCGGGATTGAAGATTGTGTTGATTTTGGTAAGCTTATGCCACCGCACGTCGCCTCAACCAATCCTCCAATACTACCCCGACAATTTCCTTTTCTTTTATTCAACGGGAAAATCAAATGAGCACACCGTCCTCGAGGACTCGGTTGCTTAAAATCTCAGGCTAACATTTAATCATATAACCTAGCGGCTTTATATATATATATATATATATATTATCGTGACCCAGCCACTATTGAACCACCCGTGCCTCCACATGGCACGACCACATCTTCCGTCGTTCCAACCCGAATATATTGGCTCCCAGTACCACGCATTGCAAAACATTCAATTTGTGTGCACTTATCATAGCAGGGCAACTGTGTACCACCTAGGTAGGGAAACGCCAATACGGGTTCCTTCCGACAAACCTACAGGTTGCATGCCCGACCTGTAGTTCTACTCCCAGTCATCCTTAACGTGACACACGATCCTTTTCAGGATCCAACTCAAGCCACATCAATTCCCATGATGTAACTCTTTCGTTAAATCTTCGATTTGAATAATTAGCAATATTTAGTATAGACTCACATATATATTATTCATAACCACATATACTCGTATTTATGCTTATTTTAACTCCCAAACCCTAACTTTCAAAGACACCGCATCAATTTGATGCTTAAACCCTATTTTAGTGGGAATCACAAAGCAACTTTTCAGACTTTTCAGAAATGGCTAAAATTAGGGTTCTTAATAGCAAAGAAAATAAAATCAAGAATTTCAATAATCTCGTATGAAAACCCAACAGCAAAAGGAAGGATTTCGTTACCTAATTGAGCTCTCTCTCGTGTATGCAAGGCTTTATCGTGTTTTATTTTTTAGAAAGGCTATTTTAAGGCTCCTGAAAAGATCGAATTTCATTTTCGTGTCAAAAACGCTAAGAACGTGTCAAGAACGCGAAGAACGAACGAAGAATGCGAAGAATGTGAAGAAACGAAGAACACCAAGAACATATTTTCTCTTAAAATTTCGGCAGAGTTTCCCCTTATATCGGGACATATTTTTCAGAAAATTTCGGCAGAGTTTCCCCTTATATCGGGACATATTTCTCGGAAAATTTCGGCAGAGTTTCCCCTTATATCGGGACATATTTCATAATTAAAATGAAAAGAGTTTCCTCTATAAAATCAATCGTGAGGAAAACAACAGCAAAACTGAAAGAATATACTCAAACAACAAGAGATGAAGAATCGGTAGACACCACGCGTCTTATAGGAGTGAACGTGTGACGAATCACAAGGTCACTGACGTGCATAGCCGCCCTCACCTAAGTAAGGTATTACATAGATTTCTCCTCGAACCACAGCAGGAAAACAAATCGGAAAGAAAGATAAATCAAGAACAACACAGGGAAGAACAAGAGGATGAATTGAAAGCCTAGCTTAGAAGCAAACTAAGAGAGGATCGTACCTTTCTCCTTCTCATTCTCCCCGCAGCGCTTCGCTAGTGCTCCTCCCTCGCCTCTCACTCCTCCTCCTGACCTCTCGACCCTAGCTCTTGGGGTGGTGGTGGTAGTGGAAGTCATAGAGAATGAATGGGTGGGGGTCTATTTATAGGCCCCTGAAAACCACTAACCATGGTTAGAAAACCATTGTTTAGGCCTTAACCATGGTTTAGCAGCCCATGGTTTTGGCCCATGGTTTTGGCCAAAATTTATCCCAAACTTGGGGCTTAAGTTAGAACATTCCAGTGGATTCTAGATTCGCTAATGATGCTTAATTAACACTAATCATGATTAACTTTCACTAATCGTGGTTTATCTTTCGTGGCTTACGCTTATCTTTTGCTAACTATTGATTAGTATTTACTAATGATTATTAACAGTTTTCAATCCGTCATTAGTTTCTTTAATCATGTTTAATTAGTCTTAATGATAGCAATTATGGGTTAATGACATCTTAGCCTTCCTTACTTCTCTTTCTTCCGAAAATCATAACAATTCGAAACAAAGTCTGATTCACGCGAAACAAATTTCGTTGGTTTTCTCTTGACGAGCCGGATCTTATTATATAGGATCCGAGATATGCTAAGTTCAAGGCTTTACAATTATAACAACCTTAAAGGAAGTCTCGTCCTCGAGACTAGAAATACAGGCATAACAACCTTAAAGAGGATTGAAACTATAACAACCTTAAAGAGAATGAACGTCATTTCATTTATAAAGAAGATATACAATACACAGTGTTATTACTCAAATAAGTAGGGGTATTTCTCTCTCATTTCTGCCTCTGGTTCCCATATGGCTTCTTCAAACTCTTGGTTCCGCCATAATATTTTAACAAGAGGCACCTCTTTGTTTCTCAACTTCTTGATATCCCTTTCAAGTATTTGCACAGGTATCTCTTGGTCTGTCAAGTTTGGCTCAACATGTAAATCATCATAACTTATCTTATGCTCTGGATCCCTTATGTACTTTCTCAGATTTGATACATGAAATACATCATGTATTTCCGAAAGATGTGGAGGAAGCGCAAGTCTATAGGCAACTTTTCCAATCCGTTGAATAATTTCAAAGGGACCCACGAACCTGGGTGCTAACTTCCCACGCAAGCCAAACCTCTGAACACCCTTCATAGGTGATACTTTGAGAAATACAAAGTCACCTACCTCAAATTCAAGGTCTCTTCGCCTAGTATCACTATAACTTTTCTGGCGACTCTGGGCAGTTAATAGTCTTTTTCTAGCAAGCTCTACAGCTTCCCGTGTCTCTTGAAGTCTATCTGAATCATAAAGTTTCTTTATTCCAACCTCTTCCCAACACAAAGGAGTAGTACACCTTCGTCCATATAGTGCTTCAAATGGTGCCATGCAAATACTTGTATGGTAACTTAGGTGAATTCTGCAAGAGGCAAATGTTTAATCCACGATCCCTTCCATTCTAAGGCACAAGCTCGTAGCATATCCTCTAGTGTCTGAATCGTACGTTCTAACTGACCGTCTGTTTGTGGATGATATGCTGAGTTCAAGAATAATTGTGTACCTAAGGATTTCATAAAGTTCTCCCAATAGTGTGAGGTGAATCGTGAATCTCGATTGGAAACTACTTCCTTTGGGATACCATGGAGGCGAATCACATGTGTAATATATAACTCAGGAAGCTGGTCTGGAGTGAAAGTTAAGTTTATCGGAATGAAGTGTGCTACCTTTGTCAGACGATCTATTATAACCCAGATACAATCTTTACTACCAGTCGTCTGAGGTGAGCCAGTAAAGAAATCCATGGAAATGCTTTCCCATTTCCATTCAGGTATAGGAAGGGGTTGCAATAATCCCAGTGGCTTTTGGTGTGAAGCCTTTACCTGCTGACAAGCGAAACATGAATTCACAAACTCAGCAACATCTTTCTTCATTCCCGGCCACCAAAAGTATGAATGAAGATCCTTATACATTTTTGTAATTCCTGAATGAATAGATAATCTTGAACAGTGCGCTTCTCGTAAGATGTCTTTTCTTAGTTCAGGTGTGTCTGGTACACACGCTCTGTGATGGTTATATAGTAACCCATCTTGTATCTGGAATCCCTCTATCTCATGCTTCTCAAGTTGTTGTTTCAAGTCTTTAAGGACTGGATAATCCTCCCGTCCTTTCTTTATTTTATCCCAGATCTCTGGTTTGTATTGATGAGGAATAGTTATAGTATTAACACTACTATCAAATGGTTTCCATTCGCTTAACGTTGATAGTAAACCCCAGAAGTGGATAGTACTCACTAACCTAAGTGAATAAGTTATTCTGCTAAGGGCATCTGCTACTACGTTCCCCTTACCAGGGTGGTAGGAGATAGTGCAGTCATAATCTTTCAACAACTCTAGCTACTGTCTCTGTCTCATATTGAGCTCTTTTTGATCAAACAGATATTTCAAGCTTTTATGATCGGTGAAGATTTCAAAAGTAATACCATAAAGGTAGTGTCCCCATATCTTTAAAGCAAAAACTACGGCAGCTAATTCAAGGTCATGTGTTGGGTAGTTTTTCTCATGTGTCCTGAGTTGTCGTGATGCATACACAACTACCTTACCATGTTGCATAAGAACCGCCCCAAGTCCTTCTTTAGATGCGTCAGTGTACACTGTAAACCCTTCACTCCCGGAGGGTATAGTAAGGATTGGTGCAGATGTTAGGCATTCTTTCAGTGTCTGAAAACTAGCTTCACATGTATCAAACCATAAGAATGGGACCTCTTTCTGAGTTAGTCTAGTCATTGGCAATGCTATTCATGAAAAGTCCTTCACGAATCTTCTATAATATCCAGCTAATCCCAGAAAAGATAGTATTTCTGTGACAGTCTTCGGGCGTTCCCAACTCATCACCGCACTAACCTTTGTAGAATCAACTGATATACCTTCCCCAGAAATAACATGGCCTAAGAAAGATACTTCAGATAGCCAGAAGTCACATTTGCTATATTTAGCATACAGTTTGTTCTTCCAGTCGAGCCAGAAGTCACGTTTGCTATATTTAGCATACATTTGCTATATTTAGCCAGAAGTCACATTTGCTATCTACCGACGGTTCATTCAGGACTTCAGTCGAATTGCCCGACCGCTCACTGATTTGCTGACGAAAGACACCGAGTTCATTGTAGATGATAAGTGTCTTGCGTCTTTTGACTCTCAAGAGTATGGTTGTCTCGGCTCCTGTCCTTCAGCCACCTGATTGGTCTCTCCCATTCGAGATCATGACGGATGCTTCTGATTTTGCCGTTGGGGCTGTGCTTGGACAGAGGAGGGATGGATTGCCGTTTGCCATTCACTACGCCAGCCAGACTTTGGATGTCGCTCAGTGGAATTATACTGTGACAGAGAAAGAGATGCTGGCCGTAGTCTTTGCGTTGGATAAATATCGATCGTATATTCTCGGATCTAGAGTGACTATTTTCACAGATCACACCGCCATTCGGTACTTAATGGCCAAGAAGGATGCCAAAGTACGCCTTACCATATGGATCCTTCTACTCCAGGAGCTTGATATTGAGATTAAGGATAAGTCTGGAGTTAAGAATGTGGTGACGGATCATCTCTCCCGCTTAGAGAACCTTGAGGAATCTGAGCCCAGTGCACCTATCACATACACATTTCCAGACGAGGCGATCTTGGTTGTCGCCTCACTCCCATGGTATGCCGACTTTGTAAACTATCTTGTTGCCAAGACGGTTCCCCAGGGTTGGCCCAGGCAGAAACTTGAGACCTTCCTAGCTAAGGCCAAGTTTTACCATTGGGAGGATCTTGTCCTTTATCATGAAGGAGGGGATAACATCTGGAGGAGGTACATTCCTCAAGAAGAGCAGCAAAGCATCCTCACATATTACCATAAGCTTGAGGCAGGAGGACATCATTCTGGGAGAAGGACATCATAGAAGGTGCTTCAATCCGACCTTTGGTGGCCTACCCTCTTCAAGGATTCAGATGAATTCGTGAAGAGGTGTACTGACTGTCAGAAGATGGGTACTTGCGGACAGAGAGACATGATGCCCATGCAGCCCATTCACTTTTGTGAGGTTTTTGATGCATGGGGGATTGATTTCATGGGACCATTTCCTAAGAGTCAGGGATTCGAACACATTTTGCTTGATGTGGATTATGTCAGTCGTTTGGTTGAGGCCATCCCCGCCCGAGCCGCAGATGCTAAAACCATGTGTAAATTTTTGAGGAAAAATATTATTTCACGGTTCGGGGTACCTAGAGTTCTGATTTCAGACGAGGGGTCTTATTTCATTAATGATAAAGTCAGGGCCCTTGCAGACGAGTTCGGCATTGACCATCGTGTTGCCATGCTGTATCACCCTCAGACTAATGATCTTGCTGAAGTATCGAATAGGGAGATCAAGACGATCTTACAGAAGGTTGTCCTCCCAGACCGAAAGGATTGGTCACAGCTTTTGGACTCGGTCTTGTGGGCCTATCGGACCTCCTTCAAAAATCCATTAGGGACATCTCACTTTCGTCTCGTTTATGGCAAGCCGTGCCATTTGCCAGTGGAAATCAAACATAAATCATTTTGGGCAGTCACTGAGTTACTGTTAGATCCCGAGAGTATAGGAGAACAGAGGAGAGCAGAGTTGGCATCCCTGGAGGAGTTGAGAGATACATCCTTTTCTAGCAGCCTATAATACAAGGAAAAAGTGAAGACATGGCACGATTCTCATATCAGCCATAAATAGTTTGAGCACGATCAGCGCGTATGGTTGTTCTATTCCAGGCTGAAATTATTTCCAGGGAAATTACAGAGCAAGTGGAAAGGTCCATATGTGGTCAGGAAGGTACATGACAATGGCAGTATTGACATATCCGAACCATCATCTTCTTCTACCTTCCGAGTCAATGGTCAGCGCCTGAAACTATATCTAGATCATGATCCGCCGACCATTGATGTTGCCCCCATTCTTCTGGTATGAGATGTGTGCTTTGACTCATATCAGTTGCATCTCATACATGGTGATCAATTCCATCTTCCGTTGTATAGATCCATCTGTCCATATCACTCTTTCATATGTTGATAGCTTTTCTTATTTTCTTCTTTTCCTTTTCTATATTCTTTTTATATCAAAAAGGTATCGCCCCTTGTAGACAGTTTCTATATATAGGACGTACTTTGTCCTAAGTATAGGGGGGTGTGCACCCCGAGTGTTCATTCTTTTCGATCCTCTCCATTGTCTCCTCTTGCTGTCTATACTCAGGGATATCTTACCCTAAGTATAGGGGGAGACACTCTGAGTACGATCTATTCATTTCCACCCTTGACCCGTCCTGCTTTGTGTACAGTCTGCTATACTTAGAATTATTTGATCCTAAGTATAGGGGGGACGGTCAACTTCTCATTGGTTTATTCATTCATCTCTTATTCATTTATTCGTTAGACTTGCCTATACTTAGTATGAGTTATGTCTTCTCTTTTCTCTCCGATCTATGAGGACATAGCTCAAGCTAAGTATAGGAGGGTCGTATATACTGTGTATATACTTTAGCCATAACTCGTACTTTCGTATTTTCCTAATAATTATGGCTAATTATTCTTTAAAAAACCTAATAAAAAGATGTTGATTATTCCTCAAATTCTTTTTGTATTTACTGATTAATAAATCAGGTGAAAATAGTTTTTGCAAAATGTTTGAAAAATAGTTTGAAAATCCTTGTGAAAAACTTTTGAAAACTATTTGTAAAACATTTTGTTATTTGTTTTCAACCTTTGTAAAAATATTTTGATTGTAAAATTATTTTCTTTGTGTGAAATAAAATGTTTGAAAAATGATTTGCAAATAATTTGAAAAATGGTTGCAAAAATATGTGAAAAATCTATCTATACTGTTTGGAAAACCTTTGCAACATGATTTTCAAACATGTGTACATGTTTGTAAAATTGATTTTAAAGATTATTTTGGACTATAGTTTTCAAAAATTGTTTGAAAAACCAGAGTCAAATAAGTTTGAAGAATACATACATCACACCTAAAATTATTTATGTATATATATTTATAAAATTGATCACTTACCCTTGTAAATTCTAAAAATCCACTTCTTGAATATATAAGAAGCACTTCCGTGTAAATATTTGCACCTAGCTTTTAGCCAAAATCTTTTGTTTTCAAAAATCCCAAAAACATTTGAAAATTAAAATCCAAAAACATTTGAAAAATCTTTTTCAAAAATCTAAAAAATGCATATGCATCATCATCATATTTTCAAAAATCCATAAAAAGTTCAAAATCTTTGAAAATTGCATCACAAAAATATTTTCTGCATATCATTTGCATAGCATGAGCATTTTTCGGATTGAGTTTGATAGTTGAACGAGTCTAAGTAAAATCCGAAGATTGGAGCTTGGTTGGACCTTAAAATCTACCTAATTAACAGGAACCTTATATGAACTGGGATTGAGGTACTGCAGGTATAGTTGACTTAATTCTTTGAGGATCACGAGACTTGGTTCAATGGATTCTTGATTGCCTAAGTAGAATATTTTGGAGCACACGCACGACTCTTGTTGATAATGACCTAACTTGGACACCTGCACCTTTCACATGGCTCAACTCGGTTGGAGTGGTGAGGGGGTTGGATTTGCCGGTATGAGACGCACACAGGTGGAAACATTTGTCCTCTCTAGGGAGGGAAGTGCATCCCAACCCGTCCAGTGATGATGAGTTTCGAGGATAGGAGATTGTGTGTTGTAATAAAGCTTCAAAAGAGGGATAGTCTACTGGCTCAAGAGGAAAAACTCCCTATGTAAATGCTGCTGTATAGTATTTAAAAAAATGCAAAAGCAAAAACTCCAAAAAAGTGGACAGGCCTGTATAAAAATAAAAATGCCTGCCGGAGTATACATATGTGTAAAGTCAAATAAGCAAGCTTGAGATTCAAAGTCAAATCATGTGAGCCTGCAGCTGGATGACTTGACTACACTGGTCTTGCATCCTAGGATAGGTAGCTACACTGGCTACCGTCCATTCTTCTCTTCACCCCCTCCTCTTGGGTCGGTTGCCACTTGAACTTAGATGGGAATACCCTGCTCCTTGAGGGATGAGTTGTTGGATTAAGAAATCATTGGGTTGTCATATTGGAGAAGTCAGTCTCTTTGTCATTTCAGTTGGGGAGATCCACTATCACTTACACTGTACAAGTCAGATTCATAGTCGTAAGGGTTGGCGTATGAGTTGAAGTATTTCTGACCTGGCTATTGAGGAGACTTGGACATAATTTTGGGATTCTCAGGGACTGTTGGATTTCAAATTCGGTTCTCATTAAGGTTCCGCCTGCACTAAAATTTCAAGGGTCTAACTTAAGCTCCAAACTTTGATTTTGTGAAGACAAGTTTGAGAATCAAATTTAATCCATCTTCTTCTTTTTCTTTTATTTCTTTTTCTTTCTGCAGTTATTGCATAAGTGTTTGCTAGGGACTAGCAAAGGTAAAGTATAGGGGTTGATGAAGCCACATTTCATCATCTTTATTCTATCATTTTGGCATCAAAAACCCTAGCAAATGCGTGTAAATACCCTTAATTAGAGCATCTTAGCATTCATACATGTGTGTGTAAATAGTGTATAAAATATTGTAATTAAAGCCAAAATTATAGAATAAATAAAAGAAAAGAAAAGGAATTAAATATTGTAAATATTTTATGATCCGAAACCCCTAGATCTATGCATCTTGATGAATAGGTCGACAAGGAATAAAGTAGGGGGAGATAAGGGTCAAAATACAGTATACATACCTTCGTTTTTAATTCATTCTTTATTCATTTTGGGACCTATTTTTGGTTCCACTTTTTATACCTCAAATAAATAAACTTTGTACATAAAAGTTGTAGATAATTAAATAAATAAAAATACAAATTAATTTCATACCAAAATAATGTAGAGATAAAAAGTTATGGTCTGAATAAGATCGCAGAACTCTAACTTCCCAGACCTGTATCTTGCAAATAAAAACTCGAAATGTATTAAAATAACTTTTAATGTACATAGCTTAAAATAATCTATTTAATGGAGGTGGTTTCGTATTTTTCGGAGTTACGGTTTGAAAGTTGAGTTTTGGACCCTTGTAGTATACTTGTACAGATTAAAATATTCAATTTATTATTTATTCATTATTTTTGTATTTTTATATTTTTATAATGTTTTAAATATTATTTATAACATATTTGTACATTTAAATCAGAATAAAAATACAAAGAAAATTCAAATGAAAATACTTGCATATTTATAATACATAGGTATAGAACCTATATACATACCTATATTAATATTACTTTTATTTTATTAAATGTACAAAACACACCAGAAAAATAAAATAAAAATATTTCTAAGTGTATAAAAGTATTCTATAATTTTATAAAATAATAAACAAAACTAAATAAATTAAAAATACCAAATAAAAATAAACTAATAAAATATACATGTAATATACCTATATAGGCTATAAAAAGCAACTTGTAAAAATATACCTCATAAAAATAATTAAAAATCACCATAAAACACTTTATAAAATACTAAATATTTTTTATTTAATAATCAAAATTTAATTAATTCATTTACTATTTTTAATTGAATTAACAAAATCATTTTCCAGGGTTTTTCCTGGTTGGTCCACGTGGACCAACCTGGTGCAAACCCTAGTTGACCCTAGTCAACTAGGCGTCCTACCCCCTGTAGCCTCTGTCAGACATTGGTTTGACCCCCTTTTTATCGATTTCTACAGCCTCCATCTTGTACTTTTTGAGATCGAGTCCTTTACGACTTTTGTCCCTCGATTCTTGGTTTATCACGCCCTTACATTTTTTGGGGGAAAGAGCCATCGATTCGCCAGATATTACTCGATCTTTGGATCGCCCCTGTCATCGAGTCAAACCACATATATGCAACCCCCGACTTTGATTCAAAGTTTGAACGTCTCCCCCCATAGGATTAGCTCCCCTTTCGATCCTTGAACCTCCAGGAGGTGACAACTTCTCGTTGAGGTCTTCAGGAGGGTCGAGCGACGCCTGAGGCGCTTCCACCACCTCCCCCAACTCCGGCGGTCGAGGTACTCCTTCCCTCTGGCTCCGACCATTGAGGCAGCCCCCATTCCACTTTATTTCGTTCGCATTTTACTCGCCTTAGTCGTAGGTTTAGAAGCCCTAAAGAAATTTTCGCTTCCATCGATCAAATCAACCAATTAGACCCCTTCGCTGGAGCGCTCCTCCGGCTGACCACCTTCGCGCCGATTCACGCCACCGCATCCTCTCCGCGGGGCCCAGGCATTTTGCCCTGGGTCCTTTCACTCTTCTCTTGCAGGTCTTGGGCCTTATCTCGCATCTGGAGCTCGTTTTGGAGGAGGCGGAGAGGTTCCTGGAGCTAGTTTGCTCCGGTGACCTCGCGTGAGCCCTCCGGCCACCGTCGGAGATTTCTGGAGCCACCAACACGTCGAGGACCACCGCAGGAGCACCGGACGCCATTTTGGAGCACATAGGAGCGGCGGAGGAGGGAGATTGACGCCTGGGAAACTCGCCTCCCCGCGAGTTCATCCCAATTCATCGAGACCCCTTCGCAGTTGTTGGATCTCGAAGGTGTCCCAGATTGCACGTCGACCGTCCTATCTTCAGCACCCCTCGATCGTTAGATCTCGATCTGAGATCTAATCTCAGACGTCGAAGCGAAGCGCCATCGGCCGTCAGATCGTCGCCATGTGTCAAGTGAATCAGCCACGGCCGTTGGATCACGCGCTTAGGGGTATTTTGCACTATTCACCCCGTGCATTTTTGTATTTCTATTTAGTCCTCAAACATTTGTCTGCAGTTTAAAAAGTTTTGTAATAATTATAACTAGGCCCCCAAACTTTCCGTCTTTGCACTTAGGTCCTGGCCATGTCACCTCACGTGACCTGTACACGTGAGGTGAAGGGCATTTTACACAGGACCCCTTCAGGGTTGTCGTATTTCGTTCAGTCCTAGAACTTCGATATTAAGTATAAACTTTTTGGAATATTTGCATAGTGACCCCTGGGATTTTTGGAAATTACAAACAGGTCCTTCCCATGTGCGTGTTAGTCACGCGCCCTGGTGGGTAATTTGTGGGTGTGCCCCTGCGGGTCTTGTATTTTATATTTGATCCATTAAATGCAATATTCAGTTATATATTTTGTGTGAAACTTGCACTTTGGCCCCTGGATGTTTACTTATTTGCACTTATGCCATTGCTAGTAGTGTAGTTTCTTGAAGTTGTTTTTATTTATTTAGTGCATCATTTTAACTCAAAAAATTCTCAAAAAAATAACATAGGCTCCTGCTTACTTGCTTGTTCGCGCCATATTTTTGCATTGCATTTTTATTGCATTTTAATATTTATTAAATATAAAAAACATGCATTTTTCCTATTGTTTGCATTAGAAAATCCATAAAAATTATAAAAACGTTTTTAAAAATTCCAAAAAAATTATATTTTGTGTGTTTTATCATATTTTAGTGTCAGTCCAAAAATCACTAAAAATTTAAAAACAAAAACCTTAAAAATTAGAAAACCCTCAAAATCTTCATAAAAATCTAAGAAATCCTAGAAAAATCCTAAAAACATAAACTCAGGTTCTGTAACTTCCTTATTTTATTACCTTTATTTTAAAATTGATTTGGGAAAATTTTGTTACTGTTTTATATTTTTCATTCCCATTTTGATTTTGGCCAGAACCTTGATTCATTGTTTTCTTATATTTTATCTTTTGAAAATACCAAAAATATTATGAAAAATCCCCAAAAATCATCAAAACAGTAGAAAAATATAAAAAAGCCAAAAAGATTTTCTTTCCTAATTTTTGAGTATTATTACCTATTTTTATAAATCCCCTAACCCTTCATTTCTTTTATTGTATATATATTCCATTATTGAAAAAGAAAATACAAAAATATAAAAGATAAAAAGAAAATATAAAATCAGAAAATTCAAAAATAAAAATATAAAATTAAAAAATAAAATAACTTTATAAAAATTAAGAACCCACAAAAACATTTGCATAATGTAGACAACACATCACATTCACATTTTGTGCATCAATTGTTGATCTATCCTGCCTTGCTCCCTGTGTTCGAACTCTCTACATACTTGCTTCTATATATCTTTTATGTAGAGTTAAAAATAAATTTGACTCCACATTGTTTGTCATTGTTTGATATTTGATTGTGGGTTCATTGTTGATTAGATCCGGATTTTGAGTGGTCAACACTTCGACTGTGTTCCCGCCTTGTGTGGAATACACGACCGCTCGATTTTTAGGTTTATCACCCTCCCCCCACCCCGCCGCTCACGCGGTCACCTCAGCCTCCCTCCGCCACCCCGCGACGTTGCGACCGCGTGCCCGGCTCCGCCGCCCCTCCTCGCCGTCGACGCGCGTGGGCGATTCGCCAGCGCCACCCACGCTTCCCCCTGTACGCCTGATGAATATGTGATTCATCACTCTAAAAGTTGAAAATAGTGCTTTGTTCCCGGGTAATTAGAGGCATATTTCTACTTATATTGCATAATTAGCGTTCATGCATGCAAGCATAATATCTGCATTTCAGCATTCATATTTACATAAAATAAGAAGCCAATTTCACTTGTAAATATTCACCTGTATATTAGTTAAAATACCCTATTTGTATATATTTTATACTAACTCCAAATCCAATAAAACCAACTCTATTGTGTATATATGTCTAACATTAATTAAAGAAAAATATCAAAAAATACTAACTTCTAAAATTGACTAAAAAACCCCAATCCAAGTTTGAAACTAGAAGTCTTAAAATGAACATAACTCTCTCATACGATCTTCGAATTAGGTCTACTCACTTTTAAAATAATATACATTCAGAGACCTTCGAAACAAGACCAATTTCATTAAAATCGGAGCTCGTATGCAAAACTTGGGTTTTGGGCCCCTTTTGTATATTGTACATAATAGCCGTTTTGCCCCTGTATTTTATCATTTTATTTTCTTCATTATAAAAATCCAAAAAAATTAGATTAAGTTGTAAATATTCTTTTCATATTTTTTCTAACTTTATTTTGATTTTTCTCTTTTTTAAAAATGACAAAAAAATTATAAAAGATAAAATGCGGTATTTTATATTTATAAGGTACCACCCAAAATTACATTTTGTACAGATGATATCATTTGATTTTTGGCCCTTCACAAAAGTTGTAGATCTCGTCGAGACGAGCAACTTTCGTGTTGACCACTTTTTGATTTAATCCCTTTTGTTATTTATTTTTTATTTTCTTTACATTTAATTTTCGAATTTTCTGGAAGCGACATGTGGCAGCTCCTCAAGCCGCCATGTGTCTCCCCATTTTTTTATTATTTTATTAATTTCGGATTTATTTTATTTTTTCAGATTTATTATTTATTATTATTTTACTATTGATATTTTAATTATTTTTAGTAGCCTATTATATTATTATATTATTTTATTTATTTTATCCCCTTTTACCCCTTCTCCCTTACTTGTCTTCCACTTCAAGTAAATAACTTCCCATCTTCCCCACTTTCTCCACCTATTTTCCAACTCCCTTCTCCTCTTTATATTCTCCTCCCCTCCACCATTTCTCATCATCTGCCGTTTTCAAGAGAAGTGAGGTCGAGCCCCTCTAACCTTCAGGTGACAGCTGCAAGAGACGAGTCGAGCGACGACAACCTCAAGGCGAGATCCGGGACATCACCATTACCGCGTCGCGAGATCCAGCTGGACTAGCTCAGCTTCGAAGGATTCCGCCATCCTTCTCGAGGCCACGACGGAAGTCGCATACCGGGGCTCACTTTCAGCGAATCACAGGTAAGCATCTCTCTACTTTCCTCATCAAATTTTTTTATCTAACAATCTTGTTCCTTGTTGATCAACATCACAATCACCACATTAAAATTTCACCATCATTTTATCATCATCACACAAAAACCATCCTTATCACCACATCAAAATCCATCTATTCATTTCACCTTTTATTTCTGTTTACAGAGAATATAAAAAAAATTACAAAACAAAAATTAAAAAAGGAGAACAGGGAGGAAGTCGCCGCTGCCCCCCGGCCTCCACGCAGGCGGCAGTTACTGCAGGCCGCCGACGGCCGCCGATCTCCTCATTGACTGTCCTCCTCCGCCAGGTCCTCAGCCGCCCCGTGCGGCGCTTCACCGATCTCAGCCGCGCGTGGCTCCAGGCCTCGTGCAGCAGGCCACTCCGCCATCTCCAGGCGCGCGACTGAGCGCCGCCAAGGCGCAAGCCCCCTCCGCCGCGCCGCTCCGCGCGCTGCTGCCCCCGCCGACGGCCCCGGTCGCCCAGACCACCGCCTCCAAGTGCCGGCTGCGCGCACGCCCCACAGCGCGCGCCGCCTTATACGCGCTCCGCGCCGCCTGCTCGCACCGCCGAACCTCTTGCGCGACCCCGCGCCACCGCACGCCTCCTCCGCGCGCACAGCGCGGCATCCGCCCACCACCGTCCAGATCCACTCTCACGCCACCGCGAGCTCCGCCGCGTGCGGTTGAGACCGCCCGCTGCGCCGCCCACGAGCTGCCCGCCGTCCGCTCCAAGTGCGCCGCCGCGCGCCGTGCCGCCGCGCGCCGTGCCGCCGCGCGCCGTGCCGCCGCCTCCGCCCTGTGCACCGCCGCCCACGCCCTCTCCATTTCCGCCGTTGTGTGCCCTAACAAAAGGTCTTTTTATTCTTATTTTTATATTGTAAAAATTGCATTTGTTCTCCTGTAAGTTTTATTAATTTCAAAAGTGTCCCTATGCATTGATTGCATTTGTTTATTTCAATTCTGTAATTGCACGAACAACCCTATGTTTGAGCATTTATTTGGACTGTCATTTTGCATCAATTTTTAATCAAGAAAATAGCACATTGTAGAACAACTAATTCTTTATCTCTTGGCTTTTTATTTGCATTTTTGTGGCTATTATATTATTTATAAAAATTCAAAGATTAAAAATCAATGATATTTTACCCATTTATGCTATGAAATTTGCACATAGTCATTAATTACTCCAAAAATTGTGAAAAATTTATGAATGATGCCTCTAAGTGATCTTTAATTATTGTCCAAATTTCTTCCAATTCAGAGTTGTCTTGTGCATAAAATAAATTGTAGAGTGATTTCTATAGTTGATTTTTAATTAATTACACGAATAAGATTTTTAAGAAATTTCAACTCTTCTGGATTGCTCATTAAAATATCTATTTAATATAATTCATTCTCTGGATGATTTGATTTCATAGATTTATTAGAAATTAAATACCCATAGTCGCTCTGTTTTTAGTAAAAAATTCATAAAAATCATAAAATGTCAGAAAATTCCAAAAATATTACTGTATCTTAATTTCATCATGTTTATCTTCCGGTAAATTTTTCATATTTTTGCTTATCATTTGCACAAAAAATTGCATAAAAACCCCAAAAAAGTTTACATTTTTCATTTGTGCATTTTAAACCCAAAAATTCCAAAAAATACATTTTGCATTCAATATTGGATTAGGTTCTTAGGAAAAATATTACTTAGCGGATTTGTATTAATTTGACATTAAAATTAAATTTGGCTAAGTCGAGTATTTTCTTGTTAACTTAATCCAATTCATCTTTTTGCACTTGGTATTTTTACGGCATAAAAAAATTATAAAAAAAAATCCCACTTGGAGAACCGTAATCTAATCACTCTAATTTGATCCCGAGTTGTTCCTTTGCCTCCTTGAGTCGACCCTGGGGCTTGCCCAGGCTAAATAAACATAAAATAGGACGTACACTAATTCTTGATTAATCGATTTGTGCAGTTATTTTTGATCGACGCGGATCTATTCGACTGCAACGCACTCGTATATTAGACACTATTAACAAGTTTAGGTCCGTGACCCGTCAAAAGGCGCCGTTGCCGGGGAGGCAAACGGCTTAGGATCACTTTAGGAAATTAGATTTACGTTTTCCAGTGACTTGGGTAGTCTGACCCCCGAGTTGCATTGTAATTATCCATTTTTTATTTAATTATTTTTCCGACCATTTCTGTATATATCTCTGTCTGATATTTTTGCATCTTCTTGTGCGAGGGCCCAGTGGACTTGGTGCGTCTTTCTTGATGTTGATGCATCTCGAAGTGCATCGGAGGCCGACTATTCTTGGATCAAGTTGGTTGTTGGATGCCAAAAAGATTTTTGTAAATAAAAAAAAGGTGTTTGTATTTACAGCGGTTCCCGTTTGGGTTCTCGCGTGTGTAAATATAGTGGAACCGTGTCCCGTTTGCTGTGTGGTTTGAATTTCTAGACTAGGCTTGCACTAGCGGCTCCTCGAGCCACTCTAGGGTTTGCTTGTGCGCGTAATCTCCTAGGACCACACGTCACTTAAAAGACGTACTTAGACCGCAGATCTAGTCAAATTGAACCTGTGCTTCACTCGCTAATAGAACTGCCTGTCTAGGAGCGGCTTTTCATCGATTGCATTCATTTAGTGTAAAAATTTCAATTCAGTACTGCATCCCGCATTGTAGAGAGCTGAAGGCACTGTAAGTCTTCTTACTCAAGCATTCATCATCTTTTTCTCGATTGCATCGGCTTTTTCCGATTCTCTCTCTCTCTCTCTCGGTTTTCTAACCTAGGATAAAGGAATTGGGACTGGACGGTAGACGTGATTGTTTTTGTGGATTAATATCAGTGATAACTAATCTTTAAAATCGGGACTGCTAATTGAATTGGGAAAAAATTGACTAAAATTAACCCTTGTTTGCGGGAGAGTAACCCCAACCTTGTTTTCAGGCTGAGTGTGGGTACTTGAGTGCGTGTGAACACCTTAAGGCAGAGCCCAAATCCCCGCCTTCCATATCACGTGCCAACTGAACCTAGCAAATATCATGAGTTGAATATTTTAAATTCACTGACTAGTACCAAATAGCCTCCACCTGTTCGCGGGTAGTCAGGGGTGAACCAGCGGTACTTCGCGACAAGTTAATAGTAACCCTTCGGGATGAAGTTCTAGCATTGTCAGCCTCCGCCTGCTTGCAGGTAGATAGGGGCATGGTCTTTGAGTCCATCAACTTGGGATAGGAGCGAAGAAAGGAAGGACCGACGGTATCTTAGGTGACAGGTTAAACAGGGAGGACGCATCCGGCTCTAAGCCGACTTCCCTATAGGCCACGTAAATCCTTGCTAGCTTGCTTGAAAAATCACACTTAAAATTAACAAGATTAATAGGACTCGGTTTCGGATCCTTCACCGTGTTGAGTGTGAACTCAGGGTTTGCTCTTGCGTTTGTATTTGTGTCTGTCCGTGTGTGTTCTCCTGCGTAATTGCACATTTTCTACCTCAACCTACTTACATTCATCATTTCCTCCTCAAGATGTCGGGATATTGGTCCTCATACCCTATGACCTCTGGTCATTCCTCCTCGACCATATACCGTTCATCTTCACCTTCTCCTTCTTCCATGTATCCTCCGCCACCCACGGGAGACCCTTACCCGTGGTCAGTTCCACCTCAATCCGATTATGAAGTCAGAACTTCGACTGACTTCTCCACTTCTTCGTATTTCTCACCTACTCCATATTCTAGCACCCCGGATCCACTTCCACCTTGGGCCGACTGTTCTTACTCTCGAGAGCTTGTAGGAATCAAAGACTTGAATGAAGAGCAAGCCACTGCTGATACAGATGATTGGAAAAATTATATGCCCCCACATACTTCATTCTCACCTCAAGTAGGGACCATACCACAATGCACATATACACGTCCTGACTTGAACTTAGGGCATAACATGATCGATCGAAAAACCCCGAATAGAGAGGCGTGAACATCATGATTTCCCAGACTTGATTGACTTTAGTGATCAAGCTTCCATTAACCAGCCTTCATTCGGAGAGCCTATACATTCACAAGATTGGACTCCTGAGGTAGACTTATCAGTCCTCGTTTCATCATATAAGGCTCTGATGAAGCCACATTTCATCATCTTTATTCTATCATTTTGGCATCAAAAACCCTAGCAAATGCGTATAAATACCCTTAAATCCATCATCTTAGCATTCATGCATGTGCATTCAAATAGTGTATAAAACATTGTAATTAAAGTCAAAATTATAGAATAAAGAAAAGAAAAAGAATAAAATATTGTAAATATTTTATGACCCGAAACCCTGAGACATGGGCATCTCGATGACTAGGTCGACAAGGAATAAAGTAGGGGGAGATAAGGGCCAAAAACCACTAAAAACACCTTTTAATTAATTCATTTTTTATTCAGTTTGGGACCTATTTTTGGTTCCACTTTTTATACCTCAAATAAAGAAACTTTGTCGCATGAAAGTTGTAGATAAATTCATAAAGAAAAATACAAAATTGATTTCACCCAAAAATAATATACAGATAAAAGTTATGATCTGAATAAGATTCTAAAATCCCAACTTCCCAGACTTGTATCTCTCAAATAAAAACTCAAAATCTATCAAACTCACCTTTAATTGTATATAATTTTTAATAATCTATTTAATGAAGGTTTCGTATTTTTTGGAGTTACGATTTGAAAGTTGAGTTTTGGACCCCTGTTGTACAATAGTTTACGCCTTTTTCTTTCTTTTATATAGATTCCTTTTTTAAATCTTTTTTTATTTCAATTTTATTTTGTTAGTTGTATATTCTAATTTCTATTAAAAATATAAAATCAATTAAAAAAATATAAAATAAAAAAAGATACAAAAATAGTTTTTCTCTATACAAGTCAATTTGGCTTGTATTCTATCTTTATCACTTTTTCTTATTATCTTACAAAATTAAAAATCAACAAAAATATTTCAAGTTTTTATATTATTAACAAGAAAACAAGACTAAAAATCATAAAAATCTAAAATGGGTATTTTATACCTTCAAAAAAACATGTTTTTAATTTACATCTTTTGAAAAAAAAAAGCTTTCTTCTGCAATATTCTAGATGACATTATTTTGAGATAGTTTCATGATTTGAGTTTATTTTGAGGTCTCTTGTTATTCAAATATATTTTCATTGGGAAAGACCTCTCTTTTTTTATTAGTACACATGAGCATAAAGACAATCACTAGTGTCCAAAAAATTTGAAATAGTCCACTCCCATTGGTGGAGGCCTCCCCCAATAGCCATCATCTCTTCCATTCCTCCACCAAATAAAAGAGCTTCATCTCTCATTTTTGAATTCATCCACCATTAGAGTCTTCATTCTAGCTCCTCTACCTCCATTGTGACAGAGTGAAGGTTGGAGACGAAGCCACGACGAAGGGAGGATTCTTTGGCGTGATCCCTTGGTGTTCTTGCTTCATTGTATCACAAGCTCTTAGCTTGTCAAGACTCTTCTCCGCCGGAATCGAGGCCATGACCGGTCATTCTCATCGGAGAATCGATCACCGTAGGAGACTACCTTCACATGCTACTTTTTTCTTCTTGTAGGTAACTTTTAGATTTAGTTTTTCTTCTTGTTGTAGTGTAACAACCCATTATCTTAAACTTTTCTCCATCCTCATTCATCGTGGCTAACCACCTTATCGCTACCTTCATCCACTTCTTCGTACTCCCTTCACGCAACCTCAACCAACTCCGACCACGCACGATGGTCGGAGACCATCTCCTTCTACCATTTTCGTAGGAGAACCCATACACCCCATATATTTTTTGTGTGCATAACGCAAGCCGAGCCCACGCTTGAGCTTTCATTTCTACTCGCAGGTATCCGTCCGAATGTCCTACAGCCGCACCACCATCTCTCACGCAGAGCTCCACACCGTGGCACTTCGTCGGCCCTCGGATTGGCGTTTTTGTTGCTGTTTTTCAAAGGAAGAAGAAGAAGGGAGGGGGGTGGATAGCAGCCACCGTTGGATCTATCCCCCTCCTTTTAATCTTAACCATCCAGCCAAGGGGTAGAAATTTTATACGTAAGCCCTCACCATTTTGAAATTTCACGCACATACCCTTACTGACCAAGAGGAGCTTGATGCCACGTGGATAAGTGGAAGGTTTTGCAGCTATACTCCTGCATTTTTGGTATATTTCAAGAAGTTTTCGAGTATCTTTTGAACTGCAGTTTCGTTCTTATGTTTTCATCTGTACCCCTGCACTCAAATGCTCATAACTCGGAACTCCGTTTCGTGTGAGATTTTTTTTATTAGAAAGCTGCTTTAAGGTTCTACATTATATCCAAATTTCAGAATTTTCTGATGTACGAACTATTTATGGTTAATTTATGAAATCAGAGTAGTGATTGGGATTGTTTTGTTTATAACGCTTGAAATACTCAATATCACTTGCTCATTTTTGGATATGTTGTAGTAATTACTAGGGCCGAATATGGTTTAAAATTTCAACAAAAAATATTGTGATTTATGTCCTGTAGAATTTCTACAATATTTTTAGTGATTGATTTATTTCTGGAGCATCTTTCATCTATTTGAAAATCTAAAAATATGTCCATGTGCCCCTGACTTTGTTCTATAATCAGAGATTTTTGTTGTATTTTTATTTTTGTTTGAGTAGTAAAAAAACCAAAAACATCATTTCTACATTCTTGCAGTATTTTATTTTTAATATATTCATTACCTTTTGAAAAATTCCAAAAAAAATTATATTTTGTTTGTTTCTATATGTTTTAATTTCATACCAAGAATCATTAAAAATTTCAAAAGAAAAAACCTAAAAATTAGAAAAAAAACCTAAAAACTTCATAAAAATCTAAAAAGTCAAAGGAAAATCCTAAAAATATAAACTTAGGTTCTCTAGTTTCTTTATTTAATTGACTTTATTTTAAAATTAATTTAGGAAGATTTAGTTACTTTTTACTATTTTTCATTCCCATTTTAAATTCGGCCAGAACCTTTGCTCATTGTTTTCTTATATTTCAATATTTAAAAATATCAAAAACATTTAGAAAAATCCCCAAAAATCACAAAAACATCTTAAAAATATAAAAAGACCAAAAATATCTTATTCCCCGATTTTTGAGCATTTTTTCCTATATATATATCTCCTCTCTCTTGTATACATCTATTCTTTATATAGTTATATACTCTATTATTAAAAAAAGAAAATATAAAAATACAAAATCAGTAAAAAGAAAACCAAAATACAGAATTAAAAATTAAAAATAAAATATAAAATATAAAATTAAAACCCACAAAAACATTTGCCATGCATAGTGTAGAAAACATTTCACATTCACACACACACACACACTTGCTTGATCTATCATGTTTGCTCCCTGTGTTCGAACTCTCTACGTACTTGTTTGCTATACACCATTTATGTTGAGTTAAAAATAAATTTTAACATCACATTTATTTCTTATTGCTTGATCTATAGTGTGGGTTAATTGTTGATTAATTACGGTTTATTGTGGGTCGCCACAACGACATAATAGTCCCGCCTTGTGTGGACTATTTAGACCCTCGATAAATCGTGGTTATCAAATGGCGCCGTTGCCGGGGAGCAGCAGCGTATAGATCACATTTTTGTCTGATTGTGTTTGTTTGTCTACCATTGCTTCATTTTATCTCTCTTGCATTTTTGATATATATTGTTGAGCTTTTCTAACCATCTCTTTTCGTCTTCTTGCGAGGGGACCGCGGAGCAAGGCAGATCGCCTAGGGGATCTGGAGCAACCACGTGAAGCGGAGCCGGCTTTTCTTAAGCCAAGCCGGCAGGAGAGAGCAGGAGGATTGAGAGAGTGATTAGATTAGTTTGCATTTTATTTTGTGAGAGTGATTATCAATTTGTAATAATACAGGACTTGGACACTTGAACTTCTGGGCCTAATTGTTGGGTGTTTGTTCACCCGGGGGCTCACCGCGGATTTTGACGAGTTTTTCACCGCTGTCATTTTCCGATTTTGATTTCATTTTTCCTTTCTTTTGTGGATTGAGCCCTTAGATTTTAGGCATTGCTTGATCGATTGGATTAGGTCCAAACACCCTAATAATCATTGCATGTACCTATAGTGCGTATTTGGACTTAGTTTAATTAAAACAGTCAAATCATCATCTTAGATCCCCCGCGCCGCGAGTCCACCCCATCAAGCGCTACCCCTGAACTCGATTTGTCGAGAAGAGGTGGGGTGAGTCTAGACCGGACCCTTAGGATTGAGGATTGGTGATTGACTTGTGGTTCTTCAAGCTAGCATTTGCCTGCTTAGGACGATTTCCGCTTGCATATCGACATGTAGTATAGGTTTATAAATTCCTGTTTTGCATCCCGCATGGAGAGAGCTGGGATTCGTTGTAAGTCTTCTTACTTAGCATTCATCATTTAGGCACAAAGGTGAGATTTCCACCTTAGTGTCGACTTGCACGGCTTTTCTGACTCTATTCTCCCTCTGTTTTTGGACAAAGTAGGATCAAGAAAATACAAAAATCGTTAGGCGCTTGTTTGAATTTACTCAAAAGAAGCGATAACACCAAAAAAAATTAAAAAAGGGTTGCTAAGAAAACTTTGATCTAAATAAAATTGGTAATTGGACTCATTGATTGGGGAGAGTCACACCCTCACTTGTCTTCAGGTTGCATGGGAAGGTCTCCTTCCAAGTGAGTTGAGTGCTTCGTAAGGATTAGAGCTCAAATCCCAGCTTGTGGCTGCCTTGTGTATCGCCTGGATTTTCGAAGTATTGGCGCTTCTATCGTACGTGGACGAGTAAGGCTTAGTCAACATTGGTGACTCTCTATTGTGTAGAGCATCGACCTTGTCCGAAGTATCGAGCCTAGGCCACGCCTTCACGGGGGTGTCTGTCTCATCGTCTCGCGTCCGAGTAGGTTCTTGCACGCTCACGGGTGATTCCGTTGCAAGCAAGTTCCGAAGTATCAGTTTCGCCTATTGGATTCCTTTCCCTATTTCTTTGGCTGAGTAGGGATCCAGGAAGGGTTACAAGGACCTCAAAAATCGCAAGCTACAGGTTACACAGGAGGAGGACAAGTATCGGATACTCTTCCGGCAGTACTCTCTCCTATAGGCGTAGCGCTCTAAGGACTCGTTAAAAGATAAATTCCTGAATTCAAGCTAAAAACTACAAAGATAATAGCCGAACCCTTACGGCTTCACGTGTTGAGTTGGTGAATCCCCTTGTCTTGTGTTTGATTGCTAGTGGAATCTAGGTCAAGATCAAAAACACCGCACAATCGTGCGCAATTTTGTCACTTCCTTCTTCTTCTCCATTTCTTAGCCTTCATCTTCTCAAATAATCAAGATGATGGGACAGAGATCTCTTAGTCCGACCTTGTTGGCACTGCTATCCAACACTCCTCCTCATTCATCTAGGATAACCTCGGAGAGTCCGCTCTCCGAGCCTGAGTTCACATCCACCCTGTTCCCCCTCGACCACCCTTCTCATTCCCCTTCCATCAGTCCAAGAGTCTCAGAATTTAGTGCATCGCAGAGCTCAGAGCATTTGACGGCACCTGAGATGGGTTCTTTTGCTTTTTCAGAGAACCCAGACATGGCTGACAGAGGAGAGCATCTTGATGATCATGAGCACCCGTCATTCTTCATTGATCAAGCCGCCATCAACAATTCATTTCTAGCATCCCTGGACTCCATGCAGAGGCAGATCCGAGACCAGGGAACCTTCATGGGTGATCTCATGAGAGAAATAGCATAGATGCGAGAAAACCGACCTGGGGCCGGTGGCGGAGGCAGAGGAGGAGATGGACCTGATGCAAGAGGAGGTGACCCCGACGCTGAGAGACCGCCGCAGACTATCATGAGGGAATTGCACAATCCCGCAGCATCCCTCACTCATCGTTGGATCCGACTTCCTCCTATCCATGGAGATTTCGAGCTTCGGCCCCACACAATTCGGCTTCTACCCAAATTCCATGGGTTGCCGACCGAAGAGCCACACCTCCACCTCCAAGAATTTGAAATGATCTGCAGCACAATCCATGATAGGCTGATGACCGAGGACACTATCAAGATGATCGCCTTCCCTTTCTCCTTGGTTGACAGAGCCGCATACTGGCTCAAGCATTTGGGGCGATTCATTGATACTTGGGCAGATCTCTGGACCGCGTATTTGAAGAAATACTACCCTCTCGGCCGGACAAATGCAGCCAGAGCCATGATCAGCAACTTCGTCATGATCCCGAATGAACAATTCCATGAAGCCTGGGATCGATTCAGAGAGCTCATCGATCGGTGTCCACACCATAACATATCTAAGCCCAATCTAGTGTAGAGTTTCTTTTGTGGGCTGACACCGGAGCTGCAGGGGCTTGTAAATGCCTCTTGTGGTGGATCATATTTTTCCAAGGGTGAAGACGACGTCTGGGCCATCTATGAAGGCATGGCAGAAAACTCAACTGTGATGACCCAATACAGAGTCTACACACAACAAAAGCCACCCCAAGGAGGAGGATCGTTTCAGAGGATCGCCCGCATCGATGCCGGTCCCAACACTTCGTCGGTAGCTGCAGCCCAAGCCGAATCCGCCGCAGCTGACATGGGCATTATTAGTGAGAAGTTGGACCGCATGGAGATCCTTGAAAAGAAGCAGAACCGAGGTCTAGCCCAGATGGACCTTCTCACCAAAACCATGAGTGACCTGAAGACTCAAATTCTCTGCATTCAGGAGGCACAGTCGTATACTCAACAGCCTCCTAGGTCACGGGGCGATCCGAGCAGTAGTAGCTCCACCCAGCCCTCTGCCTCACACCGTCAGGTCAACCACATCCAGGCAGAGCCGGTGCCGTAGCTACCGTACTACCCATCGTAGCCACCATCTCAGGACACTCAGATGGTGGTGTATCAACCGGATCAGCCATTGGCAGTTCTGCCACCACCTTCCTTTGAGCAGGACCCATTGATGGAAATCAATGGGATTTGGTACGACCGATACCCTCAGCCCGGGATTCGTCGTGATCACCCCGGATTCTGATGGGGTAATGGTGGCTCCTCATCCCCGCAGCAGTCTCCCGCTCAAGGATATCAGCACAACCAGCCACAGCAGCAGCAGCCCCAATATGCCCAACAGCAGAACCAGAATGGTCCTCGTCCTACCTACCAGGGACAATAGTGGAGGCAGCGTCAGCCGCCTCAGCAGTCATATTCCCAGCCTCCCCAATATCAGCAGCAACAGCCTCATTTCCAGCAGGGGAATACATCCGGTTCTCAGGCACCAGCATTCAAGAACCCAGCCTTAGATGACCTCGCCCGACTACTCTCTGAACACCAGGAATCTTATCGGCGAGACATGGATGAGTTCTGGCAGGAGGTGAGGGACTTGATCAAAGGAAAAGCTGCCATACCAGCTCAGATTGAACCAAATCTGAACAATCTGAAAAGAAAGTCTGAGCAGGTAGAGTTTACAGAGGATACCTCTCCTAGTGACTATTTGAGTGACATATCTTCTTCTTTGTATGATGCTGATTTTGTGACTACTAGGAGCGGTAGGATGCCAGCCGGCGGCGCCTCATCTGAGAGACAGCCACATGCAGAATTCGGAGCGCCAGAGGAGCAGAGTAGCGGTGCTGATGCCGCTAATGATGACATTGAAGACGGTGGTGCTGATGCCACCAATGATGGAGATCCAGACGACGGTACTGAAGCCGTCGTGATAGCAGATGCAGACAGAGGTGCTGATGCCACCATTTTGGATGTCGAGCCAGAGTGTGGTGCTGATGCCGCGAAGACTAATGCCGGTGGTGGTACTGAGGCCACCACATCTACTTTTGTTGAGCATCCCCCTGTGATGTTACCACCTTTTGTATCTATGGACTGTGGTAATAAGAAAAACAAAAATATAAATAAAGGAAAGATATATGTTCACATTGCGGATCCATATGTGTTAAATGATGATGATTGTATGGATTCTAATCCTTCACAGGCACAGGGACCTATTCCTAGTCCTCCATCCGAGGAGGCCCCTACCATCCCCTTCCCTGAGGCACTCCGCTGGGCGAAGGGGAATAAAAGAGAAAATCCAAAAAAGGACCAGCTGGTAGAGTTTAGCAGCCAGATGATAGACAGATTCCACATTCAGCTGACGCTACATGAAGCACTTGAACACATCCCCCTCTTCAAAAAGAACTTGAAAGAGAAGACTACCGTCCGCAGGAAGAGGAGGAACCACAGAGATCAAATCCATGTGCTCACTCATTCCACTTGCTGCACTATTCAGAACAAACTGCCAACCAAGCGACCAGATGCAGGAGCTCCCTATGTCAGATGCGAGATTCAAGAGCTGCAGTTTGATCGTACTCTGTTAGACAGCGGCTCTTCAATTGACCTTCTTCCGGCAGCCTTACTCGACCAATTCGAATTTGGTCCTCTTCTTAGGAGCAGGAACGTCCTTCAGTTTGCTGATAGGTCGACTAAGAGGCCGAAGGGGTTATTGAAAGACGTGGTTGTTACCATTCAGGGCCTGAAATTCCCCGTGGACTTCGTTGTGTTGGACATGGAGATCCCTGAGTCGGTAACCGATGCCCCCATCATACTCGGACGCCCATTCTTGGCCACAGCCAAGGCTGTGACCGATCATGATAGTGGGAAGGTGTGTTTTCGCGTAGAGGGCGAAACCATACAAATAGAGACGATCGAGGAAACCATAGCCAGAGAACTTGAATGCTCAGAGCAGTCTACCGAAGCCGCGAAGATGATAGAGGAAGAGTTAGACATCCACCAGGAGTGTGATTTTGTGATGACAGATGATGAATCCAACTGGACAGATCCTGTAGCACCGACCCTCACCTTGCCTACAGATTTATTATATCTAAAGCTTAGGGCAGTCAAGAGCTTGGAGAGCACACCCCTGGAGGAGGATACACTTGAGCCTGACAATGTTGGGACGAGTGGTGCTGATGATTTTCAATCTTGTTCATCTTCTTCTGATTCCTCAGATTCAGACATTAATTGGGATGATTTCGATGACTATTTGCCTTGTCTGATTCCTTCTGAACCAACATCCATGACAGAGTGCGAGCCAGTGCAGTTTATTGATGATTCAGTAGGCCGCCCTTCGTCAGAGATTCATGCAGAGCGAGAGTTCTCCCATGCAGACCTGGTCGCCTTCACACAAACATATCAAAAGCCAGATCTGCCACCTCCCAGTTGTCCAGAACTGAAACCTCTGCCGCAGTCGTTGAAGTATAGATTCCTTGCGGGTGAGCCAGATATGCACCCAGTCATCATCTCAACATGCTTGACTGGAGAGTAAGAATCTCGTCTGATGGAGGTTCTTGAAAGAAACCGCAAGGCAATAGGTTGGAGTATAGCCGATCTCCAGGGGATTAGTCCAGCTCTGTGCTCCCACCACATCTATCTTGAGGATAATGCTAGGTCGTCGCGTGAGTTCCAACGACGGCTGAACCCGAATCTTCGAGACGTAGTCATGAAAGAAATTTCGAAGTGGTGGAACGCCGATTTTATCTACCCCATCTCCGAATCTAAATGGGTTAGTCCGTTACATGTGGTTCACAAGAAGACAGGCATCACTACAATGGTGAATGAGTCTGGAGAGGAGATCGCTACCCGAGTACCCACTTCTTGGAGGGTCTGTGTGGACTACAGACGATTGAATGAGGTCACCAAGAAGTATCATTTCCCGTTGCCCTTCATTGATCAGATTATCGAGCGGCTAGCTGGGAAGAGTCATTATTGTTTCCTTGACAGGTACTTTGGATACAATCAAGTGGCCATTGCGCCCGAAGACCAGGAGAAAACGACATTCACCTATCCGTTTGGGACTTATGCTTTCAGATGGATGCCCTTTGGTCTATGCAACGCTCCGGCGACATTCCAAAGGTGCATGTTGTCCATATTCTTGGACATGGTGGGTGACTGTTTAGAGGTCTTCATGGATGACTTCTCGGTCTACGGCGACGGGTTCGATGCTTGACTTGACTGCCTAGACCGTGTGCTTCAGCGCTGCATAGAGGTCAATCTTGTTTTATCTTGGGAGAAGAGTCACTTCATGGTGACTCAAGGGACGGTCCTTGGTCATATCGTCTCCAACAGGGGCATGGAGGTCGATCCGGCCAAGGTGGATATCATGAAAAAAACTCAATCCACCGTCCAATTTGAGTCAGTTGCGGTCTTTTCTGGGGCATGTCGGTTTCTACCGACAGTTCATTCAGGACTTCAGTCGTATTACCCGACCGCTTACTGATTTGCTGACAAAAGACACCGAGTTCATTATCAATGATAAGTGTCTTGCATCTTTTGAGACTCTCAAGAGTATGGTTGTTTCGTCTCCTGTCCTTCAGCCACCTGATTGGTCTCTCCCATTCGAGATCATGACGGATGCTTCAGATTTTGCCGTTGGGGCTGTGCTTGGACAGAGGAGGGATGGATTGCCGTTTGCCATTCACTATGCCAGCCGGACTTTGGATGCCGCTCAACGGAATTACACTGTGACTGAGAAAGAGATGCTGGTCGTAGTCTTTGCTTTGGATAAGTATCGATCTTATATTCTCGAATCTAGAGTAACAATTTACACCGATCACACCGCCATCCGGTACTTAATGGCCAAGAAGGATGCCAAAGCACGCCTTACCAGATGGATCCTTCTGCTCCAGGAATTTGATATTGAGATTAAGGATAAGCCTGGAGTCAAGAATGTGGTGGCAGATCATCTCTCCCATTTGGAGAATCTCGAGGAATCTGAGCCCAGCGCACCTATCACAGAGACATTTCCAGATGAGGCGATCTTGGCGGTCATCTCACTCCCATGGTATGCCGACTTTGTAAACTATCTTGTTGCCAAGACGGTCCCTCAAGGTTGGCCCAGGCAGAAACTTGAGACCTTCCTAGACAAGGCCAAGTTTTACCATTGGAAGGATCACATCCTTTATCATGAAGGAGGGGATAGCATCTGGAGGAGGTGCATTCCTCAGGAAGAGCAGCATAGCGTCCTCACATATTGCCACAAGCTTGAGGCAGGAGGACATCATTCTGGAAAAAGGACAGCACGAAAGGTGCTTCAATCCGGCCTATGGTGACCTACTCTCTTCAAGGATTCAGATGAATTCGTGAAGGGGTGTACCGAATGTCAGAAGATGGGAACCTGCGGACAGAGAGACATGATGCCCATGCAGCCCATTCACTTTTGTGAGGTTTTTGATGCATGGGGATTGATTTCATGGGCCCATTTCCTAAGAGTCAGGGATTCGAGCATATTCTGCTCGTTGTGGATTATGTCAGCCGATGGGTTGAGGCCATCCCCGCCCGAGCCGTAGATGCTAAGACCGTGTGCAAATTCTTGAGGAAAAATATTATTTCACGGTTCGGGGTACCTAGAGTTTTGATTTCTGACGGGGGGTCTCATTTCATCAATGATAAAGTCAGGGCCCTTGCAGACGAGTTCGGCATTGACCATCATGTTGCCACACCATACCTCCCTCAGACTAATGGTCTTGCTGAAGTATCGAACCAGGAGATCAAGACGATCCTGCAGAAGGTTGTCCGCCCAGACCGAAAGGATTGGTCACAGCTTTTGGACTCGGTCTTGTGGGCTTACCGGACTTCTTTCAAGAATCCATTGGGAACATCTACCTTTCGACTCATCTATGGCAAGCCATGCCATTTGCCAATGGAAATCAAGCATAAATCCTTTTGGGCAGTCACTGAGTTACTGTTAGATCCCGAGAGTATAGGAGATCAGAGGAGAGCAGAGTTGGCAGCCCTGGAAGAACTGAGAGATACAGCCTTTTCTAGCAGCCTACAGTACAAAGAAAAAGTGAAAACATGGCACGATTCCTATATCAGCCATAAACAGTTTGAGCCAGATCAGAGAGTATGGTTGTTTGATTCCAGGCTGAAATTATTCCCAGGGAAATTACAGAGCAAGTGGAAAGGTCCATATGTGGTCAGGAAGGTACATGACAATGGCAGTATTGACATATCCGAACCATCATCTTCCGCTACCTTCAGTGTCAATGGTCAACGCCTGAAATTATATCTAGATCACGATCCGCCGACCAGTGACGTTGCCCCCATTCTTTTGGTATGAGATGTGTTCTTTGACTCATATCATCTGCATCTCATACATGGTGATCAATACCATCTTCCGTTGTACAGATCCATCTGTTCATATCATTCTTTCATCTGTTGACTTATTTTCTTCTTTTCTTCTTTTCTTCTTTTCCTTTTCTATTTTCTTTATCTATCAAAAAGGTGCCGCCCCTTGTTGTCAGTTTTCTGTACTTAGGACGTACTTTGTCCTAAGTATAGGGGGGTTTGCACCCCGAGTTCTTTCAGTTTCATTTCGATCCTCTCCATTGTCTCCTCTTCTTGTCTATACTTAGGGATATTTTACCCTAAGTATAGGGGGAGACAATCTGAGTACGATATGTTCATTCCCACCCTTGACCCTCCCTGCATTGTGTACAGTCTGCTATACTTAGGATTCGTTGATCCTAAGTATAGGGGGGACGGTCAACTTCTTATTGGTTCATTCATTTTTCTTTAGACTTGTCTATACTTAGTACGAGTTATGTCTTCTCTTTTCTCTCCAATTTATGAGGACATAGCTCAAGCTAAGTATGGGGTGGTCGTATATACTGTGTATATACTTTAGCCATAACTCGTAATTTCGTATTTTCTTAATAATATGGCTAATAATTCTTTAAAATTCATTAAAATCCCTAATAAAAAGGTGTTTTGTTCCTCAAATTCTTTTTGTATATACTGATTAATAAATCAGGTGAAAATGTTTTTTTGCAAAATGTTTGAAAATCTTTGTGAATATCTATTGAAAACTATTTTGAAAACATTTTGTTACATGTTTTCAACCTTTGTAAAAATGTGTGGTTTGTAAAATTATTTTCTTTGTGTGAAATAAAATGTTTGAAAAATGATATGCAAATGGTCTGAAAAATGGTTGCAAAAATATTTGAAAAATCTATATATATTGTTTGGAAAACCTTTGCAAAATGATTTTCAAATGTGTACATGTTTATAAAATTATTTGAAAAATTATTTTGGACTATAGTTTTCAAATCGTTTGAAAAACCTGTGTCAAATAAGTTTGAGGAATACTTACATCCCACCTAAAATTCTTTATTATATATACTTATAAAATTGATCACTTACCCTTGTAAATTCCTAAAATCCACTTCTTGTATATATAAGAAGCATCCCCGTGTAAATATTTGTACCTAGTTTTTAGCCAAATCCCTTTTGTTTTCAAAAATTCTAAAAACATTTGCAAAATTAAAATCCAAAAACATTTGAAAAATCCTTTGAAAAATACAAAAAATGCATATGCATCATCATCATCATCTTTTCAAAAACCCATAAAAAGTTCAAAATCTTTGAAAATTGCATCACAAAAAGAATTCCTGCATTGCATTGGCATAGCATGAGCATTTTTTTTGGATTGAGTTTGATAGTTGAACAAGTCTAAGTAAAATCCAAAGATTGGAGCTTGATTGGACCTTAAAATCTACCTAATTAACAGGAACCTTATAGGAACTGGGATTGAGGTACTTCAGGTCTAGTTGACTTAATTCTTTGAGGATCAGGGGACTTGGTTCAATGAATTCTTGACTGCCTAAGTAGAGTATTTCGGAGCACACGCACGACTCTTGTTGATAATGACCTAACTTGGACTTTTGCACCTTTCACATGGCTCAACTCAGTTGGAGTGGTGAGGAGGTTGGATTTGCCGGTATGAGACGCACACAGGTGGAAACATTTGTCCTCCTCTAGGAGGGAAGTGTGCCCCAACCCATCCAGTAATGATGAGTTTCGGGGATAGGAGATCGTGGGTTGCAATAAAGCTTCAAAACAAGGATAGTCTACTGGCTCAAGAGGAAAAACTCCCTATGTAAATGCTGTTGTATACAGTATTTAAAAAAATGCAAAATCAAAAACTCCAAAAAAGTGGACAGGCCTGTACAAAAATAAAAATGCCTGCCGGAGTGTACATATGCGTAAAGCCAATAAGCAAGTTTGAGCTTCAAAGTCAAATCATGTGAGCCTACAGCTGGATGACTTGACTACACTGGTTTTGCATCCTAGGATAGGTAGCTACACTGGCTACCGTCCATTCTTCTCTTCACCCCCTCCTCTTAAGCTGGTTGCCACTTTGAACTTAGAAGGGAATATCCTGGTCCTTGAGGAATGAGTTGCTGGATTGGGGAATCATTGGGTTGTCATATTGGAGAAGTCAGTCTCTTTGTCATTTCAGTTGGGGAGAGCCACCATCACTTACACTGTACGAGTCAGATTCATAGTCATAAGGGTTTGCGTATGAGTTGAAGTATTTCTGACCTGGCTATTGAGGAGACTTGAGCAGAGTTTTGCGGTACTCAGAGGCTGTTGGATTTCAAATCCGGTTCTCATTAAGGTTCCGCCCACACTAAAATTTCAAAACGTCTAACTTAAGCTCCAAACTTTGATTTTGTGAAGACAAGTTTGATAATCAAATTTAATCCACTTTCTTCTTTTTCTTTTCTTTCTTTTTCTTTCTACACTTTACTGCATAAGTGTTTGCTAGGGACAAGCAAAGGTAAAGTATAGGGGATGATGAAGCCACATTTCATCATCTTTATTCTATCATTTTGGCATCAAAAACCCTAGCAAATGCGTGTAAATACCCTTAAATCCATCATCTTAGCATTCATGCATGTGCATTCAAATAGTGTATAAAACACTGTAATTAAAGCCAAAATTATAGAATAAAGAAAAAAAAGAAAAAGAATAAAATATTGTAAATATTTTATGACCCGAAACCCCGAGACCTAGGCATCTCGATGACTAGGTCGACAAGGAATAAAGTAGGGGGAGATAAGGGCCAAAAACCACTAAAAACACCTTTTAATTAATTCATTTTTTATTCATTTTAGGACCTATTTTTGGTTCCACTTTTTATACCTCAAATAAAGAAACTTTGTACATGAAAGTTGTAGGTAAATTCATAAAGAAAAATACGAAATTGATTTCACCCAAAAATAATATACAGATAAAAAGTTATGATCTGAATAAGATTCCAAAATCCCAAATTCCCAGACTTGTATCTATCAAATAAAAACTCAAAATCTATCAAACTCACCTTTAATTGTATATAATTTTTAATAATCTATTTAATGAAGGTAGTTTCGTATTTTTTGGAGTTACGATTTGAAAGTTGAGTTTTGGACCCCTGTTGTACAATAGTTTACGCCTTTTCTTTTCTTTTGTATAGATTCCTTTTTTTTACTCTTTTTTTATTTCAATTTTATTTTGTTAGTTGTATATTCTAATTTCTATTAAAAATATAAAATCAACTAAAAAATATAAAATAAAAAAAAGATACAAAAATAGTTTTTCTCTATACAAGTCAATTTGGCTTGTATTCTATCTTTATCACCTTTTCTTATTATCTTACAAAATTAAAAATCAACAAAAATATTTCAAGTTTTTTAGATTATTAACAAGAAAACAAGACTAAAAATCATAAAAATCTAAAATGGGTATTTTATACCTTCAAAAAACATGTTTTTAATTTACATCTTTTGAAAAAAAAGCTTTCTTCTGCAATATTCTAGATGACATTATTTTGAGATAGTTTCATGATTTGAGTTTATTTTGAGGTCTCTTGTTATTCAAATATATTTTCATTGGGAAAGACCTCTCTTTTTTTATTAGTACACATGAGCATAAAGACAATCACTAGTGTCCAAAAAAAATTGAAATAGTCCACTCCCATTGGTGGAGGCCTCCCCCAATAGCCATCATCTCTTCCATTCCTTCACCAAAATAAAAGAGATTCATCTCCCGTTTTTGAATTCATCCACCATTAGAGTCTTCATTCTAACTCATCTACCTCCATTGTGATAGAGTGAAGGTTGGATACGAAGCCACGACGAAGGGAGGATTCTTTGGCGTGATCCCTTGGTGTTCTTGCTCCATTGTATCACAAGCTCTTAGCTTGTCAAGCCTCTTCTCTGCTAGAATCGAGGCCATGACCGGTCATTCTCATCGGAGAATCGATCACCATAGGTGACTACCTTCACATGCTACGTTTTTCTTCTTGTAGGTAACTTTAGATTTAGTTTTTC
Organism: Ottelia alismoides; assembly: GCA_037367405.1. Classification (NCBI taxonomy): domain Eukaryota; kingdom Viridiplantae; phylum Streptophyta; class Magnoliopsida; order Alismatales; family Hydrocharitaceae; genus Ottelia; species Ottelia alismoides. The sequence goes on from JAZKJV010000881.1 coordinate 172,421, forward strand.
TTCTTGTTGTAGTGTAACAACCCATTATCTTCAACTTTTCTCCATCCTCATTCGTCGCGGCTAACCACCTCATCGCCGCCTTCATCCACTTCTTCGTACTCCCTTCACGCAACCTCAACCAACTCCGACCACGCACGGTGGCCGGAGACCATCTCCTTCTACCATTTTCGTAGGAGAACCCATACACCCCATATATTTTTTGTGTGCATAACGCAAGCCGAGCCCACGCTCGAGCTTTCATTTCTACTCGCAGGTATCCGTCCGAACGTCCTACAGCCGCACCACCATCTCTCACGCAGAGCTCCACACCGTGGCACTTCGCCGGCCCTTGGATTGGCGTTTTTGTTGCTGTTTTTCAAAGGAAGAAGAAGAAGGGAGGGGGTGGATAGCATCCACCGTTGGATCTATCCCCTCCTTTTAATCTTAACCATCCAGCCAAGGGGTAGAAATTTTATACATAAGCCCTCACCATTTTGAAATTTCACGCACATACCCTTACTGACCAAGAGGAGCTTGATGCCACGTGGATAAGTGGCAAGTTTTGCGGTTGTACTCTTGCTTTTTTGATATATTTCAAGAAGTTTTCGAGTATCTTTTGAACTGCAGGTTTCGTTCTTATATTTTCATATGTACCCCTGCACTCAAATGCTCATAACTCGTTCATCTGAACTTCGTGAGAGATTTTTTTGTTAGAAATCTACTTTTAGGTTCTACATTATATCCAAATTTCATAATTTTCTAATGTACGAACTATTTATGGCGAATTTATGAAGTCAGAGTACTGATTGGGCTTGTTTTGTTGATAACGCTTGAAATACTCAATATCACTTGCTCATTTTTGGATATGTTGTAGTAATTAGCAAGGCCGAATTTGGATTGAAATTTCAACAAAAAATATTGTGATTTATGTCCTGTAGAATTTCTACAATATTTTTAGTGATTGATTTATTTCTGGAGCATCTTTCATCTATTTGAAAAATCTAAAAATATGTCCATGTGCCCATGACTTTGTTCTATAATCAGAGATTTTTGTTGTATTTTTATTTTTGTTTGAGTAGTCAAAAAAAATCAAAAACATCATTTCTACCTTCTTGCAGTCTTTCATTTTTAATATATTCATTACCTTTTGAAAAATTCCAAAAAATTTATATTTTGTTTGTTTCTGTATGTTTTAACTTCAGACCAAAAATCATTAAAAATTTCAAAAGAAAAAACCTAAAAAATTAGAAAACACCTAAAAACTTCATAAAAATCTAAAAAGTCAAAGGGAAAATCCTAAAAATATAAACTCAGGTTCTCTAGTTTCTTTATTTAATTGACTTTATTTTAAATTTAATTTGGGAAGATTTAGTTACTTTTTATTATTTTCATTCCCATTTTAAATTCGGCCAGAACCTTTGCTCATTGTTTTCTTATATTTCAATATTTAAAAATATCAAAAACATTTAGAAAAATTCCCAAAAATCACAAAAACATCTTAAAAGTATAAAAAGACGAAAAATATCTTATTCCCTGATTTTTTAGCATTTTTACCTATATATATATATCTCCTCTCTCTTGTATACATCTATTCTTTATATAGCTATATACTCTATTATTAAAAAAAGAAAATATAAAAATACAAAATCAGTAAAAAGAAAACCAAAATACAAAATTAAAAATTAAAAATAAAATATAAAATTAAAACCCACAAAAACATTTGCCTTGCATAGTGTAGAAAACATTTCACATTCACACACACACACACCTGCTTGATCTATCATGTTTGCTCCATGTGTTCGAACTCTCTACGTACTTGCTTGCTATACACCATTTATGTAGAGTTAAAAATAAATTTTAACTTCACATTTATTTCTTATTGCTTGATCTATAGTGTGGGTTAATTGTTGATTAATTACGATTTATTATGGGTCGCCACAGCGACGTAGTAGTCCCGCCTTGTGTGGACTATTTAGACCCTCGATAAATCGTGGTTATCAGGCTCCGACCAATATTTTCCATTCAGATGGTCCATACTCGACCCAACATTACATGCCAGAGTTTAGGTATGTTGAGTATGAGACCCTAATATCTCAGCAGTATCCTCCATCTGATCAGAACTCTCCAATGATTTGTCATTAGAATTTTGTGGAGGATGACATCTCTTGACTTATTAAGAAAAATGAATCATTTGGTAACGAGTTGAGAGATGTCATGGAAATATTGCACTCAATTTCGGCCAGTCTAGGTATGAAAGTGGAGAAGAAAGTAAGTAGATATGGTGTTGAAAACCGAGCAAGCATCAGGGAACCCACACCGTTTGTACAGCTGGAGTCCATTCTATCTCCCTCTTCTACTAACCATTTACCCTCCAATCCAGAGTCTGATCATTCATCTACCAAAAACACCAAAAAACTGAAAAACCAAAAAACCACATAAAAATTGAAAATGAAAAAGATCTAAAAAAATTGGATCCTATCCTAAGGGAAGCACTCGATGAAGAATTAATTTTCAAACTTCCCTTAATAAAGGCAATATTTCCCCGACCTCAAGAGATTTGTAAAGAGTAAATTGATGCCCAAGAGGTCGGGTACTAAGAGAACCAGGACTGAAAGACCCATAGTGTCTATGGCCACCTCCTTGGTGATGGGGGAGAAAGACCAAGAGCCGCAGAGTAAAGCGGTTGCCTAGGGTTGAATGTGAAATCAAAGACACTATCTTTACCCATGCAGGAATCGATGATGACTCTCCGATAAATATCCTCCTGACCTCTGTGTTTGACAAACTCAAACTCAAGCCAATTAGGAAATTGAGAGAGATCGTTCAGCTGGCTGATCGATCCATCAAAACGGTCTAGTGGAAATATTTCAGTCATCATTCCTTTCCAAGGAAACTCAGCTCTGTATTTGATAAAACATGTAAATTCTTTAAGTCTTGTAAAATAAAGCGGCACGCCCGTGTAAATAGACGTACATACTTTCAGTGCAAAAATTCTTTTTGTAAAATTCTTTGTGTAAAATTTTCTCTTTATGTCAAATTCTTTGAAAAATTGCTTTATTATTTGCATATCTGTAAATAGCATTTGCATAGCATTCATATTCTTTGATTGAGTTTGATGATTGAACTAGTCCAATAAAGTCGAAGATTGGAGCTTGGTTGGACCTCACCTAACTGCACTGGAACCTTATGGGAACTAGGTTTAAGGTACTTCAGGTCTATTCAGACTTAATTCTTTGAGAAATCAGGGCTAGGTTCAAGTCACCTCAGTGGACTAACTAGAACTTTCGAGACACACGCATGACTCTTGTCGGCCGTGACCAAACTTGGACACTTGCACCTTTCACTTGGCTCAACTCAGTTGGAGTGGTGAGGGGTTGGATTTGCCAGTCTGAGATGCACACGGGTGGAAACATTCGTCCTTGTCTAGGGAGGGAAGTGCACCCCAACCTGGTCCAGTTTCAATGAAGTCGAATGACAGGAGAGTGCGGGTTGCAATAAAGCTTCAAAAGAGGGATAGTCTTCTGGCTCAAGAGGAAAAAGTCCTTATGTAAATGCTGCTGTAAATAGTATGTTGAAAAAAAACTCCAAAAAGTGGTCAGGCTTGTAAATAAAAATAAAAGTGCCTGCCGGAGTATGTATATATGTTGTACAGAAAATAAGCAAGCTTGAGCATCAAAGTTATACCATGTGAGCCTGCAGCTGGATGACTTGACTACACTGGTCTTGCATCCCAGGATAGGTAGCTACACTGGCTATCGTCCATTCTTTTCTTCCCCTCCTCCTCTTGAGTTGGATGCTACTTGAACTTAGAAGGGAATACCCCACTCCTCGACGGTAGAGGGCTGGATTGGGGAATCATTGGGTTGTCATTCTGGAGAAGTCAGTTCCTTTGTCATTTCAGTTGGGGAAAGCCACTATCACTTTCACTGTACAATTCAGCTTCATAGTCATAAGGGTTTGCGTATGAAGTAGGCCAGTTCTGACCAGGCTATTGAGGTGAGTTGAACCGAGTTCTGTGACTATCGAAGGCTGTTGTATTTTAAATTTGGTTCCCAACCAGGTTCCACACACATTTTCACACCAAGGTCTAACCTGTGCTCCAAACTCTGATTTTGTAAGGACAAGAGATTACACTGAAAGCTATCTTATTCATTTTATCTTTTTCAATTTCCTTTTTCTTTTCTTTTTCTTTTCTTTTCATTCTTTTCTTCTTATTGCATAAGTATTTGCCAGGGACTAGCAAAGGCAAGTATAGAGGGGTGATGAATCTCCATTTCATCACCTTTATTCTATCATTTTGGCCTCAAAAACCCCAGCAAATGCATGTAAATAGCATCAATTTGTTCATAATAGCATTCATTATTTGTGGTACTAATTGTACATAGAATAAGGTTTTTAATGCCAAAATTATAGAATAAAGAGAAGAAAAGAAAAAGGAATAAAATATTGCAAATATTTTATGACCCGAACCCAGAGACCAAGGCCAGAATGGGATTGGTCGACAAGGAATAAAGTAGGGGGAGATAAGGGCCAATAACACAATAAATACCTCATTTATTCATTCATTCATTTATGTATTTTTGACACCTATTTTGTATTTAATTATTTATTCATCAAATAAAAATCTTTTGTACATGAAGGTTGTAGATAATAATGTAAATAAAAATACAAAATTGAGTTTGTGCAAAAATAATATACAGTGTACATTTTATACACAAAAAAGGCAGAATCTCAACTTCACAGACCCGTATCTTGCAGATGAAAACTCAAAATCACCAAACTCATCTTTAATTGTATATAGCTTTCCAAGAACCATTTAATAAAATTGGTTTCAGAATTTTTTGGAGTTTATCTATAAAAGTTAGGTTTTAGGCCCCTATTGTACATAATACCGATTAAAATATTCAATTTATTCAGTGTTCATTATTTCTACAAAATTATATTTTTAGAATTTTGTAAATAATGTATATCATACATGTACATATTGAAATTAAGATAAAACCAAAAAGAATTTGTAAAATAAAATAAGTCTATGCAGGATAAAGGCAAAATACCTATGATAAGTATGTACATAAATAAAAAGGGAAGACAGTCCTTAATTATTTTATTCTTTCATAATTTTATAATATTGTAAATATTACATATAATATATAAAAAAATTCAAATCTAAAATAAAAACAAATAAAATACATTAAATAAATAAAGTATATACAAAATACAGGTAAAATACCTATAAGTATGCCTACATACAACATACACCTATTTATTTAAATATGAAAATCAACTCATAAAAACTAAATAAAAATATCCTCACACTCACAAAAATAAACTATAAATTTATAAAATAAGAAAATAAAATAATAAAATAAAATAAACAAAATAAAAATGAAATATACAAAATACATGTAAATACATGCATAAATACATTATTAAAATAAAACCATGATAGAATACATCAAAAAAATAAATAAAAATCGTAAATAAATACTACATGAATTAATACACATTTTTCATTTTATAAGTAAAATCTAATAAAATCATGTATTATGTTAAATAATTCGCTTTAGAATAAGGTCCCATATTTTGTCCTCTAGCGTCTGAGGTGGACCAATGAGGGCGCGGCCTTTGTTGACCTCTGGTCAACTGTCCCATCGGGACCTGGCGCCTCTGAAGCTGGTTGTTTCCATGACTTGCGCCACTTTTCCCGAGCGTCTCGTCCCTTAATCTCGCTCGCCGCCTTCACAAGATCTGTAGAGGGATCATCCATCTATCACGCATGCTTGTTGGATCGAGAAAACAATCATTGCATTCGCCGGAATATGCGGGCCAAGTGGGGCGCCCAGAATGTTTATAAATAAGAGCCCTTGACCTTCTCCACAAATTTGGCCAATTTCCATCCACCCAAAAGCCTCGATTTAGTTCCTGGGAGGTTCCTCGTGACAGGGGGAGCATTTCAGCAACGCGACACGACCGGAGGAGGGATCAATTTTGTCGCGGCGGAGCTCCGGCGTCCGTCCTGCTCCCTGGTGGCCCCCAGGTATAAGAGATGTTCTTTATTGTGTTTTAGGTAGATTTTAATTTCCAGCTTTTCATTCCCGTGCTTAGTTTAGTTCCTAGTTCAGTAGGGTAGCGTGAAATCGTCAAATCAAAGTTCGCCGGAGCTCCGCTCCGGCGACTTCTTCACCGTAATCACCACTGCTTCCGACCGCCATATACCCCTCACTTCGTTCCCCGTCGCATTCTCCATCTATCGATCACTTTTGTTCAACCAAGGACCTCTAGTCCTTGCGAATCGGAGCTCCACCTCTGCCTCACGCCGAGCTCCTCCGCCTCACCTCACCTTGCTGCAAAGCTTCAAAACCCAGGGTCGAGGAGATAGCCCTCGTTCCCCTGGTTCTTCCTATGCAGGTCAAACGACGCAAGGAGCCCTTTGGACTCGATTCAATTCAAGAAGAGGCTCCTGGAGGTCCCGACCTTCATCGACCTCGCCTGACCTCCTTGGACCTCCAGGAGCCATGCGAATCGGCAGATGCGGGACGCCTCCAGCTACGATCCGAACACCTCAGAAGCTAGGGAAGAGGACCGGAGGAGCCCATGCTCCAAGATCGAAGATCGCCTGGCGCGAGTTCCTCTCCTGTTCCTCCAGGCCCCGTCACCGTCGTCCGATCAGGAGGAGCGCCCCAGATTGAACGAGAACCGTCCGATGAAGAGTGGCCATCACCGTCAGATCAGTGAGGCTGATCTAATCTCAACCTTTCATCGGCGAAGCGGTACAAGCCGTTGGATGCACGACGCGTGTCCAAGTGAGAGCTTCATCGCCGTCCACCAGCGCGCACTTAGGGGTAATTTGCAGATCTTCACCCCAATGTTTTTGAATTTATTGTTTAGCCCTGTAAATAAAAATCGAAGTTCATTTTATCTTGGACATTTTGCATGGGCCTCCCTGTACATTTGTGATATTGCTTTTAGGTCCAGTCCACGTCACCTAACGTGCCGTCCCACGTGAGGTGGCTAAATTGCACAAGACCCCCTGTACGTTTGTATATTTGTCTTGAGTCCATAAAATAAATTTTTAAGTGTAATATTTTTGTGAAAGTTTGTGTTAAGGACCTTGAACTTTCTGAAATTACTTTTGGTCCCTGAGGGTGCGGATCACGTGCAGTCCCACGTGGTGGTTATTTTGCGTGGGGGTCCCTGGCGGGTTTCGTATTTCATTTTAGCCCTTAAAATTGCAAACCAAGTGTAATATTTTTGGTGTTTTTGCACTACATCCCCTGGCTTTATTTTTATTTGCAAAAATGCCCCTACTAGGCCATATATTGTTGCTTGCTTGTTCCATTTTTATCATGCATAATATTAACTTGAAAAATCCCACAAAAATCATGCCAAGCCCCTGTTTACTTGTTGAACCACGCCATAATTTTGCTATGAAATTTTATTGCATTTCATATTTATTAAAAATAAACAAACATACATTTTTCATACTGTTTGCATTAGAAAACCCATAAAAATTATAAAAATGCTTTGAAAAATTCCAAAAAAATTATATTTTGTGTGTTTTGTCATCTATTAGTGTCAGTCCAAAAAGCACTAAAAAATTCAAAATCAAAACCTTAAAAATTAGAAAATACCCAAAAACTTCCAAAAAATCTAAAAAATTATAGAAAACTCCAAAAATGGCAAACTCAAGTGTTGTAGTTTCCTCTCTTTGTTATCTTTATTTTAAAATTAGTTTTGAAAATTCTGGTGGCTGATTGATATTTTTAATTCATAGTTTTACTCACAGCCAGTAACTTATTCACTGTTTTTATTTATTCTGCCTTTCAAAAATACCAAAAATATTCTAAAAATTCCCCAAAAATCACAAAAACAGAAGAAAAATACAAAAATACCAAAAACATTTCATTTCCTAATTTTTGAGCATTTTCCCTTATTTATATAAATATATTATCACCTCTTTCCTTATAGTATTTATATATTCTATTTGTAAAAACAAAAAATGTGTATAAATAATATAATTACCCACATAATTTGGATTCTTATAAGGATGACCCTGATGTATTTGCACAAGGTAGGCTATCCAATTTTATTGCTCTCTGTGGTTCGACCTCTACCTGCTTATTCACTATGCATTTTTTTGGTAGAGTTAAATGTTAATTCAAAATTTTGGGGACCTAACTGATTTATTCTTTGATGTGGGTTAATTGCTGATCAACTGGTGTTTTGTGAGCGGTCGCCTCAGCGACACAACATTTTGACCCTCGCAAAATACCACGTTATCAAGCACCGAGGAGAGTTCACGCTGTCTCTGATTATTCTCGGGAAGACGTTCTTAGCCTCAGCTAAGGCGACTAAAGATTACGAGACTCGGGAGATCGATTTTTCAGCATTGGGAGCACTCCGACCGCATCCATTCTTTGATAAACTTTACTCTAAGGTGACCCGCACATCCGTTGACAGTCATGACCATCAAGAGTAAAATGAGTCCCACCTCTCCGCTACACCTGAGAAACCGACTATCCGGACGACCGTTGGATCTGAGACTCCCCACACCTTCACTTCATCAACTGCTTGCACCACCACCGTGACAGCTTCTCAGAAGGACTCACAACCAGGAGCTACCATTAAGTTGGACACGATCTTTTTTTATTGCCTTGACCATTTTCAGGATCCGACACAAGAGCCCAATAATGCCAAGCCAACTGAGACCACTAGCACCTTCCCGAGACATGTGCTGACCCTTTAGGAATATTACAATCTATATGGTGACTCGTCTGATGAGGAACCCATGGTCAGCACCACATTACATTCCGGACCTTCAAAGGAAACAACCAAGAGTAAATTGACTCCAAATAAAAACACGGTTGCTCCCTCTTCTAGTCAGCTATCGAGTGAGAGGAAGTCGAGAATTGATTCCTCGAGGAGTTCCCCCGAACCTCTCAAGGCGTGTCGCTCTTATCCCCCTCTCAATGATTCAGGTTCTGGAAAACCGACTAAGAAAGTTTCCTTCAACACACCGGAGAAGGAATTTTCTGAGGAGTCCTCATCTGGTCCGGATAAGGTGATTTATATGAGTGAGCTCAGTTTGGTTGTTCTCAAGCTTTATCTAAGCAAGCAGTCGTGTGTCGACCCACGTTGGACGATCCCTACACCTCACTATTATTCATCTGAGGACGATTCCGACAGCAACACATATGTATATTATTCATCTCCTCGCGTCCGCAAGAAGGTTCATCACAAACCTTCTTAATCCTTGTATATTCTCACTCTTTTCTTGTATATACTTTCTCTCCCTCCCTCCCTAGTGATTCGAATCACTCGCCATGGCTGCCTATCATTTCATTTTGTGAAGGAAGAAGGTCATTTTCATAATTTTTTATTGTAAATATTGCAAGTTTACCTGCATAGTTTCTATAATTACAAAAAGGCCATTGTACATGTTTGTGTTGATTGATTTTAATTTATATCTTGCACGGATACCCTTGTGTTTGACTATTAATTTGACACCTATATTGCATCATTTTATTCAATGAAAAATATCTTGATGTTAAGCAACTAGTTATCTACCTCGTAGATATTTATTTATATTTTTATGGTCTTTGGGAAATTAATTAAAATTGTCTAACTGAAACACTACATATTTTACCCAATATGTTCTCTTAAATTGATATCTGACTCACGGTTGCTCTAAAAATTCTTGAAAAACTAGACATGATGCCTTGAAATGTGATTGAGATATTATACAAATTTCATCCAAAGTGGAGTTGTTTTGTGCCTGAAATAAATTGTAGAGTGATTTTTGTATTTGATTTTTAATTAAATCCACATACATCCTTTTCACAAAATTTCAAGTCTTCTGGATTTCGTATGAAAATATCTATATGATATAATTCGTTCTCTACCTCATTTGCTATAGTGAATTTATTAGGGACTAATTACTCACCGTCACTCTATTTTCACTAAAAATCCTTAAAAAATCGTATTTTGTCAAAAATTCCAAAGATATTATTGTGACTTCCTTGCATCATGTTTATATTCCAGTAATTTTTTTCATAATTTTTACTTACTGTTTGTGTGAAAATTTGTGAAAATATCCATAAAAAGTGTGCATTTTAAGTGTTGCATTTCAACCCTAAAAATACAAAAAAATGTGTTTGGTGTTCACCTATGGATTAGGATTCTAGGAAAAATGTAATTTGGCTGAATTGAACTGATTTGACATTAAAATTAATTTGGCCTAGTTGTATATTTTCTTATTGTCTTAATTCACCCGCATATCGCATTTCGCATTTCTTTTTGCATAAAAAAATTACAAAAATACCATGTGGAAATCTAAAACTTAATTTTCAAATTAACCCCAAAGTTGTTCCTTTGCCTCCCTGTGTTCGACCCCGGACTTGTCCGGGATATAAATTAAAGCCGAGACACTCTTCACAGAGATTTTCTCTCGGTTTTGATTGAATCACTAAGTACACGTACTACAATGCGCCCAATTAAACATCGTATTTAGCGACTCGTCACCTTGTAAAGAACCAAAGTGCACATATGAAGATGTTCAGGGGGAGGGGGGCTTCTGCAAATATTACAAAAATATTTAAACTACTTAATATATTTACATGACTAATTAATTATTTACAAAATGTGTTGGGTGTCTTAGTAATTTTACCCCTAAAGTGCTTTATCCAAAGATGCGTAGAGCATCTTATGGTTTACTTAAATGATCTAACGATGCTTGAGGGCATAAATGTTTGCCGAGATTGTATGACCCAGATTAGATCTAGGTCGTGCTCTTGATCGTGTGGTCCTAAATGTGTCACGAAGAACGGGGAAGAAGGTTTTCCTCCCTGACCTTCAAGCGTCGACTTCTGGTGTCTCCGACATTCTTTCTCTACTCTGACCAACCCAAAAGTTTCATGGGCTTCACCAATGTCAACAAGACATCTTTAATGGCATCCAAGTCTCATCAATGGGGACCTAAAGGGTCTTCTAGTTGCAGCAACCTGGTTGGGTTATCTTTAGTCGATTAGGGCCCCAGATGGCTCCTCAGGTGTTGAATATGACATAAAATCGTTAAGGGGTGCGAGGGATATCTCCTCGACCCCCTTATGAAGTTGTTGTGCACTGGGAGCGAAGGGGAGGAGGGAGTATCTTGGCAGACTTGGATCTTGCATATCTAGGTGGTTTGATGAGGGGTTGGATGGAGAAGATGTTGGGGGATCGAAATAGGAGTGGAATAACAGGTGGAACATATCAGATTCATAGTGAATTAGAGTTGGATCTTGAAACTCTAGCAAAAACATATCTCAAATTAAAACTAAGTTAGGAACTAATTGTGTGAACTAAAATTACATTATGACACCGGAAGAAAACTAAACTTGAAGTAACTGAAAAAAATGTCAAACATGATGGAATCAAGGAGCAGATGGACCTTCGTCGAAGCTGGAAGTTTGGCAGTGATGGACCACCTTCATCCGCTTCTTCTCTATGCTGATGCCTCTGCGAGCTCCCTGTTGTCACTAAGGTGCTCTAGTATGGTGACATTGGGTTACAAAGGTCTAAGAGGGATCCAATTCAAAGGAGGGGTGATGGAGGTTTATTTATATACAAAATTTTGGTGAGTTTCAATGGTGGATTGCGTGCAAGGATGTGATGGTTGGTGGAGCCTAGCGCTCCGGTGTGCGTTAGGGTTGTGAGGTGTGCAAAGGGGAAGGAGGTATGGAGGAAGGGTAAGAAAATGGAAAAACAGGGGCTTCACATGAGTCTGACAAAAGTCAAAGGGAAGGGCGTACAATTGACTAACGGGTCAACAAAAGGAGGTCTGGTTGGTCCAGGTTGACCAACCAGAAAAATCAGTGCTATAAATCACTTATTAAATCAAAACAAAATAATAAATTTATTTATTAAATAAAAGTCAAAACATGAAAAATGTTTTATATTTTATGCATAATTTTATGGATATTTTTATTTATTTTTACAAGCTTAATTATTAGATGTTGATTTTACATGTATGCACATGGGTACTATACGTGTATTTTAGGTATTTTATTTTTAATTTGTATTTTTTCATTTTATTATTATATGTATATATTTTATATATTTATAATATATTTAAATACATATTTTCATATTTTAAGTTTATTTTTTGGTTTCATTTATATAATTATAAATACGGTATATATAATATAGGTACAATATACCTATATATTTTAATACCTTATTTATTTTAATGTATTTTTCATAATTTATTTTGTGTGATTTTATTTTTAATATATTTTAAGTGATATTTACGAGTATTTAAAATATAGAAAAGGTACAAAAATAAAGAATGAATAAAATGAATAAAATATTCAAGTATATGGGACAATGAGATTCGAGAATGTTGACTTTTGCATCTTAAATCTATTTTTAAAGAAACCACCTTCACTGGTTTCTAATTTAATTTTATGAACAATAAATGTGAGTTTGATCAATTTTGAGTTTGTATGTAAGAGTTATTGATATGTGAAGTTTTATTTTTGGCTTTTTCATTTGTGTGTCCTAGACAAATTGTTTGTTATTTTTATATACAATATTTTTTGTATTTTTCTATTTATTTTTATGTACAAAGTTTCATGTTGAAGGTTTTATTTTTGAGGTGTATAAAGAAAAAATAAATAGGGGTAAAACTGTTTATTTACATATGAATTAAATTAGGGTTCGAGTATTTTATATACATTTAATTATCTTATCTCCCCTACTTTATTCTCGATCAACCAAATTAATATTGACTTGGTCTCGAGGTGTATGGTCATTCAGTATCTTTGATACTTCATATCATTTTATTTTCTTTCCTTTATTCTTTTATTTTAAAATTAAATACATGTATTTACACAGTATTTATAAGTAAATTATTGAGTGTTATTTTGTGCAAATTAAGGATATTTACATATATTTATCTAGGGATTTCATGTCAAAATGAAAAAATTAAAGGTGATGAAATGGAGATTCATCTCCCCTATACTTGCCATTGCTATTCCCTAGCAAACACTTATGATAATCGATGCATGAAAATAAAACAAAGAAAATAAAAAGAAGAACTTGGAATAATTATCACTCTTAAACTTATCTTGATAAAATCAAAGTTTGGAGCTCAGTTAAGACCGTTTGATTTTAAGTGTGTTCGAAACCTTATTTAGATTAGGAATTATGATACAACAACTCTTAAGTTCCATGCTCCTATATCCAGTTCAACTCAATAGCCTAGTTAGAACCATCCTTTCTAATGTATACTCTCGTAATCTTGAAATGACAGGTACCTTTTGTATGAATTATGTTAGTTCTTCCCAGACAAACAACTGAACTATCAAATGATCTTCTCCTCTGGTAGCTCTTCCTCGGGGAGACGGATATTTCCTTCTGAGTTCAGGTGCGTGCTAGTCCACAAGGAAGGAGGGAGAAGCTAGAAGAAAGGGAAAAGAAGTGGAAACTGACTAGCATAGTCACATTTCCTTGTGAAGCTTTCTCAGAGTGACCACACCAAGAAGCGTGCCTTTTCTAGAAGCTCAAAGTTTTTGAAATTTTTGGTGTGGGCTTCTTTTTTATTATTTCTTTGTTTGCCATTGCTAAGCATTTTTTATTTACCCTGATGGATAATTGTACAAAAGGTTTTCAGGAATAGTTTAAAAAATTTACAAATCAATTTTACAAAGATTTTATTTACAAACATTTTTACCAAATAATTAATTTTGGTACAAACTAATTTACTAAGATTTTACAACCAAAACAATTTGACAAAGACTTTAAAAAAATTTTTTATACATATTTTACAAAACATTTGTACAAACAATTTTACAAATATTTTAGAGTTACAAAAGAATTTTTCAAAGAAAATTTATAAACTTTTACAAAACAATTTGATTCTGATTTATTAGCCATATTATTGGACAAACAGGAGCACGAGTTACGACTAAACTATATATACAATATATACGGCACCCCCTATACTTCGCTCGAACTATGTCCTCATGGTGATCAAGAAGTGATAAAAGAATACATAACTCATATGTAGATGCAACTGAAGTATGGGCTAAGTAGGCGGATGGGGGGAGGAGGAGTTGGGGAGAGGGAAGAAGATGATGGATGGCATGCTAAATTTGAGAGTCTAAAGGGATGGACGAAACTTTTAATAGTTTAAGTCAAATTTAATGATCAAATGGATTTAAGTGTGACGCCCCTAGGATTTGGGTACTCGACAAACCAATCCACGCACATACATTCCACATTCGAATACCAATGATATGCATAGTAAGCAGGAGAAAATAGCACAACACATTGGAATTTAAAAACTTTTGCTTCTCATTCAACATGCTCACAATCACATTCCATTTCCATTCTCATTCATTCCATTGTCCATTACATTTGCAATGTCCATCCATGTCCACAAAGTATACAGGTATATATGAAAGAAATGTGTCTTGGAATACATTATACATGCCATGTCTTTCAAAGTGCTACAAGTAAGGAAAGACAGAAAAAAAACTACTATCAATTGTTCCACAAGGAGTCGTGAAGCTGCACAAAAAGTAATGACTATAAAGTTGTTACTGTTGCGAACCTGCGGATCCACACGTAGGTACGTTATGAGCAAAGTTGCCCAATACGATTTAAAAAAATCACACAAAAAGAAATGCAGGATAAACATTAAATGTGTGCAAAAGAAAAAGAAACATGGTAATTGATCTCACGAGAATCACATTTATTATTGTTGTTGTTTGATCTTAGATATAGATATGAGTAAACAAGTTTCGTGGAAAGTTTGTGGTCTTGGTCTTGATGAGACCTCACACCATGACTCTAAGGCAAAGAAAATACTTTAGGATTGGGGTGCCTCCGTACGTAGGCATGCAGTGGGGTACAATGCATCCTAACTAAGTTCCCAACACGTCCACTTAGCCCCACTTCATAATTGTACTTCCGATTCACAAATTAGATTCCAACCCGCGAATCATCGCGACAATCCAATCCTCCTTATGCACAGGAGATTCACGTCCCATCACCAACTTCATTAACTACATTTTCAGGAACTCCTCTCTTAGTGCTCCCACTTGGAATACCAACCAATGTGGCTTACATTGGCCTGTACACGAGTGTTAACTCTAAGTGACAAGCGAAGCATTAGCCGACCAACCATGAATACTTGGCCCGCACTCGAGCACCGGGCAAAAGCACACAAGTGCGAGGCCAACACCGTCAGACTAGCACCTCGGTGTGCCAAGCAACATGTCCCCCAACCATCGCAGCTACAATAGTAGTTGGGATCGTGGTCATCTAGACTTCTACCCGGGACCCCAAGGGTGCAAACCCCTCCCTTGACGCAATTACTCTACTACCCACAATTTCTTGGGTTTGTATCACGATCGATAAATATTCTTGTAATGATAAGATATCATCATTCAAATCTTAAATTCACAGCTCTTCGAGATGGGAAAATGAATAGATTTAGGCTCCATATGATATTATGAAGGACTGAACGAAGAAATTCGAACATGTACGAGGATCAGGCAACATCCAACCCAACCTTTCTATTGTTGATATCCAGATAATTACGCGAATCAGTATCAGGGATAGTTACACACAACACAAATATACCTCTAGCTCTCATTTAGTTACATGTTATACTTCTTCTAAGAATCTTCAACCATGCTTTCCAAATATCAGAAGCATTCAGAATCACTTATATCCTTAGTTATTTATCTCTAATCCAAAGTTATGATGCATTATAGTGGTAACTCTTTTTTTTCTCTGATCAAAATATGCAGTTCAATATATGGTACTGTGCATCCATAGCAAACATCTTCCACCAAACACAGCTACTCTGAACACCGAAACCCCTAATCACTAAAAGTCTATTATCACAAGATAAGATGGCATTTACCGGTGATACATAGAAGATGACAAAGTTATTTAAAGTTGTTGAAACCTCCTGGGTTTCTAATTTTATAGCCACGAGAAGGATATTGAAAGAAGGCAACATGGTAGATTGTAAATAGAATTAAATAGACTTTTTGTGACGCCCCCAACAAGAATATTGACTAACAAAGTTTCATAAAGTATAAGCCATGCATTTTTGAGATATAATCAACGGATCCCCTTTTGAGGGGAAGTATGGTGGAACTTTTGGTACTTTTACAAGGCCTTGTGAACATATCTCTTGAGGTCTTCAAAATGCACCTATAGCCAGTCCAACTGGTGTCCAACCATTCCTGTCTCAGTTTTAAGGAGGAATTTCCAGGATTACTATAGGGAGGGATACTCGGTTGCTGTAATTCTCGACAATATGCTACCAATTCAAGAAGAAATCTCTCTTTCTAATATCAATAACAATAACACCATTTGGTAATAGTTCGGTGTTGTTTCCAGTGCATTCCTAAAAAAAACCTTTCTTGGATTAAGAAATAGCTATGCGTTTCCAGTTCTATGCACATCACCAAATCCATGTAAATGTAGCATTCGAGTCTATGTCTGGATTTACAGAATGATTCAACCGTATGCTCATTCGGGATAATGCAAATCCATAGTAGTCTACTTCGTCGTCATCCCATCATAGGAACAACCAGCCACTTTAGGTCCTTATAGAGAACCATGGGATATGGACGAGGCTTCACAAGGCTATGCAAACGCAAGTTCAAGAAAATGCGAACATTGAGAGCACATGAGTATTCTCTGTCTCTATGAGGTTTTCAAGCACACAATTGCAATGAAAATGTGTGGAAACCGCGACAAGAGGAAGGGGACATCGTACCTTCTCTATACGAACACGGCTTCGGGTCGTCGATCCGAGGTGCTTCGGTGACCCTTGGTGAAGGAGAGGGAGGGGGAATGGAGGAAGGAACTGCTAGAGGTCGAAGGAAGGAAAGGTTGGGCGATTTGGGCAAGGTTCACGAAAGGGGATGGCTGGGTATATGGGTTGGGACTCGGATTCGGATCCGGGTCCGGATCCTTATATGGCATGTACCCCCTCTCACTAAAAT
This sequence comes from Ottelia alismoides, assembly GCA_037367405.1. Taxonomy (NCBI): domain Eukaryota; kingdom Viridiplantae; phylum Streptophyta; class Magnoliopsida; order Alismatales; family Hydrocharitaceae; genus Ottelia; species Ottelia alismoides. The sequence goes on from JAZKJV010000881.1 coordinate 189,409, forward strand.
GGCCGTAATTCGGGCTCCCGAACTCGGATTTTCGCATTCTTAGACTCGTTGGAAAGCTATCAACGAGCCCTACGTAATGGATTGCTCAAATAATTTTTTTAGATACTGTAATAAGAGGAGATTTGCAATTAAGGCCAGATCCAGCTGGATTTTGCAGTTAAGTCCCTGCTCGGGTTTTGGGGTTTCACATTAAGTTAACACCATAATTTATGGTTTAAGAGTTAGTAAGTTTGCAGGAATCATGGGATAAGTAAGAAGGCCCGAGAGATTGGCCTGTAATTGGTTAAAGTTATATACGTTATGGATAGAAAACATTTATTAGGAAAGTTCATTTCTGATGAGGTCTAGAGTATATTTTTCTGTGAATAAAAATAGCAGGGATAAAATAGCAATAACTATTTATAGTTAAACTAATGTAAAAATTATATAATCATTAATATTATATTAATGCCATTGTAACATTATAGCTATAATTTTTTCAACCAAATATTTTTAAATCGATGTTAACACAGCCTACATTTACAATTTACAATATAGGAAAGAGAGCCTAACTTGAAACTTCTCTTTCTTCGTTTATACATGCCAATGAACACAACCAAAATAATCGTAAGACTGTACATATACGATAATACGAATTATGAGCTCCCAGCTCTCTTACAACTTACAAGACACATATGTCATACCCGGATCCCCTATGCTCAATATGGTCGGATTTGATCGTTACATGATACTTATAACATGATGTCCAACAATTTATCAAGGAAAGAAATACAAGAATATATGAAATCCGAATTCCAAACATCCCAACAAAACCACACGGACATGCGAAAAAGAATATGAATACACATATATATAGCTGAATATATCCATGCACTTCCATGAATGCATAAAATTTCCAGCAAGCTTTCCTAGTTGTACAGAATTAAGTGTTTCCAAAAGTTAAGGTTAACTAAGTACTTACCATACAACTAAACTTTAGATCAACGTCACAAGTTCATAATCATTATGGGTTACAAAAAATACATCTCCACTTGTAAATACAAAAAACCAACAAAAGTTCTCTCCAAAGATATCATCTTTCATTATTCTTTATCATGGGATGACTGATGTTGGAGATGGTAATGTAGGCGGTCGAGTGGACTTCGACGCGGTGATACAAGTTTTGGCCATCACCTCAGTTGGGCTTTCAACTAAGGACATGAGCGAAGGCTCAATGGGAATATATAAAAGACATAACTTAGGATGGAAAATAACAGTTTTTATACTCTACGAGTGGTAGGAGTTTTTCCTTCTTTTTCTCTTTTTCCCTCTTCGGTATCTAATCATCACCATCCACTTTTTTTCATTACCAATCTTCATAATATTGGTTGTAATTATTATTATTATTATTATTATTATATTTTGTGTAACTCATCTCAGAAATTCTCTAGTGGTTAAGATTACATGTAGCTAGAATGTACCCTAACTTATTAGAGGTCCCATGATTCGTTAACCCTCGAGTGTAAGGTACATGCACATTACTTGGATGGAGTGAAAAATCGTCACTTCTCGAGTGACTATCCCTAGAGTCAGTGTCGTCCCTGACATTTCGTGGGTCCTGGGCAAAAGAAAAAATGAACACATCAAAAAATTCGATGAACAATGTGTCATTATATAATTCTATAAAATTTTGGAATTTAGCATTGAGTTGTTCATTAAAAATTCTATTCTATAAGAGCTCATTGTTTGATGAGTTGTTTCATCGAAAAAATCGATTCCAAAAAGGCTCATTTTTCAACAACTTGTTTCATCAAAAAAATCGTTTCTACAAGGGCTCATTTTTCGGTGAGTTGTTTTACTAATAACTCGATTCTCTAAGGTCTCCTTAGAACATATACTATTTTTTCCTAAACTAAAGGTTGGATACATGTAAAAATGGACCCCTGATGTTGATGGTTCCCTGGGTCATAGCACTCGCAGACTAGCCTCAGGGACAGTCATGCCCTAACCTTCTCCATTTGATTGTACCAAAGAATACATATATCCATTGTTATCTCTATTCTAATCACTAAAATCCAGCACATTCTAGTAACACAACTAACCTCAAATATTAAGGAACTCATTGCATTATCTATATCCGCCAATTTAAGAATAACATTCATGCAACCACAAAATAGTATGCCACATCTCACTTGTTATGCATTCCACTATAAGTTGAAAATACATTTGATTGTATTTTTACATGGAAAACTAAATCCAATTTCTAACACATTCACATGTTTCCAACAATCAACTATCCCCTATAACAATATAAAATCCACATTATCATCTACACTTTATTTTAATAACCCAAACCCTCACATAAATTTGTTGCAAGCAAGACCAAACCAAATATTTTTGCACAATCAGTTTATTTTAGTCAACAAATCTTCACTACAAATTTTATTCCAAGTTACATTCCTTCTCCACGTATTTTTACATGTAAAAAAGATCGCATCCCACACCAAGCAAAAATTTAAAATTTTACCCCTTTATTTCATCACAATCCTGAAAGAAAATCAAAATGAAAGGGGACGTGAGATGACTTGCCTCTTCTTCTCTTCTCTTCTTCTCCTCTTCTTCTTACCTCTTCTCCTTTTCTCTTCTCTCCCTCGTTGGTGGATGGAAGAGACTAATGAGGAATGGGGAATGGGATTCTTGAGTCCCCTTTTCCTATTTTCTATTTGTGTGGAAAAGTTGTAACGATACCCTTACAATTTTCTCAAATTAATATTATTTTTTACATTCATCTGCATCAACATCTAGCCGGACCATCAACATCTAGCCCGACCAATGGGCTGAATACCACCAGGAAGACGAAAGCATGCCTAATCATAAATAATACTTATATTATTTTTGTTCAAATTGGGCGAACATTACAAAATACGAATTCAGTGCACAATCAAAAATAAGAATTCAACACACAATCAAGATTTATTCGTGTAAAGTATGAAAATATGCACAATTAAATCTTTTAAGTTATGGTGTTGCCTTTGATCTGCTTCGATTAAAAAAGATTGTAATGTTCTTTTTTGCAAATTCGATTCCAAAAATCCAACCTTACAGTATAGATTGAGTCTTGAATTGATATTTTACATATTCTCCAAATTTCGCGCAAATCCTAAGTTATTTGTTATTTTATCCTAATAGTCAAAAGTTTAGTCTAACATTGAAGCAACTCAAATCCATTTAAACAAAATCAGACAGATTAAGTAAAAAAAGTTTATTCCAGCAAATTAAGGAGCCGCATGCGGTAAAAAAATACAGATGCAGTCAAGGTCTTTACACCCCAGATTATAACCTTTACTTTCGATTACAAAACTCTATGAAACCAGATCTGGACGTGGTGCTATGCATGAAGACGGTGGAACGTACATACAGCAATTGTATACATGTGAAGAACAGTGTAGATTAATTGCATCTGTGATTTGTGGGTCATCATCACCTGTCGATCCCCTCGATCTTGTCCTCGACCTCCTGGTAGAGTTGCCTGAGCCTGTCGAGGTTCTCCTCGGAGGTCTCCCAGTATCCCCTCCCGCTGGCCTCCAGGAAGGTCTGCACCAGCTTCCTGAACGAGTTGGGGTTGGTGCTCATCAGCCTCTTCATCATCTCCTCGTCCTGGATGAACGTCGTGTTCGCCTCCTCGTACACCCAGTTGTCCACCTGCCCCGACGTGGCGCTCCACCCCACCGTGTTCGTCAGCCTCTTCTCTATTTCCCTCACCCCCTCGTACCCGCTCGACATCATCCCCTCGTACCACTTGGGGTTCAGCAGCTTCGTCCTGGCGTCCAGTCTCACCGTCTCCGCGAGCGTCCTCACCTGCGCGTTCGCCGTCGTCGTGTCGGCGATGTACGCATTCGGCTTCTTCCCGTCCTTGCGCAGGGATCCCACCAGCTTCGTCGGGTCGGAGTCGAAGTAGTGGCTCACGTCTGTCAGGGAGATCTCCGACGAATCCAGGTTCTGGAAGGTAGCGTCGGCAGTGCTCAGCGCCATCTCGAAGACACGGCGCTTCTCCGTCATGCCAACGCCGGGGGCATCGCTGTCGAAGGCAAAGGACTTGCGGCTCAGGTACATGTCCTGCAGCTGCTTCTCGTCGTTCCACGACGAGTTCTCCACTGCGAGGTTGACATTGGAGGAGTAGGAGCCGGATGCGTTGGAGAAGATCCGAGTAGCTGCATCTCGCACTGTTGTCCCGAGCTCGGCTGCCTGCTGCAGAGCATGCTTCCGCACGTAGTTCATGTCCTCCGGCTCGTCCAGATCCGCCACCATCTTCACGGCACGATCCAATAAGTTCATCTGCATTTGACATCATACTTGGCGTTAGTTCCAAGAGCAGAATTTTGCGTGGCGTAGATCATAGAATTAGAGAAGCGAATAATATTGTCAGGAGAAATTACCTGATTGATGAAGAGGTCGCGGAAGACGCCAGAGCAATTGACGACGACGTCGATCCTGGGCCTTCCGAGCTCCTCAAGGCTGACGGCTTCGACCCTGTTGACTCTCCCGAAGGTGTCGGCCACAGGGTTGACCCCGAGCATCCATAGTACCTGAGCCAAGGACTCCCCGTAGGTCTTAATGTTGTCCGTGCCCCACAGCACCAGCGCAATGGTCTCCGGGTACTTGCCACCGTTGTCGGTCTTCTGCCTCTCCAGCAGCCTGTCCACCACCACCTTGGCACTCTGCATCGCCGCCGCCGTCGGTATCGCCTGGGGGTCGAGAGCGTGGATGTTCTTCCCCGTCGGCAGCACCTTCGGGTTCCTTATGGGGTCCCCGCCAGGCCCTGGCTCCACGTACTTGCCCTCCAAGGCCTGCTTCAAGCTGCCCAGCTCGTTGTCCTCCACCACCAATTTCAGGCAGTCTCCCAGGAACTCGAACAGAGTCCTGAGCTTGTCCCGGTCAGCTCTCAAGAACTTGGTCTTGGACCAGGTACTGCACCCACGGTTCCACAAGACCGAACCCAAGGATCGAGCTCAGCTTGTCGGCCACATCCACCACCTGCCCCTTCTTGTTCGTCGTTTTCTCCACGAATGCCGTGATGGCGCCGCGGGATGCCTCCGTGATCTGCCGGAGGAGCTCGACGTCCGCGAGGACGCCCTTGTCGCTGCTCCTGTAGACGTCCTCGATGCTCCTCCCGACGGTCTCGGCGAGGATGGACGGGAGGGAGAAGATGCCGTCTTCGGGGCGGTCGAGGGCTGCGATGTTGACGAGGGTAGCGACGGCCTCCATTGCGGAGGGCGGCTCGCCGATGACGTGGAGGCCGCAGGGAAGGAGGCGGGACTCGATCTCCATGATCTTGGAGTAGACCTTGCCGACGACGAGGTCGCGTTGTGCGACGGTGAGGTCCGCGCCTTCCTCGGGGAGGTCGACGTCCTTGTCGAGGTTGCACTGCCTGGCGGTACTTATGATGGAGTTGACGATCTGCGGGCCGCGGCCGGTGTCCTTGAGTGACTGGTAGGAGGAGATGAGCTCGGAGAGCTGTTTGAGGCCCTTGTAGAGGCCAGCATTCTCTGCGGGAGGGTGAGGTAGCTGATGGTGTTGGCGTAGCTGCGGCGCTTGGCGATGGTGGCCTCGGATGGATTGTTGCAGCATAGTAGTAGACGTTGGGGATATTGCCGATGAGGCTGTCCGGGTAGCAGACGTCGCTCATGCCGACCTGCTTCCCGGGCATGAACTCGAGGGAGCCGTGGGTGCCGAAGTGGAGGACGGCGTCGGCCTGGAAGATCTTCTCGACGTAGGAGTAGTAGGCGGCGAAGCCGTGGTGGGGGCTGGCGGACTTGGAGAAGAGCAGGCGCATGGGGTCGCCCTCGTAACCGAAGGTGGGCTGCACGCCGATGAAGACGTTGCCGTAGCGCTTGCCATAGACGAGTAGGTTCTCGCCGTCGGAGTTGAGGTTGCCAGGGGCCTTGCCCCAGCTCTCCTCGAGGAGGGAGGCGTAGGGGGTGAGGGAGTGGTACTCGCGCACGCCCATGCGGTAGGCAACGTTGAGGTTGGGGCTGCTGAACTTGGCCTCCTTGTCGTGGATGACGTCCTCGATGAGGGCCTCGGCGGAGTCCGGGAGGCCCTCCACGTGGTAGCCGTCGTCGCGGAGACCTCTGAGGACGGAGTAGATGGAGGAGAAGACGTTGAGGTACGCCGCCGTGCCGACGTTGCCCTTGTCCGGCGGGAAGCTGAACACTGTGATGGCCAGCTTCTTCTCCGCCTGTCATTTTTCCAGTTTATCAACACTCAGAAGTCGGAGATAAAAATATTCGCCCTCTACCCAATATAAAATAAGATTATTAACATGTAGGGAGATGCTCCGCAGTACCGAAGAGTTTGTCGCAATAGCGCAAACGGTTTGATCTTGATCGAATGGTTCGTACGAATTCTCTATTTTTGTGAGCTATACCATGGAAATTCGTGTAAATCGCTCGATCTTGATCGAGTTATTCGAGCAATTGCAACAAACTCTGCAGTACTGAAGAGGATCGTCTTCCATTAATATAAGCCGAGGATGGTTATATCTTAGAAACTGGATCCTCTGCACAAAGGCCGGATGTAATAAGTGGGCGTCGTGAGCTGCTCGATCAAGATCGAAAATATTCTAATTTCGTGTGTACCACTCGATCTTGATCAGCCCATGACTTGAGGCATATTAACATTTATCTTAATGTTGGTTTTATTTAGGCCCCATAGAAAAACCCATACTCCTCGAAAGCAAAAATTAAAATGAACGCCAAAAGGATGAATGCATTCAATCAGACGAGATCGTGGATCTGGATACATGCCAAATCGAACAACACCATGTGAATAATGAATTTTATAACTCTTTCTCAAACTTCTTAATGTCTAGATGTAAGATAGTGTTCGGGTTATCACAACCTCCCCTGTCGTTATGATACAACTCGTCACTTAATCTCAATAATAATGGCGGATGCATGCTGCATCACTAGATCCCCTCGGGTAACCCTTTGCACTAATAAAGGTAACCCATTCGACACCATTTCTAACATCACAGACTTAAGTTTCTGAGTCATTATTGAGGAAAATTGGCATAGACAATTTGCTGGTTTCGAGCCAATGAATATATTTACAACTACTCAAAATGTTTAAGCTTAAGTTATGAAGTACTAATCTCCCCTCTTGTAATATGGATATAAATTTTGTAAAATTCAAATGTAGTACGGTGTTTGTGGTGTTGTACTTGTAGGGAACGAGATGTTGATGTTGTAGGGTAATTTTGTTGCGCGATTTTTTTGAGTGGATGGTGTGATGCAAGCTAATCCCTACAACTTTATGACTTGATCATATATTTGAACTTGTATTTATCAATTGTCCATCAATCCGAAGCATAGGAATAATTATGCCCTCCAGTAATCGACCTTGAAAAGGCATTATTCGCGAAGAGACAATCCTTCTAACTAGATTCGTAGGGGAAGACAAGCCTTTAATATCTAATATAATCAAGAAAAGCAGTTGAATTAGTGTGCGAAGACTAAGACAACTTGCACCAACCATTATTCCCCAAGATTTTGCCATAACTTGTACTTTATTATACATTTTAAAAAGTCTTAGAATCTAGATTTTGTGAGACTATGTTTAGGGTGTCGCAACATCATCTACTTAATTATATTTGCAACACCATTGTTGCGATATGACTGATCACTTGCTCCCAGTAATATGGATGTTTGTATGCTTGGGATAGCCGCATAATAAATTGTACTTTATTATACCTTTTAATAAGGTTTAGAATCCAGGGTTTGGGGGACTATGTTAAGGGTGTTGCAACATCCACTACTTAATTATATTTGCAACATCATCGTTACGATATGACTGATCACTTACTCCAAATAATATGGATGCTTGTACGCTTGGGATAGCCTTATCCTCGTATCTTTTTATAGGGGAGACTCTATCTCTTGGGTAGTCGATGTACTATTAGATGCAATATGACTCTAATATGATCTATAACGTCCAAACTTAACTTCTTGTATCATTATCAAGGAAATTTGCCTTGACAACTTGTTGAGTTCATGGGTAAGTAGATCAGTTGACAATAATCAAAATACTTAAACTCAAGTTGTTAGTAAAATCCCACTCTCATAACTCACTCTCACACTTCCTGAATATTAGACGTGAAACTACATATGGAGCGTTACCATAACTAAATGGATGTTTCGAGTAAGATCTAAGGCTCTCTTCGATATCCTAATGGAATTTCTAGGGCCAAAGATGAAGTCTAATGTTATTAATGCAAAAAGAAAGGCACTACATGCATATGAAAACCAACCAACTATTTGGATTGTATGTCGATTGAGACCCTTTTTTAAATACTCATGAACTTTGACAGGCTTAAGAGCCAACTGAACTAGAGGTATAACCATTTGTCTATAATACTAAGGTACTCAATCCATGACCAGTAAGGGGTTGTTCGTTTGAGGAATAAGGAGTGACTTCTTATCCCTCCATATCCAATCAACATTTTGGTCATGTACTTAAAATGAGGAATAAGGTTTACCTCAATATTTCTCCATCATAGGCCTCTCCTGCCAAAAATACAAATAACTATCGTTTATCTGATAATCTTATCTAACATAACCTCATTTTCCGTCATGATCCTCTTTTTCTACTGAACAAAGAATAGCAAATAACTACAACTTATTCCTTCTTATCATGTTTGATTACCGGATTACCTCGAGTAAACCCGATCCGTCCCTCTGCATTCTTTGGGATGAAATTCAATCACAAACTAACATCACATCACAATTCTCATTCCAACCCTCCAATACATCCAAACGGCTACTATTCATAGGAGGATACCCCACTCCTTGTCACTCCTACATGGGCCACACCTTTTATCTTTTTTAAAAAAATAAATAAACCATTTTCTCCATTATCAATTCCATAAAAAACAATATATTATACCATCATATCATATAAAAATTATAAACTAGTCTACTTCTACTCACTTTTTCAAACTTCAATACAATCATATCACAACAAACTCACTTCCTAACATACCATCAGTTTTAACCTCTATCCAAACACCAAAATCAAAAAATGGATTACCCTTTACTAGTTTAACCCCCCCTTAACTCGCGTACCAAACACCCTAAGGGTTAGCTGTTTGATGGATTGAGAAATGAGGAAAACTAAAGACAAATTAGAATTAATGGATTATGATTGATAAACACGATCAGTGAACTACAATTTCTGTGAATCGATTTGGAAATGCCATTGTTCTTGTTCTGTTAATTTGACGAATAAGTGATCAGATCATTCTCACATCATTTATTATGTATATGTTTACATTATCAATCCACTCCTTATGGGAAAACTTCACTTATCTTTAATCTCGCATTGTTTCTTATCCAACCATATTTCTTATCTATCACTGTCTCCATTTGAATGGTTTAACGATAAAATAGTGAATCTAAAGGACGTTGAGTTCGGGAATAAATAGGAATAAAGATATGAGTAAAGAGAATAAAGGTTTATCTTTTGTTCGGTTGGAAAGATAAGAATAAAGAGAATAAGGTTAAACTAAGGATAGATAATGTGGAATAAATATATGAATAAAAGTAAAATAAAGTGAAAATGATAGGATATGGATGGTAATAACAGGACTCTTAAAAAAACGCCAAACAAGGAATTGAGCACTTATTACAATGCTTATTCTCCAAAGGGATTTTTTTTACCTGGCAGACCTTATAATCTTTGTCAATTATCTCCACTGCCTTGAAACATCCTAATTCTTCCCTCGATCCAGTAAACTTGCTAACCCCTTGCCCTATAAAACCTATGGTTAACCCCCATCCATTTATCTGTTAAAACTAACGGGATTCCGTTACATCCTTTTATGTTATATCTATTTTATTTATTTAATTTACATTAATAGCCACTCCCTCTCACCCATCTCTTTTTCCCCACCACCCATCATCCACCACCTCCTCGACCTCCGAGGCCCTCATCCTCCTCCACGACTTTTGCCCTCGACCTTCACCTCCAGGTCCTCTGGCACACCCTCCTCTCCCCAACCTCTGCCCTCATGTTTGAACTCCACCTCCCTGATTCCGTCGCATCAGCACATGGGCAGCGCCCACGCACCGCTCAGCCTCGGCAGCAACACCCCGCCAATGCTGGTCCACTACTCAGTGTGTGCCTTCTCACTTTAGATTCTCGCCTCCAGGCAGCGCGTGCTCCGCTCCATACTCGAAGCCGCCAGCACCTCGCTGCTCGAGCACCCCCCCCCCCCCCCCGAGCCTCCCCTGCTCGAAGCCCGCCCCCTGCCGCACCTCCTCCCCTCCCACGGCACCTCCTCCAGCCCAGGTCCCCCACCCACACATACCCGCCGCCTGGAAGCCCCATCTCTTCCAGGTCGAGCACCCCCCCCCCCCCCCCCCAAACCTCCCCCAGCCCAGGTTTAGCGGCAACGCCACGTCTCATCGCGTGCACCTCCTCCAGCCAGGCCAATGCCCTCATCGAGGGAGAAGAGATGGAAGATGCGGTGCAGTTGGGGGGAAACTGTTAGAGGAGAAAGGAGGGAGGATTTTTTTTCTTCTCTTGATTAATTCTAAGCGTCTGATCGTGGATGGATTAGATTAACTCGTTTTTACCTAAAGAAGTTAACTTTAGATATGTCAATTTAACGGTAAGGTTCGTGGGGTAAAACAGAGCAAGTTTACATGATCGAAAGGAGGAATTAGGATATTTCAAAAATCGTAGAGATAATTGACAAAATTATAAAAATATGCCCGATAAAAATCCCTTCTCCAAAAAAATTGTTATTTTTTGGTGATAAAATCCATATCGTGGTGATATTCATATGACCATCATGCGTATCCATTTATGGTTGAACTTAATATGTTCTTTCCAACCAAAATTTCTTCTTGGGACTAGTGGTTGGTTCGATTACCTATGGCGAGAAAAATATGGGACATATAAATAAAAAAAGATTGAAAAGAAGAGATGCACGGACCTTGGTCTTCCTCTTGAGCTCAGCCCAGCGGATGGCCCGCGTGCACAGCTGCTCCACTCGCTTGTGCAGCGCATGTGACTTCCCTGCATCCCACCATCACGTCAGTCGTTACAAACAAAGCATAATAGAGCAGCCAACACACGCAGGCGGAGAGCCTCGACCCCAGGGACACTATAATCTACTCCACCTGTGCGAGCATCCCTGCCGGAGAAGACGATGGGCTCCATGCCACCGTCGAGCTCCGGCAGCGCCACCTGCAGAGCCACCTGTATGGGGTGCAGCCCCAGAGTACTGTTCAACCACTCCTCCGTCGTCTGGAACACCAGGGGCAGCGCTACCAGGTAGGTACGTCGATCTTCCTCAGAGCCTCGATTGCCTTCGGGTGGTCCTGCCTCGCCGGCCCGCCCCACCAGCGCAAACCCTGTCAGCGACACCACCGCGTGCACGAACGGTCTCTTCGTCACCGGATCCACCAGGTACCTCTCGGCCGGTCCGGAGAAGTCCAACCCTCCGGCGAATACCGGGATTACCTTGGCCCCCCTCGCCTCCAGCTCCATTATCACCGCCACGTAGTGCCCGTCGTCCCCGGTGACGATGTGGCTCCTCTGCAGTATCAGACCGATCACGAGGGCGTTCCGGTCCTTCAGCTTCTCGTTGGCGTCCTCCTCGTGTCGTACCAGTTGAGGTACTCCTTCACATCGTCGTACATGGTGGGCGCTAGCGGGTGCCATATGCCGGTGTCGAGGAACAGAACGGGGTCCGCGTAGTCTATCTTCCTGCCCTTGAGGGCCGGCACGTAGGAGCCGGAGATCATCTTGAGGAAGTTCTGGAGGTTCTCCGGGGAGCCACCGAGCCAGAACTGGAGGCTGAGGATGTACAGCCGGGCGTCCTGGGCCTTGTCGCTTGGAAGGTACTTGAGCACCTTGGGGGGGGTCCTCACGAGCTTCAACATGCTGTCAGCGAAGCCTGCTGACTGCTTCTTGCGTTTGAAGAGCTGGAAGAGGGGCTCTTGGACTGCCCGAGCTGCGACATGCTGAAGGAACCCAATTTGTTCAACCTCATCACCTCCGGCATCGAAGGGAAGACGAGGACGGCGTCCATGCGGTCGCGCTCCTTCTCCACGGCCGACTTCACCTTCTGCGCGAGCTCCTCGACGAATATCAGCGAGCCGATGAAGACGTTGGCATCCTCCAGATCCTTGCAGAAGGTGGCGTAGGTCTCCTCGTCGCGGAGCTCCTCCACGAGGTAACCCACCACCTCGAACGAGGCGTGCTGCCGGGCCCTGTTGAGGGCAAGCACGGCCTCAGAGAGGGACGATTGGTACTGAGCCTCGAGGACCACGTAGACGATTTTGACCCTCGGGAGGCCCCTGGCTGTTGTCGGGGACGATGCGGCGGACCTCCGGCTTCGTCTGCGTGAACAGGCCGGTTGCCCGTGGCCACGCAGCGGATGGGGAGGTTGGTGATTTGTCTCTTGGCGTGGTACGTGCGCTTCTTGGAGGTGTGAGAGCGGAGGGACGTGATGATGGGCTTCTGCTCTGCGCCTCTGGAGGAGGAAGGGTGAACGGGGTGGACATTAGAGAGGCCATTGAGGTTGTGGGCGACTTCAGCTACGCTATAGTACGGTAGTAGAATACACAGGCCGCTTTGGGCAGAAGAGTGGCAACAGTGGTAGAGGTGGTGGTGGAGCTTCTTCTTCTTCCTCCTTTGTTGCTGGTGGGGAGTTCTAAGTAGGGAGTGGGGGCTGGGAGAATTGAGGCCATGGGCTTTTCCGTGGCTCTGGTGGTGCGCGAGGAAGCCACGTGGCTGAATGGGTCTTTAATGGGGGAACCCTGTGCGGGGGCTTATCCCTGGAGCGGAACGAGTGGGGGTCGGATTTGGAGAAGGGAAGGGATCGATATCGGGGCGCTCCCATTGGTCAGGGTGGATTGCGAGTGATTTCTTTTGGGGGGTTTGGGGTTTTGGGATATTTTACTAGTATCTCATGGCAACGGGGGTTGTGGTTGGGCATTGGATTTGGGCTGAATATTTGAGGGGTATTGGGAGTTGTGGACTGCTCTATATCCACTAGACTTGCCTATTAAGTGGGCCCTAAATTTATTCCTTCATTTTTTTCACGACCACAGAAAATTTTTATTATAAAAGATTCTCTTTTATCTAATCTTCGTTTATCCTCACAATTAACGGGATTTTTACATCATGATATCTGAAAGATGTTTACGCATGTGAGCAGCTGCGATTATGACTTGCTGGTGAATATGTGATTCATCACTTTAATAAGTTGAAAATAAAGTTTCGTCTCGAGAAATTAAGTTCATTCATATGTTACTATCATAAAATTAAGTTCATGCATTTTATAAATGATTTGCATAAATTAGCATTACATTTTGCATTCATAATCATATATACATGTTCACCTAACTTCAAGTATTTTTAATTAATTTCATGCAATTGACATAAAAATCGACGCCATTGTGTACAAATCACTAACTTTAATCAATGAAAAATTGTAAAAAGGCACTGACTTGTATATATTCACAATAAACCAAAATCTTAATTTCAAGATAAAAAATTGTAAAAACTGATATAACTCTCATACAGTGTTGAATTTCACTCTACTCACTTTTGAATTAATGTACATTCAGTTATCTACAAAATCAAGACCAAATTCAAGAGAATTAGAGTTCACTTGTGAAAATTAGGTTTTGGACCTAGTTATGCATTGTACATATTCATTAATTTTTGATCTATTATTTTATGTACGTATCTCACTCTTTTTTCTTATTTTATTTTTCATTTCTTTATTTCATTTCATGTTTTGACTCATTAAATAAAAATTAAAATTTAAAAAAAATCATAAAATAAAGAAAAAGATGCATTCTGACTTGAGTCCATTAATTAATTCATCTACACATGTTTCTCATTTTGTAATTATTATTAACTCACAAAAATTCAAAAAATATCATTTGAGTCCATTGCATTATTTTACGTCATATTTGAATTTTGCATGCATTTATTTATCTATGAAAAATCAAATAAAACATTATAAACTAATAAGAGATTTTTACACCAATAACCATGAGTAATTCTGTAATAAAAATCATAATCCTGCGTAGTCATGAATTACATGAGAAACCCCAGATTATCACTCTGTCTCAGACTCATAACCTCCATTGGTTTAATATGTTAACTCAACTATATGAGTGAGTTAATCTAACCAATATATGATCTAACGGGTAGGATTAGTCAAAATAAAAATAAAAGGAAAAAATAAACGACAAGCTTACAGGGAGGGTTGCAGATGAGGCGAGAGGGGGGGCTTCGTTGCAGCGACCTGATCTCGGCGAGGGAGGTGTTTCAAGCAAGGATCAACATGTGTGGGGGCAGAGGGACTTCGCACAGTTGGTGGATGCAGGCGACGGGTGGGTGCGTGGGTGGGGGGCTTCGAGTGGATGGGGGTGTGGGGCGGAGGCTTCGCGGAGCTCGTGGGTCACGGAGCTCACGGGTGCAGGCGCCGGGGGGGGGGGGGGGGGGTGAGCTATCAACGACTAGGGTGCTTTGAGTGGATAGGGAGCAGGGGATCGACAGGGCAGTGGAGGGGTCTTTGCAGGAGGGTGGCGGGTGGGTGGGGGGCTTCAAAGGGGCGGAGGCATGGTCACATTCTCAGGGTCGGGGGGGGGGGGGGGGGGGGGGAGCTCGTGAGTGCAGGCGCCGAGGCAGCTGCAGCTGCGATTGGAAGGGTAGGGTTGTAGAGGTGGTCACAGTCGACGGGGGCGCTGACGTGAAGGGGAGGAGGAGGTAGTGCGCGGCCAGGAGATAGAGGGGAATAAAGGCATGTTTTGCAAATAAAATTCAACAATAAGGGGCAGATTTATCTTTTTAACGGAAACCATCACATATAACATGTATACCAAATGGAACACACATGGTTATTCCATGTAAGAGTTAAGCATTACTCAGGGTTCCTCATGTAATTCATGATTATGCAAGGTTATGATTGTTATTGAGGAATTACTCAGGGTTATGAGTGTAAAAATCCCAACTAACAATTGGTATTTTATGTACATAAAATATCATAAAAATCATATCTTGCATAGTTGGGCCAAATTATATTTGAGTCATTCGTGAACATTGTAGTTTCCATTTAGGTGAACAATTTTATTTTGAGCATTTTTGCATTTGAGTTCATTTGTATTTTTAATCTAATTTTCTTTACATTTTCATGCATAGTCAAAGCCGTGGTCAACCATTAGTTCCATGTGTCAGTTTCTGAATGGTCCACCTAAGTCCGTTGGTTAACGCACCCAAGTCATGGTCAAACCCTCTTGTCTTTTTATTTGCATCATATGGATTGTTGGATCAACTCTGATCCAACAGACATTTCTAGTCCTGCCTTCAGCCCATTCCTCCCACTACAAGGCATGTGATGGTCCCCCCACCATTGGATCTTGGTCGATCCAACGGTACTTCTTCTACTTTCCTCTTCGCAACCTTCCCCGTCGTTGAATCGTTCGATCCAATGGCACATGCCTTGCATCCTCGACCTCCAGCTATGTCTCGCTCCACCGAGCTGCTCTTCAATCCCTAGACTCCTCATATCCTCCCAGCAACTTCTGATCGAGATCTCTTGCAGCTACTTCCTCCGATCATTGGCCAAGCTCCAACCACCATGATCTGCTCCTCACTCTTATCTCTTCAACCCATCGGAACCCTAACTGACTCTATCCTCCTGATTTCGTCTCACGAATTATGTCATCTTCCTCATGAGAACCAAGCACCGAAGGAAATGAAGTTCCTAAAGCAATTGGTCCAACATCATCGGTAACGTGACGATAATAGAAGGCTCCACACCCCATACAAGGGACATCCAAGGGTTGGTATGAAGATGTAGACATGTGGTGTAGAGAATAAGGAAGAGTAGTTATGCAAAAATTGTGTTCTTTTAAATAGGGTTAGGGTTTGCTTTTTTTATAACAGATTGGATGTTCATGTATCACATCTGTGTGCACAAGTCAATGATTTAGATTAATTTATATTTTCAAATAAATAGCCTAGACTTTTGTTGCAACAATCTACAATAACAATTAATTAATTAAAGGAAATAAATAATATCAAATATTTTATTTAATAAATTTAATTTCCATTAATCAATTTCATATTGAAATAATAAGAGAAGGAGAGCCTCCTTCCTCATTAGGGGTGGACGACCACCACGAAGTCATTTTCCATGTAGGCATACACTTCATATGAGAAATGCATATCTCTTCTTTTCTTTCCACATGCTTGCAACAACTTTTGTTGCTTGAATTTTCACCAAAAAATTATAAACTATTACGTGACAATTCCAATCATGACATTGATAATTATTAGTCATGTTCATCCAACCAAAGTTAAATGTAAATAACATTTACATTTAATTGTGTAATGTGGATTCACATTAATATATTAATTATGAATCTCATTCACAATTAAAATTTTCTTTGATATTGTAGATCATATCCACATTATCCATATTTATTGTGGATAATGTTATCCGTGTTAATCATATTCATGATAATGAAATCCAATTTAATTATCCAAGATATTTCTCTACATACATGTCTAAATAATGTGGATCATATTGTGATAACTAAATCCAATTTAATTATCCAATTTTTCAATGCTCATATAATAGTGATTACGGAATAATTTTCGAATACCTTCAAGAATTGTGGGCCTTCTCCTCAGATACTTGGAGATAAGGTCAGGGCGATTGTATAGTCCATGTATAGTGACTTGGATAATGAGATCTAATCTCACGTCCAGATCTAGAAGATCGCTCAAAGGTGTCTGATCATGTCAGACAGAATGTACAATCTTCTTATTATGTCCAAATCATATTCAGATCAATGTCCAATATTTGGACTAAGATTGGATAACTAGTCTACTGAGTGGAGTCACTAAAATCCAAACTTGTTTCGTCATTCTCTCATAATGGAAGTGTCATGGTATATAACTGTTTAAGATCACGTCACCTTCGAGTATTCCTAATACCCGTACATCCTGCATACTGGAAGACGTAGAATAAACATGAAGATCTGATCTTGTTTGAGCTGTCTCCTTCAAGGTTTTATCATTATGTTTCTCATTTTATCATTGAAAAGTGGCTATCGATCACATGCTTTACTAAAGCATATATCATGCCAACAAATCTTGTATTGTTACCAAATCAAGATGACTAATGTTGGAAGGGTTTATCCCAATATCTCATTAGAGAGCTCATGTTTTTGGTTCATTTGTGAACCTATATGATCCCTTTAAGAGACTGTATTACCCATATGCCCTCGTATGCACACCAGCTCACTGGTGTATAGAACTTTATTAGGTCATCAACCTAATGGTCTGCCTAATGTACATACTTAGACATATAGTAATACATCTGCCTCCAATCAGAGGATGCATGCCTATACGTGACAACGTACCATATAGGCCTTGGTTATCTCGATCTTGTTAAGTCAACTCTTTGACCTAACTCATGTAATACTTCCGAATCTCTATTTCTACACAGATGACCTACATAATGACATAGATCATATGTCAACCTTTAGAGTAAGGATTGTCATTTTTTTCTCATGCCGGAGATCTCTTGTTAATAATCACTTGATGGTGTGGTTGAGTGCTCAATCTAATTCCTTAGACATTCAACCCTATATTAACCTCGATGATCTAACCTTTAGATCAACAATTGTATGATATTAAGATGACCATGATACATAACCCTAATTATACTAAGGGATATATTATGCAAATAAATAATTTTTCCTTTTAAATTAGGGAGCGAACTTCAACAACTTTTATTTAGTAATAGCTTGTTCGTAAGCTAACATGTCCAACAGTGGACTGGTCATGGAAATTAAAGCTTTATTTATTGACTTGATGGAGACATTAGGAAAGATGCTATATATGTAACATCCTTGCGGTTGACACTCAATGATGACAGATTAGGATATCTCCTAATGATTTATATACTTTGGAAAAACGTCGTATATATTGTAGTGAAAATAGGGCATTTCTCACGCATGCTGGCTGTACTGTCACTCTCCCAAAATACAAAACTTATCTCGGTAAATACTTTTTATGTTTCTGCTGGTCGAAGATTGCAGTTATTGTCTCCAGTGGTCCGCATGGTGATATATACGGGCCACAGTTTAAACCCTGTTATCAATATACAGATAGATCATATTCACTTATAAATGTTTGCCGTGCATTAAATTATGCAACAAGACTAAATATTTCTGCCATTGTTGCTGTAAAATTCACTGCGGAGAATATATGTCGACCACTTATTCTGGACCATCCAATAAGCATCACACATTGAACAAGGGCTCTATTTAAAACGAGGATGAAGAAGGGCTTTATCCACCTTGCAGGCAGAAATAAAAAGGTATTATTCATGCTGAGCTTTAGAAAGTCAAAGGTTTCTTGGAGATGGAATCTTCAAAGAAGAGATGGGTGTTTATCCTCCTCGCTGGTTTTGGGTATGTTCTGCAGCTCTCATTCTAGAGCTGTCCTTGATGTGACCCAACTATCCAAATTTTTTTATTTTTTTTGAAAATATCACCATGTATATTCATCCGGATATCCGTCCTATTTGTCATTCGAATTTCATAAGAAACAGATACTCCTACGGTCTCCATCGAGATGGTGTCGATTTAAAAAATCGTGTTACCGTTAAAAAATGACTGTCTGGATGGAGTCCCTAGGAGTTTCTGTTTCTAACGAAATTCGAATGGCATATAGGAGGGATATAGGAATGAATATACATGGTGATGTTGGCTGCCCCTAGGGGGCAGCTACATATAACCCTGTGTGTATGTATGTATGTATGTATATATATATATATATATATATATATATAGGAAATATTTCAAATGAGGTGCACCTTTCCTGGATGCATGGAAAGCCACGTCAATTTAAGCATTTACTCTATTTATTCTACACATTCTAACTCCTTAAATTTAATATTAAATATTAATATAATATGTATATCATGAAAAATTTATGAAAATATTACTATATTTGACATTAAATGTTTGTTACAATATGGATGATATATTTTACATAATTATATAATCGTCAGTATTTTACAATATGTAGTTTAAATTTACAAAATTGTTACGTAATTTACAAATTTGATAGTGGCTTTCTGAATTTCAGGAAAGACCCACCTCATTAGAAGGGCCCCCTATATATATATATATATATATATATATATATATATATATATATATGAGATATATCCAATAAGGTGTACCTTTCCTGGGTGTAAGGAAAGCCCACCATCCTAACCATCCGCAATCAATCCGATGTAGAAATAATGGATGTGTTAAAAACTTCAAATGACATGAAATTTTAATATAGTCTTTATTTTATAGTATAAATCAAGATCAATGGATTTTATTTATATTTAAATTTAAAAGTTGTGTTTTTTTACTGTAGAAACACACGATTATGTGTGGTTATTGGCACATTTTTTCTTTTTCTCTATATATGCACATACATATATGTACATATATTTACACACACATAAATATATATGTAAGAAAAAAGGAATATGCTTCATGGGATCATACAGCTTACATGCTCTCAGAAGGTAATGTGTTAGGTCTCACTCATCACAGAAGCGTGAAAATCACATCATAGCGATCAAGGTCAACTAGTCATATTAGTTGGCATGGTAGCAGAGAAATAAAAAAAGATGAAACCACATGGTAAGGGAATCTTTCCCATGTCCTAATTCATCTCATGAAATCACGTGTCTTCTTCAGGATCAAGATGCATGAAAGAGAATTGAGTTCCTCGAGCAACAGGTCCACAACATCGATCGCGATCTCCACCACTTAGACAAGGGGATAACCTATGGTTATGGAGGGAGGGAGAGAATTTAATTTATGCAATAATTGTATGTAACTTATGTATATAAAGAGGACTAGAGTTAGCCTCTTTTTATAGCATTTTGGAAGTCCATGGATCCCAATCCATTTGATTTCAATAACCAATTATTTAAATTGATTTGTGTTTCTTTGTAGTTCATAAAAATATAAAAAACCACAAAAAGATAATTTGAAAATTATTTCCAAATTATATCAATTAATTAATAAATAAATCAATTAATAAGCATATTTGAATAAAAGAGCTCTATCCATTTACTATAATTAGGGTGGACATTTACCATGGCTCAAAACCCATGGACATCTACTCTAAATCAAAGTGGAATGAGTCAAATTAATTTACCACTTTATTAATTAATAATAATCACCAAATAATTCCAAATTATTTGTGATAAATACAATTATACCATGACTATTAGGAATTAAATTCTTCAATCCAATATTTAATGTAAATCACATTTACATTAAATTATGAAATGGGAATCAAATTCACATTGACATATAAATTGTGAATCTCATTCACAATTAACTCTCTTCAAGATATTGTGAATCATATCCGCATTATCCATTATTATTGTGCATAGTGTTATCCACAATAATCCTATCCATGATAGTTAAATCCAATTTAATTATCCTGGATGTCTCTATCCATGTTTAATTATCCAATTTTTCCAATGCTTAGATAAAATTCTCATGGAACAATACTCGAACTCTTTCAAGAATTGTGTGCCTTCTCCTCAGATACTTGGAGATAAGGTCAGGTCACTTGTATATGTCATATATAGTCACTTGGATAATGAGCTCAAGGGTGTCTGATCATGTCAGGCATAATAGCACATCTTCTTATTACATCCGAATCATATTCTAATCAATGTCCAACAATTGGATCAAGACCAGATATGCAGTCCACTGAGAGGAGTCATTAAAATTCAAACATGTTTCATCACTCCCTTGAAAATGGAAGTGTAATGGTATACAATCATTTAAGATCACATCACCCTCGAGTATTCCTAACACTCACACATCATGCATACTCAAAGACCGAGTATAATCCCAAAGTTTTGATAACTTCTGAAATGTCTCCTTCGGGGTTTTATCACTAAGTTTTTCATTCTATCATGGGGAGTTAGTATCGATCATATGCTTTTCAAAAAGCATATATAATACATGTTAGCCATGTGAGCTCAAGGTGAACCATCTCTACAATAAAATGTTATTGTAATCTTTGATATATCAATAAAAGTTATTTATTTATTTCAGTCCTTGTTTGAGATTAAATGAATGAATGCACTTATAAGGTCTCTTAGTACAATTAGGATTACATACCATTACCATCTTAATAATCATGCAGCTGTTGATTCAGTGGTTGAATCATAGAGGCTGGTGCTTGGATGATAACTTAAGAGTTAGATTGAGGACTCGTCAAGAACCGTCAAATGATTGTTGAGAGATGATCACCAACATAAGAAAGAGATGACAATTCTTCTCTAAAGGTTGATATATGCCCGATCTCTTGATGTAGGACTTCTAGATAGGAATAGAGATTTTGAGGCGTCGGATAAGTTAGGTCAAAGAGTTGACTTAAAAAGCTCGAGATAACCAAGACCTATGTTATATGCTATCACGCTATAGGCAGCACCCTCCACTGGAAAAATGTGTATTACTATATGTCTAAGTATGTATATTAGGCAAACCATTGAGTTGATGACCTAATCAAGTTCTATACACTGACAAGGTAGTGTGCATACAATGGCATATAAGTAATACGATCTCTCAAAGGGATCATACAAGTTCACTACTAAATTGGAAGATATGAGCTCACTCATGAGATATTAAGACCGATCAAATTCTATGCATGGTCATCTTACTTTGGAAGAATGATAAGAATTTGTAGGTAAGATATATGCTTTTGGAAAGCATTGATGAATCTCCATCTCACCACCTTTATTATATTATTTTGGCCTTAAAAATCATAGCTAATGCACGCAAATAGAAGAGTTTGTACAAAGTAACATTCATTCTTTATTACATTTATTGTGCATAAAATAATGATGTAATGCAGAAATATAACCATGAATAATGGACAAATAGAATGGCTTTACTTTTTCCCATATATATGCTATCCAGATTTTATATCTGGAGCATACCAACTCCAATTAACCCAAGCCCAATTTTAAAGTTCATCATTGTAAAACCTTTAAATTTAGAAATACTTTGAAAGTGGCCGGGGATCTTTTGTGAAAAGTCGATTCTGGGACCCATTTGTACAACAGTTTATAGTTTTTTGTTTCTTTTGTATACATTCCATTTTAACTCCTTTGCTTTTGATTTCAATTTTATTTTGTTAGTTGTATATTCTTATTTCTTTTAAAAATATAAAATCAACTACAAGATATAAAATCAAAAGGATACAAAAATAAGTCTTCTCTATACAAGTAATTTGGCTTGTATTTTATCTTTAGTTCCTTTTTATTTATCTCATAACATTTTAAAATCAACAAAAATATTTTTATAATATGATAGTATTTAACTTTCTTCTGCAGTATTTTAAATAACATTATTTTGAGAAAGTTTTATGATTTGTGTTTTTATTTTGAGGTCTCCTATTATTTATTCAAGCATATTTTCATTTGTAAAATGTCTCTCTTTTTTTTGTGATTGGTCCACATGGACCATGAAGACAAACATTAGAGTCCAAAATTTTTGAATTAGCCTACTCCCATTGGTTGATACAACTTCATCTCATGTGTCCTTCATTTTGGACTCAATCTTTCCACCTTCATCTTCTCTCTTTCTATTTCATGCAAAAATCCACCAACTCTCTTGCACCTTCTTCCACCTAGATTAGCCCACCACTAATAAACATCATCTCCTCCATTCTTCCAAATAAAAAGAGACTCAACTCCCATCTAGAGCTAAGCCAAGCTTTCTTCCTTCTTTGATCGGTGGCATCGAGTAAAAGGGCACGTTGAAGCCACAACATGTCGTTCGTCGAGCTTTAGGTGCGATCCTATGGTCTGCAACCATTGTAACGGAGCTCCGACTCTGTCAAGCCTCTAACCTGTCTTAATTGAGGTCATGACCGGTCTTTATCATTAGAGAAACGACCACCATATATGAATTCCTTCACATGCTATGTTTTCCTTCACTTGATAGGTAATTTTATAGTTAGGTTTTGTTCTTGGTGTGGAGAAGTTTTTCTTGTAATTGCAGTGTAACAACCATTATCTTCAACGTTTGTCCATCCCTTTATCGTGACTCTCACTATCACCATTGCGTGCGCCTCATCTTCTCCGCCTCTCCACATGCAACCTTGCCAACTTCGACCACGCACGGTGGCCGGAAAGCATCTCCTTCTCCTCCTTTTTTGCATAGGAGATAAATCCATTCACAATCATTTTTTTGTGGAATATCATCTTTGTTTTGTGTATCTTAATCTCGGTCCGAGCTCCTTATTCGAGACCATCTTCTCGTTGCAGATCTTTCTACATGCCCATGATGTCGTCGTCCTCGTCATGCACGCACAATCGTCATCAGATTTCAGCCTCCATATCAAGCTGCAATAAAACGTAAGGAAGAAGGGAGTAGGAAGAGGAGGAATAGAAGCCATCGTTGGATGCTTTTCCTTTCCTTCCATCTCAATGATCCATTGGTTGGAGATTTTGCAAAAGAAGTCCCCAAAGATTTAATTTTTGCACATCATTCCTCACATCCTGAAGTGCCACATGGATAAGTTGCAGGATTGCAAGAAGGCACTTCTTTTTTGGTATATTTCAGGGGTTTTTCGACCTTTTTGACCTGCAGTTTCATTCTTACATTTTCATCTGCACTCCTGGACTTAAATACTCATAAATAATTTATCTGAACTTTTTTTGTGAATTTTTTGTTAGAAAGCTTCTTTAAAGATCAACATTATATCCAAATTTCAAGATATTCTGATAAACAGATTATTAATGGTGAATATTTAAATCTAGGGTACTTGTTTGGCGTATTTTGTTAATAACTCTTTGAATATCTGATATCACCTGACCATTTTTGGATATGTTGTAGAAATTTATTAGAAAAAACTTTATCCAACTTTCATCTAAAGATCATATGATGTACGATATGTAGAATTTCTACAATATTTTGAGTAATTAATTTATCTCTGAAGTATCTTTCATCTATTTGAAAATCTAAAAATATGATAATGTGCCCCTGATATTGTTCTATAATCGGATATTTTTTTATATTTTTATCATGTTCGTTACATAGTGAAATAAATCAAAAATATGATTTCAGCCTTCCTGCTATCTTTTATATTTAGTATATTTAGTACATCTCAAAAAGATACCAAAAAATAATGTAGTTTTCTCTCATCTATATCTATACCCTATTCAAAGTGCATTCAATGATATTAGGTCTAGAGTCAAAAACTCAAAAACACTTCAAAACATGCAAAAATCACTAAAATTTGAAATAGTGTCAAAAATCCAAAAACAAAATCATGTTTTCTTTTATATAATATTGTCTATATAGGAAAAATATATGTATAACTTTAGGACTTCATTTTTTATTTATTGATAGTATTTTTTTAGTGTTATATTTGCCTTCTTTTTCCAAGTATAGAATTGCATGTTTTATATTATTACTTGCATTTTCTTATTTCTAAAAATTTCTAAAAACATTTGCAGAATTAATTAAAACACCAAAAAGATTTATTCTCTTTATTTTAGCTTTATTTGATCTATTTTAATAATCTAAAAATATTTTCTATATTTCTTTTATTTATATCTCTCTCTTATTATCTAAATATCTATATATACATGTCATTATTCTTTATATTATTATTACTATAATTTTATTTATAAATATAAAATTACAAAAATATTTACATATTTAAAAATCAAATAAAAAAGCAAAAATAAAAACCCACACAAAAACACTTTGACAAGAAGAAGAACACAAATTCGTGCATTATTGCCAAATCTATCTAGTTTGCTCCATATGCTCGACACTCTACATACTTACACCTATACACATCTTTTGTAAAGTTATAATAAATATTAACTCAACATATTTTGCTTTTCATTACTTAATTCTTATTGTGGGTTAATTATTGATTTTCTAGGATTTCTTGCTCGGTCGCCTCGATGACATTGTTCACACCTTGTGTGGAACATCTAACCGTTGAAAAATCCTAATTATCAAGCATATGATTGATACTAACTCCTGATGACTAAATGAGAAACTTAATGATAAAACCTTGAGGAAGACAGTTTAAATATGATCTAAAACTTCGATTTATTTTAGGTCTTCTAGAATGCAAGATATATGGGTATTAAGAATACTCAAGAGTGATATGATTATAAACAATTGTATAACCATGACACTTCCATTCTAAAAGAGTAATGAAATAAACTTATATTTTAGTGATTCCTTTCAGTAGATTAGTCATCTTAGTCCAAATGTTTTTCATTGATCTGGATGTGATTCAGATGCAATGAGAAGATTAGATTTACCATTTGATTTAATCAAACATCTTTAAGAGGTCATTGAGATAAAGTTTTGAGATATGATCTCAATATCCAAGTTGTTATACATGGAGTAACAATCGCATGTCCTTATCTCCAAGCATCCACAGAGAGAGCACATTATTCTTGAAAGAGTTCAAGAATGATTCCATTGTTGATGATGTATATGAGCATTGGGAAATTTACGATTAAATGTGATTTAGTTAACATGAATATTATGAATATGATTCATATTATTTGGACACATGAGAATAATCATCTAAGATAATTAAATATGATTTAATTATCAGAGATATGATTAATGTGGATAATTCTATATATAATGATCATATATATTATAAATTTGATTTACTATCACCAACAACCAAGGTGAAGTCGTGCATGTGATGGAGAAGCCAGCCTCCACAACCGAACCAACACCAGCTGAAGGAGACAAGACTGCACCATTTTTTAGTTCACAACATGTAGATGATTTTTTGCATTTTTACCATCTACCTATACATCAAGATGTGGCTATACATCAAGATGTGGACACAATGTTACAACCAATATTTTCTTCAGATGTAAATATTCCTTTCCACGAGCAAGTAAATAAAAAATAGTAAAACAATTGAAATTACTTTGTATGATCCTAAGATTGTCCAAATTTTGCAAAACTTGATTATTGAAATGATGATGTTGAAAGACATGGAGTATATGCCGGAATTAAAACGAGGACTCAAAGAGCCATGTACAATAAAGTGTCTGAGTTGCAAGAAGAGGAAATCTGATATACACGTCTAGATCATACCTACAGTAAACGCCATCAGCAATCTCCCGCATAAACAGAAAGACGAGGGAGCACCTCTCATTAGAAGTCAACTTTTTGACCAAGAGTTCGAGCAAACATTGCTCGACAGTGGATCCTCGATCAATTTATTAACTTCTTCCATGCTTAAGGAATTTGGAGTAGGACTGCTCAGGCTTACAAAAATGATTCAGCAGTTTGCAAAAAGATCAGTTAAGCGGCCCAAGGGCATGTTAGAGGACGTCATCGTCACCGTCCAAGTGATGCAGTTCCCTGTGGATTTCATTATCCTTGATATGGACACCTATGCACCTCTGCTCCACACACCAATCATCCCCGATCGACCATTCCTTCGAACAACCAAGGCAGTGGTAGACTATGGCATTGGAGAAATTACATTCCGCTTCAGCAATGACAAAGTGTTGATTGAGACAATCTTGGAACTAAAACTAGCTAACGTAGAAGGGCATCTGCTACGAGAGTGTTTGATCCAAATAGTAAAGAAGACTGTGATTTCTGACAGAAGTCCAAGATATAAATTTTCATATGGATAACATTGATACACAAGCATTCCTCTCTCCCGAGGAAGGATTGGAAAGTGAAGTTGAATTTCCCGATGTCTTTGAGTCTGAGAATTTGCTGATGATCAGTCTGAGATTTTTGAACAATCATCCTCCTATGAGAAGAATGAAATAGTTATATATGTGTGTGTATGTGTGTATGACATTCTGAATTCCGAGTTGAATGTGTAGTGGTGGACATCATACATATGAAAGTGCTAACACATATAGTCATCACTAAAGCCACCACTGAAGTCTCTCCCACACCACCAGAGCTCAAACCTTTGCCCTCCAATATGAAGTGCGTCTTCCTGGAGGGTGAACACAACATGTATCTGATCATTATCAATGCTTATTTGACAGAAGGCCAAGAATCTTGTCTCATGGAAGTTCTTGAACGAAACCGCAAGATAATATGCTGGAAGATATCGGATCTCCATGAGATTAACCCATCGTTGTGATCGCATCACATTTACCTGGACGAAGACAACAAGCCTTCCCATTATTTCCAACCTTCGGGAGGTTGTGATGAAAGAAATTCAGAAATAGTGTGATGTGGGATTCATATATCCCATATCCTACTCCAAGTGGGTGAGTCCCCTGCACATAGGGCCTATGAAGTCTAGGATCACCATTGCAATTGATGACAAAGGAGAGGAGATTCTGACTAGAGTACCGACATCCTGGTGAGTCTGTGAGGATTACATATTTCTCAACCTCACCACCAAGAAGGATCATTTTCCATTACCCTTCATCGACCAGATTCTCGAGAGGTCGGCCATAAAGGAATATTTATGCTTCTTGGATGATTACTTTGGATATGACCAAGTTACGATCACATATGAATACCAAGAGAAGACAACATTCACATGTCCATTGTTGGACATGGGAGCCCACGACGAGCCATTATGCAATAAATGTTATTGCAAATATCATTCCCTGATCTGAAGTGAAGAATAACTAATTTGCATAATAAGTCCCTTAGTACAATTAGGGTTATGTACCATGACTGTCTTATTGATCATATAGTTGTTGGTTCAATTATTGAATCATAGAGGCTGGTGCTTGGATGAATATCTAAATAGTTAGATTGAGGACTCATCAAGCACCGTCAAATGATTGTTAAGAGATGATCTCCAGCCTGAGTAGGAGATGACAATCCTTTATCATTTGGATGATATGTGACCAACCACTTGATGAAGGTCCTCTACATGGGAATAGAGATTCAGAGGTGTCAGATTAATTAGGTCAAAGAGTTGACTTAACGAGATCGAGAAAACCAACGACCTATGTCGTATGCTGTCATGTTATAGGCATGCATCCTCTGACCAGAGACAGGTGTATTATTATATGTCTGAGTATGTACATTTGGCAGACCAATAGGTTTATGACCTAATCAAAGTCTATACACCGGCGTGCTAGTGTGCATGCAAGGGCATAGAGTAATACGATCTCTAAAAGGGATCATATAGGTTCATTGCTAAACCAGAAGACATGAGTCATTCATGATATATTGGGAAGAATCAAATTTCACATATGATCATCTCACTTTGGAAGCTTGAGTGAATTTGTAAGGTTTGATATATGTTTTGGAAAGTATATGATCAACCCCTAGGTATGATATATGCTTTTGGAAAGTATATGATCGATATCGACTCCCAATGATCGAATGAGAACCTTAATGATAAAATTATGAAGGAGACAGTCTAAAAGAGATCTAAAATTTCGAATTTGTTCTGGGTCTTCTAGTATGCAGGATGTACAGGTATTAGGAATGCATGAGGGTGATGTGATCATAAACGATTGTATAACCATGACGCTTCCATTCTGAGGGAGTGATGAAACATGTCTGGATTTTAGTGACTCCTCTCATAAAGAAGTAATCTGATCTTGGTCCAAATGTTGGACATTCTGAATGTGATTTAGATGTAATGAGAATATTAGATTTACGGTCTTGATTTAATCAAGCATCTATGGGAGGCACGCAAGATATGGATTTGAGATATGATCTCAATATCCAAGTCACTATACGTGGAACAATACGATCGTCTTGTCCTTATCTCCAAGTATCCGCGGAGAAAGCGCATTATCCTGAAGGAGCTCATGGATAATTTCATTGTTGAGATATATTTATCTGAGAATTAAGATATTGATAATTAAATGTGATTTAATTATCATGAGTAATATGAATTTTATTCATATTATTAGGAGAGTTATTTGAGATAATTAGATGCGATTTAATTATCAAAGATGTGAATAATGCGAATGTGATTCATATTATTTCGGTACATGATAATATAGATCCAAGATGATTAAATATGATTTAATTATCATGGATATGAATAATGTGGATAGTACTATCCATATTATTCAGGGATATTATATATGTGATTTATAATATATTAAAGAGAGCATATTATGATTTATATTTGTTAATTAATTATTGATGTGAATTGGATTCATATTAAATGATTAATTGAAAATATAATTACATTTTGTTTTGGGTTGTGAATGAGATTGACATAATTTCAATGGCATCGTTGATATTTTCCACAAGATAATTTAGAATTATTTTTTTGTGAAAATATTTTCGATAAGAGATTAAAGAGATATCAGGAGATAATGAGATCCCATGATAATTAGAGGATATTGACCAAATCCACTCAAGAGGACTGGACGGCTATAACTCTCCTTGTGGAGAAGAGTAGCTGTCCCCCTTTCTTAGGGGATTGGTTTAGTCTCCCCATTATCTCTTCTCTAGTCAAAAGTGATTTGAATTGAAATCAATTTTATTGGTTTATCAATGTAAATTAATTTAAATTAAATCACTTGATGTTGTGTTTTTACAACAACGTCTTAGCCATTGAAAGACACACAAATCAATCTCACCCATTGATTGTGTGTTATCCATGGATTGGGATCCATGGACTCCCAAAATCCTTTATAAGAAGAGGCAATCCTTGCTCTTAGAGTAATAAGTTCATGACAACGACATATGCTCTCTTCCTCTCTTTCTCTCTCTCTCTCTAACTCTCCCTCTTGTAGCCATCCACCATGGACCCCTTGAAAGAGCCGCCATCGTCGCAGCATCGTCGTTACGCTGCCGGAGTATTTGCTCATGGATCTCTGTCTCCTTTGATGCACCTCGCTCGTGAAGAAGACATCGGATCTCGAGTAACGAGATTAGGAGGTTGAACGCTTGGATCATCAACATGGATTGCGAGAAGGATACGTCTCATCAACACGCTCGCAAGCTCCTTCATCGGATTGGACTTGAGATAGGAGGTCTCTTAGTTTAGAGACTTGATCGCAACCACGCTTCAAGAGGTAAACCTTATACCTAATTGTGGTTTAGATGAAACGATCCGAGAAAGGTTCTTGGATCATGTGATTTCATCACATTAAAATTTTTAAATTCCGTTGCATCGAGAAACTAGTGCGACTAGTCGCTCCCGATCGCATATGATGCAATCATCATGCTTCCGTGATGCGATTGAGGATCTCCCCATATCCTTCATCCATTTGCGACGTACATCTTTTGACGGATGTCGTTCGGGCTGTATAACATCCCGATACATTTCAGAGATGTATGTTGGTCGTATTTGCAGACATGGTGGGCAATTTTCTTGAGATTTTAATGAACAATTTTTCGATCTACGGGGACTCATTTGATCAATTTTTGAACTATATCGACCGATTTCTATGGAGGTGTTGTGAAGTGAACCTCATGCTCTCGTGGGAGAAGAGCAATTTCATTGTAATTGAAGGGATCATGCTGGGTCATGCGGTATCAAAATGTGGCAAGGTAGTGGAGCTAGCTAAGATGGAAGTGATTTCTAAACTTGATCCACCAACTAATTTTAAATAGGTCGGATCACTTCAGGGACATGTCGATTTCTACTGACGGTTTATCAAAGACTTTAGCAAGACTGCCCTACCATTGATAGAATCGTTAGGCAAGGAGATAGATTTTATTGTGGATGATCGTGTCTATGATCCTTCAACCATTTGAAAGACATGATCACGCATGCTCCTTTTATGCAACCACCTAATTTGTCTCTATCTTTTGATATCATGACAAACTCATCTAATTTCGCAATCGCCATTGTTCTAATACAATTACGAGATGGGATTCCATTTACTAGTCATTACACAAGTAGAAACTTGGATGAAGCCCAAAAGAATTATATGGTGATAGAGAAAGAGCTACTAGAAGTAGTGTTTGCCCTATAAAAGTTCAAATCACATACCTCGGATCAAGGGTGATAATCTACACTGACCATTCTGCCATCAAATACCTTCGAAGCAAGAAAGATGTCAAACCTCATCTAAGTTGTTGGATCCTTCTACTTAAAGTGTTTGAATTGGAAATTCGCGTCAAACCAAGCACCAAAAATGTGGTGGCATGTCATCTTTCTAGAATTGTCAATGTAGAGCCTCCTGAGCAAAGTTCAATTCCAATCACAGAGACCTTCGCGGATGAAGCAGTCTTCTCTATATCCTCTTCCCCTAATATGCAGATATTGTAAATTATCTTGTCTCCAAGAAGACTCCGCCAAACTGGTCAAAGATCAAACTAGACAAATTCTTGACTGACATTCATTTTTACTAGTGGGAAGAACCACATCTATTCCTAGAGGGCACAGACTGCATCTGAAGAAGGTGTATACCTCAAGAGGAGATCATGGGTGTCCTATCCACTGTCACAAGCTAGAAGCCGGTGGACAACATGCTGGAAAGAGAATGGCGTTAAAAGTTGTACATCGTGTCCTTTAGTAGCCAACATTATTCTAGGATGTAGATAATTACGTGAAGAAGTGTGCTGATTGTCGGCGAATGGCTGAAAACATCAGCATGCATGATACAATGCCTCTGAAGTACATTCAGATATTAGACATCTTCAACGCATGGGGCATTGACTTCATGGGACCATTCCCTAAAAGCCGGTAATTTGAGTACATCTTGCGCACCATTGATTATGCCAGTAGATGGGTGGAGAAAATCCCTGCCCGAACTGCAGACAACCGCACAGTATGTTGCTTCTTGAAAGAAACCATCATTTTGCTTTGGAATTCCAAAAATTCTAATTGTTGATGGGGATACACTTCATCAACAAGGAGTTCAAGAAGTTGACCAAAGAGTACGACATTGAACATCATGTTGCTACATCATACCACCTGCAATCCAATGACTTGGTTGAATGTTCTAGTTGGGAGATCAAAACAATACTGCATAAGCTTGTACATCCAGATCGTAAGAATTGGTCACAACTGCTTGATTCAGTTCTTTAGGCTTACCTCACAGCATACAAGTCTCTACTCGGCATGTCTCCCTACCTCCTTGTCTGTGGTAAGCATTGCCACCTGCTGTGTAATTAATTCACAAATCCTAATGGGTATTAAAGATGTGCAACCTTGATTCCGAATGAGGAGGAAAGAACAGAAAAGTTGATCTGAATAGATTGCTTTAGTTTCAAGACTACACATACGATAACATCCTGATGAACAAAGATAAAGTCAAGAGATGGTACAATAAACACATCCGAAGGAAGACTTTCGAACCTGGACATTGGGTGTGGTTATTTATTGCAAAGTTAAAGATTTTTCCAGGAAAGCTGAAGAGCAAATGGACATGATCATTCATTGTGAAGATTGTGCGTGACAACGAAAGTCTACTCAGTTCAGAATTGTCACCCGACGCTCAACCCTATGTAGTCAACAAATAGTTGCTGAAGCCATATTTAGAGCATGACACATTCTTGTCTGTTGTTGACTCAATCGAAGTGGTATTCCAAGATGAGTTCACAAATGCAAATGCGTCTAACATCTGAGCTGAAAATCGTAAAAAAGATTTTTGTTTTCTTATTTTCTTCTTTTCGTTTCATTTTTATATTTCTTCTGAAAAGGTGTTCACCCCTTTCGTCATTGTTATACTTAGGACGTACTTTGTCCTAAGTAGGGGGTGAGCACCTCGAGTTATACATTTATTGATCCCTCACAAGTCCCTCCAACTCTTGATATTTTGTCTATACTTAGGGATAATTTACACTAAGTATAGGGGGATAGGTCAAGCCGATGATTTCATATATTCCCACCCTTGACCCTCCCATCCTTGTGAATAGCCTGCTATACTTAGGATTATTTCATCCTAAGTATAGGGAAGACGATCAACTTCTCATCCATTCTTTAGTCATTGTAGTATAGATTTTTCTATACTTAATGTGAGCTATGTCTTCCTTTTTTCTCTTAGATCTATGAGGACATATCTCAAGCTAATTATAGGAGAGTCGTACATATTATATACATACTTTATCCATAACTCGTACTTTCGTATATTCAATAATATGGCTAATTGATAAAGTACACATTAATTCTTTGGAAACACTTGTAATAAACATATTCATAATGTTTTGCAAGATGTTTGAAAACTTTTTGGAAAATCCATTTCAAAAAATCTTTTAAAAATTGATTGGAAAATATTTTGTAAAATATTTTAAAACCTTTGTAAAATATTTTACTTATAAAAAATATTTTATTTGTTTGAAAAAAATAAGTTGAAAATCTATTTCCGGATGATTCGATAAATGGTTGCAAAAAAATGTTTGAAAAATCTATAAATACTATTTGAAAAATATATGCGAAATGATTTTCAAAGTTTGTAAATGTTTGTAAAAATGATTGTCAAAATTAGTTGCAAAAATACGTTTTCAAAATATTTGCAAAAATATTTTCAAAATATTTTGATATTATTTTGTAAATAACAACCCAAATAAGAGCCTTATAACATGGTATAAAACGTGTATCTAAAACCTCTTGTAAATATAGATTCATTCATATTAATTGTACATATTTATTTCACTAATATTATTCAAAAAATCCCTAAAATTTGAAAAAAAATAAAAATCTCAAAACTTTTTAAAAATATTTTCAAAAACCTGCATTGAAAATTGCAAAACTTTTTCAAAAATCCCATCAAAAATTCAAAATCAGAAAATTGTATCATAAAAAATATTTTCTTTTCATTGTATATAGCATTGGCATTTTTCTGATTGATGTTGATAATTGAGCTAGTCGAAGTAAAGTTCGATGATTGGAACTTGGTTGGACCTTAATCCATCTAATCACAAGAACCTTATATGAACTGAAAATGAAATGCTCCGGGTCTGCTAGACTTAATTCGTTGGGACCACAGAACTTGGTTTAGTGTCGTCTTGTCTGCTTAAGTAGAATTTTTTGGAACACACATGAATCTTGTCGATGGTGACCTAACTTGCACACCTGCACCTAACACTTTACTCGCCTCAGCTAAACTGGTAGAGGGCAAGATTTACCGACATGAGACACACGCGGAATGGAAACATCGGAAGTTGCACATTTATGGCCATTGTACCCCATCCCAGTCCAGTCGCGAAGAGGAAAAATGATAGAAGTTTGTTGGTTGCAATAATGCTTCAAAGAGAGGGATGGTCTACTGACTCAAGAGGAAAAAGTCTTAATGTAAATGTTGTTGTATATAGTATTAAAAAATACATATTTAAAAACTTCAAAAAGAATAGACGGGTAAAATTACAAGAAAAATCATTTCCCGTCGGAGTATGTATATAGTCAATAATCAATCTTGAGCTTCAAAGTCAAATCCATGTAAGCTTGCAGCCAAATGACTTGGCAAAACTGGTCATGCATCCTAGGATAGGTAGCTACATTGGTTACCATCCATTCTCCTCTCCACCTCCTCTTCTTGAGATTGTTGTACTCAAACTTAGAAGAGAATACTGATGAATCTACATTTCATCATCTTTATTCATTTATTTTAGCTTTAAATCCCTTATAAAACACCTGTATATATCAATAAATCCATCTTCTTACCAACCAGCTTCTTGTGTAAGTATTGTATATTTTAACCTAAAATAATTAAATAAATAAAGAAAAAAATAAATAAAAGACTATATATGTGTAATATATACAGGGTGAATCAAACCCCAAGAGAAAATGAAGGCTTGACCTGACCGACAAGGAATAAAGTATGTGGAGATAAGGCCTCAAATCTAGAAAATACTTGACACATATATGTATTCCTCATTTGTTTACTATCGTCTATATAACACTATCATAGTTATTTATTCATAACTAAATCCCTTGTAAATAAAATTAATTCCTTCTTGAAAATTTTGCATAAACCCTCTTGTAAATAAAAAAATGTCGTAAAAATATGTAAATATTGTGTAAATAATATTACTCTTCAAAAGCTACAAAATACAAACTTCCAAGATCAATATTTCCTTCACATGAACTCCAAATTAAGCAAAGTCACTTTCATTGTACTCCAAATTAAATCATCTTTAAAATGGAGGTGATTACGTAAAACTGTGAGTTAAAGAGTAAAATGTGACCAATTGGGGTATAATTGTATATACTATGTATATTATTTAGTACATTGTTTTTATTATGTGTATTTGTGAATATTGTTTTCTATTACTTGAAAAATATTGTATTTAACTTTTATAAAATATAAATAAAAATAGCAAAATCAAAATTAACAAAAATAAAATCTTATTTATTGTTTATGTATCACCATGTATATATTGCACATACGCATGTTTAATTAACCTATTAAATGAACTCTTAAAATCAAATAAAAATATCGTTAAAATCTTTGTAAAATCTTGTAAATAAATAAATTATTTAATTATATATATATGTATGTATGTAAAAAACACCTTGTATTTATTTTGACGCTTGTAATTATGTTGTTTAATAAATAAAAAATCATTGAAAATAACTTTAGTTTATTCTTAACATTTTTTTTACATTTATTAATTTAAATAATGCATTTTATATTTTTATTGAATCATTTAACATTTATTGTATTTGTGTCGTGTAGCCTTTTTTGGTCGTATTCCAAGCATGCTCTGATTGGCCACACCTGGGTCTGTTGACCCGGATCAACTCCTCATATGCACCTCTTCTCTCATTGCTCTTGTCACTACCGTTACTTCACCAATTTCCCCACGCCCCTCGATCCATAACCTCCTTCGTTCCCTTATCTGATTCCTTCACCCATTCAATTCTCACTCACACCGGCATACCCGATCCATCCATCACTCCATAGATTGCTTTCGTTTTCAAATTCAAATGCCACTTAAGCCACACCTATAAATACCAACTTCTTACCTCTGGTGAGTCAAAAATCCATATTTGGCCCCATTTCACCCGAGATAGAGTGACAGAGGAGAGTATTCAGTGACAGAGAAAATATCCTCCTATCAGGAGCGTAAGAAGTAGCGCCTAAGGTCGTGATTCGATCACTCGCTAGAGTCCTCCACTGCGAGTTTCTGCCTCACTGCCTTCAGTCGCAGATCTAGGCATCTTCATTTTTCTATCCATGTTCTTATCCGTAGGTAACATATGTAGTGTTTCTTCGATTCAATCTTTATTATTTCACACTAATTTCATTTGAATCCTTGATATCAGACTTATACTTTCCACCTCCGATCTGCATGATCGGAGGTCCTCTGGTAAATGTTCAACCTCTTCGACCATGCTTACAATGATGCCATTTTATTGAACAGAAGTCTAAGGGGTTTTATTTGTAACGAATTATTAACACATGTTGTCGCTACCCAAAGAAGCCTTAAACAAAAATTTATCCTCAAGAAAAAATAAATACAAAAGTATTGCAAGAGAGAATGCTATTTAATTTACATGTGTAGCAAATAGGATCGAACTCAAGGAGGCTACAAAAATCCCGAGGGTTTTTCTAATAATTGAAATAAAAAAACACAAAGAATAAAGGAATTCCTAAGTCAAACTATCTTTGGTTTTTGTATTTTAGAATTTTGTACGTTTTAGGTATTTTATTTCATTATTTTTTATTTGAGTTTTTTTTATTTTTATATTCTTTTTTTTATATATTTTACAAAAGATTTTTTAAATTTAATTTTAAAAACAAGAAAAGATTAAAGAAAAAGAAATGAACAATTGAAGACAAAGCACTCTTTTTGAATGTTTCAATTATAGCAAATAAATATACCGAAAATTAGGCAAAAAGTATTTAAGGGTTTTCAACTTTTTATTACATTTTTATGAAATTTCCACAATTTTTCTCAAACTTTAAAGGCCTTAAATAAATAAAAAACAACGACTAAAGTAGACAAAAAATGCGAATAATTTTGGATTTTCAAATATCAAATAATGTCAAAAATTTATGAAAAAATATAGAATGAAAGATGAATTTTTATATTTTCTAAAAATCAATTTTATGATTTTTAAAATTTTTAATTAATTTTATATGATTTTTATTTTTTATTGTTTTGTACTTTTTATGGTTTTTATAGATGATAAATATGCAAAAATGATACCGTAATTAAAATAAATCATAACTAGCACGTATGAATTTTTAGAATTTTTGGAGGAGTTTTTATTTTTTTAATGATTTTTAAATTCAAACATATCGTTTTATGCCATTTTTGAGCTTTAATAAATAATAAAATTTGTGAAAATGAAATATGGAAATTATGGATGCGAGATGAATGCAATAGGATCATACATGCATTTTTGCATAATTTTGGAATGTGTTTTGATAATTTTTATTCAATTTTGAAGATGCAATTAAATATGCAGTCTAACATGGGATAATATGCAATTAATTAATGTTTACAAACTGAAGCACGTCAAGGCCGTATGACACTATGTCATTTAATGGTACAATTATGCCTTTACCCTTGTCATTTACTTTATTTGCGAATAAGCCCCAAAGCGACACGTGTTTGTATTTCCTTTATTTGAAAATTGCACTTTTATTCATCACATTCGTTTTATTACAGTGTCATTTTAGCATATTTATCATCTATAAAAATCATACAGGGTACAAAACAATCAATAACATTAAAAATTCATATAAAGTCAGTTAAAAATCCAAAAAATCATAAATTACTTTCTAGAAAATATAAAAATTCATCTTTCATTTTATATAATTTTCATCAATTTTTGACATTATCAAATGCTTGAAATTACCAAAAATATTCGCATTAGTTTTTGTCTATTTAATTTGTTGTTTTTTATTTAAGGGCTTTGATACATGGTAAAATATTATTGAAATTCTTAAAAACATAAGAAAAAGTTGAAAACCCAAAACTATTTTTTCCTAATTTTCAGTATATATATTCTATAATTGAAAAATCAAAAGGAGTGCTTTGTCTTCAATTGTTCATTTCTTTTTCTTTTATCTTTTCATTATTTTTAAAATTAAATTAAAAAATATTTTATAAAATTTAAATAAAAATAATAAACAATAAATAATAAAATAAAGCCCTAAAAAGTACAAAATTCTAAAATGAAAAAACTAAGCATAGTTTGACTTAGGAATTCCTTTATTCTTTGCATTGATTTATTTCAATTATTAGAACAACCTTCAAGATTTTTATAGCCTCCATATGTTCGATCCTGTTTGCTATACATGTAAATTAAATAACATTTTATCTTTCTATACTTTTGTATTTATTTTTTCTCGAGGATAAATAATTTATGTTTGATGCTTCTTTGGTTTGCATTGGCATGTGTTAATAATTCATTACAAATAGAAACCCATATATTTCTGTTCAACAAATACCCTGCTTCTTGAGGAAAGAGTTGCTGGATTGGAGAATTAGGGTCACCAAGTTGGAGAAGACTGACTTTTACCGCTTCAACAAAGAGGAGCTACATATCACTGACACCGTACAAAGATAGATTCATAGTAATAAGGGACTGCGTATCACATCGACTTATTTTGATCGGGTTATTGAGGAAACTTGGGTAGAGTCTTGTGGGTCTTATAAGTTGTTGTGTTTCAAATCCGTTTCCTAATAAGGTTTCGACCAAAGCTAACTTCCAATGGTCCGACCGAGCTCCAAACTTTGATTTTCATGAAGACAAGTTTGAAAACTAAAATCAATCCAAGTTCTTTTATTTTCTTTTCTTTATTTTCTGCCCTTATAGACATAAGTGTTTGCTAGGGACTAGCAACGGCAAGTATATGGAGTGATGAATTTCTATTTTAACAC
Organism: Ottelia alismoides; assembly: GCA_037367405.1. Classification (NCBI taxonomy): domain Eukaryota; kingdom Viridiplantae; phylum Streptophyta; class Magnoliopsida; order Alismatales; family Hydrocharitaceae; genus Ottelia; species Ottelia alismoides. The sequence goes on from JAZKJV010000881.1 coordinate 228,213, forward strand.
CTTTATTCTTTCATTTTGACCTTTAAACCCAACTAAATGCATGTAAATAACATTATTTTGTGTAAAATAACACATATAATTTATTATGTAAATACTATATGAAATGATGCTTTTAAAGCTAAAATAAAAGAATAAAGAAAAGGAAAGAAAAGAAAAATAAATGAAATACCATAGGTATTGAATGACTCTAAACCCTGAGACCTAGGCATCGTGATGACTGGGTTGGCAAGGAATAAATTAGAGGGAGATAAGTGTCAATAAATACAAAAAAATTTAATTTCTAATTCTTCAATATGTCTAATTTGGTACCTATTGTATTCTTTATTATTTATACATCAAGTCAATAAATTTTGTACATGAAATTTGTAGATAAAAATATATAGAAAATAAAAAATTATTTCACGCAGAAAATAATGCATATTGTGCTTTCTACATTTAAAATAAAAATCCAAAATCCAAACTTCCCAAACCAGCATCTCTCCCATATGAACTCAAAATTGACCAAAATCACTTTAATTATATATAACTTTTTATTAGCTATTTAGTGAAGGTTGTTTCATTCAATTTGGAGTTAAGATGCAAAAGTTAGGATTTGGACCCATGTTGTACCCTATACCTAAATATTTATTTTATTTATTCTTTATATTTTTATGATTTTATATTTTTATAATTCTATAAATATTATTTATAACACATGTACATAAATTGAATAAAATAAAACAATTAAAAATTCTCTAAAATAAATTAGTATACATAAATACATACGCATATATATATAATAAACATATATATTTATTTGAGTTGCATAATACTTCAGAAAAATACAATAATATATATATATATTTAAAAAGTTATGAATATATAAAATGATTATATTAAATAATAAAATCTAAAATACAAAATAAAAACAAAATACAATAAATATGTAAATATACTTTAAAATGTACATGTAGAAAGTAACATATAACAAATAAACTTGTAAACATAATAAAAATTGGATTAAAATGCTATATAAAATAATAAACAGTTTTCATATTCTAACCAAAAATCAAATAAATCATTCAATATTTTATTTTTAATTCTTTTTTAATTTCATTGCTGGTTTGTCCTCATGCGACCATGTAGCCCAATCGGTGGCGAGCCTCGGTTGACTTACCGGTCAACTGACCCTCCTTTGATGCCTAGCCATGTAGCCTTGCGGACTAGCCAACTACATTGATTTTACCTGCCCAATAAAAATCCAAAATCCAAACTTCCCAAACCAGCATCTCCTCCATATGAACTCAAAATTTACCAAAATCACTTTAATTATATATAACTTTTTATTAGATATTTAATGAAAGTTGTTTCATTCAATTTGTAGTTAAGATGGAAAAGTTAGGATTTGGACCCATGATGTACCTTATACATGAATAAAATATTTATTTTATTTATTCTTTATATTTTCATGATTTTATATTTTATAATTTTGTAAATATTATTTATAACACATGTACATAAATAGAATAAAATAAAACAATAAAAAATTCTCTAAAATAAATTAGTATACATAAATACATATGTATACCTATATAATAAACATATATATTTATTTGAGTTGCATAATACTTCAGAAAAATACAATAATATATATATATGTATGTATATGTATATTTTAAAAAATTATGAATATATAAAATGATTTTATTAAATAATAAAATCTAAAATACAAAATAAAATAAAATACATTAAATATAGGCAAATATACTTTTAAATGTACATGTAGAAAGTAACATATAATAAATAAACTTGTAAAAATAATAAAAATTAGATTAAAATGCTACATAAAATAATAATCATTTTTCATATTCTAACCAAAAATCAAATTAATCAATTAATTTGTTATTTAGAATTATTTTTGAATTGCATTGCCGGTTTGTCCTCTTGCGGCCATGTAGCCCAATCAGTGGCGAGCCTCGGTTGACCTACCTGTCAACTGACCTTCCTTTGATGGCTAGCCATGTAGCCTTGCAGACCAGCCTCCTTTGAAGCAGTTTTGTTCCTCGATCATCGATCTATCACATGTGCATCTCTCCTTGATCGATAGATGGTTGCAGCGAACCCTAGCCTGAGTCAAAGTCTGCTTGTATAAAATAAAGTCGTCGGCCCTCATTTGAAGTTTGATCTCACTCCCGCTTAGAAAACCCCAAGCTTCTTGGTCTTCGAGGTAGTCAGTGACAGTAGCGACTTAGTCTTACGGTTTGGCGTGGAGGAAGAGGCATGGTGACGACAATCTGACCCTCTCCTGAGTAGATGGCAGTGCTCCTCCTTGGTTCCCTACTTTCCAAGTAGAACCTTAGTTTTTCTTCGTTGATTTTATTCCTGACATCATGTATAGCTTAGTGTGGGATTTAGTTTTGATTAAGTTCGTAGTTTATTCCTTAAAATTCCAAATCAAACTTTGATAGAGCTTCTCCTCCAGCCATTGTTTCACCGTGTACCGTCTGTTATCCCACCTCGCCAACATGTCCACATCATTCCTCTCCACATTCCCTTCACCCCAGCCATCTCCAGCCAACCTGATCTTGCCCAGATCAAGAGATTCGCTCTCCCACCTCCATCATCCATCAGAGAGCTTCGCTTTGACTCCCCCCGCGTCCATCCTCGTCCAACTGATCCCAAACCTTCGCCTTTATGTGTCCAAGATAACCATGCAGGCATGAGCTCTTGAAGACACCATCTGGTTGAGTTTTTATCGAAAAACATGTACTTGGAGATGTGTTTCATCCTCGACCGTCGAGGTTCACTCTGGTGACCCTCGATCCTATCTCAGACCTCCAGAAGCTAGCAATATCGCCATGAGTCTTTTGCATCTCATCGTAAAGCCCCAGATCGTTGGAGCTACGTAAGGGAGAGTATCTAAGATTGCCTAATCGAGAATTCTTCCATGTTTGTTCTCCCTTGCTATCTATCCTTAAATCGACGAGGAACTCCAGGTGAAGCAACAATAGTTGGATGCTTCGTCCCTTAGCTGCACAATCAATAACCGATATCTAATCTTGGCCACTCATGGGAGAATCGTCATCATGCGATCAGAGGCTGCCACACGTTAAGTGGATTCATTTGCATCATAAGATCACATTAGTGGGGGTGTTTTGCTCAATTAATCCCCACAATTTTGTAATTCCTTTTCAATACTTAAACTCTCAAGTGCAGTGTAGAAGGTTCAGGTTATTTTGCACTTAACCCCATGTTCTTTACATATTTACATTTAGGTCCAATGCACATCATCTCACGTATTTGTACGCCTGAGGGGATAAGGTATTTTGCACACGAATCCTCGTACTTTTTTTGTTCTATTCATCCAAGTTTTGAATTATCAGTATAATATTTTATATGATATTTTCAATTGGACCCTTAAATGTGTATTAATTGCAAAAATACCCTCTGGGTATGTATTATTGGAAATATTAGTGAAATTTACACTTTTAGTCCTAAACTTCTTTGGTATGTTTGGAAACAATGTCTAAACTTTATATATTTAAAAAAATGCCCATGTCAGGCTGCAATTTATTTTTTGATTTTATTTTTGTTGAAAATAGCTCCTATGCCCTAAAAATGTATACAAAAGTAAGATAAATATCTTATATATTATCCTACCTTATATATATATATATATTAAGATATTTTATCCTATATTTCTATTTATAAAAAATTAAAGCTATTTTTTAATGTCTAACTTAGAAAAATACGAAAAATATCAAAATATTTTGATTTTTTTTAAAATTATATCATGTTTATCGCCTTATTTTGCATCTACAAACAAGAAATACATAAAATAAAAAAAGAAAAACACTAAAAATTAAAAATCTCCAAAATACTTATAAAAATAAGAAGATATTCCTGAAAAATCCAAAAATAATTCTGCTTATTTCTAAATTTTATTTATCATATTTACTATATAGTAAAAATAGCTTTGGGAAATTTTGGGACTTTCAGCTATTTTCAGATTCAAAAACAATTCAGCTTAGTAATTTTAGTCACTATTTTGACACTTTAATTCAATTAATAATCCACAAAATAATAGAAATTATAATAAAAATACCAGAAATAGATAAAAACTTAAAAAAGACAAAATAATTTATTTCCTTATTTATGAGTATTTATCGCTATATCTATAATTATGAAATTCCTATTATATATATATTTATATTTACTTGTATTATTATTTATAACTATTACAGTTGTCAAAAATACCAAAAATATTTCCTAAAAACTTTAAAAAATAAAAGTATTGTACCTTAGGGCATTTTCCTAAATTTGGCTTTATTATATATTTTTATTATCTATATTACCTATGTTATATACCTATATTATATATGCTTGTATTATAATTAGGTAAAAAGAATAAGAAAGTTAAAATAAGAATATAAAAAAGAAAATAAAAATTATAAAATTTTAAAACAAAAATCCAACAAAAAAACATATACAATTAAAGACCCATAAAAACAGAAAAATCCTCAAAATCCCAAAAACATTTGTTGTCTTTTTAGCCTATTTTTGTTTTCTGTCCCCATTCTCCTTGTGTTCGACACCCTATACATACTTTCGCTATACATCTATATATAGATGTTACAATAAATTGTAACCCGTCATTTTGATTGTTTATTCCATTGCTTATGTGGGTTGATTGTTGATTGACCTCGGATTTTGTATGCGGCCGCCTTAACAACAATATATTCTCGTACTTTGTGAGGATAATTTTGACCCTCACCAAAGTCTAGTTCATCACGGGGACAATCTGTCGATACTACATATTGTGATGTAACAATGAGGGCTCCATGTTGGTCCAAAAGCAACCAATGAACATGTGCACATATGTTGCCTTGAATGAGGCGTCTATGTAAAAATCAGAGCATATCATCAAGCGCTCCATACTTTTATTAACATTACCATAAGCAACATTGATATCTAGGCAAATCAATCTCACCTCTGCATGAAATCGCATGTGCACACCGATTGCTGGACATCTATCATAACCTTGTAGTTCCCCTCCGGAGTCCGTACCTTGAAGTTAGTTTGCGTGAACCGCTCAACGAGGAAAGATCAATCTGTCTGGACCTGACCGTTTGTGACTTCTCTTATTGGAGCATCAAGTGACCTGCAATATGTGTACCGAATTTACATCTTTGACGAAGTAGGTGTCCGGACGATAGGAAACTGCCAAAACTAGTTATAAAACTAGGAGACCGCGTATTCCCCTGAGGACACTATTGAAACTCTGAGAAATTTGTCATGGTCAAACCCCATCATCGACCTTCATCGAACGCGTACATCTAGTAACATCGATCATCGCCATCTTATCGCATTATCCAATTGAATGCTTCTAAGTCAGTTGCACGTATTTGCTTCATAATTCTGTTGTGCTCAAATTTGTTGGTGATCGCTCCGGTACTATAGAGTTTCTTCTATATCCACTTGTTAGTGTGTCCACCACAATGCATGATTTCTTGCATGTGTTGGAGACAAAATCAGTGGCAATGGCATCACTCTGGCGAAGAGTGTTGTGGCAACAAGTTCTTACGACATGGAAAACAATCATTGATGAAACATATATCATCGCAATCATTGATGCCTGGCACTTTATAAAAGAAGATCCCCCAAGATTCTAGCCTTTAGACCTCCACCATGACAAAAATGACGGTAATGCAGTGACCATTGGTATCGATGATAGTAGTAGCAAGCATATGCCATTTATATTTTCCCCACAGATGTATGGCAACTATGGTCAACATTGGATAATAATGAGTGAAACCTTTAGGGGGCGAAGGCTAAAAAAACTCAAAAGAAGGCATCTTTCCCCTTTATTAGTGCATAGGCTATACCATCCTTCATTGGTGTTTTTTTTGAACTCATAAATGAAACATGATTGCAGTACTTAATCGACCACATAAACCTCAAGATATTTTTGTAAGACCCCTCAACATCCACAAATATCCTCTCCACGACCATGCACTTCCCATTCCATTCTATCTTATATTAGATGTTGACATTGTACCTCTCCACAACCATATACTGGATAATGCTTGGAGTCAGAGTCAAGTTCGACTTCAATGTGATAAGAATGAATAGAACAACGAACTTCGCCATACAAGCTTAGTTGTCAACAAGCAATATAGCATTAGGACATGTGTGTTCCGCATAATATCTGTGAACTTGCTAGCTATCTCGATCTGTATTGTACGCATCATGCAACCTCCAATGGCAGTCTTCAAAGATGTAGCTTTGTGATGTATCAGTGCTCTTCGGGGTCTCCACTTTGAACTGCATATACTTTGCCATGTTTCAAGTAAGTACTCAACTTGTCGACTAGGGTTGTCTTCGAGTCAAAGGACCAATCATATCAATACTCCTTCCATGTTGCCCCTTCATCCGAACGAGCATCATCTTCATTTAAAAATGACACTTTCTTCGTAAAGGTATCGAAGATCCATTTATTGGAATTGAAAAAGTCCGACAAATTCTGCATCGATTTTAAATTTATCTCGTAGTTAATAAGTGGATCATAAATTTCTTCTTCATTTATAGAATAGATGAGTGATTCTTGGATATGATTGGTTCCCCTTAGATCTAATGACATAATCTATGTCTTCTTGTCCCCTCTCAATCTCATTTTCTTGATTTACTCTTTCGACGACGTCTCCATATTCCTCTTTGATGCCCCCTCTTCCTCCTCTTCATTGCCATAATAAGGTTCGACCTGATCTCCCCTATATACAGCTTCATTAAGGTCGAGTCCTACCATAGGTAATGTTCCCATATCACATCGGAATGAAGCAATCTCCTTAGCTTCAACAAGCATTTGCATCATTCCCATCCGTCAACTGACTTGCAACATCAATGATGTCATCGATCGGTTGCAATTACGATGGGATGGAAAGATCTCGCATTTTCATCCACTGGCATATCATCCTAACTTCGTATATGTTAGGTGTGTGTAGGGGCGGAGCCAGGAATGTTATATAGGTGGGGCCAATCTTTAATAAAGTTTGCTCACTGTAAAAAAACTTGAGGATAATTACTTAGTTGCAAGAAAGCAAATATAATTGATGTTCAACATTTTATATCCATCTTGTGGATCTAGTACAGAACTAAGATACTAGAGTTCCACAAAATAACTAAGATGAAGATGTAATATGTAATGTAACAATATACGAGTTTATAAATTTTAAACATGTGATTTTTTTTATTAACTCGGATACTCCTCCACACAGTCACTCAAATAAAAGTTAATTAGATATTTTTTATTTTACAATTACTGCTTATGGTAAACAAATTATGAGTATTTTATAATCAATCTCTAATAGTTAGAAAATTCGACTCTTGGAAAGATGGTCAGACATAGCTTTTATATTCATGAATTAGATTATGCGATTGGAAAATTTACAATTCCACCATTCCTCCGATTGCAAATTTAGTAGTTTTGATCAAAAATACGATAATAGTGAAATATGTCATTAGTGGTGTATATATAGATAGAGATTGGAGAAAACAATAAACTCTTTTGAATTTTATTCTAAAAACCTTTTAGTCCTAAAAACTAATGGTTTCCATAGTGGAGTTTAAATCGAAAAAATCAGATAAATAAAATAAAATACTTAATATAATTTTAAGATAAAATATATCTAAACTCAATTACCACAAAATGAAAAAAGATAAATAAGCAATGTTGCATTTTTAGAAAATGCCATGTGGAAATTTTACTAACCACCCCACTAATTCCATGCTATGTTTATAACTTAAAAGGAAAACTTCTAAACCACATCAATATTGAAAATTCTATGGTTGTTTAAAGTATATATTATAAAACTGCTTAAATTAAAAAAAGATAATTTTAACAAAGGTAGAACTAGACAAAATAAATAAAGATGATGTCTATTTTATCAATTCAAATCGTGTAGTATTATTTTTTAATATTTGAAGACATTGTTAAAAAAACATAACCCATTCTTTAAAACAAATTGGTCTATAAATTTCTCAATCATAAAATATATGAATATTGACTTACCTCCAAGAAGATGTGTCGAACTACACCACACTATTGTGTGCGCCTAGAGTGGATAGAAAAAGAACCATGATCGGAATCATATTGATGGGGATCTCATGCCAGTGAAAGGAGTTAACTAATAAGGAGATTTTGAGGTCACAGAGGAATCACCATCCATCTTGTTGGACCAGCATTTATCATTGTTGTAAATAATAATTAGTATTAATAATTCTGCGTCCATTTTTACCGTACATAACAATATAATTCCTGGGAACTTGTAGTTACATCCTCGTGGATTCATAAATACAATTAACAAAAATGATTAGTATAAAGGGGCGGAGGGGACCTTTGCTACTGACAATATCAAATATAAAACTGAAACATTTTGGCAACTGGATTTGAGGGACTATAACCGTTGATAACATGATAATCAAAGTTCAAATATGTGATTGGGGAAGGGGGCACGTATGTGATATTTTCCAATTTTGAGATGGGGCATGGCCCCTACCCGCCCCCCTTTCTCTCCGCCCATGGGTGCATAACCAATTAGCCCAAATATAGCATAAACTTTAGCTCCTTGATATAGCCAATCAGATCAATTTGCTACACGCTCCTTTGTAACCTATCCCAGAATCTTGATAGGTGATTCATCCTCCCCATAATACATAGAGAGCAACAATGTTGGTCATAGTCTATACATCACCAACAATCACTAGAAGCTCTAACAACATTTTGATAATTATGAAAAGAAAGTTGGTCATGTGAGGGTCCTTTCCTGATGTAACTTCTATTCTTCAAACATCTATTTCCTCACTAGAAGTAGAATATGTGGTTTCTATTCTCATGCAAATACAATGTCTAATTCCGCTCCTCGGTGAGGGTTTATGTTTAGTATTTCAGCTTGGGGTTTTGTTATGTCTACTAAGAATAACAATTACTTACTCTGTTGAATACTATTTATTATGGTTTTTGTTGAGTTGTATTGCTTCAATGGGTAAACAGGTCGTTGGATGAGGGACCGTTTACCCACCGTCTTATAAAATGTACTCATCCCCGTCCTTTCTTGTTAACCTAATGAAGAGAGAGTCCCTAATCTCTTGGGAGGGAGATTAGGGCTTGTGCATGCCCTTGTGGTTTTTCCCTCATCGCAGGGTTTTCCACGTAAATCCTAGTGTTAATCTTCGTGTTCTCTAATCTTTGTTTGCAACATGGTATCAGAGCCTAATTGAGACTCGTTTTCCCCTTCTGCGTACAAGCCCTATCCCAGCCTCATGTTTGTGTCGCCCGTCATCTGCCTCCATCTGCATGTGCCCCCTGTGCGTGGTGCCCTCCGGACCCTAGAGTCTAGACTGCCCTACGATCGTGCCCTCCTGGCACAGTGTCGTCCCCCTGCGTGTTAAGCCTCTGGCGTGCGTGAAACCACTACACGTCGTGGACTCCTCCAATCGCGCCTGGCGCGTGAAGCCCCTTGTGTGTTGTGCCCCCGCCTGGCGCGTAAAGCCCCTGGCACTGTGATGCCCCTTGCGCGTGAAGCCCTGCGCGTGGTGAAGCCCCTTGCACATTGTGCCCCCCCCCACCCCACCCACCCCCGCCTGCCGTGTGAAGCCCCTGGCATTGTACTGCCTTGCATGTGAAGCCCCTGCACGTGGTGAAGTCCCTAGCGCGTGAAGCCCCTGCGTGTTGTGCCTTCCCCCTGGCGCGTGAAGCTCGCCCCAGGAGTGTCGCCCTGAAGCCCTTGGCATGTTGTGACCTTGGTTTGACGACCTCCGACTCTTGGTCTATCTGTAAGTTCTTTTCCTGCTTGTGGTGTGATTGTTCTTGTTCTGAGATTTTATGGATTCAGAAAATACTGCGGATGTGATAACCATTAAAATGGATAATGTTCTGGCTCATGTCATCACTGTGAAGTTGACGAAAACCAATTATCTAATGCGGTCCGCAGCAATGGAGGTTTCTTAGCTTCATGTGGTAGGGGAGGATACATAGATGGCCGAAAAAAATTCTCGCGGTCACTGATAAGTCATATGAACAGTGGTACATCGAGAATAGCCAATGCCGAAATTGGATCATCAATGTTGTATCTATGACATTCAACCGCTTATTCTCCGGAAGAAGACGACCATAGAACAATGGCTCACCCTTGAGAGCATGTATGGGAAGAAGAAGCAAGACATTTGTATGTACCAATTGAGCAGGGATGTTTATACTATGAGACAAGGTGAGATGGCTATTGCTGGATATTATGCTTCGTTAAAGACCAAGTGGGAAAAGATCGATTACTACTGTGACGATACCTGGACTAGCCTTACATATCAAAATAAACACTGGACGAGACTTGAAAGCAGAGAATTTTCGCTTTTCGTGGAGGACTGAATGCTGAGTTTGAGGCAACTAGAAGCCAACTCCTGACAGGTGGGATTGGGTCTGATATTGAAGAGATCTACCATGTTATTGAGTCCGAGGAACAACGACGTACTGTTATGAAGGATGGTCATGTATCTCAGTTTGAAAGATCTGTCTTCTTAACAAAAGGGGGCAAGAGTGGGTATTGGAAGGATAAAAAATGCGGACACTGCAAGAAAACTGGACATGGGATTGACTGTTGTTGGGACTTCATCCTGAAAGGAAGATGAACAACGGAAAAAAAACCACTTGTAATGACTGCTGAAGGAAAGAGATTGACAACTGATCAGATAAAGGATTTGCATGCATATGTTCAGAAGATATCGGTCTCTAATAACACCTAGGGTGATGTTGACGTCATCAATGTTGCCATGGTTATTACAACCTACAAAGGTAAAAATATTTTTCATGATGAATGGATTATTGATAGTGGGGCATCTGACCATATGACTAGAAATTCTAAGATGTTTCACGAATATAAACTTGCTTCCGGACGAGATCGAGTTAATTTAGCTGATGGATCCTCTGTCATTGTGGCTTGCAAAGGAAGTATATCTACCATCGATAAATTTATCTTGAAGAATGCACTTCATGTTCCCGATTTTCTAATCAGTTTATTATTCGTTTATCGTATTGCTAAGGACCTACATTGTCGTTTAATTTTTCACGCAAATACTTGCATTCTGTAGGACTTGGGGACGGGGAAGCATATTGGGATTGGTTTAGTAGTTGATGGCATGTATCATCTTCCTGCTAGGATCATCTCAGCTTGGGATGAAGCCGCTACTGGTAACAGAAATGAAGATGTTGATGAATAAAGAAATGGCACGATCATCTGGGCCATCCTGGTTACTCTATTCTTTCTATTTTATTTCTTGGCCTATGTAGTAAAGTGGACCATGATTTTTTCTCCCGTGAAGTGTGTCAGTTATCAAAACACACTAGAACTATTTATCACATTTTGAATAGTAGAAATACTGCTCATTTTCAATTGATTTATTTGGATGTTTGGGACCCATCAAGTGTGATGAGTTTAGGAGGTCATAAATATATTTTCTTACGTTCATCAATGACTTCTCACGTTATACCTATGTGTACTTAATGAAGAGCCGTAGTGAATTTCCTAAAATTGTTAGAGACTTTATTCTCATGGTTAAAAATCAACATGATACGAGGGTAAAAACCTTACGGTCAGATAATGCTAAGGAATATTTGGAAATGTCTTTTCAGACTTTTCTTCGAGAAAAAGAGATTTTGCACGGCACATCTTGTAGCTATACTCATCAGCAAAATGACATTGCTGAGCGGAAAAACATATCTCTTTCGGAAGTCACCTGTTCAACATAAGGTCCCAAAGAGTTTTTGGGGGGAGGCAGTGTTTACTGTCACTTTCGTTCTTAATAGACAACCCTCTATTGCTATTAAAAAGAAGGTCCCTTTCTCTGTTTTGCATCCTGAAAAATCACCGTTTGCTCTTGCTCCTCGTATGTTTGGTTGTGTATGTTTTGTTCACAACTCTGGTCTCGACAGACGGAAGTTGGATCCTCAAGCCATCAAGTGCATTTTTCTTGTCTATTCTTGTACATAGAAAGGATACAGATGTTATGATCCGTTATCAAGAAATATATATGTGAGTAAAGATGCCACTTTTCATGAATGTGAATCATACTATGGGAAGTATCTTTCTCAGGGGGAGTCCATGGATAATATTACCAACACTTATTTTATGGATGAATTCCTGAATCCATATGATGACCATGGGGGTAAAATTACCGCTGGTAACAACATTGTCAGTGACAGGGTTATGGATGATCTGAATGGAAGAGAGGAGATATCAGATGCTAGGATCTGCTACCAAATCAACATCCCAGTCACTCCCCGAATGATCCAAGTTCTGACAACTCTGTAAGTAGTTCCTCTTCTCCTGATATTCAAATTGTTGAACTCAATGTTATGCTTAATGATATGAACATGGAAGATGGAAATCTACATGATGACCATCCCATTGCTATGTGCAAGGCTGGCAGGTCAATCAGGCCTTCTACTTGGTATACCGTGGAAGATTTTGTCTCCTACTCTAAGGTGAGTTCTAGTTAAAAAACTTTCTTACTCTTCTTGATTCTCATGATCTTCCAAGGAATGTGGCTGAAGCGAAAGGTGATCCAAGGTGGGTGTGTGCGATGGAGGACGAAATGGCACCTCTAAAAAAGAACGACACTTTGGGATGTTGTGGACATTTCAAAAGGTTGCTCATCTTGTTGGTTCTAAATGGGTCTACATGATTAAGTATAATTCTGCTGGAAAAGTGGACAGATTCAAAGCACGGTTAGTTGTAAGAGGGTATAGCCAGAAGTACGGGATAGATTATCTTGAGACGTTTGCTCCTATGGCCAAAATGAATACGGTCTGTATTATTATCTTCCTGGTCGTATAGTTCTCTTGGAAGATATATCAACTAGATGTCGTGAATGCATTCTTAAATGGAAATCTCAAAGAAGAAGTCTGCATGAAAATGCCCCTGGATACGGGGAACTGAGCAAGTGCTATAAATTGAAGAAAGCATTGTACGGTCTTAAGCAGTCACCTAGAGCTTGGTTCGAGTGACTCAAGATTGTAATGATCACTAATGGCTATCACCGAGCTAATGGAGATCATACCCTCTTCATAAAAAAAGAGGGCGAAAAAATTTCATTCTTTTGGCCTATGTGGATGATATGATTCTGACTGGTAATCATAATGCAAAAGTAATATGCCTAAAGCGGGTTCTTGCTATAGAATTTGAACTTAAGGACCTGGATAGGTTAAAATACTTCCTTGCTATTGAGATGGCCAATTCTTCTGGTGGCTTGTGTTTGAATCAACGGAACTATGTACTCAACTTACTTCAGGACTCTAGTCTACTCAGATGCAATCTGATCTCTACTCCTATAGATGCTAACCATAAACTCAACAAAATAGATGGTGAACCTCTCAATGAAGCTTTAATGGGAAGGTATCAGGAACTTGTTGGTAAATTAATTTACCTCACTCTCACAAGACCTGACATTACCTACATTGTAAATGTGGTCAGTCGATTCATGCATGCACCACAACAGTTAATATGAATGTTATTAATAAAATTTTATGATATGCCAAGAATTCCTTGGGTAAAGGCATTTTGTTTAGCAACAAGATAGTGTGAGCATTAAAGGCTACACTAATGCAGATTGGGCTGGATCTGTGGATGATAGACGATCAACATCAGGCTATGCTATTTATCTGCGTGGTAACCTGGTCATATGGTGAAGTAAGAAAAAAATGTTGTCTCCATGTCTAGTACTAAAGCTGAATAAAAGGTCCTTGCAAATGGGGTTACCAAGGTCGTATGGTTGAAACTTCTATTAGCAGAGTAGGGGATTGAATCTATCATGCCATAGAAGATGTTCTGTGATAATAAAGCTGCAATAAACTTAGCAAATAATCATGTTATGCATGACAAAATGAAGCATGCGGCAATTGACAAACATTTCATCCGTGAGAAGATTGATGATGATCAGTTGTGTCTTCCCTACTTGAATGCTGGTGATCAGATTGCATATCTCTTCACAAAGGGGATACCTATGGTGATTTTTGAACAGAATGTAGGCAAGTTGGGCATGGTCGATATGTATGCCAACTTGAGGGGGAGTGTTGAGTTATATTGCTTAAATGGGTAAACGGGTCTTTGAATGAGGGACTGTTTACCCACCGTCTTATCAAATGTACTCATCCCCCTCCTTTCTTGTTAACCTAGTGAAGAGAGAGTCTCTAATCTCTTGTGAGGGAGATTAGGGTTTGCGTGTGACCCTGTGGTTTTTCCCTCATCGTAGGGTTTTCCACGTAAATCCTGGTGTTAATCTTTGTGTTCTCTATCTTTGTTTACAATAGTTTTAATTAATTCAACTTATTTAATTGTTTGTTTTATAAATATTTGAATATGAAGGTTGATTAATTATGTACTTAATCATGGGTGTAATATTATTAATCATCCTAATTTTCAAATATAATAAACATTCAGTTACTTTGTAAAATAAAATTAGTTGTGGCTTAAATTAAATTAATTAATTTAATTAGTTGTTTTATAAATATTTAATTTGCAAAATTCACTAATTACTCCCTAACTAAGTGAAGTACCTAATCATGGGTGTAATGATTAACTATTCAAATGATACATTTAATCACAATTAAACATGCATTTACATAAGGAATTAAATTAGGTGGGATTTAAATTTAAATTTATTATTTAATTATTTGTTTTATAAATATGTAATCTACAAAATCCACTAATTATTCCCCAATTAGGTGAAGTAAATAATTGTGGGTGTAACATTAACTATTCTAATTATAAAATTAATTACAATTAAATACACAGTTATGTAAGAAATGAAATTAATTGTGATTCAAATTATATTAGTTATTTTATTTAATTGTTTTATAATTATAAAATCATTACAATTAACTAAGTATTCCATAATTAGGTGAATTACTTAATCACGAGTGTAATTATCTACCATGTTATATTGTAATTAATGATAAGTAAATAGTCAGTTACTTTGCAAAGTATAATTAATTATGGTTTTAATTAATCAACACATTTTGCTTTTATAAATATTTAGTCCATAAAATTCACTAATTATTTTCTAAGCAGGATAAGTACTTAACTGTGTGTTAATTAGTAGTTATACTAATTTCAACATTTATTACAATAAAGTAGTTAGTTATGTAATAAATTAAATTATATATGCTTTAAATCAACTTATTTAATTGTTTATTTTATAACTATTTTATTAGGAAAATTTACTAAATATTCCCTGATTAGTTGAAGTACTTAATCATGGATGTTGGATCTATGTACGAGATTTAGCCAAAATCGATTTGAATGGAGGCAATAATCCATGTAGTCAACCCTACTTGATGTGGGAAAAGACTTTGTTGTTGTTGACTTAATCATTTGTGTAATTATTAACTAACCTAATTTTCTAACTAATCACAATTAAATACTCAGTTACTCAAGTTATTAAATTACTTATAATTTAAGTTATATTGACTTATTTAATTATTTGATTTTATAAAATTTTAATTAGAAAAATTCGCTATATTCCCAAATTAGGTGAAGTGCCTAATCATGTGTGTAATTACCAACTATCCTAATCTTATAATTAATTATAATCACAAGTCAGTTACCTAAGTAATTAAAATACTTATAGGTTAAATTAGACTGACTTATATAGTTACTTGTTTTATAAAAACTTAGTCGCCAAAATTCCCTAATTATTACCGATTTACGTGAAGTACTTAAGCGTGCGTATAATTATAAACCCTCTTAATGATATTAATAATTAAAAAATTAATTATTTAGTTAATTACTTTAATCAGGGTTGAAAATTATCAAAGTTAAAATTCAGTTACCTTAAAAAAGGGTTTGTTATTTAATTGATTAGACATCAAAATTCAATAAGTGTTCATAGATAATTCCCGTTAACTACTTACGAATCCAATTACATAATTACCTTCATTATATGCTTGTGTAATTGTTTTATATATCCCATTCTAGTATAATAGCTATTTATAAGATTCTAAAAGAGGAGCTTTTACTTACAATTATAGAAAAAAACTCAAGGGCAACAACTCTATAATGTTGAACATTCTTAACTTATTTTTATCGCATGGAACATTTATAGTCTAAGTGGATCATCAATAGAATGCGTGTAACATCATCATACAAAGGTAATGCATTGGTATTAATAGCATGTAAGATCAAAAACATCATCATATCCTTTCATACGAATGTTTTCGTTTCAATAATGGCTACCGTGTCATTGCATTTCATTTCATTTCATTTCAATATTGTAATATCATAGTAAAAAATTCATTACCATACAAATGATTTCATTTAAATAATGGAAAAAATATCATCATTGCATCTTGAAATTAAATCAAAATTTATTCATGCAAATTGTTGGATAAAAACTAACGAACAAATATAAACCATACTATTGGGGGAAAGAGGGGGATTTGGGCTCTTTTGTAAAGTGGTGGAGGGATTTTTAAGGGAAGAGAAGAGGGGGATGAGAGGTGTGTGGTGAGAAGTGGGGAGGAGCGGACTAGGCAGGAATGGGGGACCCTCTCACGACAAACGGTTTGTCGTTGTCAGCTAGTCAGCGGCAGGCTCCAACAATGCCAAAAATCGTTTGCCATGCGAGGTGTTGTCGCATCTCCATTTCCGCACCACTCGCTTAAATTTAGTTATGGCTGAAAGAATAATCGAAGGGCCTTTAATGTTCAGGGGGAATGGTTGACCTAACGCATCTGAGGTGAGTTGGTTGGTCTATTGAAGCAAAGTTGGGCTGGTTGAGCTGCTTCGACAGGAGACTGAAGTGACATTTGATGCAAGGGCTGCTTCGCGCATTCACGCTTCACTCGTTCATTGTTGCGTAGTGTTCTTTGCGTTTTCTCTCTTACTAGCATTTCATGCTCTTGTTTGCGGTTCGACTTTCGAACTATAGTCAGCTTCGAGAGGAGGATAGAGGCGACGAAAAGAGGTAGGAGCGACTCGAGCTCCGCTCATTGAGGTTGTACCGAGTCGTTTAGCTCCCTCGCAGACTCTTCGGTCGTTCTCTACTTTCTTTCACTGTTTTTCCTTCTTGAGCATTTCATAGTTAATGATTGGTAACCACTGCTCCCATCCTCACAATAACTTGGGAATTCCACATGTACACCGGCATATTGATCTAGCGGGTGCGCCTATGATTCGACAGAAGACTGATGAGAGGAAGCACATCCATGACTTGGAACTTTCGCGGTCTTCGAGTTTGTCAGGGAGGGATTGGAGATCTACACGGGTCACAAGAGCCATAAATATATCAAAGGAACTGCCCGGCTATATAGTTGGGAGCTGACTTGACAGTAATATCTAGTAGCATAAGGGCATTGAAAGTCACTTTCGGATGGAGACACACCTTGCGTAGAACTAATTGATGGAGTGGAGGCATGAGAAGCAATCTCGTCACTTCCACCTTCTTGAGAACCTCTCGAAGACCATACGCTACGCGTTTTAACAATAAATGATTTGTCGCAACTCGTGCCATGTAGGCGTGCATGATTTTTTTTTAAATAAATATTAAAATAATCGTAATTAATTAAATAGGCATGATTAAATAAAATTTTTAAAAATAGGCATCGATCGACACCTCAATTATCGATTTGGGATGCCACCTTCAAATCAACATTTGAGGTTTCGATTTGGGAGAGAGCCGTTGGCGCCTCCCTCCAAATCGGCACCTCAGGTGCCAATTTGGAGGGAGGCGCCAACGGTTCTCGCCCAATCCCCTTATATATACCTCATCTCTCCCCCATTTCTCCCTCACATGTTCTTCTTCCATTCTATCTCTTGCTCTCTTCTAATTCTCTCATTTCTCTCAATGTACATTCTAAAGCAATAATTGGATTTCTCAGCATCCCCATCAATCTTCTACTCTTATTCGAGTAAGAATAAGATTTTTTTTCGTGAATTTTTTTCAGGTTTTTATCAGCAAAGGCTCTATATTATTGCGGATATTAGTATCTATTTATTATTTTCGGATAACATTTCTATTTGAAGACATGCATCATTCAAGTAAATTTACATTTATTTATTTTATTTTTTCGTTGTAGTGATTATTAGATATGCAAAATTAGAATTATTTAAAGTAATTTAGTTCATTTGACATACATTGAAATTAAGATCTTTTATATATTGCAATCGTAAACATTTATGTTATAATTTTTTAGGAGGATCTATAATAAAGAAGTTTAAAAAATGAATGAAATTTGAAAAGTATTATTAATATCATAATTTATATTAAGGTCAAACATCTTGTTATCAATTAAGCCCTAGTTGTAGGATTGATTGTTAATTGATTAAGTCCAAACATCTTATTATCATTGCATGCATCTATAGAAGCATTTCTACATGAATGATTTGTAATTGCTTCTCATTTAGATTTGGAATCGAGCATCGACAGGTACTCTATACAACGCTTACAGGACTCACTGTGGTGAGCACCGATGAGTTCCCCAAGATCGGACTTTTGGATTCCATCTCTGAGTGATTAGCATCTTATTCTTCATGCTAATTTCACAATTAGATAATTAAAAATTCAATTGATAATTGCACTTTTGAAATTAATTATTCTTCTAAATGTATTAATAATGTGACTTTATTCATGAACCATAACTAATTACCAATCTTCATAATACCTTAGATATGGCAACCAACAATGTTCATATTTTATTTTATTGGGGTGGAGTGGTGAATGGGACTGATGAGCACGTAAATTATATCGGAGGACAAAAACGTATGATTATATTATCACGTCAGATAACATATTTTGATATGTTGGGTCGAGTTTCGAAGGCCATCGATATTCCTCTCGATCGATACATCCTTACATTAACTTGTAAGTTATTTTATGAAGGAGCGACATTTTTTCTAGTACCTATTCATGATGATGAATCGATATTGGCGATGATGGATTCAATCGACAAGGTGAGATTCATTCACCTTTTCGTCGAAGCTGCCCCTCTTGCTCAGGAAAACATGCCATCCTCATCGAGGTAATATGATTATATTTAAATTAAGTAGTAATCATTTTTCACAATGTAGAAACTATTAAATATATAAATTAATCAGGCCAACTAATACCTCGATGGTTGACAATATTGATGAACCCTTACAATTGAAGCAAGATATTGATATTTCAACACAAGAACCCGAAGAAGATAGTGGGGAAATTGAAGTTGAATCTGATTCATCTGATGAAGAAATCGTGAACACATGTCATGATTTTGGATTTGGTTCATTAGCGTTAGCCTTAGACAATGAAGATAGAGGTAACTCTTATTGTGCCAATAATGAGGATACAGATGAAGTGCCGATGGAAGAGTTACCTAATGTATTTAATCATGAAACTGCAGAGGCAGAAGATGCTACATTTGTTGATAGAGAATATGCTCCTAGTACCGATGATTCTGGCTTAGACTATTGGTTTGGTAGGAGCTATAAGTCAAAAAAAGATTTGCAATAGGATCTTTAGAAATGGAGTATGTAAAATCATGTCCACTATAAGCCAAAAGTCTCAAACAAGCAAATATTTACTGTTGTATGTATTTATGACGACTGTGGTTGGCGTTTACATGCATCTGAGAGGAAATCTCGTGGAGATTGGTACGTCTCAGGGTATAGAGGAAAGCACACATGTCGGAACCCTGCTCTCCTACTCAAATACCGACAATGTACATAAGTTTTGTAGCACAATACATATTATCCTCATTTAGAGCACAAGTTAGTATGACTTCAGGTGCAATTATGTATAAAATAAAAGACGAGCTACAGACGGAGATTAACTACATGACAGCTTGGAACACAAGAAGACTTGCAATAGATATTATTTATGAGAATGAGGTCTCTTATCGTAACCATCGAAGATTCATTCGTGCCTTAGAACGACACAATCCTGGAACGTACACATGGTTTCAAACAGAACCAACTGTAACCACGAATCAGGTACATTTCAAAAGATTGTTTGTTTCGTTTGGTCCATGTTGTAGAGCATTTAGATTTTGTCGTCCAGTTTTTAAGCATTGATGGAACACATTTGTACAGGAGATATGCTGGCCGTATGTATGTTGCCATCGCTATCGACGCGAACCAAGGTTTAATTTCTCTTGCATTTGCTATTGCGGAAAAGAATGAGAATATTTCAACATGGGGATGGTTTCAGAATTTGGTTAAGCAAATTGTAGATAGAAGGGATATATGCTTCATTAATGATCGATTTCCTAGCTTGAAGGATGTTGTACGTGATTTATTTCTACCTGAAGAGGGATTCAGTCACCGCCATTGCTTTCGTCATATGTGTGCAAATATGCATAGAGCTGGACACAAGAGTCGCTCCATTCTAGCCCGATTCTATACTGCTGGGGAAGAGCCATGTGAAAACAAGTTCAATAGCATGATGCGAGATATTAACATTCTCGATAGGAATGCATTTGGGTGGATCGT
Organism: Ottelia alismoides; assembly: GCA_037367405.1. Taxonomy (NCBI): domain Eukaryota; kingdom Viridiplantae; phylum Streptophyta; class Magnoliopsida; order Alismatales; family Hydrocharitaceae; genus Ottelia; species Ottelia alismoides. Next base: position 248,702 of record JAZKJV010000881.1, read on the forward strand.
GTCACAGGATAATGGTGATCAGAGTTATTGGGCATTAAGTCAGGACAATGGACATCGATATGAATACATGACCACAAATTTGTCTGAAAGTTTCGACGGACTCTTTAGAGGAGCCCATGGTCTGGCAGTTATATCTATGATCCTAATAATTTTCCTAAGAATGAATGGATACTTCAACGATCGACGTGAAGAATCAGAGCGAATAGCAACACACTTAACCAAAAAAATATGAGGAGTTACTCGAGGTAAATACTAGAGCTACCAGATCATGTCATGTATGTAGATATACTCTAACACAATTTCAAGTATTGGATCGAGAAGGATATGCATACGTGGTTAACTTAAATGGAGAGGAGAGCGATTGCACTTGTGGATTTATGCAAATGAAATATTTCGTATGCCCGCATATAATAGCCGCAGCCGCCCACACTCAGACTCATTTGGACAACTACAACCTTTGTTCACAATACTATTCAAGCGACTATTATTGGAAGACATTCGATTCTTTTTCCATCCGATTCCATATCAACGTTACTGGGGGGAGAAGATGAAAGCATCATGCTACCTCCGATTATCGGAAAAAGGAAAGCTGGACGACCTATTCAGGAGAGAATTCAAAATGAAATGGATGAAATGTGTGTAAGACCAAAGTTGTGTAAAGTCTGCAAGCGACCTGGACATAACAGATTGAGTTGTCCACAAAGAAATTAAAGAAGCATATACACAATAGGTAACATATAAGTTCGATTTTTTTGTTATTAATAGTTATATTCATTATAATTTTTAATGTCATTTCTTTATTAATCTAACACATTGTTAATGTAGATGGCACACATGGATAGAGTACCTGGTCCAGTGGATGCATCTGTATTGTACATGCAGAGTGAGCGTCGATCTTCACAACCCACTAGCTCGGTTAGTAATTAAATTCATTATGATATTTTCGTTATTAATATAATAGGATTTCATGTGAGATTATTATAAATGTTGTGTTATTTATTTTGTGTAGATTCAATTCGTAAAACACAATAAGATGTCAAATGAAATTATACAGGAGAAGAGTACAATAATAGAGAGAGTTCTTGAATTATTAGGATTTTGGTGTGTAGTAAACATGAGAAGGGTACAGATGAACCCTTCGTTACTGATTAGTTTGCTTGAGCGGTAGCGATCGGAGACTCATACATTTCACTTCCGACTTGGCGAGACGACCATTACGCTACAAGATATGGGACTGATCAGTGGACTGAACGTCGATGGGTCGCCTCTTACTGGTCCGGATGTTCCGTCAGAAGGATAGGAACCCCTTTGTCTTAGCTTGTTAGGTGCTATTCCCCCTCGCATCAAGAGTGGTAAGGTGAAGTTATCATGGATCAGGGGGATATTCTTTGCTGATAATGATCCACTGCTATATATTGAGGATGAGCAAGAAGCAATACATAAAGTGCGGACCTTGATTTTTATCATATTGGATGTAGTGTACTCGCATATAGCAGCGGAGACATGGTGCCTCTCAGGTAAGCATATGATTGCCTACATATGAGTATCTCATTTATTTTTAATACACACTAATAATGATATTTTGTTGAAATAGATACCTTCTTCATTTACGTGAATTGGAAGACTGCGCTCAGATGGCATGGGACGCTACTGCTTTTGCCCATATGTACGCAGAGTTGGATAGGGGGTGCAAAGATAGGTACATCTAGGATTTATGTGTTTTTCATAGTTCTGCAGGTATGTACAGTTTGAACATTGCACAATTATAAAGTTAGCATTACCTGATTTACTTCAAAACATGGAAAATGTATAGGTTTGGGCCTGGGAGTATGTGCACATAGGCAAGCCAATTGTGAGTTATCGCGCAAAGATTCAATGAGGATCATTGGCTTCAAAATGGATCGGCGTACGAAGTTTCAAGGAGAATGTGCAGACAACGTCGTTGGTGTTTTACCGTAACGAGTTAGATACACAGCAAGCACATCATGTAAATAATGAAATAAATTACATATTCATCTTACTCAATAATGATTAACTAACTTTCTTTTGTTATGAATGCAGATTTTTGGACATCATATGCTGATGAAGAAATCATACAACTGCATGATATCTGTCAAAGAGGTCAGTCGGTTTGGATGAGCAGGGTACCATTGAAATGCTATGATATTATAACTATGCATCTATCGGATAGTGTTATGCGCTAATTTGGGATGCGACAACATATCCCAACATCCGTTGAGAGAATACATGTTGTCTCTCGACGAAATAAAACACGAAGCACAGACATATTATACTGGTCAGTTCTACATCGGCAATACGTAGAGCGATGGGCGGAAAGAGTAGAATCTGTAGTTCTTGAGCATTCAGGTGCAAACAATGATATTTACATGTAATGGTACTGGAGCATTACAAGAAGGTGGATCCAGATACATATTCCACCTCCTACAATAGCATACCAACCTCATAGCCCAGTAAAAAGAAGGCTTGTATGTTTTATGTAATTGTATTTAATTTTATAGTAATCCATTGATTTCTTTAATCGCAAATTTATTAGGTGGATACGATTCTACAAGGAAGGAGCAATATTGATGAGATTAGGCGGTCAACTGACGTACCTTATGCAATGAGGGAAAAAGTGGAGAATACCATTGCATACTTTGACGACACGATTAACATGTTCTCTTTGATGTATCCTTTTCAACACTACAACCAACAATACATGCCGCAACAGGAACCGCATACCATCGGAGCATTAGGTTTCTTCATTTCTATAGATTTATTTAGATCTCTTTTTTATCGGCCTATTTTGATAATATATGATGCAAATCCCTTTAGGTATGATTTACATGACATTCACCAGACAAGGATCTCAACAACAACAATCAACATTTGCAACATCAGGTGATAACAATTTCTTTCTCTAATTATCAGAAAGGTTAATTCCAATTTTTCTAGTATAAAGTAATAAATAAAACCTAATTGTTTAGGTATGCATTATACGGGATTCACTGGACAAGAATCTTAACAACAAGAATCAACATTTAACACATCAGGTGACAACATTTTCTTTTTTTGATTATCAAGATTTATTTTAGTTTTTCAAATTTAAATGTATTCAATAAAATCCAAATGTTTAGGTATGCATTATACGGGATTCACCGGACAAGGATCTTAACAACAAGAATCAACATTTAACATTTCAGGTGACAACAATTTCCTTCTTCGATTATGAGACGACTCACTTTAGTTTTTCCAATTTAAAAGTATTAAAAAAATTCTTAAACTTTAGGTATGCATTATACGAGATTCATCGGATAAGGATCTCAACAACAAGTGGCAATGTTTGAGACTTCTGATATGCATTACATTTATTGTTAAATTAATTCAATTTAATTTTTTGATAGTGTTGAATATAATACATATCTTACAGGTTTGCATTATGAGGGCTTAAGCAGGCTGTCATAAGAGCAACCACCTTTTGTGACTTCAGGTAGCACTAAATTAAATATTTCATTATCTCAGTTAGACCTTTTGGATTTTAATTTTTGATTAATGGAAAGCAATTATTTTATTCTTATAAGATATGCTGGTCCTTCAAGTCAATTTGACTCGGGACCTTCTCAGCTCACACAACCAAGTTAATACAATTCCGAAGCACTTCAGGCAGATATATTTGCGATGATTCATCAAACTGAGTCAACCAAAAAGGAGCGGCAATTACTTAGAGTTCCCATGCTAGAACCGCAACAATCTGCAGATTTTCTCGCAAGTCAACGGTAAGAGTACTGATCAGAGAGCCCACACATACATGTCAAGTTACTCAACCAGCTGATCCTCTTGGACAGTCTTCACATCCTCCTAGTCATGTTCTAACTCATTCAAAACAGAATATCAAGAAGAAGGCAAAAAAAGTCATGAAGATGTTCGTAAGAAGACAGGGGACAACAACAAAGGAGGTGGAGGAAGAAGAGGAGGAGGTATTAAAGGAATTCTAAAGAAATTGATACCATAAATGAATGTAAATTATTTTACATTATTTTTCAAACAATGTAATTGTTATATGATTTTCATAGAATGTATGCATTTCTTTTAAATGGCTATGAGTTACGATATTGGATGTCGAGATTATTAATTTATAATAGTGAATGTCTTTGTATTCGATGTTAGACGGCAATAAGCATTCATTTTAGGAAAAAATAACTATGTTAAACGATAACAAATACTCATTTTAGAAAAAAAAATAACTATATTACACAACCGTTAAATAAGGGAAATCATACGTAAAATAAGAGGATCATCTTTAAAATAATTTTAATAAATTTATTTTCCATAAGGTTTGATAACTTTTCAATATTAAATATATTTAGAGTATTGCCTAAACTTGATTATTTTTTAATGACCTCTTCATCTTATAAATGTTTTGAGGGGAAATGGGAGGGAAGGGGACATCAATTCTTTCGGAAATTGAAACTTTCGAGAGATACGTCGGTGTAAAAGATTGAGCGAGATCGCTAGAAAAAAGAAGGGCAGATGGGCTCCTGAAACTCTCAACCCAATTCGGTACCTGAGGTGCCGATTTGGAGGTGGCATCCCAAATCGACACCTGAGGTGTCAATCGATGCTTATTTTTAAAAATTTTATTTAATCATGCTTATTTAATTAATTACAATTATTTTAATAATTATTTAAAAAACCTAAGACATGCATCAAAAAGTTTGCGGATAAATACCTCCTCTGAGAAACATTTTGAATGCATGCCTGTTATGAGCATCATTTTAGAAAGGTGGACTTTGACATAAGTGGATGCTTCCGTCACTATTCCGTAATTGACTCTTTTTATGTTCCATTGTTTGGACCCAGAACTGACCCGTTGGGTACCATGGATGGTTTTCGAACCAACGACAAGAGCGTGCCTTCCACGCGGTAGCATCTCCGCACCATTATTGTGATACCAGTCCACCCCATCGCCTCTCCCAAACCCTCGTCGACTAAGACCAAACCTCCGTGAAAACGATGGCGGCGAGCGTAGGTAGCGGCAAGGTGGTGTGCGTGACCGGAGCATCCGGTTATATCGCCTCGTGGATCGTCAAGCTCCTCCTCCAGCGGGGGTACACTGTCAGAGCCTCTGTCCGCAACCCAGGTCCACTTCGGATCGCCAATCATATCTCTCATCGCCACCACATGCTCCACCGTCATGTGATCGTCTCCCCTCTATCCATATCCATATCGCCATTAACTGTGCTGCAGATGATCCGAAGAAGACGGAGCACCTGCTCTCGCTGGACGGCGCCGACGAGAGGCTGCATCTTTTCAAAGCCGACTTGCTCGAGGAAGGGGCCTTCGACGAGGTTGTTGATGGATGCGACGGCGTGTTCCACACGGCGTCCCCTTTTCACCATAATATTCAAGATCCCAAGGTTCTACCTTTCATCCATTTGTTTTGTTTGCGATCATATGCGTGAAATCCAACGGCTATCTGGACGCACAAAGCCAAACCCACTCTTTCTGATTCATGCATCCTCTCCTCGTTTGTTTCGTAAGCTCCACATGCAAGCTGAATGAACTCAAACTGGACACAACTTGGAGTCTATCTGCCTATTTAGTCGTTTATTTGTTTCAAGGTCGGCTTCGAGGGTAATGTAAATAGGGGGCTGTTGGTTCGAAAGGATGAAGAACTTGTGTCATTGATACGGTGTGAGGGGATGAGCTGATTCTGGCCTTGAGCCGGAATCGCTATTTCTCCTACTTCTACCCCCTGACCTGAAGTTACTAGTAGTTTGAAACGAATTCTCTTTTATTTTCTATTTATTTGATCTTCCACAATTGATTCAAGAATCATCAAAGCTTACCTCTTCTTGTAGCAAACCGCTTAATCAAAGGAGCTGAAGAGGTACAAGTTGTTCATTCATTCATTTATTTGCTTATTTAATCCATAATATATCAATATCGACAGGGAGAAGATTTTGATATTAGGATGTATACTGGTTTACAAAGGATATCAACCAATATCTCACAAGATTTCGACAAGATATCAATGTATCATCTTGTGTTAGTCAAAATTCAGAGTTTTAGCACAAACTTTCCCCGATATCGGTCGATATTGACTATTACCATCAATATTGAGCCGATATTGCTCCGTATCACCTTTTTAAAATTTTATTCAGTTTGTCAAAGATTTTGCTTTTTGTAGCCATTCCTAGTATTAAAAAAATTATGACAAACACATACAGACACATAGATGTACGCACACACACATACATGCATGCACACACACAGTTTCGAGTCGGCCCACACCTGTATAGGGGGAACACACTTGCCCACTCATACATGCCCAGTTTCGGGTCGGCCTGCACCTCTGCAGGGGGAGTGCCCTTGATCCCTCTAGCCCTTCTCTTCGTCTAGACTCGTTGACGTGGCAACTAGACCCCTGTTTTTGAATGGAAGGCTTCATCCTCCTTTTAGCATTGGAGATGAAACAACTCAACAACTCCAAAGCTGATCAAGGAAAGTCTTCATACATATATTGTGCATGTTGCAATAGTATATCGATATTTAATAATTGATAGTTAACAAGTATTAGTCACTGTTCATGAAATCATCCGCATGTGCTGCATATGCACCGCATATGACTGTGCGGCATGCATACCGAACAAATTATATGAATTGGTGCATTATACTCCTAAGCGCATATGCCCCACATATCCTGCATATACCTTGCATATTCTCCAACAACTTGGTGGCTCAACCTCTAGCAGTTTCAACTCTCCAATCCTCTCATTCAGGTGCTTACATTCGTAGCTCCGCCTCTTCTTCCATTCAACTGTATTGAACCTTGATATTATGTGATGTAATACAAAGACAATGTGCTGAGTACACCCCCTTTATGTTTCTAAGTTGTTATTTTTCAAATTTCATCATCTCCTTTCCAACACCTTTAATCAATTAACAATCAGCATTAACAACATTGATATGTGCGATACAAGGTGTATGAATGTGCTAAATTCATTTCATTTTTGCATATAAGTATGCATTTGCATGTTATTTATTGTTTTAAGTGGCTGACTGGAGTGGTGCTTAGTGACTTGTTTTCCCCTTTCTGTTGTTTTTTTTACGCCCAGACCTGGAGGTTTCTCGCCTCCTTCTTTGGGTCGCTCTTTTTTTCTTTCTTGTTTGTATCCCTGACTTTCTTACCTTTTAATATATTGGGGTGAACACCATTGAGTGTATCCCCCTATTCTTGGCTTCAAAAAAAATTTATTGTTTTAAGAAGTAGGATGATATTAATTTGAATAAAAATCACCTTTTTGAGCAATATCCAAGATTTCTACTGACATCGTCGAAATATCTCGATATATTTGTTTTCGGGTTGACTGATATGGTATCGATATTGATATCTCGAACGTTGTTTATTTCTTATCACTCTTGCATTCTTCCATACGATGCCTTGTTATTTTTTTATCAATATAGTAATCACATACTTTAGAGATGTTATTTTATCTTGTTCTTTCTTTATTTTTTATGGAAGTCCATATGATGCATATCTAGGGAGGTTCAATATTAACTTATATCACGGATACAATTCATCACTATGAGTACACCACACGATCCATACAAGGTCTTTGTACCATACATCATATTTTTCATATAACTTCTCTCATACATGGATACAACTTTCCTTTGGGTCCAACAACCATCGAACCGCCATCTAATGCCTCTTATCTTGATGTTTTGTATAAGATTCCACATCCTCCTCAACCTCACCACAAATTGAACAACTAGTGTCCGAATCAATAATCCACCTTTTGTAGGCCATTGCATCAAAATTTTAAGACCATTATAACAAATATCCTTATCATCCAAGCATAAATGTCGACATTCAAATGCTTTCTCGACTCTTCAATAGCTGACTATCTAATGCAAACTCATGATCGAGATACAATGGATGCATCGTGCTTGTTTGTAAAATCGCAGTTTCAAATTGCACTTTCTGTAGTATTGCGAATTTTAATCAAAATAAAATATTTCATAGAAATTAGATTGGGGATCCAACTCGAGTAGGGTGATCATGCGCAACACCAACATAACTACATCGATGTGACTTGTCAATGTGTGGCATGTATATACAACATTAGACCCCCTTAGTGAGAGTATGAGACCAAATCTCTTTCCTTTCCCATTTATAACTATGTTTTGAGTCAGAGATATGGGTCCTTCATGCATCGGTCATACAAAACATCTAAATTCCCGTCTTTACTTCTTATTTTATTCTAGTGACAATAGCTTACATATGGCTTACTTTGTATAAGTACAATAATCAATCTTAGCGTGCTATTCAGAAATTTTGAGGCATTACGAGGATCACAAAGCACTCTAAGCCATGCCTAATTTAATATGTATATATATGCATTTAAAATCATATTATTTAAAGACTAAATATTGAATATAAAAAAGAGTAAAAAGCATTAGTCATAAAATATATAAGGAAAAATCGAATGTATAAGATTGCTATTCTAATTCCTTACCCGCACATTTATTTATATGTTCCCACATTCCTTACATTTTTTTCCATCCCCCTTTTCATTGTCTACCAAAGATCCCGAAAATCCACAGTAGATTATGCTGACCTTTCTCTTAGCATGTGAAAATTATGATTTTCCTACTTCGAGTTCCTTAACATTTGTTATGGTTCGAAATTTATCTGCATATCTTTCTATTTTTTCGTTTTTCCTTGCATGACAATCCGTGATGATTATCATTGTCATGACAACATTTATCAATAAATGGGTAATATACAAGTTCTTCTCACCATAATGTAAGTTGTTCGTTTGTACATCAAAAATTCCATAAATTTCATGGCTTAGTTTTTCGATATTGAAGATCCTCATGCTTATTTATTACTATTCCCATTATTTCAAATAATAATATTAATTTATATCGGTGTTCTATATAAGTTTGATCTTGTCTTGCTTTAACGTGCAAAGATAATTATAATATGTTCATCTTTTTCGTCATTGATATTCTATCTCTTTTATGAGCTAATATATTTATATTTTATTTATAAATTTCTTCGTCATAGAAAAAGATTAGATTTAAATTGTAAAAGACACATGCTAATTGTAAAAATTAGGTACTTTTAACCACTCTGTTGTATCAGTTCATATTTCCCATTATATAATTTTTTCAACTTATCTTAATAATATATATTCAAAATTATAATTATATAATAAAATCTTTATATTATATTATTATTCATATAATATTATTTTTATAATTACTAAAATATTAACTAACATATCAAATTCGAATAAAATGAACCGAATTTAAATCTCTGAAACTCAAAATGAATTGAATCTGAATTTAAGTTAGCAAATTGCAATGGGTTCCAATCTTGAGACTACACCCTCGTTCTCCTAAAAAAGTTAGCAAATTCTTTTAAAATTCGATACGAGTTCGGATTCGAAACTTTTATAATGAATTGAATTAGAATCTTGATGTATTCAAAAGTACCCGATTCGATTATCACCCCTATTACCGACTAAAGAATTTCGTACAAGTAGGACTAAGACTGAATATATTGAGTGCACATTTGATGAAATCAATGATGAAGGAATCAGGGTGAAGATTGGAGATGATAACATTCAGAGGAAATATTTTTTGTGATACTTGGTATCTTTTTTGCAACGTGACTAGGAAGTCAATGGGGGTGTTACTCATAGAATAAATGTAGGTGGCTAAAGTGGAAAGGAGCATCTATTGTTCTATGTGATAAGAAAATTCCTTTGAAAATCAAAGGAAAGTGTTACAAAGCAACCGTGAAACTTGCTATGCTCTATGGATATGAATGTTGGCCTGTGAACTATAGACATGTACAGGGAATGACACTAGCAGAAATGAAAATATTAAGGTGGATGTGGTGGTCATACACAAAAAGACCGTATTCGGAATGATGCGATCAGAACTAAAGTTGGTGTAGTTGTAGATAGAGGATAAGTTGAAAGGAAACCGCTTAAAATGGTTTGGCCATTTGCAAAGGAAGTCGACTGATGCACTTGTTAGAAGGTCCGAGATTTGGGATGTTGAGCCGGCTAAGAGAAGATGAGGAAGGCCCAAGAAGTGTTGAATGAGACTATTCAAAGGAATCTTAGTTATTTGGATTTAAACTCGAGAATGACCCAAGATATATCTGAATGGAGACAAAAAATCAATGTAGCCTACCCTACTCAATGTGAGAAAATGCTTTGTTGTTGTTATAAAAATTAGTAGCATGTGTTTTTAGGATATGAAGTTGATATAATATGTTAATGTAGTGATTACATATATAGTAAAGATACGTGATTTACATCTCAACTTCTCTTCAACCCCTGAATAGAAGATACTAGTAAAATTATATTGGATTTTTACTCTTACCCTGATGCTTTTTGTAATAACACTTATGTGCCTCTAACTTCTTACATCTTAAATAATTAGTTTTTTAAGACAAAAAAGGGAAACACGCTGTGATGCCCATCCTAACTTTATTATAATACACATAATATGAACATGCAGACTTACAACAATCAAGACTCGAGAAGTCTTAGAGTGGAAGATTATATTTTCAGAGTAAAAATGATGGAAAGAAAAGAGAATGCTATTTCTAGCTAACCAAATTGTTTAGATAATTGAAAGTGGACGTAATAGATCCTCTCTGGGACGACCCTTTGCTTCAAACAAAGGATTCCAAAATAAATTCAAATTGTGAATGTTCAGCTAGTCATCCTCCACTTCCTGCCGGATTGAAGAATTCTTCTCGCAGTGAAAGAAAATATGATCTATTGTCTCAATTTGTGTCTTACAAAGAGGACACCTATTTGAGACTTCCCAAAGTAGTATGGAGCAATGATTCCTTATCATTATACACTTTCTGCGGGAAAGCCACATAAAGAAGCCAATTCTATTCAGCAGTTTTAGCTTCCAAATAAAGTTGCAACCGCGAATCATATTATCAGTCCATGGAGGAAGAGGTATGGTGATTGCACTATAGGCTCGTTTGACCGCGAACGAGTTAGACTTCCACACCTAGTGATCTCGCACAATACTTGGTCTATCAATCTGCCTGAGGGCCTCTAGGAGCAGGAGAAAATCTTTAAGGCGCTGGTCTAAGAAATCTGTCAAAAAAGAGGGCGTCCAATTTTCGTCAAACCAACAATCCATCACCTTTGCATCAAGGCCTTAGATGTCGGATTTTGGTTTCGTGTCGGTAAGCTTGGAAAGAGAAATTCGGTGGAATTTTAGCCGTACATTAGAGAAATTAATTGAAAAAGTATTTTTTCTAAAATTAAGATGTCCAATATTCTCTAAACAATAAAGGAGATAGAAATATATAGTTTTTGGCTACACCAAATTTAAAATCAAAACTTGTATTTTACTAAATACTTTGAACTTAGAGAAACATTTAATTTTAGAAATAAAACAAGACACACGGATATACACATAAAAAAACAAATCTTTCTAGCATGTATGCCAAATAGATGCATTGTAGAGCTTGCAATCATAAAATGTACGTTATGCGAGACACAAACAAATCATTTAACACTAAGAAACTGCATGGCATTCATAAGCACAACCTACGTCCAATCTAATATTAGGAAAATAGTTACAGTCATATGACTTGGAAATTTGCTAACAACCTAGCACTCATACAGTTGCACACACTCCTTATAATAAAGAGAAGCAACAAGAAAAAGAGACCTAGAAATGAGCAAACTTCTAGTATCTTGTGAGTTAAAATGATGCATTGTAATGCACCAATATTTAGAACTCGAAAAGTACCCCAAAGTAGTCGAAATTAGTTGAAAAGTGTCTTAAGAGCTCAGGAGGATGAATTTCAGTGAAACATGGCCAAATTCCACCTTTTCTGTTGTTTTAGTCGAAATTCGTCTGAAATGTACCGAAATTCCATCAAAATGGACCGGTGATCCATCGAAACAGGATCGAAATTGACTAAAATGAAACAAAATTCCTTCATAATGGACCAAAATTTGGGAAAAGGAAATGATATGGGGTTTCTATTTCAACCACTTGTTGAAATCGAATTTCGACAAAAATTTAAGGCCATGCTTTGCATCACAGTTAGCTGCTAGAGTAAACATGCACGAGAATATGGAAGACATAGTTCCTTCACCTGACCCGTTATCTGTCTAAAAGGCGAAAGAGGAGCCATCGCCAAGGGTCAGGCGAAAGAGCTTCTGGAAACGGGGTAGCACCGATCTAATTCCTTTCCAAAAGGCAGACAACTGGCAATTCTGCTGTTGAAGTAGCGAGCTTTGAGCTCCAATGCCATATATACTTTGAATAAGACTGCTACAGAGGTCTTCGCTTCTCCTTCAAATCCTGCTAACCCATTTCAATAAGAGATCTTCATTCATGGATTCCAAGAGAACAATCCCAAGTCGTCCATCCTCCACCGGTAAAGTAACCGTTTCCCAATCAACTAAAGATGTACCAGTGCCATCCTATCTCGATCTACCCTAAAGAAAACGTCGCATGATCCTCTCAAGCTGATATCTGATGTGCAGAGAGAACGATCCTCACATGTTAAAATATATGCTTTCCAATTTGTAAGTTTTTTCTCCAATTTCTCTATGACTTGTAACCAATTAGCCATCCTAAGAGTGCTCACTGTCGGGGGAAGGCCCAAATAATGGATTGGGAGAGAGATACTCTCAGTGCCTAGAGTCGTGCAACACTCCCGCGCATATGTCTTTGAAAGGCCAAGGACCGCAGTAAACTTGCCATGATTAAGGACAAGTCCAGAAAGTTCCCCAAAAATCTCCAAAGTCAACGTCTTGCCTTTAACCTCCTCCTTACCCCCTTCAATAAAGAAGGTAGTGTTATTAACACACTGCAACAAAGGGATAATGATATCCTCTATAGTATATCCTTCCGAGAACTCATTTCGTGTCACCTATGCAACCACACAAGCCAAAATGTCTGCTGTAATTACAAAGAGCATAGGGGCTAGTGGGCAACCATGTATAACTCCTCACTAGGGCTAAAAGAATCTTCCCCCAGACCTACCATTCACGAGTACTACATAGGATGCTGTGGTGACACAACACTTCATCCAAGAGATCTAGGTATCGGGGAAACCACGCTTCGACATCGCCATCCAGTTAGCATTGATCTCAGCATTAATACTTATAAATTCGTGCACAACATCAACCACCTCCCTCCCCACAAGGTCCCAAAATTCTCGGAAGAACATGGGCTATCCATCCGGACCAGGAGCACCTACTGCATTCAAGTTCCAAACTGAAATCTTCACCTCTTCCACGGTCATGACCTACCGTAGGTGTTTGGCATGCTGAACATGCAAGTTTGAGGCTCCATTCCCCATCCATCTCCATGGTATATCCATATTTCTTCTCGAGAAAGCATGAAAGTGATCTGCAATCGCCTGCCCTATTTCACGGTCACCCTCCACTTTGTTGCCATTTACCACAACAGAACGAATCTGATTATGTCGACGCTTCTCGCTAGCCATTCTATGCAAGTAAGATGTATTCGCATCACCCTCTTTGAACCAAGTATGTTGAGATTTTTGCTTCCATTCTGCTACACTTTTTTAATCTTCCTCCATGATAATTCTTTGTGCAATCGTTCTCTGATTGAGCTCCTCGCATGAGAGATTTTTGATGTCTTCCAACCCATTCTTCTCTCTCTAACCTCCTTAAAAATGCGAAGTCATGAGCGTAAAAATGTAAGCTTCTGAGACATGCGTGACACTGCCGAGCCTGAGACCACAATGGAGGACCAATGGCTTGAAATCAAGTCTGTAAATCCCTCCTCATGTATGGCCAAGCCCTCTCAAACCTAAAAAACCCTCATGATGGGGAGACAACACACGAGTCCCATACTAGAGGCATATGATTAGACCTGGAACGAGTCTTGGAGGAGGACGTCGACAAAGGAAAAGCCTCCAAAAGCTCCATCGAGGACAAGAACATTCAATATGAGAGCGAGATCCAGAGTTTCTCCATGTGTTTTTTGTGTTTGACGCATCGATTACCTCAAACTCCAAGTCATCAGGAAGTTCGACAAAATCAATAGACCTGGGGTCCTGCCCTCTTCTCAAGAGAGGTTTATCTGATGAAAGTAAGGAGACGTTGAAGTCACCCCCCATGAGCCAAGGCACGCCTGGGAAGGTGTCTTTGGCTGTTCTGAGGTCCATCCATAAAACTGCTCGTTGAGTCTGATCACAATGGTCATGCATTAAGAGAAGGCAAATTGATTTCTTGACTGAGCGTGCTCCAATAGAAGCGAAAGAACACAAGTTCCCCTTAGTTCGGATACCAAGCTAGAAGTCGAGTCATTCCAAGCAACTGGTAGACCACCCACGGAGCCAATAGCGTCCAACGACTTGAATTCATTTAGAAGGCCAACACCCAATGACCTCCAGAGGGCAGAGGTACATGAAAAAAGTTTGGTTTCCTGCAACGGTTGAGGGAGGCGTTATGTAAGGCAGTAGACCTCTCGGGTGCCGCAACCGAGGTGCTATGGCCAGTCTGGATAATTGAAACAGGGAAGCTCATATATTCGTGGGGGCCTAGATAAGCACAATGAGAGTTTTAGAATTGAGGAGGGTTTCTTCAGGAAGGAATTAGTGGACTGCTTGGGGGTAGTTCACTGCGAGGACTATTGATTGTATAGAAATGAATATAATGATTTGGAATACGAGGGGCCTTGGGAGGCCTGAGAAATGACTGACGGTGCGAGATTTATGTATGGAGGTGAAGGCGGACATAATTTTGCTTTAGGAAACAGAAATTTCTCATGGAGAAGATGATATTTGGGGGTCAATTGGTAGCGAACACTTTCTAGAATTCAGGGCTACAAACTCGTTTGGGGCGTCGTGAGGTATCCTTACTGGTTGGGATGGGGACATGTTCTTTTTAGAAGAGGAGGAGCTCATGGGCAGCCACTCAATCTCAATTAAGTTGAAAAAGGAAGGCGAACAATCTGAGGATTATTGTTAGTGATTTTTATGACCCAATGAATGGGCTAAACATAAAAGAAATGCTTGACAATCTGCATCAGGTCAGAGCAAGGTATCCTACAGAGGTTTGGATATATAGAAGAGATTTTAATGTAACTTTTCGTCTTGAGGATCGGCCGTGTTTACGAGGCATGGATGATATCGACCAATTCCTTTAATCGTTGAAGGCGTTGTAGTCCTTCCCCTTGGCACGTATGTGGGCTCTCCCATGTCCGCACTCTGATCACACCCCCTTTTTCGTGATCATTGGGTGAGGATACACGACCATTATTTTTTTTCCATATTTGAAGTACATGGCTACTTGAGGACAACTTTCGTGATATGGTCGTTTCTAACGTGTTTGTCATCCTGTTGGTTTGTCCACTACTCGTTTGGAGACCAAATTGAATTTGTATTGTCGACACTTGTTGGAATACAACACAACAATTTCGGGAACAACGCCATTGTAAAAGAGCAATGATGCAGACATAGATTATCATACCGGATAGATTATCAGACTGGACTTGTTAGAGGATATGGTGTGTAGAATCTGGCGTGATTGTCATCTTGTTGGTTCATCTGCGATCCTCTTGGTGACCAAATTGAATTTGGTTTGTCGACACTGGTTGGAATACAACAAGAAAATTCGGAAACGACATTGATGTAAGAGAGTAATGGCGCATGCATGGATTATCAGATTGGTTGACTTGTCAGAGGATGAACATGAGCTGATAATGGAGGAAATCGAAAAGTGAACCAGGAAACTGAATTAGGTTTATCTTGAAGACAAGAAAAAGAGATTGAATGGAGGTAAAGATCATGTCAGTGGTGGGTCAAAGATATGGACGCTATCGTAAGTTTCTTTCACTCCATGTCTAGTAGAAGGGGATGCTTGAATTATATTAATTATTAATGTTGATGGAGTTTATGTGCAAGGAGATCGAAGGTAGGTAGGGCTCTCCGAGTATTTTATTTGCATTTCGGTAGGAAAGTTACTCGTGCGGGGTGTGGCTGGCGTGGAAAGGGATCTCCATATTGCAAGCGAAGACCTTGGCTGCCCCTTTTACTAAATCATAGGTCAGACAGTTTGTGTGACATTTGAATGCAGAAGGCGCTCTTGGTCTGGACGGATTTTCGATTTGCTTCCACATGGAGTTTTGGGACAACATCAAAGGCAACATCATGGAGGTACTCCATGAGTTAAGGAAAGACAATCCTGGATGAACAAAGCTCTCCTCTTCCTGGTACCAAAGGCCACGACTAGAGTAGAGGATTTCAGACCTATAAGATTATCCAATGCAGTTTTCCTTAATGTCACCAAGGTCCTCGCAAACTGCTCGCTTGATGTCCTCTGTTACATCATTTCTCTGGAGCAAACTTCATGGTAGAGATATGGGGGATGGATGGGTGGTATCATTGAAAGTTGTGCTGGATTGGTAGCAAAACCATGGGAAATGTTTACTGTGGAAGGTGAACTTCTCTAAGGCTTATGATTGCATAGACCGGTGGTTCCTCTAGTCCTCACTATAATGGAGGGGCTTTCCGGAGTTTTGGATTGCAAAAATGAAGAGGTGCATCGTGACGACATCATACACGGTACCATTGAATGGTCGTTCGGAGGGAGAATTCCTTTACCCTCAGTGGGGGGTGCGATAGGGTTGCCCTATGGCACCCCTTCTCTTTGTTATTGAAACAGACACTTTGACAGATATGATGAGACTTGCTTCAGATGACAAGCTGTGCTCGGGTTATAACATAGATGATATGCCCATCCCTACCCTTTAGTATGAAGATGACACTAGTTTTTGGGAAGTGTGGCTGAACATGTCCGGTGTACTTCCTGCCTTCCTGGATTATAGAAAATTTTGGGGACATTTTAAACTTGCAACTTAATAGTGAAGTTTTAGATTCGTTCCTTTTGGGCTTTACCAGGTGGGCACAATTTTGTGATGTTCTTGTGGGATTTTACTTGCCACCTATCCGGGACCCCCGTTGGATGTTGGGCAACTTCGATCCTCTGTCTGGAGATCAGTACTAGACAAGCTACATAATAAGATGGCTGATTGGAAGGTGAGAATTTTGTCTCGAAGTGGTAAATTAATGATACTTAAACATGTATTGCCAACCATTCCTATCTTCTTTTGTTCCACTGGACTCCTTCTGATTGTGGTGCACTTGAAGATCGAAACTATGATGAGGAGATTTTTTTTGGCTGATGGGAGATAGGAAAAAGTGGGGACGCTCATCCCGTAAACTGGGAGATGGTAACGAGGTCAAAAAAAGGAGGAAGGCTTGGGGATCCTAAAGCTATAGGCTATAAATAAATCTCTCCTAATGAAGTGGGTATTAATGTTGCGGGGAAGAGGTGATGACCTTGTTTGCTATTTGGTGCAGAATATCTATGACATTCATGACTCTGTATGAGGGGATAATATATGGACTTCATCCTCGCTTTGTCAATGAATACTTCAGGTGTTATCGGAATTGGGTGAATTGCTTCGGCCTATACTTAGTAGTAGGGGGGGGGGTCTTTCGCTTATGGTTGGATGATTGGAGTGATTTGGGTGCATTGGGAGAGCGATACCCATGCCTTTCCACACTTGCATAAGATCAACATGCTCTGGTTTGCAATGTATGGACATGTTCATGAACTCCTTCATGAATGAATTTTCGGAGCAGAGATTGATTGATTTCTTGGTGTTGCTTTCCAACCTAGTGGAGGTTGATGGTATCTTGCATGGTAGGGTCATTTCCAATGGGCAAATGGTAGGTTCTCGATCAAGAATGCTTATCGTTTCTTCATCCTCACCCTAGTTTTGAACGAGGAGGATTTCACGTATGACTGCTGATTAATTTGGAGCAGTAAGACTCTGCATTGGATCGAGGTCTTCCTATGGCTAGCTAGACACAGACGACTGGTGACCAAGACATAAAGGGGCAAGATACTTCATACAAAAGATTTGATTTGTGGGATATGTGAGGAATAACCTGAAGATATGGATAATTCATTCTTCAAGTGTAGGCATTCGGCTTTGGTTTGGAGTGTGGCAGGCATCACATGGCTTCAAACTTACGATAATACATCCAAGGTTGCAAAAGTCGGTAGTTTGTCGGACGGGTCACTGACTAAAGATTAATCGGCAGTCGAGTGACTAATTGGATTTAGTCGGATGAGTTTGATTTTTTTAATTATTTAAAAAAATAAATCATTATTTTTTCTGTATATTTACATATATTTATACAATTTTATACTATCATAATGAAATTAAAGTAGTTGAATTTAAATAAAATATTAAGCATATTAGAATAAGTTTGCTTTAAAAAAAACAAAAAATGGTATCTCGAAGCAAAAATCGTTAGAGTAGTGGGTCTAGTCGGAATTAGTCAATACTCGATGGACCACCCCACTGACTAGACTAGTCGGACCTACTAGTCGGGCCCATCGAGCGACTTTTACAACACTGGGTCACTGAGTGCATCCTTTTTGGGCTTGATTCGAGCAGTTTGTGGCAATTCACACGATGGCAGCTCTCCGGTATACATGATTCAATGGTATATTTGGTGTACAAGGGATGTGTTCATATTTCGTGGTCAATGGTTCTACCTGGAAAATGTTTTGGGACACCAATGCCCTTGTTTCGACCTGATCTCACATATGAATTGTAAGGTCTTTCTATTAATATAATTATAACTTTTACCATCGATTCTATCTTGGGATTCAACCCTCTTCATTTCAAAAAAAAGAGAAACACATTCAAAGATGACGCATCACTTTAAATTTTAGCAATTTGATTTATTGAAAAGCATGTTTTGAGGAAAGTCAGAGCATGTAGAATTTGAGACGACTACATCTATGGAGTTATCGAACCTACCCATCTCCAGTTATAAGTGAATGACACCGTATGCTAACTTAACTGATTGCCATAGAGTGGAGGTGTTATATAGAGTTAATTGCTTCTTGCTTCCACATATATGATGAGAAACATATAAATCCACTATCCATTGTGTATCAATCTTGTAAGTAGTAAGGGAAAAGCTAGTACCTTATTGACCAGGTACAATAATAAAGCCAACTGATGCAGATGGCAAGGTAGGGGAGCGAAACGAATGACAACTCATGTAGAGGGGACAAAGGGTCATCTTTATCGTGATTCTATATCATTGTTGAATCGATCTGTTCTATTGTGCGATGCATTGAGGCCGGTTTAGCATGCTTTTGCCTGCATGTTTCCTTTGTATGCTTAGGTCTCTAGTAATATGTGTAACGTAGGCGAGGCCCTCCACCTTTACCACTATACCCACGTCCTTTATTTGCATTGTGTGAAGTAGTTGTATGAATGACAATCCTATACAGTCTATGATAAGGCTCCTCCATCATTGGTATAGTTGCATTAATGATTAACCAGTTTCAGACCGGATCTTAGTTAAGATCAGATCTAGGCCTTTCAGAAAAATCCCGAGCACCTGCATGATCTTTTATGCCTTTTGTTGCCATATTTTGCAAGGAGGAAGATAACTATGACATTTTGCAAACATACCTTTCAGGGGGCGTAATATGTGAATACCAGATGATCATATTGTCTGGTAAGGTGAATATCATGCTGAAGCTAAAGTATCTTAGTTTCACTCTTGGCCTAAGAGTAGGCAATGGCTATGATATCCCATGTAGCTTTTGCCGTGGGATGATTTATAAAATCATTCACAATTTTTGAAGTGAAAGAACTTGTCAACTATACTTTTACACATGCATTATCTTGTCTCGATGATGCGTTCATTCATGTTTTCTCAGCTTGTTCGGGTGATGTAAATACGGATTCTTTGTTGACGAATGTTCTAATAAATTGCGTGACCCGTAGATCATATTTTGTTTCGTCCATCTTGATGATAGGGCCCATCTCTTTTGTGGATCACAATAATGATGCATATTCTTCTTTTGATCTTCCCTTGTAACCAAAAGTGAAGCCGGACCATAAAAGGGTTACAACTAGGAAATCTGAGAGGAAAAAAATCGTGATTTTGATATAGATCTTAAAACATCTACGATTGGCCACGAGATCGATGCCGTTAGAGGATATGTCTGGCGATTATGGAGGCATCAGATTTTGGGGACAATGATGGGCGATGAGGTTGCTACTACGCGGTGGCATCATGGTAGCAACATAACACACTGCAGCTTTATGGATGCTGCTTGTGGCATGATGAATATGTGATTCATCGTTTTAAAACTGAAAATAGAGCTTTGTTCCCTAGTAATTAAATGCATTTAGGAATAAATAGTGCATATTAGCGTTCATGCATGTGTATATAATACACATATTTTATCATTCATATTCGCATTAATAAGAAGCTAAGAATTGTGTATATATAATTCACATGTATATTAACCTGATTTCCCACATTTTTCATTTTTTATACTAATCCCGAATGAAATAAAATCAACTCCATTGCATACACATTACTAATATTAATAAATAAAAAATACCAGAAAAATACTAACTTGTATATATATGTCAAATAAAACCAAATCCTAGTTCTGAGACAAAAAGCTGTAAAGTCAATCTCTCAGATACAGTCTCCTATGAACCTCTACTTACTTTTGAATTAATGTACAACCAAATGCGTACAAAACAAGACCAAATTCAAAAGAATCAGAGTTCATATGTGAAACCTAGATTTTGGGTCCACATTGTATATTATATATATGGACTAATTTGTCCTCATTATTTTATGTACACAACTGACTTTTTTTAATTTATTTCTTTTTAATTTTTTTCTTTGATTTGTGTTTTAATAATGTGTGTAAAAATCTAAATCTAAAACAATTCAAATATCAAAGAAAATAAGTCATCTGAGTTGTACATAAATACTTTTTCTTTTATTTCTTTATTTTTTCTATTATTAAAAATTACAAAAAAATAGATTAACGTGTAAAATTCTTTATTCTATTCTATTAGATTCTATTTTTAATTAATCATCGTTCGAGCTTCATTCGTGCCACCTAGGGATTCATCTTTCTCGAATCAACATCTATAGAGCCCCAATGCATTCGCTACATGAGATTAACCGAGGAGCACCCCTTCACCCTCATTGATTAGAGCATCGACCTTTCATCTTCATATATAGAGCCTCCGAAGTGGTGTAGTTTGCCTCAACATATCCACATTCCAAATCCACATCACCATCCTTGAGTATCTCGAAATCAACCATCGATCGCCAATGATCGAGTCGCACACACCTCATCTGCCCCAAATAGTTCTTAAAATTTGTCCAGGTGCTAGCATCTCTGGTCTCGCACAAATAGGAGACACACTCCTCCTCCATTCTTCGAACAAGAGCATGACATACCCTCTTCCTCCCCTTTCGTGTAACCACAAGTCGAGCTCCAAGCTCAAGCGAACCAAACCTTTTTGCAGGTCATCTTCCCCTACTCCATCTTTAGGAGACAAACCCGAAGCAACACCCTTGTCCTTGATCATGTGTCGATCGTATGGAGACACTATCTAAGCAATACCAACAAGACGAGTCTTGCCCATGGTCCTGGTTATGTATCAACAAGATCCCTCTCTTCGGCGATCTTCCCCACCGAGCTTCCTAGTCAAATCACCCAACATCACACATCTGAGATGAGAAGGGAGGAGTCGAATCCTCTCGAGCAACAAATCATCCCCTTCTCGTCGACCTCTACGGCCACAAGATCCACTCGCATCAAGAACTCTTGTGATCAACACCTCCAACCCACGACCAGATTGTGCTAACCTCCAACTTCAAGAGAGCTTCACATCACATCCGAGATCCGACTACAAGCAACCGCACACTATCATATCCTCCTTTTTGAGAAAAAACTCTTCGCAGCAGTCGGGCACGCATCGCTATTGCAGGGATACATTTTACCGGTTGACGATTGCATATCACCGAGAGAGGAAAGAGTCGAATACCCCATTCCATCTCACATGATCAACACGTGGTGCCTGGACGCATTTGTGTCGGAGCTCCTTCCTGTCTTGGTAATTGCAAGAAGCTCTATGGGTGCATTTTACTTTATCTATTTTCATTTTATAACTTGCAACTAGAATCCTGCTGATGGAAGATGTATAGGAGAAGTTGGCATGATTGCGTATCACTTCTATCTTCGAGGCTACTAACATAGCAGAGAAGTTTGAGGACATCAGAAAGAGATGCTTCGGGAACTCGCCTGGAGCGACACGTACATCACAACAATCGTTTGTGTCGATTCGACGATAGTTTCAGCAACAAAGGTTAGCCCAGACAGTTTCGGCCTACAAGTTCGACATTTTCAGGCGGTGCTCGCTCATCTCCAGCGACTACCTTAGGAGGAGCACTCGCCAGACGTGGCACGAGTTCAACACGACCATCTGGGTCACTGAGAGTTGACAAACCCCCAGTAGGACCGACTCAAAGCATATGCACGACTACCATGCCTAACCCATATGTGAGATGCTACTTGTGTAACGAGTTGGGTTATTACCAATCTCAGTGCTCACAGACTTCTGGTGAGCCTCGACCACATCCATAGTCTTCACAACCGCATGCACAACGTATTGGGAGTTTTCGTGGTAGGAACTCCAATTTCAGGAGGCCGTCGAGACAGACACAACACTTGGTAGGTTCGAGTATTGCACTAGCTAGGCAAGGACAGTTACATGCAGTGATCGAGGAGCAGGCACGATCAACAACTACTGTGGTGAAAGGTATGATCTCAGATTCTCAGTCTTGGTCTGACCGTTCCATGTTATATTTGATTCTGGAGCGACACATTCTTTCATTGCATCGAGATTACTAGCTTCATTAGGTGGAGTTGCAGAGGCTCTATATCCTCCTTACTACGTCCGTTGGCCAGATGGCTAGTTGTTTTTCCTTTCACTAATAGTCAAACTTACTGGTGCTGATTGACGGGGTCACGAGATGATCACAGACTGTATGTTACTACAACTTGATGAGTTTGACTTGATTTTAGGCATGGATTGGTTATCAGCTCAACACGCTCTTGTTGATTGCTTTAGGAAGACAATTGTCTTCAGAATTCCAGACTTGCTTGAGTTCACCTTTAAGGGTACACTACATGACTCTAAAATGAAGTACATTTCAGTATTGCGAGCTCCAAGGCTTGTTGACCATGGATGCGATTCATATCTAGCATTTGTCTAAGAGACATCCGATCATGAACGGATGATACATGACATCTGAGTAGTATCAGACTACCCGGATGTGTTTCCTGATGCGCTACCAGAATCACCTCCTGAGAGAGATCGAGTTCGAGATCACACTACTACTAGATACACAACCGATCTCGATGGCACCATATCGCATGACCCCTGCTAAATTTAGAGAGCTGAAGGGGCAGTTGCAAGAGCTATTTGGTTTAGGATTCGTGAGGCCGAGCACTTTACCTTGGCGTGTTCTAGTTCTTTTTGTCAGGAAGAAGGATAAATTGATGAGATTGTGCATTGATTAAAGGGTTTTTATCAGTTGTGCCCCTTTTTTTTGACGCTCAAAAAAGGGGGAGACACTCAGCGGTGTTCGCCCCAATATATTAAAAGGAAAGAGATGAGTACTTACAGAGCGGAAGAGTATAAAGCGGAGAAGGAGAAGCAAAACAAAAAGGAGGATGTAAACATCCCCGCACCCGCAAAACGCTACAAGACCGACCAATCAGTACAAAAACGAGATGCTGTGATACAAATATTCTCCAAATAGAACCTCTGATGCGAAAATAAAGACGCGTTTCTTCCCAACCATATACTCCAAAGGCGCGCAATGGGGACCAGCCTGTCAACCCGCGATCGATTCCCGGCGTTAGACAAGCTCTCAAAGAACGAAACAATACTGTCCAGATTCAGCCACCCCACGTCGCCCCAAATGGCACGAACACGGTCGCAGAGAAGGAAAAGATGACCGGCAGATTCCTCCTCCGACCCACATGGGCCGCACACATAGTTGTGCGCCTTTGTGATATTGCAATATCAGTTATGCCCCTTCCTTTTCGAGAATATCGGTCGTGCCCTCGACTTCTTACTGTTCTATCACTTGTGCCCCATCATTACTTTAGCCGTCAATAAGTTGAACTTAACTATGATTTTTTCGAACTTACGGTACGGTTAAGAGGGGCATTATGGTCCAAACACCCCAATCACCTCCTCCTCTTGATCCTCTTCCTCTTCCTCAAGTCCTTCATGACCCTGATTCAACTGAACAACATCATGAGCATCGATTGCAGGTGACTTGCTGGCAGACACTTGAGGAGGATGGGGTTCTTGGATGGTGACTTACTGGCGACACTCGAGGAGGAGGGGGGAGCAAAAAGCGGAGGATGATGAGGGGGTGTGGGGGAGGAACGACACGGGGAGGAAGTAACATGCGGAGGAGCAACGAGGAGAGGACACGTGGAGGATGCAGTGGGTGGAGGAAGGTGTCGGGGAGGAGCATCGGGCGAATGAGGAGGGCGCGAGGAGGAGAAACATGCAGACGATGAATAGGGGGCACGGGGGAAGAGGAGTGTGCAGGGTAAGAGCAACATGGGAGGGGGAGGGGGGTTTCAGAGGAGGAGGGGCTGACAGGGGTGGAGCTAGGGAGGAGGCGGTCGGGGGAGGAGGAGTGGGATTGGGGAGTAGGGGGTGGAGGTTGAGGAAGTTGAGGAGGAGGATGGTGTAGGAGAGGAGGATCGCACGGGGGAAGAGCAACGTGCGAAGGAGGAGGGGCGCGTGGGAGGAGCAGTGGACATAGCAACAGAGGGAGGAGGACACAGGGAAGAAGCAATGGGCAGAGGAGGAGGGTGTCGGGGAGGAGACTTGTGAAGGAGGAGGGCGCGAGGAGGAGAAACATGCGGAGGATAAGGAGGGTTATGAGGGAGAGGAGCGTGCGAGGCCGGAGCAGCAAGGGAGGGTGAGGAGGGGCTGGCAGGGGCAGAGCTAGGGAGGAGGGGGCGAGGGAAGATGAGCGGGACTGTGGAGGAGGGGGCGGAGGTGGAGGAGGCTGAGGAGGAGGAGGGGTGGCAGCAACGACTTATGAGGTGTTGGAGTATGGACTGGGCCGGGAAGGGGAGAGGCAGCGGTGGAGGTAGGCCGGGAGGGGGAGGGACGACAACAGAGTCATGCCTGGAAGGGAATGGGGGAAGAAAAAAATATTTTTACCCCTCATTTTTCAATTAATTACTTTTGTGTCCCCAATGTTAACGGCCGTTTAGAATGAGATTGATGGCAACTAACTCGAGGGACACAAGTGATCATTGTGGAAGAAATCAGTGGCACAACTGATATTGCAAAAAAGAGAGCGATATAACTGATATTACAATATCTCATAGGGGCACAACTGATAAAACCCTTGATTAAATACAGCTAAACAAGAGAATGGTGAAGAACCATTATCCTTTGTCGTGCATTGATGATTTATTTGATCAACATAGGGATCTTCGGTATTCTCGAAGATCGACCTTCGATCTGGCTATCATCAATCGAGGATTCGAGAGACAAATATTCCGAAGACAACTTTAGAACTCGTTACGGACACTATAAGTTTGTGGTGATGCCATTTGGGCTCACCAATGCCTCTGCAGCTTTCATGGATATGATGAACATGATCTTTCGTGCATACGTGGACAAGTTTGTGATGGTATTCATTGATGATGTGTTGATATATTCGTGGAACGAATGTGATCATGTTAATGATCTGACGATTGTTCTGGACACATTACGAGAGCACAAGCTGTATGCCAAGCTGAGCAAGTGTGAGTTCTGGTTAACCTAGGTCTCATTTCTTGGGCATGTTATTTCAGGAGTGGGTATCGCAGTAGATCTTACAAAGATTGAGGCAGTCATGTCTTGAGAGCAACCCAAGACAATGACTCAGTTTTGGTGTTTCCTTGGATTAGCGAGCTATTACAGATGCTTCGTCAGTGGATTTTCACGCATTGTTGTTCCCTTGATACGATTAACACAGATGGAAGTTTCTTTTATTTGGGATGATTCATGCGAGCAGGCCTTCAGGACATTGAAGGAAAGATTGATGATGACGCCCATTCTTGCTCTTCCTTCAGGCACTCAGGATTACATAGTTTATACAGATGCTTCAGAAGAATGTATAGGGGTGGTGTTGATGCAGAGATGTCACGTGATTGCTTACGCATCACGTCAGTTAAGACCGCATGAACGGAAATACCCCACCCATGACTTGGAGTTGACGACAATTGTCTTTGCCTGAAGATCTGGCGTCACTATCTTTATGGGGTGAATGTCGAGATTTTCACAGATCACAAGAGTTTGAAGTATATTTTTGATCAGAAGGATCTGAATACGAGACAACGTAGGTGGCTTGAGAAACTGAAGGATTACGATTGCACGATCTTTTACCATCCCGGTAAGGGAAACATAATGACAGATACGCTTAGTAGGAGAGCTCATGCAGAGGTACGACAAAATGGCTATACACGTGGGATATGCTCGCAGCTTTGATTGGTTGGCATCCTCAGGAGAGTGCATCCATATCTACTACCGTGCTTCCACGATTCAACATCCTTTGGGATCGCATAGTAAAAGGCCCCAAGTCAGATCCTTGGATTCAAGATAGATACATGCATGCTATTAAGGATGAATTTGATGATTTTATGATTAAAAGGTTTATTTTATGGAAGACTGGTCGGGTCGTTGTGCCCAATGATGAGCAATTAGGCAGAGGTATTCTCGATAAAGGCATACAGTTCACGATTGTCTATTCATCATGGCAGTACAAAGATATACCGTGATCTGTGCTGACATTTCTGATGGGATAGGATGAAGTGTGATGTGACACATCATCTTAACAGATGCATGACCTGTCAGATGGTCATGGCAGAACACATGACTACAGGAGACCAACAGGGTTATTGTAGTCTCTCCCATTCCCGAGTGGAAGTGGGAGAGTATTCTATGGATTTTGTCATAGGATTGCCGAAGACACCAGGTGGCGATGATGCTATTTGGGTTGTTGCTGACAGGTTGACCAAGTTAGCCCATTTCATACTAGTCAGCATGACTTACACTCCATCCAGATTGGCCAGGTTATATGTGCAGAACATTATCACGCTTCATGGTATACCACGGGAGGTAATGTCTGATAGAGACTCGAGGTTTACATCTCGCTATTAGCATCAGTTCATGTCAGCACTAGATATAGAGCTGAAGATGAGTTCTGTATACCATCCACAGACTGACGATCAAAGTGAGTGCACCATACATATGCTCGAGGATTTGCTATGCACATGCACTTTAGAGTGGAAATGGTCCTTGAAGGACCATATGCCATTAGTAGAATTCATGTACAACAACAACAACAACCATCATTCTAATGTCGACATGGCACCATTCAAAGCTCTATATAGGCGGGAGATCCTTACACCTCTCAATTGGCGTGGGGTAGGTGATCTTGCTCTTTACTCTGTTGATCGAAGGAGACTGTATGACGCTCTCGGATCCGGGTACCCATTTACACGGCATTTACGACACTCAAATTCATTATAGATCTGTTAATCCTGGCAGTACA
Source organism: Ottelia alismoides (assembly GCA_037367405.1). Classification (NCBI taxonomy): domain Eukaryota; kingdom Viridiplantae; phylum Streptophyta; class Magnoliopsida; order Alismatales; family Hydrocharitaceae; genus Ottelia; species Ottelia alismoides. The sequence goes on from JAZKJV010000881.1 coordinate 276,246, forward strand.
AAGATGTACCGTAATATGTGCTGACATTTCTGATGGGATAGAATGAAGCGTGATGTGACACATCATCTTAACAGATGCATGACTTGTTAGATGGTTAAGGCAGAACACAGGAGACCACCGGGGTTATTGTAGTCTCTCCCATTCCCGAGTGGAAGTGGGAGAGTATCTCTATGGATTTTGTCATAGGATTGCCGAAGACACCAGATGGCGATGATGCTATTTGGGTTGTTGCTGACAGGTTGACCAAGTTAGCCCATTTCATACCTGTCAGCATGACTTACACTCCATCCAGTTTGGCCAGGCTATATGTGCAGAACATTATCATGCTTCATGGTATACCACGAGAGGTGGTGTCTGATAGAGTCTTGAGGTTTACATCTCGCTATTAGCATCAATTCATGTCAGCACTACAGACAGAGCTGAAGATGAGTTCTGTATACCATCCGCAGACTGATGATCAGAGTGAGCGCACCATACATATGCTCGAGGGTTTGTTATGCACATGCACTTTGGAGTGGAAAGGGTCCTGGAAGGACCATCTGCCATTGATATAATTCATGTACAACAACAACTACCATCATTCTAGTGTCGACATGGCATCATTCGAAGCTCTATACAGGCAGGAGATGCCTCACACCTCTCAGTTGACATGGGGTAGGTGATCTTGCTCTATACTCTGTAGATCTTCTGAAGGAGACTGTATGACGCTCTCGGATCCGGGTACTCATTTACACGGCATTTACGACATTCAAATTCATTATAGATCGCATTTGTTCAAATGAAAATGAGGGGAATTTTTTCGCTTTTCGCATTTGACATTCATAAAAAATATAACAACCACAGAACCAACACGGAGTGCCTCCAATTTGCATTTCGTTAATTTTCATATATATACAACATATAACAAAAGATACTGACAGTGTATACATGTATACCAAAATGTACAGAAGAGAATGAAAACACTACTATGGAAACTGAACCGAAAACTATAATAATTGTACCATCTAGTATAAGTGAATGCTCGGGATCATCAATCTGCTAATGCGATGCATGCTTTTTGCCTTCAAACATGCATGGAACAAGAGGACGTCGACGGTTGTTGTGTACATTCCGGCATATTAAAATAGTAACGAGTTTTTTAATGTGTCTAAAAGAAAGCAAGTAGAAAGGCAATGACAATTAAAATTCACAACTACTTGCATGGTAAATAGTTTTCAAGCTGCCTTGTTTGTATGTCCCATGATTTCCCATCACCCCATAACTTTCTATATATTGTAATATTTCATATATTAGTTGATGACTCATATATACTAAGTTTCCAACACATCCGCTAACTTATCTATCACCCGTAGTAATAGTTCTAAGATCCAATTAGTTGCCGATGGTTGATGATTATGATAAACGATGATTCCGTATCAATCTCAACTGTAGTCAATTCAATTGTAACTGATCTTAACTCTATCCAAACTCAATTGTGATTGATCTCAATAATAGCTAAACTCACTTGTAATTGATCTTATCTTTTAGCTAAACTCAATTATTATTGATCTCAGATGTAGTCTCGCCAAGCCTATTGGCAGAACGGTAAAAAAAACCCAAGCGGTGAGGAAGTCTCCTAAAGACCCTTCCATCTCTCCCTCTAAGTGGAAGCGCGATCCATTAGAGGGATAGGTCTACTCCAAAACTACGTCACTGAGACGGGTGAGAGAGACTCTACGGAAAGTCACTTTAGAAACCGGCCCGACCTGTACGTCATAAAGAAAACTAAAATCGAGGAACCCTCAGCATAGGTACCCGAAAACAGAGGGTCAGCGGAATTGGTCAAAAGTCGGGATCCCAACGAGGCATAAAAATACTGCGAGCTCACGTAAAACCGTGAAAAAAAATGGGATTCTAGACCCGCGCACTTGACGGCCGCTGCCCTAATTGGGTTTCTATCTCCCGCCCAGCTAAGGGTCGCCGCACCCTCGCACGATCAGGTGTAAAGTCACCATGACCGGCACTATTAATTGTTGTTACTATTTTCATCACCCCAAACTGCCACATACATACTAGAAGTTATCAAAAAGAAATGCTTAAGGTCTTACTAAAATATCCTCTTACTTAGAGATACTTGGAAAGATGTACAAACTACAAAGTCTAATTGAAATATCTTCTTGCCATGAGAGATGAAAATTGACATCTTCTGATCATCAGTTACTAATATATATATGCCACAATATTATTTTAAGATTTGAATATCAAAATTTTTTTACTCTGCAAAGAGATATTTAGAAACCATAAAAGGATCATTCTTTTTTCTTCGATAATATAGGATATTCAGTAGAAGACCAATAATTTGAGATGCATTAACAAGCTCTTTCTTTATATGCCAAATGCATGGTCATCTATGCATCAAAGGCTGTAAAGCATACATGTATGGAATAGCCAATTCAACTAAATAGCTACCGCTAATGCTCTTAACTGCTCTTAACTGGTCAATGAAATCCAAAAAAAGATGGTCATAGTCAACTTTACTCTCAATTCACCTTCATTTATTTCGAGACTTTATTTACACAACATAGTATGATAAGACTTTACAAGACCAAAGAATTAACAGGAAAAATCTTCAGAGAAGATCGCTCACTTTCAACAATACATTGCAATCTCTAACATGATAAAAAATGCGGTTGTTCAAAGTTATTTAACATCATGCCTACAATGCAAACCTCACTAATTGCCCTACAAACTTCTCCCCAAAATTTCCGTTCTATGCAATCTGCAGGAACGACCTAAGCTAGATCTTTGTGACATGAGCATTTTTACTTATTATTATTATTATTTTGAAAATTCATAGATTTGACCGAGGAGATAGTGTACAAACTCTCATGTTTCTTATTGATACCTTTTTGATATAAGAGTGCCTATACATCATTCTGATCCTTCCACATGACCAGAAATAAACTAAAAAATATATTTGAGATGCAGCTGACATCACTTCAAAAGGTATTCAAAAGCTCAATCTGCTGTTGATATGTGCCTAAGATCAATCTGAGAGTTTTAATTTAGACGATATTAACATACAAAGAATTACCAGACCTTCTGTATATATTTGAATAATAATCCCAAAAAGGCATATACCTTACAGAAGTGCTTAAATATGTCATAGATTGGGTAATAGAATTGTAGATAAAAAACTCCAAATTTTTGAAGATGATTAACATGCACGAGCAGCCAAAGGGGAAAATGGAATTTCACATGCATGGCAGCAAGAAAATGGCTAAGAATTGTACATTAAATTGCACCCAAATTTGTCAAATTGCAGCATGCAACAGCTACATGTCCAGTGACTTTTATAGCAGAAAGAGGAGGCCTTCCAGCTTTAGGGGTTCCATTGAAACTCCAACAAGAGAATGGAGCCGCAGAGAGCATCAATGGTTGAAGTAGCAACCCAGATAGCTGCTGTAGTAGTAGCTGAAGAATAGGGAAGGAAGAAACTCTCGGCGGGAAGATTTAGAGGAAATAAGATGGAACAATTAGATGAAAGTTGATGTTTATATCACCAAGGAGGTGATCTCTTATGATGCCAAGTGGAATAAGGAGATACGCTAAGTGGAGGCTGCTGGATACAGTTTGTTGTAGCCGAACACATTTTTTATTTTTTTATTTTTTTCAATTTCTTTCCCATTTTAAAGCCGTCCGTAATCGTTCCTCGAGTCTTAGATTTCGATGCACAATATCTCATTTTGACCGTCTCTGGACGACGATCAATATGAGTATATTCATATACTTGGATCGGGTATAAATTCCCGAAATTCTTGAGATACAGTTGGGTCTGTGATTACATTTGGCGATTTAAAAATACCAAACGACTTCCGATTGATGAACGGTCGTTTCCGTTGGTCTTCTCTTATCGAATCGGATTTTTGGGTAGTTTCAGTTTCTTTTGCGATTTTCAATTTGCGTCACGGCTTTTCCGTGGCACGCATTACAATGCAATTGACTTTTGGTTGATTGTAACCGAACTACTTTTGATTTACTATCCATTGATCGATTTAGGTTATTTTAATTTAAAATGACAATTTTATTGGGTCAAACAGGCCCTAATCGGGTCAGGTTTAATCGAATCTGGATGTTACAGACTGCGAGAACTGTTGGTCTTGTGAGACGAAAGCTTCTGACGGCACAACCGTCAGGAGAGTTATGCAGACCGTCAGAGGAGAGATTTGGAGTTTCAAGTATCCGATCCTCTCTATTTCTCCTTCTGCAAATATGGCTTATTAATATTCAACTTAATCTCTCATACTAATGATATTCCTATAAATACATGCGGGAGATTGGGTATTTCTCCGAGTATCTCTCATGAAAGGAGTACAATGGTTCGGTGTTCGTGGCAAGCTGGTGCCATGATATGTTGGACCGTTCGAGATTCTTGCTTGAGTGGGGAATGTGGCCTAATAAGTAGCTCTTCCTCCACACCTTTCAGCCATACACGATGTCTTTCACGTATCCAATTTGAGGAAGTATGTGCACGACGCTCGATACATCATCAACTACAAGAATTTTGATGTGGAGCCATATTTGACATATGAGGAGAGGCCAGTGCAGATCTTTGACAATGCCGTGAGGAAGCTTCGTAGTAAAGAGATTCCCGTGATTAAGGTGTTATGGCACTGACACAGTGTCAAAGAGGCAACATAGGAGACTGAAGCAGACATGCGGGCTCGATATCCGCAACTCTTCTTAAGAGTACAGTGGTTCGGTGTTCGTGGCAAGCTGGTGACATGATATGTTGGACCGTTCAATATTCTTGCTTGAGTAGGGAAGGCGGCCTAATGAGTAGCCCTTCTTCCACATCTTTCAGCCATACACGATGTCTTTCACGTATCCAATCTGAGGAAGTATGTGCATGGCGCTCGACGCATCAACTACGAGAATTTTGACATGGAGCCATATTTGACATATGAGGAGAGGCCAGTGCATATCTTTGACAGTGTTGTGAAGAAGCTTCGCATTAAAGAGATTCCCTTGGTCAAGGTGCTATGGCACCGACACAGTGTCAAAGAGGCGACATAGGAGACTGAAGCAGACATGCGGGCTCGATATCCGCAGCTCTTCTTAGGTAACCATCAAAACAAGCCCTTATAATTATATACATGTTAGAAGAATATGACTTGTTTTCCCTTTTAGGTTTTTTATGGGTTCAAAATCCTTTGAGGTTTTATGATATGATGAAACTTAGATAAAACACATAATGACATTGACTCGAGTCTCGAGGACGAAACTCCCTTCGAGGTTTTTCTTAGTAATAACAAGTCAACCACTAACATCGCCATTAATACCATAAAACCGATTGATGTTGATTATTTTTTTGATCAAATTTCTAATATTTATGCCAAGGCATTTCTAGAGAGGCGGCAATCTTTCCTTTTTTTCAAGATGGGCATGTGATGCCATTGTTCCAAGTTTTGGATGGGGTGTTAGAAATACTCGATTTTGTATAATCCTTTTTTGTACTAACGTTTAAGTTTATCTTTTCTTCCTATTGTAGTCTCCTCTCAATAAAGATTCCTAGGATTCTGCATAACCCATCGATTGAGTGCTTCTTCTACATGAGAACTAATCATGGATGTAGAACCCTGTATAACTATATGCATCTCTCATCTGTTCCTTCTTACAAAATAGAGCTCAAACCACCTAGGATCTTTTTCTCCATTGGTTCTTCCATGCAATCACTGAATTTGTGATTAGGGGATCGATTGTTTTAACAGCATTGAGTTGCTAGAGCATCTTCTGTTTGTATATTAGTATATCTTTGGATCTATATCGATGCTTTATCTCCTGATTGAACAGTCTTCTATAATTTTTTGGTGTGTAATATATCATGGATTCTGAGTTTCTGTAGCTGTTTTTAATCTGATTTGCAAATTTTGTAATAGTTTTCTTCATGTTTTCTATGTTTGCAAGTCATATGGTGCAGAATATTTAATGACAAAATATGTGTATTCTTATCAGGAGTTGATTGATCCAGCCGTGAAGGGCACCCTTAATGTCCTGGGTTCATGCGCAAAATCTTCATCTGTCAAAAGGGTGGTTGTAACGTCCTCCATGGCTGCTGTTGCATTCAATGAGAGAACTCGAGCCCCAGATGTAGTTGTTGATGAGACTTGGTTTTCGAGTGCAGATCTTTGCGAGAAAAACAAGGTTCGTATTCTTTCAACCTCTGAGTAGACCTTATTTTCCTGCCAAGGTAAAATGTTAGCTTTTCTATGTATTGTATAGACCATAACAATACCTAGAAAGACATGCGTTCCCAGTGATAGGAATCTATCAAGCTTGCAAAAAAATGGTCGACGAGATCATTTAAGTCGGTCTGTCTAGTTGGGGTGGGGTTGCGAACTTGACTGGGATTAAGCGGTTACTAGTTGGCTGTTTTCTGCTACTAGACCTTGTTTTTCCCCTTTTTCTGTTTTTCATAAATCAAAACTTAATCTAAGATGTTTAATGTTCGCTTGGATTTTAATTGTTTCTTTTCTCTCATTAAGATAGTATAGAAAATGTATAAATTTATGCAAATATATAAAGTATTTATATATTTAAATAATGAAAAATAAAACCGGCGAAAGTTCAACTAAGTCCGTTTAGTCACTGACTGCTTATTAATCCTTAGTCAGAGACCCGGCCATCCAACTATTTACTGACATTTGCAACCTTGAATCTATACCTATGACAAGTATACTTCAGCAAATCTCATTATTTTATTCCCTCATTTGACTAAATAAATGCCATGTTAAAATGAGTCCATAATAAAGTCCAAATAGCAGTGCTTGGCTAACCTTTTCTCAGCACTTGTATGCATTATAAATGTGTCCAGTATCCAAATATTTTCTCGTTTGAAGTAACTACTGAAGACTTGATTTGGTATTTTCCAGTAAAGCGAGAAATGGGATGAGTTTAGTTAGGGGTGTGAGCATCATATGTACCAAGATCCCTATTTGCAGGGCACCAGTATGCATGAAGCAATGGAATATGCAAGACAACATGCAATCAAAAGTAAATTAACGAATCTGAACAATCTAAAAATGGTATTATGGTGCACAAAGCTCCCAATTATGGCAGCGTTCATTGGTAGGACCTCTAACGAAGGCTCCTCCCACCTTTAAAAAAAATACCAGGGTTCAACAAATTGTCGAACCACTTTAGGTCTATAGTATGGAGCCTTTCCTTGCATTTTTTACCACATTAGCAATGGCTTTTTTGCAGCTCTCCAAGGCTAGAGTATGACCATACATATGAATTTTGGTGTCATTTCATCAAGTTTGGAAAGGAAAATTTCTGGAAAATTTGCTTATATGGTTGTAAAATGTGGAAACAATTTTAAAAGCCATTTTTTCAGAAATTAGGTTTCCAATGTTCCATAAAAATTATAAGATAGAAGTACACATATGTTAGCTAAAAAAAGGCGTGATTAGGAGGTTTGATATATAATATATCATATACAACATGCTGAAATGCAGATATTCTTGAAAAGCGCAATAGGCTAATTTTTTAATATAGGAGTACATAATGTTATTGTCAATTAAAACTACTTACATGACCGGTCACATTTGTGTATGGGTAGAGGGGGTTGATAGATGTTCGTGATCTTTCTCACACTGATGGGGTGGTTGATGCAAATAGAATTTTGCAAGGATGGAAAAATTAAATTTGATGGTGGAAAATATTTGGTGGAGAAGAATCGGAGGGGAGAGGAGAGAAATCTCACTGGATGCGAGGGTTTGGGGAGAACCACGTAGATCACGCGGGGAAGGGAGAGAGAAGGGGAGGATAAGAGCTAAATCTCAAAATAATTTCAACTTGAACTTGAACTTTTTATTAAAATAATAGACTACCGCCATTTTATATAGGGGGATGAGATTACATAGAAAGAAATTTCAAATTTAAAATTCAAATTTAACTCTAACTTATCCTAATTGAATCTAACCGATTAACTATCTAATTTGACCACTAATTGAGATCACTTGCGAGTTTTTTATTTAAATAATTTTTTTTGAAGTCTAACGATTCGGGGGAGACACGACGTGGTGTTCGCCCCAACATCTTTATTAAGAAAAGAAAAGTAAGCAAAAGATAAGTAGAAGTGGAGAAACATAAGGAAAATTACAATAACTCGATAATAAAATTAGTTCTAATTAATGGCAAAAATAAATAAATTAAGCCCTATTTATTAATTTCACGCTGCATCAGTTCTCCTCTGCTTGAAAAATTTGTCTCCCGACGAATTGCTTGATCTTTGATGCACCATTGGAGAATTCGATCTTGAATTTGTAGATTCATATTCTCCCAATTATATCCTTTTCAACGTTATGTTTGTAATTTTTTTCCAATTGGAGGGTGTCTGTGCAATTTTTGTACCCCTTCATTTAAATAAAGATCATAAGAGAAGTTCTCCACTTGGCTCTTTATATAAAGACTCTTGGGAGGAGGGGTTTTACTGCAACTTTTCCAAATCATATCCCTTATCTCCAGAGATCCGATTGAGGGTGAATCCCTAACCAATGCTAAGGCTTCTTTTCTCTGAGATAAGAGGCGACAACAAGTTGGAAGTACATGGTGGCGGTGGCGGCACACAGGAAGCGTGTAGGCGGGCAACGGTGGGGAATCGCGGTGGAGGCGTGCGTGCGATGCGTTTGCGGGTGGCCGCATTGGCGATGGCGAGCCTGGAGGCAGGGGTGGTTGTAACATGATTGGGGGGGGGGTTGTTTGGGTAGTGGTTTTAGGCACGGAAGGAGGCTGCGATGGGGCCATGATGGGTGCTAGGGCTGGGGGATACGCCGCAAGGGGTGCGAGGGTGGTGGGAGAGGATGTTGGGTTTGGGGATTGCATCGTAGGAGGTGCAGAGGTGGGAGCAGGAGTGATGGGAGGGGGTGGTAGCGGCAGTGAGGCGTTAGGGGTTTCACCGGGGTGCGTGGGTGGCGAGAAGGGTCTGTAAGGGGGTTGGCAGTGGTGCCGATGTTGGGATGGATGGTGGGGAAGGTTGTGGGGAAGGTAGGGAGATTACCTGGCAAGGCAGGAGAGGTGTCAGGACGGTCAGGGATGGTGAAATGACTGATTCCAAAGGCATTATCTGATCTGTGATGTGCTGAACAAGTATTTCGTCGTTGATGTTCCTTTTTTTCTTGTTTTTCTTCGTCGAAAATCTGGACAGCGGCTTCTACGGCGGAAGACTTCAATTCAGGGGCTTTCTTGACGGTGTTGTCCGCTAATTGTCGCGTCAAAGCTTCAATATTCCGCGGTTCACGCATCTGTGTCGCCAAATCTTACATATCTGCACATACATGGAACATGTCGGAAAAAATATTTTTAACCTCAGCATGCCATGCACGATTGTTGGAGCGAGATCCTTTGGATTTTTGTTTGCGTGAATGACGAGAAGGATTGTCAGATCGTGAGGACAATTTAGATGCCATGCTCTGATACCAATTGATGGAAATAGAATTTTGCAAAGATGGAAAAATTAAATTTGATGAGGGAAATATTGGCAGAGAAGAAATCGGAGGGGAGAGGAGAGAAATCTCGTCGGATGCGAGGGATTTAGGGAAGAACTGCGCAGATCACGTAGGGAAGGGAGAAAGAAGGGGAGGATAAGAGATAAATATCATAATAATTTCAACTTGAACTTTTTTAAAAAATAATAGACTACCACCCCTTTATATAGTAGGGATGGGATTACAAAATTAGAAAGAAATTTCAAATTTGACTCTAACTTATCCTAATTGACTCTAACCGATTAACTACCTAATTTGACCACTAATTGAGATCACATGCGATCTCTTTTATTTAAATAATAATTGCAACTCGATAATAAAATTGGCTCTAATTAATGACAAACATAAATAAATTAAGTCATATTTATTAATTTCGCACTACATCAGTGGGGGTGAGGGTGGGGGTGAAACCCTCACTACATGGGTCTTGCTTGGAGTGGCTATATAAATTTTAAGATTATTGCAAAACTTGTATGTGATCTAGTGATATATAGTATATAGAGATGCGAATCTTGAGTTATTTATAAGAGCGACAGGACTCATAAAAGAAAGGATTGGAGGGGAAGATTGTTGATTGGGAACATGTTTGCTCGGTTTGTTTTGCTTGCTCACATTGCTTGGGTGATACAAAAGACACTGATCACCTTTTCTTCATGTGTGGGAGCTCCCGGGATGTGAACCCCCTAGGATCCGGGTACCCGTTAATCACACATTTTGCATTACAACATTCATTTCTATCGCATTAAGTAACTGAAAGTACGGGGAATTTTTTCGCGCGAATAATTTTCCACATGACTTTCACAATCAACATTTATAACCACAAACACATAGAACAATGGTCACCAAAATCTTATTTCATTTCATTAACTTCCATATATTTTACATGTACAAAGTCTGACAGTACATACAGTATATCCCAAAATCTGACTGAAGAGAAAGAAACATAATACATTATAAATTGAACAAAAACTAGCACAAAATAAACCATACCGTTGGGTATAAAATTTATCTCCTGGACCCATGTATAGCTACTGAACTGCAGGCTGTTTGCCTGCCAAACATGTTAGGAAAGAAGAGGAGTCAGCGGTTGCTGGTACCTCCCAAAAACTTATATAAAATAACAGGCATTTATTGTGACCAAAAGCAGGCAAGTAGAGAGGCAAGAACAACTCAAATTAAAATTTATTCCTACTTGCAATTGAAAAAGGTTTCCAAATTCTAGTAAGCAACTCTTATGATTAGCTATTATCCCAACATTCCCCACATAAGCATATTTCTATCGTAAATGATTGTATATTTTATTTTCATAGTACTCAGAGATCATATTTATGGATATTTGATGATGGGAAAGGTGAGATGAGAAGATATAAAGATTTATTAAAATTTTAAGTCTAGTGGATAGTCTGTGGTCTTGGTTCTTGTGAAACCTCACACTATGACTCTAAGACTTGGGGAATGTCTTAGGGTTGGGGTGCCTCCGTAGGCATGCGGTGTTGTATAATGCATCCTAACTAAGTTCCCAACACGTCCACTAGCTAAATGAGATTTCGAATTAGATTATAGTCTTTCCCATTTATTCAACTTTAATTGTAACCCCTTAAAACCTCAAGTGCAACTGTCTCAGATGTAACTCTATATGATGTAGATATAGAAATGGATGATCTGGATGTAAAATCAATCCTTTCAAACCTCTGTGCAACAACCTAAATGTAACTCTAGATGATGTAGATATAGATATGGGTGATCTGGATGTAACATCGTCAAGTCTGTTGGCGAAGAAAAACTCAAGCGGTGAAGAAGCCAACAAAAGGCTCTTCCGTCTCGCCCTCTAATTGGAAGGACGGTCCAATAGAGGGATAGGTTTACACTCCCAAACTACGCCACTGAGACGGGTGAGAGGGACTTCCCGGAAAAGTCGCTCTAGAAAACAGCCCGACCGGTAACGGGCAACCGAGCTCGTACTAGAACTGAAAACCAAGGATCCCCCGTCTGGGTATCCTAAACAACGGGTCAGCGTAACTGGTCTAAAGTCGGGATCCCAACGAGGCGTAAAAACACTGTGAGCTCACGTTAAAAACCGAAGGGGGACTGGGATCCTAGACCCGCGCACTTGGCGGCCGCTGCCCAAACTGGGCTTCCTATCTCCCGCCCAGTTGAGGGTCACCGCGCCCTCGCACGGTCAGGTGTAAGAGGCACTCTAACCGGCAGTCTTAATTACAGGTCATCACTAATTCTTCATCAACCCTGTAGATGTACTAACTCACATTATTATCTTAAGAGTTATACAATTAAAGCGATCCTTGCATTGTGTATTGCCATATCCTTGATGATAAATGTAACACCTAAAGTCTTGTGGATAACTTATATCTTTCATATGTAATGAGGAAAACCAATATTTGTAATATTAACATTAATTTCTACATCTTGTCAAAATGAAGCTGAAACTCCATGCATGGATCTGTACTTCCATATGCACTTCAGAGAACAAGTATTGAACATAATCCTTTTGGTGATATCTCCTATTTTTTTAACCCCATTATTTGGCCTCATCTGCTATGTCAAAATATCAAAGATATCTGTCACAAGTAATCATCAAGACACCTCTTTCTGAAAGTATTTTATTCGGTTATCCATAGTCGAAGTCAGAGCTACATATTCAATTATTACACTATGATGCATATTGATCTTAACGTCTTCAATTTAGTCTAATTTCTCCATTTGACTTCTCAACACTATTTCAAGTTTTCCATCATATCTTTTAGATAGGTGGATCAAAGATGTAGAGGCAGATGACTAAAGCCTTGCCATTACTTCACTAAGAGGTTCATGTAATAATCTAATGTATATGCTACAGATTTTTGTATCCTTTACTCTTAATTAAATGAAATTTTTTTTCTTGATTTCCTACGTATACCATAATAATCATTTGACACTACAAAATATATTAAGTTCATCAACTTTTATGTAGATATCCCTCACGTATGATTTCAATCCTAAATTTCCAGCCACCAATAGTATTAAGTTTAGAGTAATCTTATTAGAATATTGGAATCCCAAAGCATCAAATAACATATACTGTCACCGTTGAGGTTTTATAACTGTTCAAACTAGTATATATATGGGTGTAGATATATATATATATATATTTGTATTCCAGAATTGCATCATGATATTGGTTTCCATGCAGAGTAACATTTTAGCTTATTGTTCAAGAGGTGTAGTAGTATAAGCAACTACAAATCCCAAAAAATTTCTTTTATATATATATATATTTATATATAGCAACATGTCTTTACTTCCAGCCTTAATTCAACGATAAGATTTATCCTTACACCTAACGGGATGATAACCAATTCCTTCTATGAAATACGAGTGCCCAGATTTAATAAAGGAAATTATTTTGGCTAAGTTTGTCCACTGTTAATACTTGTCTATTACTGAAGCATGATGTAATACAGTGAATGTTTTGATCAAAATTTAAGTAATAGATCCAGATTTCTAACGAATGCACATTTAATCAAGTTCAATCCCAGTATCCAAATCAATATAACTTCAGTGATCATTTAATTCCTAACATCCCCAATCCAAATCACTATCTAAGGCATCCTTAGGTTTAGCAGATTTGAAAATCTTCTACCTCCAGCAAACATTACGGTGCAACTTCACAATTAAATCCCCCAAATTATTATGGCTCTAATAGCATTCTCAACATAAGATCAAGTTTGTGTAGTATTATATGCATGACAGTCAAAAGAAAGGGGGAATTGTACATATAATCAAGGGAAATGAGCATGCATGGCAGCAAGGAGGAGGGAAAAGGAGATACCTTTTATTTTTTATTTCCAAGAAAGAGGAAACACTTGCACGCAACCTGAAATCTGAAGCTTAAAACAACAACTCCAGAGTTTTTGTGAGGTTGCGGATCTCTTGATGAGGAAATTGAAAGAACAAGAGAAGAAAGAAATTGGAAACGAAAGAGGAATCAGTTCTGTCGGTTGAAAATAAAATAGAGAAAAGAGAAGATAAGGGTGGTACCTTTTAGATTTGGATCTCCAATTTGAGACGAACATGCACGCAGTGCTGGAATTTTAAGGCTGCAGCTCCTTGAGAAGAAAGTAGCTCTAGCAAAAGGTTTCTTAATGGCTCCAGGGACTGTAGTTATTGAGGAGAAAGCTCCAGGAGCAATTGGAAATTGTTGTTGCTTGGGATTCCAACAGCAGATTGCAGGAGCTCTTCTTTGTTGGAGTTAAGATCTTGGAAGAAATTATGGCTACGGTGAAATGGGAGGAAGAGAGGGTTTCGTTGGAAATGAAAGAGAGGGAAGAGAAGGGGATTGATATAAATAAGGGAGGGGAGACTTCCTTTGACTGCCAAGTGGAATAGGAGGAAGTCCAAGTGGAATGAAAGCAAGAGGGGGAAAACACGGATGGAAATGCGCTGTCAACAGTAGCAGAGTAGCAGACTGCTGCTACTTAAAAAATTTTATTTATTTATTTTTACTTGAGATATTAAAGTTTGCCGTACTCGTGTCTCGGGTCTCGGATTTTGACGCGAAATATCTCGAATTGATTGTCTCGGGACGACGATCAATTTGAGTATAATATTCATATACTTTCGGTCGAGTTTTGAATACCCGAAATATTCGGATACGGTTTTTTTGTTTAAGGTTTAAATTTTACGAATTAAAATTATCAAACGACCTCCGATTGACGAACGGTCAATTCCATTGGTCTCGTATTGTCGAATCAGATCTAATGACGGTCTCGGTTTGTTTTCCGATTTTCGAATTTGTGTCGCGGCTTTTTGCGGCGTGCATTACGATGCGATCGATTTTCGATCGATTTCGCCCGAACAACTTTTGATTCACGATCAATGGATCGTTTTAGGTTGTTTAATGTTGACCAACAACTTTATTAGGTTAATCGAACCCTAATCGGATCGAGTTCGGGTTTGTGTAGATTTCGGATGTTACACGGGAGGCGTGTGATTTATTTGGGAACCAAGCGGTTTGTGTAACTGGTGTGTCTGATTTCTGGAAATCCCTTGGGACGGATTGGAATGACACGAAGATGGAGAGATCAGATTGTTTGGCTATGATTTGGGCACTTTGGCTAGCCATAAATGGTGTGGTCTTCTGCCAGAAGCGTTGTTACGGCAAAAATATTGTAGTGCATGCTAGAGCATTGGCGAAACATTGGAACTTGTAATTTTTGCTTTTGTTACTTATCTGTTTACATGTGTGTAATATTTTGGTGATTAATAGTGAAATTTTTGGGCACACAACTATATGATGGGGCCCTTTTCTCTTTCAAAAAAGGTAATGCAACAAAGATAAGGCGGAATTAGGAGCCAAAATTTGCGAACTTTAACAAGTTATTATAACATTTCTCTCATTTCGCCCATTTTTTTTCGAGATTCCCGGAATATTGTCAATATAGAGTGACATACTGGACACAATCATGGAAATTGAGAAAATGAAGGGGTTCGATACAGTGAGTTAGCCTAACCAAGTTTTTGGCGATTTTTGCTCAACTTCGATGATATTTGATTTTATGGGCTGGAATGGCTTTATAAATTATGTGCTTCCGGTGTATTGTAAGGGTTTGTTTTGAACACAATCCATTAACTAGCTTTATATGAATCTTAAATCTTTCTTTTGTCAATATATTCTTCAGAAATCACCAGATTTTGTTTTTTTGAATAATATGCTTTGTTTTTTTTAAAAAGGCTCGTGAAATAATTTCGGCAATATTGTTGTTACATAGAAATTTTATTTGGTGTTCAATATTATCTTAAGGTTATTTCCACATCGTTTCACAAGGAAACTTTAGAGAAATATTAGTTGCTTATGACTAGACCAAGGATCAATCTTATGCTTTGAACTCCTTATAGAGATGATATTGTTGACTTGAAGTCTAGCTGCTATTGTAACTCTTGTTAATTGATAAAGTTCATATCCATATAAAAGAAAATTTATGTGTACAGTGTGCTCGAAACTTAATCCCAATATGCAGTGTATTAACTTTTTTGTTGAATGCCATAATAAAAGCATCTCTGAAAGAAGCGGCTTTGCCTTAGAGCGAAAGCTTCCTCTTTAAGAGGCAATTTCTGAATAAAAAATTCAAGGCCATCGAGGCGGCTATCGCCCAATTTTCGTGTATGGTGTTCTGGAAACGTAATCTCTAGAATATAGTGCACGAACTTTTCTTGTTAAACTTCATATCATAAGTACGACACATCTAAAGAAGTGGCTTTGCCTTTGGGTGAAAGCCGGCTCTTAAAAAGGCAGCTTTCTGTTAAAAAGGTTCAAAGTCATCGAGGCAGCTATCGCCAAAAGGCAAAGCCACCTTTTCAGGAGGCTGTATCCTATCAAAAAACTCTTGTATGCTAGCCCATTCTCGTCGTCTACGAGAAAAATAGTTGTCATGCACTAATGAGTTAATTCAAGAGCCTCACTCAAAAGTTTTCAGCCCAATCAAGCATTCAACTCAATCATCCACATACATTACATTCCAAAATATCGAGTCTCAATCGAACAACATTTCATTAATTCAAACACGAGTCTTAATTACATGTAGAAAAAGTACATCATTGGTGTTTTTGTCTATGAACATATAACATTATTGTGGGTCTTTTGGTAGGGATGCATCGGTTGATCTAAGGTGAAAAATAGAAAATTGACTAGTAGCCTGATCAATTTATGAAATCTGTGGAGCAACCTTGTCATTCGTGCCCTCTAAATCGAGTGGTGGTAACAACGAATAGCAAGATGGACCAATGTTGGCATCTGTCCTCTCCATCCTTGGTGCATACGTTGTAAGATTACCCCTTAGAGTTCCATATTCACCAAATGGAGTTTCAAATTCAAATCCTCATGGAGATAATTATGTCACATGTTGTGTAACCACTCCAAAATCATTAGGTTGACCCTTAGACAGACTGACATGTCATCATACTTGGAAGCGGATGCTTAAGTGATACTGGCACTATCATCTCCTCTATCATCCTCTTCACCCTCAAGTCCATACTGGAATTGTTCTTGGATGGTGCCTTATATTAGGTGGCACACATACGTTATTATATGTCTAATTCGTTCATTCAAACATGCAAGATGAAAGATTTCATTGAATCGTGAATCCTGCAATGGAGCCATATGTTGGAATATGTTCTACTTGTGAAAGGAAAGCGGTTATGAGAACTTGTATAACGGTTGAAAAAGTCGAGGGCACATTCATGTCTGTAGATAAATCGCCTTTTAATATGGTCATACCGAGTCGTGTAATTGTTAATGACATCGTAACCACTCAGTACTATAGTTATTCTAAGCATCAAGTAATCCTTGTGGCTGTTCCACCATGGAGATATACACCATGATATTTAATTCCGTCTGTTAGAGCATGCTTCATATGCAAGATGGGTAATAGGATCCATTTACCACATCCAGCTGTTTAGTCCCGTATCTACCATTTGTGGGATGTGGAGACTCAGTGAGGGCTATATAAGAAGCCCCTCACCCTCTGTATCCGGTGAGAAAGTCAATAGACACTTCATCCCTTTGAGACGTTCTCCCGTGGTTTCATCCCGCTCCTTAGGGAGTAGAGTTCCACATAAAATCCTGTTGTTCAATATTTCTTTATCTTTATTTTTGATACACTTTCTCATTCTTTATTTTCTAACATGGTATCAGAGCAGGTTTAATTCTCGTGGATTTATTATTGAAGATTTATGTTCATGTTTTGTTCGAGATTCGATTATCAGAGCGGGTTCAATTTTGATGGTTCCATTCTTCAAGATCCGTTATTCGATTCATATTCGAGATTGTTCAAGTTCAAGATTCAAGAAAGATCTAGGGTTCCTGATCATTATATTTTGAAGAGCGTTATCGATATTTTGAAGATTCAAATTCTGAAGATTCAGGTTCATCCATATTTCTAGGGTTCCTCCAACCCTAGATCATTCAGGCATCAAAGGCGGAAGTCTCCCATGACGGCGCAACACACCTCCAGCGTGTGAAGCCCATTTTGCGCAGCCCAGCTCCAAGCCACATCTTCATCCCTTACGTCGCCCTTCGCCAGATGCAGCAGATGCACAACACTGAACCCATTGCATGCGGCTCATCTTAGGAGGCCCCAGGTGGAGCCCTAGCTGTACATCTCCTCACGAAGTTCACGCAGGTGGTGATGTGATCGCCCGCCCGCTCTCAAGTGGCACCTCCTGCGGTTGCAACATCTTCTCCTCTGGCAGTATTCAGATGATACCTAGCCCTTGCAGCGCACCATCCTCCAGTCGTATATTACGACGGATCGAAGGCCCCAGGCAGCTCCCCTCCAGCGCTCCTTCAAGGTCGAAGCGGAGGTGCTCCGATCGGGATCTTCCAGGTGGCTCCCCTCTGCCTCCGTGATCGCCTCCTCTCCAGATCGTTGCCGCCGCCCTCGACTCTCCTCCCAAATCTCTCCAAGGCCACCCGGAAGTCGGCTCCGACTATCGGCGACATGAAGAAGCCCCATTGAATCCTCGCGGCGAGCTCCAGCCTGCTCCAGCCTTGCAACGACGTTGGATCCTCTCCAGATGACGACGACACTTCTTGCCGTTACTCCCGATCCAAGCGACGATGGTTCCCATAGGGGGAACCCTAGGGCTATCATGCGAGAATAGAAGCCTAATGGGGCTTAAGATGCTTTGTATTAAAAAAAGAAAGGAAGGGGGGCTGAAAGCAAAGCGGGATACAACGAAAAAAATGGCCGTGAAAGAAGAAAGAGGGGAGAGACGTTTGGACCCAAGTGGGCAAAGAAGAGATTTTTTTTAAATATATATGAATGGGAGAAGGGCCTAACGAAAAAAAGGAAGAGGGCACGTTTGCAAAAAAGAAAAGTTATGTTGGAAAGAGATGTGTAAAAAAAACCTGCATACGATAAAAAACGAAAAAATGTTCCGGCTTTTAAAAAGAGGAAAATAGCCAAACAATTTTTTTAAAAAGGGGAAAAGCTGTGAAAAATGAACGACTTATTTGATGCTTTTTCTCTCATAGCCAAACAATTTTTTAAAAAAGGGGAAAAGCTGTGAAAAATGATTGACTTATTTGATGCTTTTTCTCTCATCTTTATTTGTCTTTTCTCAACTTGGTCGACATCATTGTTTTCCGACAAGTATGGAAGAAAAGGAGAGTATTGTGTAGAGTCACATACAAATGTCAGATTCCAGAACAACTAGATGTTCAGGCTCTACAATTCAGTTTCAGATTCTGCGGAAGTCCAACTTTGAGGCACTCCATATTTGAGTGACTTGATTTCTTCGAGTTCTCTAGAGAGAGACTCCTTTTCAGACATACACATGCATGCGGTCTTTAGTCATATGTGCACATGTTTGCCATCAATTTTATGTGGTCCCCATCTTTTGTTTTTGATCAGAGTTTTCATGTGTTCCATATGGACTCAAGAGTAGAGATCCCATTCCTTACGTCATGTGGGCTAGGGTTTTCATGTGGTTTCATAGGGACTCTAGAGTAGAGATCCCATTCTCTGAGCCAATATGGGACAGACCTAGTTCTCCGACGAGGAGACTTTTCAGACTCCATTTTCTAGCGACCGTGGACTCCGACGACGATGTCTCCGCGGCTTTTCAGTTCGACCCTTTCAGAGATGGAACAGTTGTCCACATGTTGTGACAGGCTTGAGTACTCCAACGAGGAGACTCATTTTCAGTTGCAGTGACTCTGCCAGGCTTAGTACAGAGCACATGCTCTCCGACGAGGAGATTCAATTTTACTTATACTCCAACCCGTTTGTTCCTCCTTACCTACATGACATGAGAAGCAACATCTTCAACAACAGCCGAATGTTGTGCGCGTTGAGTTGATATTGTCTGTAGTGTCTTGTGTATTGAGTTGAGATTTCTTTTTGTTTGTCCAAGCTGAGCATTGCATGCTCTAGCTTGAGCGGGAGTGTTGGAGCATGCATCATATGTAAGATGGGTAAATGAATCACTCCGGGATCCATTTACCACATCCAGTTATTTAGTCCCATATCTACCAATTGTGGGATGCGAAGACTCAGTAAAGGCTATATAAGAAGCCCCTTACCCCCTGTATCCAGTGAGAAAGTCAATAGGCACATCAGCCCCTTGAGGTGTTCTCCCTTGGTTTCATCCCGCCCCTTAGATAGTAAGGTTCCACATAAAATCCCATTATTCCATATATTTTTATCTTTATTTTTGATACGCTTCTGTATTCTTTATCTGTTAACACAATCCATATGGTCTTTTCCTTGATAATCAATGGTGTAAAGATGTAGGGATGTGTTGCAAGCCATTTACATTGCTCCAAACTGGTGCACGACTTGGTCATGAGCATATAACTCTATAATATATAAATCTTGCTCTTCCAAATAATGTAAGGAATGAGTTCACACATTGGCAGTATATGCTGTTCATTATCAGGCGCATTACAAAAGTGGTCGAGAGTTTCATATTAATGAGTACTTTCGAATGATATGCTATTCCTTAATATAATATATATAGATCGAAAGTGCTCCTTTATGGTTGTACATCATACGTTGATTCAATTGTATTGTCGAAGTTTGCCCACCATCGACATCTTAGGGGACTACCATGCCACATGTTACAATGATGGGCACGAGCTTGAAAGGGATGAACAAGGAGATGTGTATCATTTGGGTTACCTGCATCTCGATTGGTTATTTCGATTTGCTTTGTAGATTAATCCATGTCATTTATAGAGTCAGTCTATGGTGGACTTGTGAACCATTGGCGAAGCATTAATGCAGTAAAAATTATTGTGCTTCTTTCATTTGATTAAATGTTTGTATTTGCACTTAAATTAAAAGGTCCCTTCGTATAATTAGTGTTATGCACCACAATCATCACGAATATCATGCAATTGATGATATAAAATGTTCGATCGAGGACACACATGATCTTTCATGTAATATTCAAGATAGATCTGTAGTTTGAGAAAGAGATGACAATCTTTCTCTAAAGACTTATTTTTGACCGACCTCATGGGGCATGTCCTCTGTATATGAATATATATTCAAAGGTGTTAGAATAGTCAAGTCAAAGAGTTGACTTGCTGAGGTTGAGATAAATTAAGACCGGAATTGTAACTGTCACGACCAGGCATACATCATTTGATCGGAGATAGACATACATCTATATGTCTAAGTATGAACATTAGACAAACAATAAGGTTGAAAATCTAGCCAAGGTCCATCCGACGTGTTGGTATATATATGAGGACATATGAGATGTATGATCTCTCAAAGAAATCATATATGTTCATACATGATGAATCGGGAGACAAAGCTTACACATGAGATATTTAGGGTTAAATAAAATTCCTTGCGTGGTCGTCTTGTTTATGAAATAAAACATGAATTTGAGATATTAATATATGTTTTTGGAAAGTATATGATTATATATTATTGCCCAATTGTCGACCGAGAAATCTTATGATATGCCCTGTAAGGAGACAATTGAACAATGGCTTGGACTTCGGGTATATGAAAGTCTTCTAGTGTGAAGGATGATGGAGTATTAGGAATACTCTGTGTTGTAGCTATCTCAATAGATCATCTACCATGACACTTCTATTCCAATGGAGTGATAAAACCAGATGGATTTTACTGACTACACATTATGGCTAAATGATATGAGAATTAATCGGATTAAGTCTCATTTTAGTAGATTCAATTCCAATTTTCAATTCTAATTCCAATGCTCAAATGTTGGAAATAGAAATGGAAATGGAAATTGAGGTGAACTTACTTTTAGAGTTCATTTTTAAACTCCAAAAGGTTTGGAGTCTTTGGACGATGATTAGAAACAGAGGGAAACTGAGCTCATCACTCTGATCATTTCGTTTAGCTTCCATAGAGTGTGCATCTTTTTAGCTCAAGCTCAAAGACATAATGTATTGTGTTTTGCCATAAGTGGTCTAAACCTCGACATTGGATAGTTATCCAAGTCTTAATTCACTATATGCGGATAGTATGATCTCCCTAACATTATCCCCGGGTATCTGCACCATCGGCTTATGAGTCCTAATTGGATTAGGGCTCGTACATTATGATGTTAAAATCATGATATTAATTGGAATTCTCATAAATATATTTTCCCATGGTATTTTTGTGTATATGATTCACATATATTATTCATTACTTAATATGAATAATGATTTATATTAATTAATAGTTGTATTAATATGATTCATATATTATTTAAAGGCATATGTGAATATTATTCACATTGGAAAAATGTATATTTGATTTACATTTTTATTGGGTTTGTGGATTCGATTCATAAATAACCAATTATGATATTTGTAATTTAATTTATCAAAGGATAATTGAGTTGGAGTATCATGGTAATTTTGCAATTAAAATAATATAGGATTATCTCAAGGTGGAGGTCCACCATGGGGCCCACCACTCTCGCTTAATTTGAATATTTATCTTGATGATTAAATTTGCTAAATTGTTAGCGAACCTCATGTAGGATTAGGACTCCTGCTTGACAATCAAGAAGAACGAGAGACAAAAAGAAATGGTAGTTGTGGGCATGTACAGTAAGGAGTAGGAGTCCTCATTGGACGTACACACATTCTATTTAAGAGATGGCTTGACCTCTCTCTTGAAGACAATTATTTTACAACAATTCCATTATTCATTGCTCCAAAAAGTTACCCGTGAAAGTTCACGTGAAGAGAGAGACCATGACTCGTTCCTTGGCCATCCACATCTCCTGTCTAAGACCCCCTTGGTTGTCCACCATCTTGCCTCTCTCCATCTCTTGGTTGGCTTTCTCCATCGCAAGAGAAGGTCATCATCTTCGTTGTGCTTTGTTTACATGATGAGGATGTGATCTTGTACGACAAGATCAGGATATAGAGATCATATTGATCTCTCTTTTGCATGGACAACTTCGTGAGATATGCATCTACAGATCAAATTTGATACAGGAGGTTTCTTATTTTAGAAACTCATGCTTCAAAGGTAATACCTGATCTCTTATGATTATGTAAAACAATTTTGGAATCGTTTCTTTAACCATGTGG
Organism: Ottelia alismoides; assembly: GCA_037367405.1. Lineage (NCBI taxonomy): Eukaryota > Viridiplantae > Streptophyta > Magnoliopsida > Alismatales > Hydrocharitaceae > Ottelia > Ottelia alismoides. The sequence goes on from JAZKJV010000881.1 coordinate 298,842, forward strand.
TTTCGCTTTGCATAATTTTGCTATGTTTGTATTGGAGTTCATATGATGAACTCTACTTGTTTGCAAACCGTTTGCTGTGCTGTACTTGCCATATCACTTTTAGATGGGGATTTGCACTATTTTGTCGGACATATTCTCTTTCCATCGTGTGTTAGGTGATGGTCGTAGCTTTGACTTTCATATGATGACTCATCCAGAGGTGCGTCACTTTTTGATAAATTCCCTCGTCTGATTACATTGACAGTGGAGAAAAAAAACTTGTTGGTTATGTGTGGGTCGATGTGGTTTGATCCCCCTAATTCCATTTACTCTCTTCGACATGAGGGAATGTTTGGTGACAATAGATTTCCTTTTGTCTATTAGGGGTTGAGAAAGACCATTATGTTCGGGTGGATAAGACTTTTTCGATAAGGAAGGCATATAAGAGGTTGCATGCCTAAATCCTCTTGAAGCCAGACAGAGGACACCAGTGGGAGGTAGATCTGAGGATGGAAGATACCTTGGCTTGTCAAGCTTTTCCTTTAGATTTTGTTATAGGATCAAGTGATGCATTGTGCTTGGAGGGATCGGGTTTTCCAAGCGTGGATGCATCTATCAGCTCTACACCGAGGTTTTGGAGGATGTTGATCCCCATTGTTTTGCTTTGTGGTACCTCAGGGCATGCTGGAAGGCATATGTTATTGTCAGGGTGGTTTACGAGCGTGCTTTAGCTTTTTGAGATCCAATTGGTTTATTTTCAATGATCTAGAGGAGTGTGAGAGGATTAATGCCTTATTTTATAACTACTTTGGGTGATTTGGCTAGCAAGAATTATGGGTTGGGGGGATCTTTCAGCTTCACCACGAGGTTGACCGTCACTCACCACAACAATCACCTGAATCATTAAGAAGCCCTTGTAATGCATCGAGACCTACACCTCCCAAATCACATGCTTTTGCATTAGAGATAGTCTAGTTATCGTAAAAAGTGGGAGAGGTAAGTTTCCAACATACGTAAAAATATTTCAACAGAGCCGCTTTTGACCATCCAACCACTCCCCCCTTCCTAGAAGAAATCCCAAAGCTCCTTCACCCCTGCTCGGCAGGTATCACGTAGAAACTAGTACTGCTTTGTAAAACAAGTTCCCTTGTTTATTTTTTTTTAAGTTTGACTTTTTTTGTTGTTCATGCGCTGCAATGGCTTATTCTGATTGTCGTGTTAAACTGGTACTTTTGTTTATCATTATACGAAATAGTTGTATATTTTTCGTTCATACCAATCATCAATAGTAATACAAATGTCCAAGAATCCTCTTAAACGATGCCATTCTCTGTTTAGTCGTGGTATGTACTTTCAAAGACCTTGGCAGAAGATGCTGCATGGAAGTTTTCAAAGGATCATGGAATTGACTTGGTTACAATCAATCCTGCAATGGTGATAGGGCCCCTTCTACAGCCAACTCTTAATACCAGTTCCGAAGCAATTCTAAAACTAATTAACGGTATCTGGTTTAGGCCGTCCATACTTTACCATGCTTCTGTTTCTGTTTTTTTCTCAATAGCCACTTCGGCTGGGAGTTGAAAAATACCATTGGACTTGTTGCAGGTGCAGAGACATTCCCAAATGCCACTTTAGGGTGGGTGAATGTTCAGGATGTTGCCAAAGCACACATTCTTGCTTTCGAGAATGCTTCTGCAAGTGGAAGATATTGTTTAGTTGAAAGAGTTGCACACTACTTTAAGCTGGTGAAGCTTATACGTGACATATATCCTGACCTTCAACTCCCTGAGAAGTAAGATTACAGTTCTTTTCTCCCTTTGGTTGAAATTTATTAAACATAGCCCGGCCTCAATTTTTTATTCCCTAAATTAGTCATTACTGTGTTGATGTCATTAGAGTATCAGCCTTTATTTTCCAATACATCGTGAGAGCTATTTTATTGCTTTAGTATACATCTAGAGAACTAACTATAGTTACTTATTTAACTGTTTTCTTCCTTCTCCCAATTGTCGCCCTAAAAGCCTTTCAGAAATGTTTATGTATACTGAACTTTTGACATTCGATATAGCAATGTCACATTATACTTCTATCTCGTTCACACCCTCTTTTTCCTCAAAAAAATATTGCTATATCACGTTATACTTCTATCTAAGTAGTTTGGTCATTCCTCTTTTTATAGCATGTCGTCTAATGCCTTTTATAAAACCACCATGCTGTTTCCCACTTTAAGTGGTTATAATTCTCGCTCTTAAATCCATAATTGACTTGTCTTTTATAGTGTCCTTCCGATATTTCTTTGATCTGCTAGCAAGATTTTTTTGGCTTATTGTTGTTGTTGAATGTCAAACCGGAGTACTATATCGCTTCTTTGTATGTGAATAAACAATTTTAGATGTGTAAATGTGTTTCCCTTATTTTTTTCTTTGGATGCTACACCATATTTTTGTGTAAAATCTCCTTGTGTTCTTGATGCTTCTTTTATTGGACTCATGTCTACTGGAGTTTTTCCATTTAGCTATAAACTTTCATTGCACATGCTAATAGTTTGAACACTACCAACATTTGTTGCCGTAAAGCTTTGCAAGAGTCACCTCACAGTATTTACATTTTATTTTCAAAAGCATGTTCTTGTCATAAAGAATACTCGAAGGTCCAATTTTTTCAACCACCCTGCATTAATTTTTGAGTGACTTCTCTGTGGATTCCTCCATCTTTCTGAAAATCGAAGCCAAATAATTTAAATTGTTGAGAGAATTGTCAATTGAGCTATTATGTGGAGAGTTGTTTGGTCCCACATGATGAGTGGGTGATGCAATAAATAGAGCCCACACCCCCTATACTCATTGAAAAATTCAATCGAAGCTATATCCCTTTGAGGCTTTTCTCGTGGTTTCATCCTACTATAATTCCACGTAAAATCAAAGTTTTCTCATTGTTCTTGATTCCATATTCCATTGTCAAATGATACCCAAGCATTCAATTATGATGTTCTTCAAGTTCTGATTTTATTTTAATTGTTTTTATTATGTTTTCAAAGTATTGTTGTCAATGATCAATCTACTTTTGTGATGAATGCCTCCATCAACAACGATGATATTGGATTTCCCTCTATGAAACCCTACATTTTTTTTGGAGAAGGTGCACTACGTGAGTATGCATAACTTGTGCTGCAAGCCCTACAGTAGGTCATTACTGGAGGTTGACAATGCAAGCTCTACAACAGTTCATAGCCTGACCGTTCATAGATTATGCAGAGACTATGCTTATAGCCTAAATCTTCTCCCATCATTTCCTTTTCCACTGCCTTTATGCTTCGGGCTTCCAGTACTACAACTCAACAAGCGCCTCCTCGTTTAGTAGTGAAGTGATTACGACAACCTCAAGGAACCCCAACGGTGTTGGGATGTGATGAATAACATATTCATCTTGTTGGGAGAAAAGGATTCGTTGTTTATTCCAGGGAACCTTAGGCTCTCTTATATAGAGAAGGTCTATGGGTAAATTACATAAGATGGAAACAACAAACTAAAAGTAATATAAAAGGTACATAGAATATAGAAATATCTCTACACTCCCCCTCAAGATGGAGCATAGATATCAATCATGCTTAACTTGGAAGAACACTTCTAGAATGGCCCTCTGAGTACTGGCTTGATAAAGATGTCGGTAGTCTGCTCTCGTGAACTGACATGGGAAGTAGAAATCAAGCCCTTTTGGATCATATCTCTAGTATAGTATCAGTCTACCTCAATATGCTTTGTTCTTTCATGAAAAACATGATTATTAGCAATGAATAGTGCAACTTGGTTATCACACTGTAGCTGCATGGGTAGAGGTACCTCTATATGCAGATCTTCTAACACAGCTCGAACCCATATCATCTCAGTACTTGCTTGTACCATGACCCTATATTCAGATTCAACACTAGATCTAGCCACCATTGTTTGTTTCTTGCTTTTTCAAGAAACCAAAGAACTACCAACGAATACTCCAAAACCATAAGTAGACTTTCAATCCTTAGGACATCCTGCGTAGTTCGCATCGGCATATATAAAAATAGAAATGTTTGTTTCTTTCCTGAACAATAATCCTGCTCCTGGAGATGCCTTTAGATATCTCAGTATCATGTATATGGCATCCATATGTACTTGTCTGGGTTGTTTCATGAACTGACTCATCCAATTCACTGCAAAAGCGATATCAGGTCCAGTGATAGTAATATAGAGGAGTTTTACCACCATCTCTCTATATCTTCTCCTGTCAACCTCATTTGTATCATCACCATATAACTTCATGATAGGATCCAGAGGAGTAGTTGAGGGTCGACACCCAATCATGCCCATCTCAACAAGCATGTCCGTAATACACTTCCTTGGGTCATCATAAGACCTGCACATTCCTAGCAAATTCCAACCCCAGAAAATATCGTAGAGTGCCAAGATCCTTAGTAACAAACTGATGACCCAGAAATGCTTTTGCCATCTTTATCCCCTGCGTATCATCTCCTGTAACAAGTATATCATCAACATACACCATGATAACAACCGTACCTCTGGGAGTCTTCTGGACAAACAAAGAATGATATGCATTCGATCTTTTGAACCCTTGCCTTTCAATTAGATCAGAAAGCTTCTGAAACCACGCCCGTGGGCTTTATTTAAGACTATATATCGCCTTCTGAAGTCTACACACCATCTGACTCTCCCCCTCAGCAGCAAATCCTGGAGGCTGCTGCATGTAGACTTCTTCCTATAGATCCCCATACAAAAAGGCATTCTTAACATCAAGCTGAAACAAGGGCCAATCACGTACCACAACAACTGATAGGAGGAAACGTAGAGTCGAGTGATACACAACTGGAGAGAATGTGTCCATATAATCCACGCTGTATGTTTGAGTGAACCCACACGCCACTAGCCTTGCCTTGTAGCGGTCAAGACTGCCATTTGCATGATATTTGATAGTAAATACCCATTTACAGTTGACAACTAATGCTTCTGGGGGAGCGGGAACCAAGCTCCATGTACCCCGCGCATGCGGAGCAGCTATTTCCTCCTCCATGGCTAAACGCAGCAGCTAATCTTCAAGGCCTCCTGATATATATGGTATATCCACGACAGATAGAGCCACATCAAACCTTTGAAAGTCCGCTTTGAGACGATGGAAGGAAACCTGTGAAGCAAGTGGATATGATGCACATGTACGCTTCTACTTCCGTATTGCAATAGGTACATTCAGATCATCTGAAACAATACTCGCCACTATGCTATTCTCCTGCAAAGAACCCTGCACTTATACATTATCAGACCCATCGTTAGTAATAATATTTGGACAAACCTGAGGCGTGCTGGATGATTGAAGAGTACCATGAGCGGGAACAAATCGACGTGTATAGAATTTCGGTAGAGGAGAAAATGGTGGTTGTGGTGGTGGTGGAACAACAGGAGCTGGCACGGGAAAAGACGGATAGAGAGGAGGAGGTACATAGATCTCATCATCAGATGTGGATGAGGCCAGCCTGTCACCTGAGGGGGAGAAATACATCAGACTCAAAGAATGTGACATCAGCGCAGACAAAATGTTTCCTGTTTATAGGGTCCTAACATCGGTAACCCTTCTGAGTCCGAGAGTAACCAACAAACACACACTTGACAACCCTAGGTGAGAGCTTGTCAAGTCCCGGAGACAACTGGTGAACGAAGGCAACAACACCAAAGACACGAGGAGTAAGTGAGAATAATTCCTTGTTAGGAAAAACAACAGAAAGAGGAACTTTCTCACCTAAGACAGAGGATGGCATACGATTCATCAGATAACATGCCGTAAGGACTGCATCGCCCCAAAAAGGAATGGGAGCACAACTCTGGATAAGTAGGGTCTGAGTGATATCAAGAAGATGACGATGCTTTCTCTCTGCAACTCCATTCTGTTAAGACGTGTAAGCACATGTGGTTTAGTGGATAATGTTTGAGACAAGAAGAAATGTGAAAGAGCACAAGTACAAAAATTCAAAGCATGGTTCGTACACACAAATTTCACAGTAGAAAAAAAAGACATTCTGTACTTCATTTATAAGATTTTTGATCCCATGCTTGCATCAAATTTATTCTTTAACAAAGACACCCATGACAACCGAGAAAAGTCATCAACAACTACAAGATAAAACCTATGCCCCTGGTGATCAGGAACACGACTCGGATCCCAAATGTCAACATGAAATAATTCAAAAGGGGAGCTACTACTCTGAGATTGATGACTAGGAAAAGCAGATCTATGATGCTTTCCCAATTAATATGCTTCACACTGAAAAGAACTTGGTGAAATCTGAGGCAAGATATGATGCATCTTCTGAAGAGGGAGGTGGCCAAAGCGTAGATTCCAAGTAAATGGAGAGGCTGGTCCACTTGACTGAGAGGATACACCAACATAGGGAGTTCGGACCGGATGATAAAGACCATCCTGCTCATGACCACAACCAATCACCCTGCCTGTAAGAATATCCTGAAAGACAAGAGACGATGGGTCAAATATAGCGCGACAGTGCAAATCCTTCATAATTTGACTGATAGATAATAAATTCATAGAAAAATCAGGAGCATGCAACACATTCTGTAGATGCATGGAAGGTGATAAACAGATCTCCCCTGTCCAGTGATGAGGAGTTCCATCGGCTATCGCGACAGATCACCCCAGTGGAATCTCCCTACAGGATATAAGTTTATCTTTGTCTCGGCAAAGTTGATGTGTCACGCCGGAGTCCATTATCCAATCTGAACGTCAGATCCATGACTAGAAGTAAAGGCGTAAGCACTACCTGAGGTGCTAGCAATGGCTGATGTATTGGCAGAGGCTGAAGCAACTATATCTGAGTTGCCTCCTTGAGAATCTGTAGAGACAAGGGGGCATAATATCACGCAATCTGGGAACAAGTTCCTCAAACCTCTAGTGTGAAGCAGATGCTGGTAGGGATGCAACATGCTCAGCTACACGCGCTGAGGCCGGAAAACCATGCTTAGAATAACATGTATCCTCCCGTGATCTGGGCGATGACAAATGGTGCAAGGCTGACGAAAGCGACCGTCTTGACCACGAGGTCCACGACCACAGAACGAAGAAGAGGCATCCTCTGCCTCTGGATGCCGCCATCGTAGAAGGAGGCTGAGTAGGAGCATTGGACGAGACTGTAATCCGGCTAAGCATGCGATAAACTTCCTCCATTAGAGGAATAGTAGCATCTGCGAGAATCTGCGAGCGAACAACATCATATTCAGGGTCAAGTGCCACAAGTAAGACCCCCATCATGGTAGCATTCTGAAAGGTCTTCTGCTGCTCGGGAGTTGCCGTAAGAGGAATAATGCTGTAGAGCTTCTTAAACATCCCTCACAAGGATGTATACGAGGAGTGAAGAGGCCGTCCATTCTGCTTTACTATAAATATGTCATGCTGGAGTCGAAGGATCTTGGTCTCATTTCGCACCTGCGAGTACATTGCTTCAAGTATGTCCCACATCACCTTAGTAGTGGGCTGATGGAGTACATCATTAGCAGTCTCCATCATCAGTGTACTTGAAAGTCAGACTTTGGCATACGAATCATCGGCCTCCAGGAGGCGTAAACCCTACTTTTCTCTGCCGTCTCGTCTTCGGTAAGAATGTGCTTCTTATCATTCGACTTCATGAGACTCATTAACTGCATCGCCCAGAGTTCATAATTCGTCCCATCCATCTTGACAATGGGTGCTGAACTTTTGAAAGCATCTATGGAGGACATATCGACCGTATTTTCTGACATAGTGCTGGAGATATGGAACTAGGGTTTGTAGACCAAGGAACAAGTGTCTACATTAAAATCAGGGGATTTGAGTGCATATGTAGACTCATGCACTTAAACCCATTGGTGGCAGTGTCGGGAAGAGAGGAGAAGCCGGCGGCAGGAGGATGGGCTTAGGGTCGACGGCGGGAAGAGGAGGTAGATGAGGGGTCGGCGACGAGAGGATGGGCTCGGGGCCGACAACAGGTAGAGGAGGGAGGGGAGGGGCTGGCGGTGGGAAGAGGAGGGGTACGACGACGTGAGGAGAAGAGGGGGGGCGAGAGATGTATGGGGGGTGGGGGCGGCTACGGTTTTGGCTCTGATACCATGTTGGGAGAAAATGATTTGTTGTTTATTCCAGGGAGCCTTAGGCTCTCTATATAAGAGAAGGCCTATGGGTAAATTACATAAGATGAAAACAAGAAACTAAAAGTAACATAAAAGGTATATATAATATAGAATTATCTCTACACATCTCCTTTATTCTTTCATTTTGGCTAAAATCTGTGGTAAACACTTGAAAATACACACTAATCCAACCTATTAACAAAGCACATCTCATGAATAAGATGTATTTTCAACATAATATTTTATCCTAAATAAAAAATAAAGAATGTAAATATGTCACAACTACATTATAGCAGTGAGAGGCGGAAAAATAAAGAAAATTATATAAAGAAACAGTTATTATACATAAAATATCAATCAGAAGACTATTTATACATAGTAAAAGCTTTTATAATTTTTATACAAGTTATACAACCTCAAATGAGCTTATTTTCTTTTTAAAACTTGTTTATAAAAATTGAAAGAAAATATAAAAATATGTCTTAAGTTTCACATTGGATATATGCCTCTCAGCTAAGATAGCTCCCTCTCCCACTTAGTAGCTTCAATGTTCTCCGGCCACCACCACCTCGATTTTCTTAGAACAGAAGAAGTATATGTAGAATAAGCGCTTGTCGGGCTACGCTCACACCTTGCCTACCTCACCTTTCCTTGGTTACCTTACTCAGCTACGTAGTACCCAAAGCTTAGCGCTCAATCGACAGGACCTATAGTAACCGACTTCAGACCCTCGTCTGCTTTCAGCATTCTCTCGAACACAAATTGGAAAAAGTTTTAAAGTCAAACTTTCATGATAAATATCTGCTCCATGTGAACTCCAAAGTCACTTTTATAATTGAAGTTAAGAAAATACCTTACAAATAAATGTGTTTTCATAAGAGTCGGAGTTAATATACAAAAGTTCGATTTTGGGGTCCATAGATATTTATACCACTTTGTTTACATTTATTTATTAACTATTTGTTGCTACTTTTGTACACATTTATATCTTTCCTATTTTATATTTATAATTTGGTGAAGCCTTCTTTCACTATAAGTAGGGTCGACTACATGGATTCTTGCTCAAATCCATGTTGAAAGATTCAACTATTTTTTATGTTGGCTGTCGACTACCCAACACAACTTCACAAGGAGGGATTTGAACCATGTCGACTATTTTATATTTACATTGAACGAAAAAAAAATCTGCCAATTTTGTTAAATAATTCGAAAGCCTTAAATAAGGGTATGTTTCATAAATTTTTCACATCAAAGTGGGTTGTCCAGTTAGTCATCGATGTGTTTTTGTATCAACATATGACAACTGGCATTTAAGGTTGAATATGGGAGTTGATTGTTGAATCCAAAATGATATACCGGTGATTTGAGAGATTGTAGTTTAGGTTATTGTATTTGTCTAAGCATGCATTGATCTTGGGGGATCTGATTTGAATCTAATCAAGGCAGATTTTTCAGCATGTTGATTGAATTCAACTGTGATCAGTATAACTTCTTCGGATCCTTTCTCATCTTTTGGAAGGAGTTTTCCTGGAGAGAATGATCAACAAGAACAATACAGACTTTCGCTCTGACCCAAAATCAAGGCAACTCCTCCATCGTTCGCAGCATCATACCCATTCACTTTCAGTGATCCAAGGTCAAGTGGACCTCTGCCACGAGCTTTCTTCTCCAATCGAGCGAGTCATGGTGCGAGACCTCTACCTCGGTTCGACCATCATCTTTCTGAAGAACACAAGTGCCATTGATCAACACCAACCTTTGTAAGAAAAAAAGAGCAATCAAAGAATAAAGGTATGTTTTTCTAGGTCGTCCAGATTTATGAGCATGGCATTTTAAAATCAACATTAGAGATCAAGTTTGAAGAGTGCATATGGGTCGTTTGATTAAATCGTGTAGACAATACAATATAAACCTTAGGAAATTGCCACAATTGTTGATTTTTCCAACGTCTAACAACTTTTTTAGCCGCTTCACGAAGAATTCATCGTCGTTTCAATTTGTTGACTTTTTGAAATTTGTGAGTATCTCAACTTTTGAGTATGTTTCTTTTATTTTAAAATTTATCTTACACTCCTCTCTTCATCTCTCTCATGTTACTCACACACTGAAAAGCCGCTAAAATCCCTAGCTAATTTGTGTGAATTAGTGATGTGTAGTTTCGTTGCAAGCAGACAAATGCAGTTTCTCAAAAAGACCACTTAAATGATTCATAATAATCAGTTAAATTTAATCGATCAGATTTATATTTTACTTGGGCAAACCCAATGTCGAACACATGGAAGCAACTTTCTCCTTATGTTATTTTCTAGATCAATTAGTGATTAGATTGTTATGGGAGCATTTTTATGTATTTTTCATGCAGTTAAAACATGCAATGCAAATGTGGCTAAGTCTAGAGGTGTTTTGGCAAAATATCAGGCAAATTGGTGGATCAACTGGTCTTTCTTCTGCAACTTCTTTCTCAAGGGCTCCAAAGATTAGGTGATAGCGACTGCTGGATGAGCTTTGCAGTTGTCGAAGCACAAATATAGGGAGGTGAAAGCAACTGCTATGATTCAAGAGTCCTTGGAGCTTCGTCTGATGCAAAGGGCGGCTGCTGAGTGTTGGGTTCCTATAAGTGCAGCTGCAAGAAGGTCTACAATGGAGATATCGAGGCGGTGGACGCGCGAGATCTTGGATCGTCCTCAAATGCGAAGTCGAGCTCCCACGGGAGGTGAAGCTCTTTTGGTTACATGTCAAGACCCTGATGAAGATGGAGTCTGATAATGATTCTTCTCCGCCTTGTCCTGCAAATGGTGCTTAAAGGGCCTCGAGCAGAAAGCTCGATTGGGGAGGATGGGGTGAATGAAATGGAGGTCCTATATTTTGTGAAGAACATGGTAGAGGACTTGGTGGTTTGATTCTTCGCAAGAACCAAACGATTCAGGGTGAGGAGGATTGTGATGGAGGAGGATGAGGTGATCGAGAGGCTTGTTGATTGGGAATGTGGAAAGTCGTGAAATGAAAAGTCGTATTCAACTAACCCTAGGGATCTCTTATATAAGAGAAAAACTCAAAAGGAAAATTACATAAGTAGACTGAAGAAATAGAAAAATATAAAGCAAAGACACAAAAATATAAGTATCACACCACCCCCATCATGTTAGAGCATATATGTCTATCATGCTCAGCTTGGAACAACGGTAAAAATTACCCCTCGCAAGAACTTTGGTGAATATGTCTTCAATCTAATCACCTGGAGCAACATGAGAAGTGAGAATAAACCCCTACTGGATCAGATTACATGTGTAATGACAATCTACTTTTATGTGCTTTGTTCTTTCATGGAAGGCTTCATTATTAGCTATGAACAGAGCAACTTGATTATGACATTTGAGGTGCATAGGAAAAGGCACCTCAATAGTTAAATAAATCCGAATAGACTTGACACACATCATTTCCGTGCTCCCTTGGGCCATGGCCCTATATTATGATTCAACACTAAATCTAGCTACAACTGTTTATTTCTCACTTTTCCATGAAACCAGTGAGCTACCAACAGATACTGTGAAACCAGAAGTGGACTTCTTGTCCTTGGGGCACCCATCATAATCACATCTGCACATCCAATAATTGTGAGAGATGTATCTCTTCTGAATAAAAGGCCTATACCTGGAGAAGACTTCAGATACCTCAAAATCATATTAACTGCATCCATGTGATACTGCCTCGGTTGCTCCATAAACTAGCTGACTCTTCTAACAACAAATGATATATCAGGCCTGGTAATAGTAACATGCAACAGCTTCCCTACTAACTCTTTGTACCGTCTCTTATCCACCTCCTCTGAGTCATCATTAGAAGAACGATTCAGAAGAACATTCAAAAGAACGATTCTTTTAGATACTCAGTGGAAGGGATGAGAGTTTGTCTTTGGTGGGGCTTCAGTCGGCGGTTGTTCGGAGGCCTACAAAAATGTAATCTCCAATCCTTCAACACTCTGAGCGTGATTTGCGGGAGTTGGTGCCAATTTCACCTAGGAAAGTCGGGGGGTTATTTCCTTGTTTGAGAGGAAGTGACACTAGTCTTGCTTTAAATTCAACAACTATTGTAAAGGAAGGTGTTAACCGGTTTGGGTGTGGATTTGGGTTTTAGGATGGCATGGATCCGTTTGTTTTGAGAGTAGAGGGATCAGGTCGGATCTCTTCAGGACTCGATCTATCGGATGGCCAAGGTAAGAAGACGCAAAGGGTGTCTCGTGATTTAGAGGTGGCATGTCATGTATCACGTGCGGATCCGTTTATCAGCAACAATGGGTCCATTTTAGGGCACAACTTCGTTGTAGTGGTGACCCTTGTGACTCTCCGCCGGGAGATTTCTTCCTGGATCTGCTTCATTTGAAGTTGCAGTGGTGGAGACCCCCCCTTCTCAGATGGGGATTGTTGCAGGCTTATTTGGAGTGTGTGGGGGTTGTTGGAAGCTCCTGCAAGAGACTTTAGTGTTGTGGTGGTTGATGGAGCATGCTGCCCGGGTTGGTGGAACAAAGGGGGGTTGTTGGACGATCCCATACAAGATAGAGGTGTTGTTTACCTGTCGGGCTTTGCTAGGAATACTGACTTTGTTGGTGGTAGAAGTGTGACCTCTTGCATGCTGCTTGGAGTAGCTAGTCTAAGGAGGGTATATCAGAGCAAGAAGAGGATGGTGGCGACTGGCGACTGGCGACGGCTTGTGTGAGTAGGTTCAAGAGGCTTACGTTGGATGAGGGTTCCGACAAGGCACAAATGGCTCATCTTTTCTCCCTCTCACAGAAGCATCAGAAGCCCGAGACTTGTCTATAGCTTCGACGAGAGATGAAGGATAAGGAGGTTGGGCATTCTGCAAGCGTAGGGGTTGAGAGAGTTCGGAGGCACGAACTGGAGGGAGTTGTGGAATTGTATGAGGCTATACATCCAGTTGCTGATGCAGTTGACATTCATACGTGAGTTGCGGAATGTCTTGGGGTTGTGATACCCGTCACTAACCCTCTAAGTGAGTCATGAAGATTGTCTTCTGGAATGTGAAGGGCTTGAGGGAAAGGGAGAAGAGTGCGATAGGGTGTTTCCTGGGTTCATTTGCTGATGTGACATTAATACAGGAGTTGAATGTTGAGTCGCTGAAGCCGGGGATGTGGAATTCAGGGGGTGGTCCTAGGCTATTGGAGTTCAGGGTGGTACCTGTGGTTGGTATTGTAGTGGGTGTTGTTCTAGCGTGGGACGGGGATGCCTTTCTACTGATTGGTCAGAGGGTGGGCTTTTATTCGGTGACGGTGGGATTAGAGCACAAGTCTGGTGCTTGTAGGTTGCTTTTGACCTCTGTGTATGGGCCCCCTGGAGGTACTTCTAGTTTAGAGGTTTGAGAAGATTTAAGATCTGTCAAGAGGGAACTTCAGGACATCCTGTGGCCAATGGGGGGCGATTTCTATGTGATGGTGTTCACCTCAGACAAACTTGGGGACATGGGAGACATGATCTAGGGTCTAGAGAGTTCTTGGAGTTTATTGGCAAGTTAGAGCTGGAGGTGATGGATGCCACGAATGACCAGTACATAGATTCCGTCTGGATTGGTTCTTAGCGTCTGTGGAGCTGCTAGAAGGTTTCCCTTGTCTTCGAAAGGGCTCTTCCGATATCGAGATCAAATCATACGTTGATTTGTGTGGACTTTGGGGATGTGATGCTTCCTTGATCTTTTTTCAGGTTTGAGAATGCATGGCTGTTGGAGGAGGATTTTTAAGGACTTTGTGGTAGATTTCTGGAGTGGTTGCATGTTGAGGGTTTGATGGCTCAGTGGCTGACGCAGAAGGTTTATAGGTTGAGAGAGATGTTTAAGAACATGAAGGACTTTATTCAGATGCGTTCTGAGAAGTGTGTTAAGGCTGAGGTGGAGATTCCCTGGTTTGATAGCATAGAAGGTATACAAGAGCTCAATTTGGAGGAATTGCTTGATAGGTGTCAATAGCATAAGGTTGTGTCATATGCGGTTAAGCATAAAGAGATACATTGGAGGCATAAGTTGAGGCAAAAGTGCATTAAAGAACGTGATGCACACATGAGGTTCTTCCTTGTAGTTGCTAATGGCAGGAGGAGGAACCTGATACATGATTTGCCAGTAGGAGATGAGAGGATCCGGGGTGATGGCTCGATAAGGGAGGCGGTGGTTTCTCGTTTCCATGAGTTTAGTAGGAGATTACATGTGTCTAGAGCTAGGTGTAGCAGGACGAGGGTCCATTCTTTGCAATAGGGGCATGCAAAGGCACTTACAATGGATTTCATGAGGAAAGAGGTGCGTAGGGTAGTCTTTGATCTAAATGCCAATAGGTGTTCATGTCCAGATGGTCTACTGGTGTTCTTTTATATGGAGTTTGGGACGTGGTTGAAGTTGATGTGATGGAGTGGATTACAGAGTTCAGGAGCACTAATAGGGGTCTGGAAAAGCTGAATAGGTCCCTAATTGTTTTGCTTCCGAAGATAGAGGTTGCAAAGCGAGAGGAAGATTTTAGGCCCATTGTTTCATCTAATGCGGTCCACCTCATTGTGGCCAAGGTCGTGGCTAATCGGCTAATTGGTGTTCTCGACTCGCTTATTGTGCTTACTCAAACTGCCTTTATTCCTGGTCGCTTGTTGTTTGATGGTGTGGTTATTGCGTTAGAGATTGTTGCGGATTGGAGGAGGGGGATCATGGGTATTCTATGGAAAATTGACTTTGCAAAAGCTTATGACTGCATGAATTGGAGCTTTATCTAAGCTTCCTTAGTACGGAGGGGGTTCCCAGTGGTGGATTGGATGAAGAGGTGCATTACGGCATCGTCTTGTTCAGTATTTGTTAATGGGATACTGGAAGGGGTTTTTTTCAATCATTGAGGGGAGTGAAACAGGGTTTCCTTTTGGCTTCATTGTTGTTTATTCTGGTTGTTGATGCACTGGTTGTTATGTCTGGGCTGGTGGAAGAGGGAGGTTTTTTTTTCGAGGTTACTACACAAGATGATTTTTCGATCCCGATTCTGCAACACGCCGATGATACATTTTTTTTATAGAAGGTGGAGTGGCGGAATATAGGGGTATTAAGGCCGTCACCGTATTGGATATTTTTGGGGAGCCTTCAGGTTTGAGGGTTAATAATTTCTACTTTTGTTCCATTTAACCAGATAACAATGGTAATTTTTGCTTGCGAGGTTATCTTGGGAACGTGTTGGAGGCACGTACTTATCAGCTATCTGGGTATGCCTTTGCCGTTTGGGAGGTTGAGGTAGGAGGATTGGTTGCCAGTTGTGGGGAAGCTAGCTGGTTGGAAGGCGTTGTGCCTATCTAAGGGTGGGGGGCTGGTATTGGTGAATGACGTCTTATCTGCGATAACAATCTTTTTTATGTCTACAAGGGTGTTAACGAGTGGCGTTTGGTTGGAAGTTTTGATGAGGCGTTTCTTCTAGGCATCTTCTGAGGGGAAGGGAGTTTCTTTGGTTGATGGGGATACGATGTCGATGCCAATCAAGGAGGGAGGCTAGGGGGTACTGCGCATTGGGAACACGAACAAGGCTTTATTGTAAAAGTGGGTGTTGAGGATCTGGGATGGTGGCCCAGATTTACCCTCGCATTTGTTGAGATCCATTTACTCATCATCGCCTAGTTTGTGTGGTAATGCTAGCGATGTATTGTCGCCGACTACATTGTGGAGGGGTATCTATTTTGTCTTGATAGATATTGCTACTGCGTTGTGGCTGGTGCTTGGAAATAGAAGAGGTTTCCGATTTTGGAGGGATGATTGGACGAATGAAGGTGCTTTTTGTGATTTCTATCTTAGGTTTTTTGCCTTGGCCTCGTCGAGGGAGGCAAGTGTGGCAAATGTTTGGGTTGAGGATTCTTGGTTACCTACTTTCGTGACAGAGTTGTCTGATAAGAGATTAGAAGATTTCATATGCCTCTTGAACATGGAGAGGATAGAGGGGCCGTCAGGTGGCAGAGACTCGTGGTGTTGGACTGACGGGTTTTTTACAGTTAAGAAGTCATACAAAGTTATCTCTGTACTGTTTGGATCGGGCTTTGAAGAAATCTCTCGAGACTGTGCATAATTCTGGGGCGGAGAGTACCCTTAATGGTTAAGATCATCCTGTGGTTAATGATGAAATGTCGTAAACATGTGTTAGGCGTGCTAGGTCTTGTCCAGGATGTGTTAGGGAGTGCAAAAGATGTGGCGAAGCGGATGAAGACATTGAACACCTTTTATTCAGATGCCCTAAGTCTAGGGTGACTTGGGAAAGGGCGGGTTTACCGGACATGCAGTGGGATAATGTGGAGTTTTTCTGGAGATCTATTTGTTTAGATTGGGTTTGTTTGAACAGTGTTTGTACACACTTGTGGGCCATTTGGCTTGGAAGAAACAATATTATTTTCAAAGAAGAAAGATTCTACTTGGAAAATGGAATTGAGCATGCTAGTGAGCTTTGTGAAGTTGGAGTTTGTAAATTTTTGTAAAATTATCTTCAGATGGATCTCTAAAGGAGGTCCATCACACCGTTCTTCAAAAAAAGATACTTGGGATCTATTTTGAAATATGATGGGGAAATCAATAGAGATGCTACTCATATAATAAATGGAAGTTGGCTAAACTGGAGAGGAGACTCTGCTGCTTTATGTAATAAGAAAATTCCTTTGAAAATCAAACGGTTTACAAAGCAATTGCGAGACTTGCTATGCTCTATGGATCTGAATGTTGGCTTGTGAACCATAGACATTGCAGAGAATGATGGTAGCAGAAATGAAAATGCTAAGGTAGATGTATGGTCATACACATAAAGATCGGATT
This sequence comes from Ottelia alismoides, assembly GCA_037367405.1. Classification (NCBI taxonomy): domain Eukaryota; kingdom Viridiplantae; phylum Streptophyta; class Magnoliopsida; order Alismatales; family Hydrocharitaceae; genus Ottelia; species Ottelia alismoides. The sequence goes on from JAZKJV010000881.1 coordinate 315,791, forward strand.
CGAAATGATGTGATTAGAAGGAAAGTTGGTGTAGCTTCGATAGAGGATAAGATGAGAGGAAATCGCTTAAGATGGTTTGGTCATTTGCAAAGGAGGTCGGGCTAACACATCCGTTAGGAGATGCGAGTTTTTAGATGTTGAACTGGCTAAGAGAGGGAAAGGAATGCTCTAGAAGTGTTGGAATGAGAATATCCGAATGCATCTTAGTTCTTTGGATCTAAACCTAAGAATGGCCCAAGCTAGATCTGAATGGAGGTAAAGAATTCATGTAGCAGACTCTACTTAATGTGGGAAAAGGTTTTCATGTTGTTGTGGTTAAGTGAGAATGGGTTCAACATTGTTATCCTTTTAGTCATTCTTCTTTGACTAATTTTGGTTTGACTCCTGATACGTGGCATGCAAAACTGAGTAAAGATCACACAACTCTAAAAAATGATATAAATTATTTATGTAGTATGTATGAAGGCAGTTTATAGAGGGGGACGGGTAAGGCTCCATCCTTTTTCTGTTTAAATTCTTAGGTCGAACTTGTAAGTTATTTTGCTTGCGGAAGTTTGGAAAAATGTAATAATAAAGTTAGATATTTTCAAAACAAAATCTTTCCCTCATTAAGGGGAGCTGACTCCATAAATTGTCCCCTCCATACGTCTCTATCTCGGGTATATGATCATGTGCTGCGTTAGTTTGAGATGGGTCGAATCTTGTGTAATTATATTATGATGGTTGACAAGAATAATTTCTGGAAATATTGTTGCCTTATTTTGTTTTCCTCCTGGAATTCGAAAGGGACTCCGCTTGTGGATCCTATTCCGGTACAATTATAGGCAAGGACGGATGGAGAGGGGGGCAAGGCGGGGCAAATGCCTCCTTCAATTTTTGAAAAAATTAATACATTGAATTGAAAGATATCACTCCAAATATTGTATCCTCATTTCTTCTTGTGGAAGTGTAAAGAAATAATTCGTTGTATTCATCGTAGCCTTAGAGCTCTCTTATATAGGAGAGAAGCTCTAGGGAAAATTACATAGATAGCCGACAGAAATAGGGAAACTATAGAATAACATATAAAGAGATATAAAACATCTCAACACTCCCCCTCAAGCTGGAGCATAAATATCTATCATGCTCAACTTGGAACAACAACGATGAAATGATCCCTTTGCAAGTGCTTTGGTGAACATGTCAGCAATCTGATCGCCTGAAGCAACATGAGAAGTAAATATAACCCCTTTTGAATCAAATCACGAGTGTAGTGGCAATCAACCTCAATGTGCTTTGTTCTTTCATGAAATGCAGGATTATTCGCTATAGTTAATGCATCTTGATTATCACATTGTAGATGCATAGGAAGAGGTACCTCCATTGTTAGGTTAGTCAGGACGGACTTGACCCACATCATTTCTGTGTTCCCTTGAGCCATTGCCCTATACTCTGATTCTGCGTTGGATCTGGCTACCACTGTCCGTTTCTTGCTCTTCCATGAAATCAACGAGCTGCCTACGAACGCAGTGAATCCTGAAGTTGACTTCCTATCCTTGGGACACCCAACATCCGCACATCCTGACACTGTCAGAGTTGTGTCTCTCCTGAATAGAAGTCCTGCACCTGGAGAAGACTTGAGATACCTCAAGATCATGTTGATTGCATCCATATGAGACTGCTTCGGTGCTCCATAAATTGGCCAACTCTGCTGACTGCAAACGATATATCAGGCTTGGTAATGGTGACATACAATAGCTTTCCTGCCAACTCTTTGTACTATCTCTTATCTACCTCTGCAGAGTCATCATAATATAGTCGAGCATTGGGATCCATTGGAGTAGTAGTAGATCTACATCCTGTCATACCCGTCTCAGATAGGAGGTCAATGACATACTTCCTTTGCGTCATTACCATTCCCTGCTGGTTTCTTGCAAATTCTAGTCCAAGAAAATACCTCAGTCAAGGTCCTTGGTCACGAACTGTTGTCCAAGAAAATCCTTGGCTTCCTGAATTCCTTCATTATCACTGCTCGTGACAATAATATCATCCACATTAACCAAAATAGAGCACCTCTCTGAGTTCTCTTAACAAAAAGAGAACTGTAGTAGATATGGTAAAGCACTGTAGTTCAATCAACTCTGAGAGCTTCTGAAACCAAGCCCTCAGACTCTGCTTAAGGCCATATATAGCCTTATGAAGTTTACACACCATATTAGACTCTCCCTCAGCAGTAAACCCTGGTGGCTGCTGCATGTAAACTTCCTCTTGCAGGTCGCCATACAAAAAGACATTCTTGACATCTAATTGGAAAAGAGGTCAATTCTTCACTACTACAACAACAACTATAAGGATACGAAGTGTGGAGTGACGCACGATAGGAGAAAAGGTGTCTTGATAGTCCACCCCATAAGTTTGGGTGAATCCACACGCAACCAAACGAACCTTGTATTTGTCGACTGAGCCATCTGCATAGTGTTTAATGGTAAACACCCATTTACTGCCAACAACAAAAGCACCCGGGGGAGCGGAGACGACACTCCACGTACCTCGAGATTGTAAGGCGGCCATCTCTTCTTCCATAGCGAGGCGCCAAAGACCACTCTGTAATGCCTCCTGATAGGATTTCGGAATCTGAACCGTTGATAAAGCAATAACAAACCGTTGAAATTCACCAGATAGTCGTGCCAAAGACACATGAGAAGAAAGAGGATGCATTGTACATGCACGCCTCTTTCATCGTAAAGCAATGGGGACATCCAGGTCCTCGGTATCCTCATAAGGAGTATCATGAACAACATCCTGCACACTCAAATCACCAGTGCCATCAGAGGAACTCAAATGCTCAGGACATACCTTAATCGTGCTGGATGATGGTGGAGGCACATGTGCACGAGGCTGGCGCTGGTAAACCTGTGAAAAGAAATTAGATGTGGCAGGAGGTGCAGACAGTGGTGGTGGTGGTAAAGTAAGAGAGACAGGAGAAAGTGGCATATAAACCTCTTCCCCACATTCTGACGGAATGAGCTTGTCACCTATAGGAGAAAAATACACGATGAATTCAAAAAGGTGACATCTGCACTAACATAGTACCTTCGTCGAGTAGGGTCAAAACAACGATACCCCTTTTGGGTCTTGGAATACCCAACAAAAACACACTTGACTGCTCTAGGAGAGAGCTTGTCAAGACCCGGAGACATCTGATGAACAAATGCAACACATTCAAAAATACGAGGTGTGAGAGAGAAATGATCCTTCCTGGAAAACACAGTTGAGAATGAAATCTTCTCCCCCAGATGAAGGCATACGATTCACCAAATAACATGCAGTAAGAACAACGTCTCCCCAGTAGGAATGAGGAGCGCAACTCTGAACTGGAAGAGTCCTTACTCCTTGGTGATATCCAAGAGATGGCGATGTTTCTTGTCAGCCACTCCATTCTGTTGGGATGTATAAGCACAGGACGTCTGATGCACAATACCATGAGATCTGAGAAATTGATAAAGTTGTGTACTACATAATTCAAGAGCATTATCAGAATGTATATATTTTACATTTGCAGAAAAGACATCTCTTATTTCATTAATGAAGGACTGAATGATAGGACTAGCATCAAACTTGAAAGACCCATGATAATCTAGAAAATTCATCAACTGCAACGAGATAAAACGATGTCCCTGAAGATCAGGAACACGACTGGAACCCCAAATATCCAAGTGAATCAGCTCAAAAAGACCATGATTACTTTGACCCTGATGACTCTGGAATGTGGACCTATGATGCTTCCCAAACTGGCAGGCTTCGCATTGGAAAGTAGAGCGAGGAGAAATATGAGGAAGAACATGACACAACTTTTGCAGAGGAAGATGACCAAAGAAGAGGTGCCATATATATGGAGAGACAGATCCAGTGCGAAGAGAGGAAACAAAAGCATACAGAGATTGATTGCACCAGTCTGTATAAACCTCCTTGCTTATGGCCATAACCAATCACCATGCCCGTTAGAATGCTCCGAAACACAAGAGCAGAGGGGTCGAATATGGTACGACAGTACAAATCCTTGGTGATTTGACTAACAGATAATAAATTCATAGAGAATTCAGGAGCGTAAATAACATTCTGAAGCCGCATTTCAGAGGTTAACTGCACCTCCCCCTGACTAGTAATGGGAGAATGTGTCGCATCAGTTATTACCACTGATCTACCTGACTGAGTTGGGTTATAGGTACTGAATTGCCCTCTGTCACCACAGAGGTGATGTGATGCTCCTGAATCCATGGTCTATTCTGACAAGTCTGCCCTGTAACAACTAGTAAAAGCATAAGTTGTACCTGATGTGGATGTAGTGGCTGAGGCTGCTATCTCCGAAGATCCTGACTGTGTGCTAGTTGACCCAGGAGACGACATGATCTCCCTAAGCCGAGCTACTAGCTCATCAAACCTCTGGTCAGATGCGACAGAAGAACTGCTTCCTTGTTGGATCTGCTCTGCCACACGTGCCGAGGCAGGAAACCCATGCTTAGAATAATACGTTTCCTCTGAGTGACCTGGCATGTGACAGTAACTGCATGGCTGAAGAGGAGGTCTACTGCTACCTCCTCTTCCACGACCTCCTCGGCCACGGAACTGCACAATGCTCCCCCTACCATGGGACGCTGCCATGGCTGAAGAAGTCTGAGACATTGAAGAACCACCAGAAGATATGGAGAGTCTGCTCAGTCAACGATATGCCTCCTCCATCGGAGGTATAGTGGCATCGGTAAGAATCTATGCCCTAGCTGCATCATACTCAAGATCCAGTGCCGCTAGAAAGACTCCTGTCATCACAGAGTCCTTGTATGCCTTGAGCTGCTATTGTGTAGCAGTCAAGGGAATGTAACCATGCAACTTCTCAAACATACCCCTCAAAGAAAAGGGTATGGATAGGACGATAATTTTGCCTCGAAGTGAAGATGCCATGTTGAAGTTGCAGAATCTTTGACTCATTTTTCGCCGAAGAATATGTGGCGGAAAGAATATCCCACACAGCCTTTGTCGTGGGCTGACTCAAGAGGTCATTTGCTATCTCCATGGACACTGTTCCAGAAAGCCACACTCTTGCACACACATCATCTGCATCCCATGAGGCGTTAACCCCAATCTTGTCGACATGCTCCTCCTGTGTGAGGATATGCTTCTTGCCATTACATTGCATTAAACTCATGACCTGCATGGTCCATAGTTCATAATTAGTTCCATCCATCTTCACAATGAGTGATGGACCTTTGAATGCACCCATGGATGGAATATCTGCTTTGTTGTCTGACATGATGACAACGATTCCTCAAGACCAGGGTTGCAAACTTGGACGAGAAACGTCTACACAGACATGTAGGAAGATGGTTGTGGGTGTATACTTATACCGCAACCACTTCCATGCTCTGAAAACTCCTCTACACGAGCACACAGATGTGTGCGTGCAACATACAACACAGGGGCTCGAGCACGCACAAGCGTGGGCACGCATACACTAGGCGCGCACAGGTGCGGGGCATGCACATGCACGAGGCGCGCAGGCGCACATAGGCGCGGAGAGCGCAGAGGCGTTGGCATGCACTGGCATGGGAGCGCTCGGTGCACAAGCACGCGGAGGCGAGTGGGGTCGCTGGAGCATGTGGTGCACGAGCACACAGGGGCCAGCGAGGTCGCTGAAGCGTGCGGTGCACGAGCACACAAGGGCGAGCGGGGTCGCTAGCCCGGCCGAGGAGGTCCGCTGTGTACGTGAGGTGCTGGCGCGTGCGACGACGGTGCGAGGCGTGTAGGGTTTTGGTGTGGTGGGGACAAGGAATTAGGGCACATGCTCCGGTCTAGGACTGTCCCTCTGATACCATGTGGAAGTGTAAAGAAATAATTCATTGTATTCATCGTAGCCCTAGAGCTCTCTTATACAGGAGAAAAGCTCTAGGGAAAATTACATAGATAGCCGACAGAAATAGGGAAACTACAGAATAACATATAAAGAGATATAAAACATCTCAACACTTCTCTTTCTCATAACTCCCTCACTTACTCTCTTTTCCAATTCTCTCTCCCTCTCGTCATCTCTCTCTCTCCCTCTCCATCTCGTCATCTCTCTATGGTCATCTCTCCCCCCACTCTCTCTCTCTCTCCAAATATATCATCCCCAATTATCTCCCCTCACACACTTTCTCTCCTGTAAAATTAAAATTATTTTCTCTCTCTTGAACGCACTCTCTCTCTCTCTCTCGTGCCGACCCTCGCTCTTCCTCAATTGTTTCTCTCTCAACTCTCTCTCCCCCTTATGTTCGCTCTACAATGTCCCTCCCTTAGCTTCATTGATAGTCATAGATTAAATTGGGCAATTTTTTGCTGCTACTAAGATTCAAATTTGAAGGACAAATATTTTCTATTACCTAAATTTTCTACTATATTTGAATTTTTGATTTTAATATTTTTTGATATATTAAAAAATGTCTAATGTTGAAAACAAATTTTGATAGAAAAAACTTGATTGGGTTAGCTTTATTGTATAAATTTATTGTTTAGAATTATTCTAGATAAAGTTAGAATTTTTTATGATACATATGGGAATTATCAAAATTAAAATACATCCAGATTCTCTTTTGTAGGGATTTTTACCCGGCAGACCCTATAATCTTTGCCAATGACCTCTACGACCTTTGGAACATCGATATTCCTCCCTCGATCCCGTAAACTTGTTAACCTTTACCCTACAGACCCTGTGGTTAACCTCCATCTATTTGACCGTTAAAACTAACCGAATTCTGTTATCTTCCTTTACATTATACCCATTTTATTAATCAAATTTACTATAAGTGCCACTGAGGGGCCCGTTCTCGGCATCCCCCTCGCCACCCCTCCCGGCACCTACCGCTGAGGAGCCCCGTCCCCGGCATCCCCCATCCCCCCAGCTGTTGCCCATCGTTGAAGCCCCCCTCCTAGCCCGGCCGCCGCTTCCCCTGCTGGAAGCACCCCACCAACCCAGCTTCTCGTCGAATCCCCCCCCCTCGCACCCCGTCGAAACCCCCGTCCTGACTCCCCTGGTCGAACCCCTCGCCCCGCCCGTAGTTGCTACTGCTCGTTAAAGCCCCCCCCCCTCCGTTGAAACTCCCGTCCCACCTCCCCTGGGTCGAAGCTCCCCCGTTGAAAGCCCCCCTCCCCCCTAGGAAGAGGATTTTTCTTCTTTTCTTATAATTCTAGTCGTCCGATCACAGATTGGTTAGATTAACTCATTTTTAACCCAAGGAAGTTAACTCTAGATGTGCCAATTTAACGGTAGGGTTTGTGGGGTATGACAAAGCAAGTTTACAGGGTCAAGGGAGGAATATCGATGTTTTAAAGGTCGTAGAGGTCATTGGCAAAGCTTATAGGGTCTGCCGGGTGAAAATCCTTTTTTATAAGATATCTAGCAATTCATACATTTTTCCAAATTTTCTATAGACATATCAGTACAAATGAAGAAAATATTGAATTATAGTGAATCATTGTTTGGTATTTTGGACACATTCAAAATTTTTTTAATAATGAAATATATATATTCTATATCGATAGGATATGCAAAATTCACCCATCTTTTATTCCCAATTATATTGCCCAATTGACCCATGTATTTTTAAGAATGTTTGAAACGTCTATCATATCTATATATAAAATTTACATTTTGTTAAGTTTGTATTAAAATATACGAGTTTAGCTGTCAATACATATATGATTTTAGCAATGAAGAAATTAGTCAACGACTTCAAAATATGATATCTCCTCGAGGACAACTCTAACAAGGTAATTTTTTAAATAACACGATCATTTTAATAATTTCAGAAAACATACAATTATATTTATTATTCGCATTGTAGATATTCAATATGTCAGTTAATTTCATTAGATAAATATATTTTTATATTGTTATTTGTGCCTCCTCCTAAATACCATCCTGGCTACGTCCCTGATTCTATGATTGGTTTTAAAGTAGGGCTGTGTGCTGAGCCTATCAATTCCAGCTGACCTTGGCTCGAGCTTGAGCTCATCAGTGGTTTCTAAGGCTTGAGTTCATGTGAGCTCAGAAAAGTTGACTTAGTCCTGGCTTGAGCTCAAGCTATATCACGAGCTTGGTTAACGAATCAACTCCAGTATGATTTACTTCAGAGAGCAAGTATGAAAGTTATACTAACGAGACAAAAAGTGAAATCGTTTGTACGAATTCCTTATGATAACTTATGCAGAATTTCCTGACTTTTACTGGAATTCATGACGTTGGGGAATTTATATCAGAGTTTTGAGATTAGTATTTGGAAAGAAGTCAGCCAGCCAAAGATGGGTTGTTTGGCTTGAGCTTTCAGCTAGAAAAGACTATCTTGGTCAGTCTGGCTCGAGCTGATTTGTTAGCTCATCAAGCTGGTCAATGAGCCGAGCTTACCAACTTCGAGCTTTTCGAATCCCCCCCCCCCCTTTTTTTTAAATATTCATAAGTATATATGTTTTTTTCCTGGTGAAAATGTATGTTGTTATTGAGCAGAGAAATTTGGTTAATCTTGTGATTCTTGCAGGTGTGCCAATGACAAACCCTTAGCACCAGAATACCAAGTATCCAAGACGAAAATAAAGAGCTTAGGGATAGATTACGTTCCTTTGGAAGTAAGCCTCAAGGAGACCATCGATAGCCTTGTGCAGAAGAACTTTGCAAAGCTGTGAAGCAGTTGCAGTGCCTAGTAATAAATGTTTGTTTCTGATTGTGGTGGTCACAGGACAGTATTATTTCTAGTGGAAGGGATTGGACTCAAGAATACTCTGTACGTGTAACTTCAGATTAAAATCAGTTGAAATTTGATGTACTTCAGATTGTAAAAGTTAAACATCTGTTCTATTCGATTAGAGATTGATATATATATATATATATATATATATATATATATATATATATATATTCGAGAGGGTCACGTTTGTGGATAGTTGCTTGAAGTCGTTTTGAATTCTTTCCCGAAACACGGAGAGCTTTCATTCTCAACTGTTGATTTTCAAGCTACTGGTTAAAGTAAAACCAGCTTATGTGTTTCCTATTGTAACCCTTGAAATTTTGATTTTGACCATTCTCGCTTACATCCATGATTTACGGCTCTCTCGGATTGATTAGGGTAGACGAGAAGCCAGGGTCAAGGACCTCTCCCCTCGCCTTCTCCATCTCGTCTCCTTGACCCTTCACAGTTCCCTGAAAGTCCATGTTTTCGCCTCCTTGCTCCATGTTCACCCCCCAATAGCACGCCTTGTGCCTCGTCTTCATCTTTGCTTGCTACTGTGAAGGGTCAAGGAGTAGATTTTACCATAATTTCATGAAGTATATCACTAAATAAAGTATAACCATATCGTTCTTGTGCAGTTGATCTGAGGGATAAGAAATTGATATGTATGGAAGGAGATATAATAGATGATATAACCGATTCGAGATACCTATGGTTCTTGTCCGTTCTTGTCCTCTCATTCTCAATTCCTTCGATTCTTGATATTTTGTTTATAAAGAGGATTTTGTATACGAGAAATGTCATTCAAGCGTATATAAATAGGTACTTGTTCACATATGGATCACCGTCCAGTCATTACATCTTATTTCACATTAGAAATAGGCCTAATTGGACCTACTTTTGACATATTTAATGATTTTTTTGAGTAAGTGTTATAAGGACTTCTTCTGTCTTCTGTTTTACCATGTTTGATTTTTCATCTTCTTAATTTTTACATATAAAGCTATCCTTTGAATAATTCAGTTGGATGCAATTCGATGTCTAATTCAGGTTTATAGGATAATTGGTGATCGATAGAAACACTCCAACATATATCATGCATAAATAAGTCAGGTAAAATACTCCACAAAGACTTTTGGGCATATCAAAACATCTAAAACAAGTCAAAAGTAAGGATGAAAACAGTCAGATACATATACGAATATAGTTGTTACCGTATCCTCATCCATTTTTAAATCCGAATCCGAATCCGAATACGAATATCACACGAATGTGTCAAATGTAAAATCGTATCCTCAAAATACGAATACGAATGCAAAACGAATATTGGTAATTCGGATACGGATATTTGATAACCGAATACGAATTAATATACGAATGTTATAATGTCCAAATTTACTTAAAAGCTATAAACATTTTAGGTTCAAACAATTTTCAATGTATAAAAAGTATAATGAATAATTTAACAATGAATATATACATAAAAAATAACTAAATAATAAAAGAAAACGTAAAGATAAAACTAAATAATAAAAGAAAGCTTACCAAACTTACTTCTTTATATACCATGTAAGTATTTGATATCATCCATAATTTGAATATTCGTATTCATATTCTTATTCATATCCGTATTCATATTCGTATCCTTCAAAAAACGAATATCCGTATTCGTATCCTCAAAATTTTGAACATTCGTATTCACATTTGTATTCTTCAAAGTTAAGGATATTATATTCGTATTCGTATGTGTGTTCGACGTATGTTGAACATTTACATTCGTATTCGCCATATACAAAAAAAGAGCATCCATATCCTTTATTTGACGAATGTGGATACGAATAGATACGAATATATTTGTATTCGTTTTCATCCCTAGTCAAAAGCATGCATTAGACCATATTGAATAAAAGAATAAAAGAAAAAGAAGAATTCACTAGTATTGTCTCTAAGAACAACTATTGAAACCTCTTTCTGAAAGTTCTATGAATACGATAAGAAAATAGTAATAGTGAAGAATTATACAAAGTAATGCTACCCACCCTAATCTACTTTTTTATGTACTTAATTCTAGATATAAGACAAGAAATGAGTTACAGTGAAAAAAGTATACAAAGCAAGATACTAGCTTCTCCCGTCTATTTTTTGTTATATTCTTTTAATTCTATGAGTAGGGCAAGAAAAGGGTAATAGTGAAGAATTATACAAAGTAAGATATACTGACCACCCTGATTCACTTTTGATATATTTTTACTTCAATTGACTTTTTTATTAATTTGGAATTTCTTTAAATATTTCCACCCTCTTAAAAATATCTAAAGCCCTTTTAAGTTCACTTATTTGCATATTTAACGTACACTATGTGACATTTAAATAAAATACGGATGGGCCAACTACGCATCATTGAACCAAACTCCATTCACCTTTTGAATGAGAGGTCGTGGAGGGGAGCATGGATCTATCAGGTTTGCAGTTCTGGCTAGTATACAACCAGCTAATGTTGTGATTGTTGGGGCGAAGATGGCTTTGGGGCCTCCACATAATACACGTGTTGAATTGTTGGATGGGGCTGACTCTGCTGAGGAGGTTGTGGTGATGCTGGCTCTTTCATCTCAGATGGAGTTGCGACCGATGTAGACATAGAATTGTAGGAGCTGATTGTACTTACCAGCAGCTCCAGCTGCTTGGTAATCTGATCAAGTTTGTCCAAGTTCTGAGTCCTATGTTCGATCAAAATGAGCTTCTCAAGATCTTGCGAGCGCTTTTCAATGATATCCACCTTGGACAGGTAGCTCCCAATAATGCTTAAATTTGAGCTCTCATCCATGTCCCGCTCGTGTGTGGATGCCATGTGTACTTCCTTCTTGTGAACTTGTGGTTTCCTCTGATATGCACGAGATGATGATAGGACAACTTCTCCGTTAGCTATTTCTTCAAAATTCTGTCAAATCACATCCTTGTCTTCTTGAATTGTGAGCTTCCACAAGCAACATCGACGAGCTTCTGACTATCAATAATGAGTCCACCAAAGAATGTTAGACCAGACTAGTCCACGGGATGTCATGATGTGGACACTTTTCTTGCATATCAGTGAATCTCTCCCAAACCTCATGAATTGACATGTGGGTGGCTTGGGTCAAGTTCTCTATACGAGCTCGCATCCGGTTCAACCATCCGAGAGGATAAAACTTTTGCAGAAAGGCTGATTTGAGTACCTCCAAGGTGGTGACAACCTTCCCCAAATTATTTATCTAGTAAAGAGCCTTATCTTGAAGGCTAAATGAGAATGTTGTCATTTTAACTACGCCTAACGGAATGTTAGGGTAGTGTGTTGTACCATAGATACACCTAAATTATTGGAGATGAATCTATGGTTCCTCATTTGCGTTCTCATGGAAGGTGGGAAGAATAGCCAAGAGTTGAGGCTTCAACTCAAAATGCGTGTGGAAAACAGGTATCTGAATCCATTCCTCCATTTGTCCGGCACCAGGATTGTAAGTATCCTTGAGAGTCGGCTTGGCTTCCCTCCTCTTGGTTCCTCTCCTCCTCCACGGGGTCCATCTCTGATTTCTTTTTCTTCTCCTTCTCATGGTTGGTCTCTTCTTCTCCGAAGGTCATTCATCATGTCTTGAAAGACAACCTAGGCCAATGCCTAGTCGGTGAGATGCTGATGTAATGCTGGTATGGAGGTAAGGAGACGTGCATTCACCGCATCTGATCTGGTTGTTGGCCTAACTGCGGCTTTGGTGGGTGCTAAGGTCCTTACCCTTTCCATTAGGAGCCATCTCTTTCTCTGAATCAGAGTCTGAATCTTATACAATATATGGCTCCTGATCGGCTCTAGATATGCACAAGGAATGATGTCCCGATCAGTCTGTATGGAAGCACGAGATGAAATAAATCGATCTATGTTAAGGTCAACATAGTATTTCATTAAAGATGGATATGTATAAGGAGTGAAATCAATTTCCTTCAAAATGGGCAGATTTTGGGACAAGAGTGATCCTGATATTGAAGAAGGTGGGGAGTCTAGAGAGCAGTTCACAGAGTCAGAACCGTGATCTCAAGAATCGTCTTTAATTATTGGAGAGGTCAACCGCGTGGAATCGATGTTGGTATTGGCAGAGTCCCAACTAATCCATCCATGGGTCACCATCTCAATGGTCAACAAGGATATTGATAATTGAGAAATGATATGGAGGTTAACAAGAAATAAGCTGAGTGCAACACAATAGAATGGCTCAAAAGCGAGCGCGGGTCAAATGAGAATAAAAGAAGATAACTGAAGGCAAAATTTTGCACAAATGTGCGGGACTTTGATCTTGGACCTTAACTAAATCAAACAAACACCAGACAAGTCTTGAATTCACCAACACAACACTAGTGAAGCCATAGGAATTCGATTATTTTTATATTTTCAATTTTGTATTATAGGTAAATCTTTTAAAAAGTCCTTAAGTACGCTAATCTTATAGGAGTGTGTGTACTGCTGGGAAAGTACCCCATATTTCTTCCACCTCCTTTGTAATATGTGATCTATTCACTTGGAAGTCCTTGATCTCATGCCTGGGGGGATACTCAACCAAAGAATTGAGAAAGGAAGCCAATAGGCGAAACCACTACTTCCCTCACAAGCGAGGTACTCAGACGCAAACCGATGACACAAACACACTAGTGAGGACGTGGCCTAGGTTCAGTACTTCAGACCACGTCGGACACCATTGTCGACAAGGTCCTTCTCGATCATGTACGATTGAAGCACCAATACTTCACTATCCCAGGTGATAATCAAGGCACCACAGATTGGGATTGGGGTTCTATCCTTAGGGGGGTTGCTCCTCGCTCAGTCTGGAGTGTACTTGAAAGTAATGAGGGCTTTATGAACTCAAAACTAGGATGGCCTTATGATTTTTATTAAGGTCAAAGTTTTATTAGCAGTCCTCTTGTTTTAATTTTTGAAATTTCACTTTTTTTGAGTATCTTTCATAGTAATCCGCCTAACGATTTTTTTGTATTTTCTTTGAGTCCTAAATGTGATATAAGGGGGGGGGTAGAAAAGCAATGCAAGTGGACATGAAAGTGGAAATCTCACTTGCATGTTAAATGATGCATGCAAAGTAAGAAGACTCACCGTGCTTCCCAATGCTCCCCATGTGGGATGCAAGGCGGAATTGAAATAATTACACTATATGGCGGTATGCAGGCAATGAAGGTGGTCTAAACAAAACTGTTATTATCATGAAGAAAAGATGCAACCTACTCAAAAGTGGATCCTAAGTGTCTTGTCTTGGAGATTTCTCGGTGCCAGCCACAACGGGTCCTACAAGAATTGTATGGAGTCCCTCACGGCACGTGGTTCCAAATTCAAGCGATTTGCAATTAATTTTTAACCAAGTCCAAACATATATCACCATAGGTACTTGCTTCTATTAGGTGTTTGGACCTAGCTACCGAGTCAGGAAAGTCTAAATCTAGGGGCTTCAATCACAAAAAAAACAAATGAAACAAAAACAGAAAATTCAAAACACTTGAAACAAAATAAAATAAAAGTGGAAAACACAAAAAACCACGATGATGCCTCAGAGTGAACCGACACTCGGGCAATAGACCTCGTTGGTGTTGTAGAGTCCAAGTCCAAAATTAATACAAATTATATTACATAAATAAAATAAGAAACACTCTCCTCACAAAAGTGTTGAGATTATTATATATCTTTGATGTTATTGTTCTATCTCATTTCTTAATGTACTTCTCTTTCTATTTACCCAAGGGCTTTTCTCCTATACAAGAGAGCCCTGGGGTCTTATAAATATCAAGCAATTCATTTTTCTCTAACATGGTAGCAGAGCAACGGTCCTATACTAGGGTTCCAGTATCCCACTCTAACCCTAACCATACACGCCTCTCCCCTCACATCATCGGATATCTCTTCTTCTCCACGTGTGCCAGCCTTACGCACCGCCTAGCCCCGACACGCGACCTACCATGCATCTCCGTACTGCAAGTCTGCGCACATCGTGCACCCGAGCTTGTGCTCTCACACGCAAAGGGCAATGCACAACTACACATCTTCCTGCGCAACTGTGTCTGTGCGCACCTACGCACCGACACCTCTTTGTGCACCTACGTACTGTGCCATGTGCACCTGCTCACCTATGCCTACACACACTATGCATCCACGTGCCATGTGTATATTAGATCTTGCCAGATTTTGCTAGGGTTGCTCCTAATTTTCATCAGATAATTCATGACTCCCTACTCTAGCCTCCAAAGACAAGAGATGAGGATGGTTGTATGAGTCTAGAAATACAACCAATCCTACAAGGAGGAATAGACTATATGAAGTAAACTATGGTCGATCTCCACAAAAATTATGAGATGTTCCAGAGTCCATGATCCAATCTGATATATCTGAACTGCTACTACTGGTAAGTGCAAAAGCAATACCTGATGAACTCGAAGAGACTATGGCAGTGTGTGAGACATCTGAAGATCCTGTAGTCGAAGTGGTAGGAGTAGTCATCATATCTCTCAGTCTGGAACAATGTCTTCGAATCGTGCATCATGGGAAAGAGCAGAATTAGGAGTAGGAGTAGGCTCGATCTGTTCACCTACACGGGCAGATGCAAGATAGCTATGCTTCAGATAGCATGTGTCCTCGGAATGACCTGGACGGTGGCAATGTGAACAAGGTCCACACTGACGGCCTCCTCCTTGACCATGTGGTCCTCGACCACGAAAGTGCAAAGTACCCCCTCTTCCACAAGGTGTTGCCATAACAGAAGGAGTCTGAGCCATATTAGTAGAGGATGTAGGAATTCTGCTCAACCTATTGTAAACCTCCTTCATTGGAGGTATTATCTCTCCAGTAAGTAGTTGAGTATGTGGTGCATCGTCCTCTGAGTCAAGAGATGACAAAAATACTCTTGTCATAGTTGCATTCTGATATGCATGTTTTTGCTCAGTGCTAGTAGTAATATGCATGAAGCTATGCAACCGCTCAAACATGCCTCTAAGATGTGAGAAGTGTGCATGAAAAGGTCGAAAAAATATCAAACGACATCTGTAGAATTTTTCTCTCATTCTTTGTCTTCCCCTACGGGGTTTCTAAGATATCCCACATAGCCTTTGCTGTGGGTTGATTGATAATACATTGGCAATCCCCGTGGTGAGCATCTCAGAGAGCCAAATGTGAGCGTAGGCATCATCTTGCTTC
Organism: Ottelia alismoides; assembly: GCA_037367405.1. Classification (NCBI taxonomy): domain Eukaryota; kingdom Viridiplantae; phylum Streptophyta; class Magnoliopsida; order Alismatales; family Hydrocharitaceae; genus Ottelia; species Ottelia alismoides. Next base: position 331,736 of record JAZKJV010000881.1, read on the forward strand.
CAAGAAGCATTAACCCCAGTCTTGTCCTCCAGCTCTGGATCTGTTAGAATGTGCTCCTTGTTATGACACTGCATCAGGGTGCGAAACTACATGGACCACACCTCATAGTTGGTCCCATCCATCTTCACGATATGTGTCGGGCCCTTGAAGGCAATAGACGAAAAAACATCACCCTTGTTCTCTGACATGGTAGCAAGGACGTCAAATATGGAGCAAAACTGAGGAGTAGACCATTCTAAATGAGTCTACACAATCACATATGAGTCTCAGTCACCTCCACCTCCACCTCCATCTACCCTGACAGATCTCCTGCCTCGGTTTTACATTCGCAGGTCTTTATTCGCCCCTCTGTTCCTATGCCTTCCCTGTCATCCAGCACACCCCAGGTATGTGATGAACACATTGTTTCTATTGATGGCACCAGTTCTATGCTTGATCCACAGCATAATACATAAGAGGTGTTGGTACCCAAAAACAGAGTGGTTGATGACCTTGATATACCTATTGCCTTGAGGATACATCGTCACAATTGTACCACATATCCTCTCGTTGCTCATGTTTCCTTGGACCATCTTTCAGATGAGTACATGAGGTGTATTATGGGCCTCTCAGCTATTACAATTCCACGCACATATCAGGAGGCCATACATGATAGCAGTTGGCGACTTGCCATGGAGGAGGAGATGGCCGCTTTGGAGTCGCGTGGTACTTGGAGTGTCGTTTCTAGTCCTCCAGGTGCATCGGTTGTGGGGTGCAAATGGATCTTTACGGTGATGCACCGAGCTGATGGTAGTGTGGATCGCTACAAGGCAAGTCTTTTAGCACATGGATTCACTCAGACTACCCTAATTTGTTGTGATGACTGCTCACCAAGTTCAAGTGATTAAAATAACAATCATCCCACAATAAAAATATAAAGCAATAAAAGCTAATGATGTGGATCAAAATTTATAATACCCTATGAAAGAAGCATGTATAGTGACAAGCAGGTAGGTTGTCGAACACATGGAGACGAGATGTAACATGAATTATTTAAATGATTAAACAATGCAAGTATATATGTATATACAATTTCACTCAATGTGTATGTGGGTTTTAATTAAAAATAATAATTTCTTTTTTGAATTATATAATTTTTATTTTAAATTTTAAATTAAATTATTTATATATTTTTCAAATATTTTTGTATTTTAATGGATTGTTAGGGGACTTTTGCAAAATTTTTTGTATTTTTAAAACCTAAATAAAGCAAAAGAGGGATTGTTTAATAGGGTTGAATTGATTTGAGATTTAAAAAAATAGAAAATGGTCTCAAAATCTCTCAAAATCAATTTTATAAATAGATATATAAAATTATAGAACATAAAATAATATTTTTCAAAAATATTTTGAAATATTTTTAGGATCAACAAGGGTTTGCTATTTTAAGGTTTCTTTTGAGTTTTTTTTGTGATTTTTGGTATGTAGTTATAAAATAGGCTAATAAACATTAGCTATTTTTTAGAATTGTTAGAAAAGGTTTTCTAATTTTTTTGCATTTTCTAAGTCAAACAAGGATTAAAATAGTTCTAAATTATTTTTAATTAATATTAAATGCATATAAACTGGAAAATTAAAAAATATAGCATGAATCAGAAGCCAATCATGTACATACACCTATATTTTGAGAATTTTTCAAGCACATGAACTATTTTAAATAAAAGGAAATGCAGAAATAAAATTAATTCAAGTTGGTTGGGACATTTATAAATAAAATAAAGCTTAGGAGAACAAGTGTAAAATATCCCAAAAGTTTGAACTTGAACTTGAATTTTTAGGACTTAATACAAATTATCAAAATTGGGAGGGTACACCTGTAAAAATTCATATCATGTGGGGGCCACGTGAGGAGACCTAGCACTGAACTATAATACAAAATCAATAAGTAACGGGGGTGTACATGGAAAATTTCCAAAAATTTGAAACATACTTGAATAATTACATGCTTATTGATGAAATACGAAAAGCGTAGAGGGTATTTGCAATTATACCACTTAAGGCGCCAATGATCCGCCCACTATGCTTCAGCCACATGGATGATTTAGCGATCCTCATGGCACAACGCTTCGATTAAAATGGATGGCCCAGATTAAATCTAGGATGCGTTCCTGATAGAATGGTCGAGGCGATGTCTGGAAGAACACGCGAAGAATGAGGCACTGTCGACCTTCGATTTGTCTTCTCTATGTGCTCTGATGGTCCCTTCTCGATCCGACAGTGGTCCTAGTCTCCTGTTGCTCCTCCGCGTGTGGTGGTGCGCTCTAGAGATGACGAGGGAGCTCTGAGTGCTCATACGAGGTCCAAGAACCTAGAGCTGCTCCAAATGATCAATGTGGCTCAGACACATCTTTGGAATTGTGGACCTGCACCAAATGACTCTCGATCTCGAGGGCTACTTCCTCGGCTAGGGAGTTAAGCAACAAGATGGGCGGGATGGAATGGAGGTGGGGCTCCAGTATGGGCGACAAAGGGAGCCTCAAATCCCTAATCCACGATGGATCAAAGGGGAATATGTGGTGCAATTGATGGAGAACTCGATGGGGAACATAATGGAGTGGTCAGGGGGTGAATGAATAGTAAAATCACGATGGATTAGCCCAGGAGTTCGAGATCCAAGGATTTGGGTGATTCTGATTTGAGGACTAATAATAAGATTAAACTAGAAATTACTATGCGTGAAATGAAATAGAAGTTATGATGTAACTAAGAATGACATGAAATGGCCTCGATTTGGCCATAGAGCCAAAGAAGCAGAACTATAGCAGAGCTCCGCCATTGAGTTGGATCACCACCTACAAACGTTCCTCCTTGTTGCAAATCCTCTCTTCCTCTTGCTATCACTAAGATGGAGAGAATGGGGTAGATTTGAGGGACTAAGAACACCTGGAGAGGGAACAAAAAGGGAAAGATGGCCGACGAGCTTTATTTATAGATAGAACTAGGGACAGATTTGTGAGGCAAATGTTGCTCGACTCAATGGCGATCGACCAGATCTAAGGTGTATACGGGAATTACGGGTGTTCAATCTCCAAGAATCGAGAATCACGCCAAACCAGAGCATCACGAGATCAATCGGAAAATCGGAGCAAAACTCGGGGTTTGACAAGCCGAAGCACGAGGAAGAGAGAGGAGGGTCATTTAACCTGGGGTCAACATGCGGAGAGTTATGGTTGTCCACATGGACCAACTAGAAAAATCCTTGAAGGAAAAGATTTTTAAAATAAAAAAAAATAATAAATTATTTAATTGATTTGTTATTGAAATATAAAAAATGTTTATAATTTAATGTAGTATTTTCTACATATTTTTATTTATTTTTATAAATATTTTCATTGTAAGTTAATGTTTATATGAAAAATACATGTATATATATATATGTATTTTGATATTTTATTTTAATTTTATAATAGATATATATTTTATTATTTTATATAAGTATTTTATATATTGTTTATTTCTTTTTATACACATTTAGATATTTTTATTGTAATTTTATGAGTTTGTATGTATGCTTAATTAATTATGTATGTATACATTATTGGTATATACATGTATATTTCATCTATGTATTCAAATGAATTATTTATTTTGATGGTTTTATTTTAGTTTAATTATGTACATGTGTTTCAAATAATATTTACAATATTATAAAAATAAGACTTTTATAATTACAAAGGAATATATATTATGTAAATTATACATTTATTTTGCACAATATGAGTCCAAAACATGACTTTTGCATCTTAGCTTCAAATTAGATGAAATCACTTCATTAAATAGCTTGTTAAAATTATATACAATTAAATGTAATTTTGGTCCATTTTAATACAGTATGGAGAAGATACAGGTTTGTGAAGTTTTTATTTTATGTGTCTTGGGCACACTGTGTATTATTTTCCTGTGAACTCAATTTCGCATTTTTCTTTGTATTTTTATCTACAACTTTCATGTACAAAGTTTTATTATTTGAGGTGTATAAATAATTATGCAAATAGGTGCCATAATACAATTATTGATGAATCTATAAACTAGGGCTTTGTGTATAATTTGTACAATTTCTTGCCCTATCTCCCCCTACTTTATTCCTTATCGACCAAGTCATCATGATGACTGGGTCTTGGGGTCTAGGTTCACTCAATACCTATGGTGTTTCATTCTCTTTTCTTTTCTTCCTTTATTCTTTTAATTTTAGCATTAATAATAGTATTTTCTATAGTATTTATAGAGTAAATAATAACAAACTAATGTCACATACATGCATTTAACTAAGGATTTAAGGCTAAAATGAAAGGATAAAAGTAATGAAATGGAGATTCATCAAAGTTGCCACCATCATGATACCATGGTCGAATGGTTGCTCCACGAACACCACATCACACATGTCCATAATGCTCCAAACCCATTGCTTGGATGAATGCTTCATCCAAAGGGATATACGCTTGACTAATGCCGGTGTTATCCAAAGAGGGGGTGTTGAGAGCCTCACCAACTCTTCTTGAAAGGCATGCACTATAAATCTTTTATCTTATATTATAAGTGTTATGGACGAATCTGATCAAGCTTCACACGACTAGAAAGACAATCGAAGAAGAAATCATGCACAATCACACAAGACAAGGACTTATAGTGGTTCGACAATGTGCCTACTCCATTTGCTCACACCAGACTCTCTCTACTATTACTTGAATGATGTTAGGATACAATATGTGGTGCCACATGGCTCCTTTTATACTACAACAAAAGAATACCAATCATTCAGCAATCCCCACCATCAACTCTCAACCAATCAGGATGCAGGATGTGGATTAAGCATCTCAGCAATCCAACCCAACACTTCTCAGCTAATCAGAATGTAGGAGGCGGATCGGACACCTCAGCAATCTAGCCCAAGAGCTCTCAGCCAATAGAAGGCAGGAGGGTAATAGCCACATCAACATTGCTCTCCACTTGTATTCGACTAATCAGTCCTCACAAGATAAATCTCAACAATCTCCCACTTGAAGACTGATTTGTGGTACACACCACATCTTCAATAGTCATGGCTTGAGCTTTCCCTTGTCTTATATGCTTGAAGACCAATAGAAGTGGAACATGTCTTCAGCTTCTCCACCGTTATAGACTTTGTGAACATATCAACATGATTTTCTAATGTGTGGATCTTTTTCAACTTAAATTTACCATCTTCTAGCTGCGTCCGAATGAAGAGGTACTTAAACATCAAAGTGCGTAGTCCTTGAGTGAAAGACGAAATTCTTTGCAAGATGAATTGCACTTTAACTATCGCTGGATAGTTGACAATCTTCACATTTTTATTCAGTTCTTTCATCAAACCTTTCAACCGTATCATGTCCTTGCAAGCTTCTGTTGCCGCCACATATTCTACTTTTGTGGTCGAGATGGTCACTATCTTCTGGAGTCTAGAGATCCAACTCCTCAGGGTAAAGACATACTGTTGAAGAGGGCTTTGCGGAGGTCGTGTTAATTGACAAGGTGAATCAATAGTCATTGAGTTGACCTCACACGAAACCCTAATTCAAACAACAATTAACCTCAACAATGATCAAACAATAAAATCTTTTTGTGTTTTTTTATATTTTTCTAATATTTCTATGATTTTTTAAGATATCTTGCAAATTTTTATATATTTTTAAACTAAAAAGACTCAAAATAGGGAATAAAATAAACATCCAAAATTAAAATAAAGATGAAAATAGTAAACAGAGTCAAAAACTCTACAAATTAAATTTAAAATAAAGATAATAATATAGATAAAATTCAGATATAGAAATTATATTTTTGGGATTTTTTTATAGATTTTTTACATTTTTATAAAGGTTTTAGGGGGTTTACAATTTTTATGAGTTTTATTTTATATTTTTTTAGTGATTTTTGGTCCAGAAGTTAAACATACATGAATAAGCAAAATATATTTTTTTGACATTTTTCAAAAAAAATTATAATTTTTTATAGATTTTCTAGTACAAAGAGGGGGAAAAGTGACGTTTTTTATTTTTTATAAATACTAATATGCTTAAAAATGCAAAATTAAAATATGACGTGGTATAGTAATGCAACATGAACACAATGCGATTTTTAAGGATTTTTTCGAATAATATAGATGCATGAGATAAATAGAGACAACACAGAGAAAATGCATCACAAGTAGGGGTATTTATGTAAATTTCAAAAAGATTAGGGCCAAAGTGTAATTTTTCACAAAATTTATAAATAGTTATTAAAATTATAGAACTAATATTAAATACGCAAATCCACGAGGGCCTCGCTACAAGAACACCTAAGTCACGTGTATAAACATGTGCGCCGCTAGCAAGGACTTAAACGCCATTATCAAAAATATCAGGGACTGACTTGCAAATTATCCAAAAAGTCATAATTGCACAAAAAAGTTCTAACACTAATTCTAAATAACTAAAAGCCTAAGGGCCAGGCCGCAAAAATGCCACCTCACATGAAACATCACGTGAGTGGACGTGGCCAGGACTGAAGTGAAAATACAAGAAGTTTAGGGGGTGTCTTTGCAATTATTATAAAAGTTTTAAACGACAGAGGAAAGATTATAAAATAATATTTAATTACAAAGAACAGTGAGGGTGAGGTTGCAAAATACCCACACCTATGGCGTTGATCCAACGGTCGTCCTTCTCCCACTTGCCATGGGGTGGCTTGCGGGCACACGATAATGGTTCACGATCCAACGGTCTGGATTAGATCGCCCGAAGATGATCAACGGTTGCTGGACAAGACTAATCAGACAACGGCTGAAGGTCAGGAAGAACGTGCGTGAATCCAACGGCGGTGGAGAAGGCTGGACGAACTGGGAAGAATCACCGACGAAGCGATCTTGCATCGGCCCAACCTTCCTTCTCCGACGCTCCTATTTGCTCCTAGAAGGCGCTCGTCATTCCTGTAGGGGTCCACTAAGTGCTGGTGGCTCTAGAAATCCCCGACGACGGTCGGGGGGCTCGCGCGAGGCTGCCAGGGCAAAGAAGCTCCAGGTGCCTCGGCCTCCTCCAAAATGAGCCCCAGGCGCAAGTAACGGTGCAAGACTTGCAAACAAGAGTTAAGAGGGTCGCGGGCAAACTGCCACGACCCTACGACGTGTGAAATGGGCGGAGAGCAACGCAGATGGAAGAGAGTGAGGTTCGTCAGAGACTAGCTCCAGCAAACTTCGAAGAGAGTTGGTTAGGCTAAAAAACGTGATTAAAAATTAATATAAATGCTTGGAACGGAACCTAGAATCACTAGTTACTTAAAAAGCAAAGTAAAATAGACCTCACCGATCGGAAACAAGGAGATCAAACCTCAATGCAGGCGAGGCGACGGAGATAGGTGGAGACCCTCCTTGGCTCGCCCGAGCTCGCCCCCAAGGTCAGGAGACGATTCTTTGATCACGTCAATCCAAGAGCACAGAGAAGGCAGGCCAAAATGACGACCAAGGATGTTCAAATTCGAAAGGAAGGAAAAGGGGGTTTTGTACAAGATGTACGAGCGGGCGAGAAGAACGAGGAATAGCAGACGAATCGATGGTCCAAAGATTGATGTATGATGTTAGTATGAATCCTCGATGACCGGGGAACAAAAGTTGTGAAGGATGCATCATGAAAGGGTGAAAGATTCAACCTCAAAAAATCGGCAAAGATAGGCATAAATCGAGGTCTGACTGGGGCAGGAGGCGGGTTCGAGAGTTGACTGCGGGTCAACTCTCCGACCCTCCTGGTTGGTCCACGTGGACCAACCAGGAAAAAGCCTGGAGAAAAGTTTTGTGAAATCACTTAAAAATAATAAACTATTTTATTAATTTTAGGTTATAGAAAAATATTTATTATTTTCTGAAGTATTTTATGATGATTTTTATTTATTTTTTAGAGGTCTAGAATTACAAGTTGCTTTTTAAGGCAATATATAGGTGTATTTGTCTATGTATTTTAATCCTTTTATTTTTATTTTGTATTTTTATTTTTTTAATTTAAGTTATTATATATATATTTATAAATTAATTTTATACACTTAAATATTATTTTATTTTATTTTTGGATGTATTATATACAATTAAATAAAGAGAGGCGTTATTTGTATAAGTATACTTATAGGCAATTCATCTATGTATTTTATACAAGTATTTTATTTTTATATTTTCTTAATGTTTTTATTCCAATTTTAGTATATACATATATTATAAATAATATTTACAAAATTAAAAAAATATAAAATTATAAAAATAATGAGTAATAAATAAAATGAATATTTTAATTGATACAAGTATACAATAGGGGTCCAGACCCTAACTTTCAAACAGTAACTCCAAAAAATTTGAAACTACCTTCATTAAATAGCTTATTAAAGTTATATACAATTAAAGTGATTTTGATATATTTTGGATTTTTATTTGAGAAATATAGGCCTGGGAAGTTGGAATTTTGGAAACTTATTTAGAGTATAACTTTTTCTCTGTACATTGTTTTTATATGAAATCAATTTTATATTTTTATATATTTGATTATCTACAACTTTCATGTTCAAAGTTTCTTTATTGAAGTACAAAAAAAAGTGGAACTAAAAATAGGTCCCAAAAATGAATGAAAATGAATTAAATAAAAGGGAAATTTCTTGGATTTTGACCCTTATCTCCCCTACTTTATTGCTTATCGACCTAGTCATCGAGATGCCTAGGTCTCGGTGTTCAAACTATAAAATATTTCCAATATTTTATTCTTTTTCTTTTCTTTTCTTTATTCTATACTTTTGGCTTTAAAAAGCGTATTTTATACACTATTTACACAACAATGCATGAATGATAAAATGTTTAAATTAAGCATATTTACACGCATTTACTGGGTTTTTAAGACCAAAATGATAGAATAAAGCTGATGAAACGGAGATTCATCACATACCATGTTGTGCTTTTCCTGCCATCGATATCTCCTGCAAAATCTGAGTCCACAAAACATCGAATGGAAATGTCAGTGTTCCCATAACACAATGCCATGTTAGAGGTACCTCACAGATAATATAGAATCCACTTCACATCTTTCCAATGTTCCTTGCCGAGATTTGCCATGAATCTGCTCACAACTCTCACTGCATGGGAGTTGTCTGGTCCTGTACAAACCATTGCGTACATCAAACTACCAACAACATACTGGTAGGGTACTTTTGACATGTACTCATGCTCCTCCTTCATAGCCGGTTCTTCTCCTTTGAAAGTTTAAAGTAGCCCCCTAAAGGTGTTAGAGTAGATTTTGTATTTTTCATATTAAATCTCTCAAGTACCTTCTCGATGTAATCTGATTGAGACAATCTCAGCTTCTTTGTTCTTCATGTCTCTGCTAATCTGCATTCCAAGGATTTTCTTTACAGGACCTAAATCCTTCATTTCAAACTCCTTGGATAGCATTGCCTTCAGATTTGCTATTTGTTCCTTGCAGGAGCCTGCAACAAACATGCCATCTACGTACAACAATAAAATGATGTAAGACATACCAAACTTCTTGAAGTAGAAATAATGGTCAGCAAGGTATTTGTGGAACCCAGTATTTGTCATGAAATCATCAAACCTTTTGTATCATTGTCTTAGTGCTTGCTTCAAGTCATAAAGGCTTTTTCCGAGCTAGCATACCATGTATTTTTTTCAATAGCTATATAGCTCTCTAATTGTTGCATGTAGATGTCCTACTCAAGATCTCCATGGAGAAATATTGTCTTAACATCCAATTGCTCCAAGTGTAGGTTCTTAGCTGCAACAATGCTCAATATTGCTCTTATGGTTGAGACCTTTACAATAGATGCAAAGATATCTGTGAAATCGATACATGCTTTCTGCTGAAAGCCCTTCACCACTATTCAAACCTTATATTTAATGGAACCATCAGCTTCCTCCTTGACCATGTACACCCATTTGATGTGCAAAGCCTTCTTTCCATTCAGTCATGGGACTAAATCCCACGTTTTATTTCTTGAGAGAGAGTTCATCTCCTCATGCATGGCTAACTTCCACTGATTCCTTATCTTACCTTGTATAGCTACATCAAAGCATTCAGGCTTACAATTACCAGTAAGCAATAAATAATTCAAGGAAGGCAAATACCTTGCAGTGAGTTTGCTGATTCTAGAAGATTCTCGTAGCACCGGAGTTTGCATATTATTCTGTGGGATGGGTTGAACATTATCATCACTTGGTTTTGATGTGCTTTGTTCAGGAGTTTCATCAAACTCCACAAAGTCTGGTTCTTCAGTTGTCTTTCCTTTTATCAATTCATCCCTGTATAAGGAAGACTCATTGAATGTGACATCAATACTTTTGACTGTCTTCTTATCTCCACTTCTAACAATCTATATCCATAGTTATCTGGATCATAACCAACAAAAGTACACTTCCTTGCTTTGGGGTCAAGATTTCCTTTGTCTTCCTGCTCAATGTGAGCATAAGCTATGCATCCAAAGATACATAAATGAGATAGTGTTACCTCCTTTCCTGCCATATTTCTTTTGGAAGATCCCCATCTAAAGAAGCAGACATACCTTGATTGATTAAGTATGCAGTTGTATTCATTGCGTCATCCCAATGTTACTTGGGTAGACCTGCATGTATCCTCATGCTTCTCGCACATTCTAGAAGAGTCATGTTCATGCGTTTAGCAACACCATTCTGTCTGGGCTTCCTTGGAATCATTTTCAATCTCCTTATCCCATTCTTAGCACAGTAGGATTCAAACTCCTCATTGCAGTATTCTCCCCCATTATTTGACTTAAGACATATCAACTTTAAACCTGTCTCAGTCTCAATTATGGCCTTCCACATTTTGAAGGTCTCAAATACATTAGATTTATATTTGATAAAATAAACCCATAGTTTTCTAGTTGTATCATCAATGAAAGTAATAAAATAATGAGATCTGTCAAGGGAAGGTACCTGAGATGGACCCCATAAGTATGTATGAACCATCTCCACTCTTTCAGTCTTTCGTACTCTTGTAGTCTCTGTGAAGCTGACTTTCTTCTGTTTTCCCAAGATACAATCTTCACAGAAGTCCAGATCAATAGTCTGCAATCCTATCAACTTTCCCTTCTTCTGCATGATCTTCATTTCCTTTTCGCTCATGTGACCAAGTCGTTTATGCTAAGTATTAGCATCACACCCAGATCATGCAACATTTATCCTGACATATGAGCATGATGCAATACACAAGATCCTTCTTTCTTACCTCGAGCAAAGATCAATGATCCCTTTGACATCTTCCAGGAATCTGAATCGAATGATCTCACCATGCTACTTTCTGATAGCTTTTCAACGGATATGAGATTTCTCGTTAAACTTGGTACATGTCTAACATTCATCAATCTCAAGAAGCCACCATTGAGTTGGAATATGTCAATGTCTCCGTTTCCTATTATGTTACATCATTCATCATCTTCCAGATATACCTTTCTAAAATCACCTTTCACATAATTTTGGAGGGTATCACTTTGTGGAGTGATATAAAATGAAGCACCCGAGTTCAAAATCCAGGACTCACTTCGAGCATCTACAACACATATTAAGGCATCACTATCCTCATCATCAGTAAGATTTACAATGTTCTTATCTTTATCATTTTATCCTTTATACTTTCTAGGGGCCTTTCATTTTGTCTTGTAATGCCCCTTTTAATTACAATTTCAGCAGACTACGGACTTCGGATCTATAGATCATCCTCTAACCAACTTTCCCCTGGAATGCTTTTGGTTCCTGCAACACTTCTTGTTTCTTCCTTCTATTCAAGGTAGAACTTGACGAGTGTTCTTCTCCAAACTTCTTATGTCATGCCTCTTCTCCAAGAAGAAGACCAAAAACATCCTCCAACTTTAACTTTGCAGAACCAGAGGAGTTGCTAATCATTACAACTAAAGATTCCAACTATCAGGTAAACTAGAAAGAAGTAGAAGAGCTTTTACCTCACCATCAAACATGATCTTCACAGATTCCAACTGGTTGATGATACTATTCAGATCATCCAAGTATGAAGCCACTACGGAGTTCTCACTCATATTTAAATTGAAAAGCTTCTTCATCAAATATACCTTATTTGATGCAGATGGCTTCGCATACATCTTTTCAAGAGCTTTGAAAAGATTCATCATCATCATCATCATCTCCTTTGCGATATTTAAAGTCACCGATGGAGCAAGACCGAGCCTTACCGTTCCTAGTGTTGGACATGCGAGCCCACGACGAGCCATTATATAATAAATGTTATTGTGAATATGATTCCCTAATCTGAAATGAAGAATAACTAATTTGCATAATAGGTCCCTTAGTACAATTAGGATTATGTATTATCACCATCTTAATGATCATACAACTATTGATTCAATTATTGAATCATAGAAATTGGTGCTTGGATGAATATCTAAAGAGTTAGATTGAGGTCTCATCAAGCATCTTTAAATGATTGTTAAGAGATGATCTCCAGCCTGAGTAGGAGATGGCAATCCTTTCTCACAAAGGATGATATCTAACTGACCTCTTGATGCATATACTCTGCATAGGAATAGAGATTCGGAGGTGTTAGATAAGTTAGGTTAAAGAGTTGACTTAACGAGATCGAGATAACCAAAGATCTATATCGTATGCTGTCGCGATATAGGCATGCATCCTCTGACCAGAGATAGATGTGTTACTATATGTCTGAGTATGTACATTTGGTAGACCAATAGGTTGATGACCTAACCAAGGTCTATACACCGACGCGTTGGTGTGCACACAAGGGCATATGAGTAATACGATTTCTCAAAGGGATCATACAGGTTCATTTACTGAATCGGAAGACATGAGCTCACTCATGAGATATTGGGAAGAATCAAATTCCATGCACGGTCGTCTCACTTTGGAAGCTTGTCTGAATTTGTAGGTTTGACATATACTTTTGGAAAGTATATGATCAAGACCTAGGTATGATATATACTTTTGGAAAGTATATGATCAATACCAGCTCCCAATGATCGAATGAGAAAACTTTATTATAAAACCCTAAAGGAGACAATCTAAAAGAGATCTAATAATTCAGGTTTACTCTGGGTCTTCCAGTATGCAGGATGTACATGTATTGAGAATACCTGAGGTAATGTGATCATAAACGATTGTATAACCATGATGCTTCCAATCCTAGGGAGTGATGAAATAGATCTGGATTTTAGTGACTCCTCTCATAGAGAAGTGATCTTATCTTAGTTCAAATATTGGACATTGATCTAAATGTGATTCAGATGCAATGAGAAGATTAGATCTATGGCTTTGATTTAATCAAACATATAAGGGAGGTCTGCAAAGATCTGGATTTGAGATTTGATCTCAATATCCAAGTCACTATACGTGGAACAATACAATCATCATGTCCTTATCTCCAAGTATCCGCGGAGAAAGTGCATTATCCTTGAAAGAGTTCATGGATAATTTCATTATTGATATGTGTATCCAAGCATTGAGAAAATTGATAATTAAATGTGATTTAATTATCGTAAATAATATGAATTGGCATTATCTCATGAGATCATGTAAACCTTATATTGATTTACCATCATCTCATGAGATAGTTGCTCCCTTTTTTGGCATGTGGTTAGTCTCTTCATTATCTACAAGGTTAGTCAATTGATCTAATTTGAAATTAACTTATATTGATTTAGCAATATATTTTAATTTTAATTAAATTAATTGTTGTTGTATTTTTACAACAAGATCATAGCCATTGAAAGAAACATAAATCAATCTCACCCATTAATTGTGCGATGTCCATGGATTGGGATCAATGGAATCCCGGACCTTATATAAGAAGAGGTGCCCCTTGCTCTTCGAGTTACATAATAACGAATGCTCTCTCTCTTTCTCTACACGTCAAGCCTCTCTCTCTCATAGTGGCCATCCACAATGGAGCCCTTGTGAGAGTCGTCATCACCGTAGCCTCGTCTTTATGCTGACGGATCATCTACTTGGGAACTCCATATCTTTCGGTGCATCTTGCTCGTGAAGAAGATGTTGCATCTCATGTGACGAGATCAGGAGATCCATCGCTTGGATCACCAACATGGATTGTGAGGAGCACGCATCTCCTCAATGTGCTCGCAAGCATCTCCTCCGTTGGACCGGACTTGAGACATGAGGTCTCTTGGTTTAGATACTCGATTGCAACCACGCTTCAAGAGTTACCATAGTACCTATTTGTGGTTTAGATAAAACGATCCAAGGAGTGTTCTTGGATCATGTGGTTTCTTCATTTTATTTTTTTTTTAAAATTCCGCTATTCGGAGCAACTAGTGCGACTAGTCACTCCTGATCGCATTCAATGCGATTATCACGCTTCCGTGATGTGCTTAAGGATATTCCCATATCCTTCAAGTGATATCAGAGCCAGGCTGGAGGTTTTTGGATACGATCCATAAATCTAAGAAGATTTGGGTTCATAAGGGATTGTGAAAATATTATCGCATTTTATTTTTCGCAGCCCTATTTTGTGATAAATTTCGACCCTATTTAAAATATTCAAACACAAAACTATCACTTGGATAATGTTCCTCATTAAATAAGTAAACTGTGGGATATGATTTTGCATGATTTGGATTTCGATAACTCAAGTTATGATCTTTTTAATGACCATATATCCACTATTTCGGGGATGACGAATAATGACGTAATTAAGGAGTTAATTACGGTTTTAAAATGCCTGAAAATACGTGTTTATCACTTGGATTCTATTTCAAATCAAATTAGCAAACTTTAAAATTTATTTTGCTTAATTTGGATTTAAATTGATTGAGATATGTTAATTTTAGTAAGTAGGGGTCACTACTGAAAATTACATACCTGATCATGAACCTTGTGATTGTCATTTAAGTAACTTGTGAAATTAGTTAATTTTCTGGAATAATTGTGGATAATATTTAGTGAATATTTGATGATAATTGTTCCCTTAAATGACATTTCCTCAATCAATAAATGATTAGATATAATCTAGATTATCAATTGGTTACTTGATACACTTTCACCAAACATGTTACTTGAATAGATTTTGGGAATTTGTTTAGAAAACTTCCTTATAATCAAAATGTTTTTTATTATTGCTATATGGTATAATTTCGTTTGAAAAACCGACGAACATCTCATTTACACAATGATGAATTTGGCATTATCCTTTCCTGAGGTGGATATGATGTCTAGTCGGGGAGCGTTGGGGTAGCAGGTTGTACCGTGTGCGGTCTGTCCCACTTCCGTCGGCACTGACCATGACAACGGGTTGGGACTCGATAATGCTGGAGAAATCATGGTGTATTTTCTAATTATTAATGTTCAAATAATACACACTTTGAGATAATATCATTCTTTCAAGTAACAATCAAGTTTGTTGATTGAATTGGATTGATAATTGATTTAATGGATTGAATTGATTATATACAATTAAAACACTCTATTTGAATAGAGTTGTTATTTCCCTTGGAAGAATTAATCGTAATGAATATGATTCATAATGATTAATTTGAATTTGAACATGATATGGAGGATCACATAAATGACATCCATGGTCTCCCGTCAAGGCGAAGGGTTCCATCGCTAGGGATTGAATGTAGGAGATGCATGTCCGAAGTGACAGTCCTGTATGCAAGCACATCTGGATTGGGCTCTTTGCTTCTCGAAAGTGTAAGGTCGTATGCGTAGTGACCCCAATATCGAGTCCTCATATTATTGGGGTGATATTGGATTGTGCATAGCGAGTTCTAATCCTGTTGATGGTTGGTTCAATAATGATGGATCATCATCACCTTAGGGGTTGTGGGCCCTTGTATTAAAGACCAAATTGAGAATGCAAGTTGGACTTCCAAGGCAGAATGTGTTCCCACTTCTTTTTATCGGAGTTACAAGTTCTCATATTATTGAGATGTGACAAAGATAGGAAGGAGATCCCAGATCTTGCTGAGATATAATGGTAAGTATATCTCTTACATTGAAAGTGATTAAGGGAATGAACTTTCGGTGTTGACAAGGCAAGATAATTTTGATATAAAAATTCCTAAATCAAAGTAAAATATATTTATATATGTTTATGCAATTTCTTATTTCAGATAATCTTTCATTAAACCCACTCAATGTTATACTCAATAATAACCAGTAAAATATCATGGATTGGATTCATGATCAAGATATTGTACTTACAATTGAACACATAATGTATGTCATTGCAATGTGCAAGTTTCCTCATAATAATGAGGAATGACAATTAAATAGACAATAGGACTACAACCCTAGGGTTTGTATGTCTCTATAGTCTTGATCTCATCGAATGTACTTTGGAAGTGACATGTTGATGATGATTGTAATTGTCAAATAATCCTTATAAAATCTAAGAAGATGTTTTTGGCAAATATATGTGCTATCAGCATTAATCATGAATAACATGGTTCTCTACATCATGCAGAATGGTGGCTCTATAGGAGATGATGTATTCAAAATGTTTGAGTACCTACCTGAACCAATAAATTTTAAGAGCTTAGATGGATGTAGATATGATGAGTGTCATTGATCTACTGTCTATACTCAAATCATTCATGAAGCTTCATAATATTCATAATGGATGAATTGAATGCAGCATGTATAAATGTTAAAATACTCTTATATTGAAATCTTTTGAATTCAACATAAGACATCCTTTGTCTTAAGCAATGGTTGTTTAAAGATGAAGGGAGCGCAGTAAAAGCATGGTCTGACCCAAGCAAGAAGGAAAGCCGAGGAGTTGAATGTACTTCTTTTGACTTCCATATGACATCCAAAGAATTGGATGAATGTCAATACTATAATAAGCTAATGTATTGATAGTGTGACTATCTAGTCTATCTAGGATCCTTATAGAAGGACTTGGATAGTGCAATGGAATAATCTACATCTACATAGGTTGCATATATATTAGAAGACTGGAATTTTATCTTCATGTTTAATAAATCATCTACATGGATATTGATGCAATTGTTGCAACAATCTCTATTGGATAGATAGACTTCATATTTTCAGTGGGAGAGTCCTTAATCTTAGAGAATGACTCTATGACTTGGATATTAGAATACATTCAAAGTTTATTTCTAAGTGTTGGAAATAAACATGAATTATGGAATAAACCTATCATAGAGAGTTATGATGGATATATTTCAGATAGTAAGCTAACATCTAGTGGATTCTACTAAATTATCATATTAATGAATGGTTCGTTAACTTTTCTAATACTGAAAATTTAAAACCTCAAAAGATCAATAGGAGAATGAAGATCACTTGACAATTATCTAGCATCAAGCCTTAGACATTTGTCTGTTGATTTGATTAATAGACTAGTAAGAGATGAAACTTTAGAATGTCTAAAATTTCAAAATTTACATACTTATGAATATTGTATTCAAAGTAAAATATCCAATACACCCTTCTCTGGGAATGTTGTTAGATGTCGAGGTATTCAAGATCTCATACATATTGATGTTTGTGGATCATCTGTATCATAATAAATATTGATGATATGTGATATCATTCGATGATTTTGTGATATGCGATTCCTTCCCTTCACCTTAGAAAGCTTCGAAATGTTCAAAGATTTCATAATTTTGGTTTAGAACCAAAGTTTGAAGGAAGATGGAAATGAATTTGATCGAACCTAGGTAGTTAGTACCTATTAAACGAATTCATGGAATACCTTATAGAGATATGAATATCATTCCTATCTCACTCCTCCTAATACACCTAAACTCAATAGAGTTGTAGGGAGATACAATTGGATCATGTGTGACATGATTTGATCAATGATTAATCTTAGCATAATTATCTCTTAGTTTCCAAGTATATATGTGGTAGAGACTACAATATATATCATTAATAAGATTCCATGCAAGTAAGCTGGAATCTAGCTCAAAAGAGTGCTACTTCATTAGGAAATTAAATGATGGTATTGGATACCTACTTTATGAACTTGAGATTCTTCAAAGATCTCATCTCTAAGGATATGATTCTTGGAGGATGACTCTCTTTAGAATTAATATGAAAAAGAAGCAAAGAAACTCATTTAATCTTGAGATGATGATGAGGCTCCTGAAATCAGAAACTAAAAAGATAATTAAATATGACACACTCATACCTCTTCAAATAAATTTGAGGATGTGTTCCATGTTTCAGTTAAGTTTGACAAAGATCTGACTTCATGTGATGAAGCTTATAAAGATCATGTCATGGAAAGATGGATGTTAGCAATAAAGTCTAAAGTAGACTTCATATACAACTGTTGTATATGGACCCTCGAGGATCCACCTATATGGGTAAGACCCGTTAAGGTGTAAATAGATCTTCAAGAGAAAGAGGGAACCTGATGAGAAGGTAGAGACCTTCAAAGCACAGATCGTATCCTCAAGATACACACTGAAGAGAAAACATCGCTTGCGATGAGACTTGCTCTCCAGTTACCATGCTTAAACCCATCAGAATGTTGCTAACTATAGCTACACAACTTGACTATGTCATCTTCAAGATGGGAGTCAAGATTGCATTCCTCTATGAATTCCTCATCGAGGATATTCATATGACGTAGCCCCAAGACTTCATGGTTAAGGAAAGCAAAGTGTGCAAGCTGAATAACTCCATCTATGGACTCAAATAAGCTTCTTATAACTGGAACATAAGATTTGATGAAATTATAAATGTTATGATTTTAGATAGAATCTTGATGAATCGTGTGAAGCTTAATGGGAGTGTCACTGTGTTCGTCAAGCTAAATGTAGATGATATCCTAATCATTTGGAATGATATAAGGATAATAATAGGTGTTTTATAATATGACTATTCCATACCTTGAGATATGATCTCAAGGACACCTCTTAGATCTTAGTTCTGAAGGTGCTCAGAAGCAAAGAGAAGATGGTATTGGGACCGCCACATTAGTAGTACGCCTTGAGCATTTTCATTTTCTGGAAAATTACAAGAAAGACTTCTTTTCCTTAAGATATAGTACTGACCTATCTAAAGGGATAGCACCTCAGGGAGTTGAGGAGGTGAATGCTAGAACTGCTTGCCCTTGTGCATCAGTTACGAGAAGCCGAGTGTATGCTAGATGTGTACAATGCCAGATGTCTACCATGTAGTGAGAGTAGTAAACTGTTACTAATCATACTACGGAAATAAAACACTTTGTTGCAGTAATAACAAAATCTTCAAAGATGAGAAGACTTTAGAGATAATGATATCTAAGTCCTATCTTCAAGAAATTAAGACTTTATAGATAGAGATCTAAAAGGTCTTAATTGCAGATACCTTAGGAGATAGAGATCTCCAGGAATAAGGGTATTCTGGTAAGGACTATGGAAATACTGATTATAATAATTACTGAGCCGTAGTATCAAGGACACTATAATTGACAAGATTGAGTATTGGTTTGCATAAGATGCAACATTCACATTGGATGTGAATACTGTTACCTGGGGATATGCAAGTACCGTAAAAGGACTTGGCATAGTCCCTTGGGAACAGAGTGATTGATCAACTTACCTAGCTATTTTTCTAAATAGCATATGATTGTCACATGAGTGCGGGTTTAAATGATCAGCCCGTTAATGGTTCTTTGGCATAGTGGGAGATTGTTGGACATGCGATCCCACAGTGAGCCATTATGCAATAAATGTTATTGCGAATATCATTCCCTGATCTGAAATCAAGAATAACTAATTTGCATAATAGGTCCCTTAGTACAATTGTGATTATGTACCATAGCCATCTTAATGATCATATAGCTATTGATTCAATTATTGAGTCATAGAGGCTGGTGCTTGGATGAATATCTAAAGAATTAGATTGAAGACTCATAAAGCACCGTCAAATGATTGTTAAGAGATGATCTCCAGCCTGAATAGGAGATGGCAATCCTTTCTCATAAAGGTTGATATCTAACCAACCTCTTGATGCAGGTCCTCTGCATAGGAATAGAGATTCAGAGGTGTTAGATAAGTTAGGTTAAAGAGTTGACTTAACGAGATCGAGATAACCAAAGACCTATATCGTATGTTGTTACGATATAGGCATGCATCCTCTGACCGGAGACAAATGTGTTACTATATGTCTAAGTATGTACATTTGGTAGACCAATAGGTTGATGACCTAACCAAGGTCTATACACTGACATGCTGGTGTGCATGCAAGGGCATATGAGTAATATGATCTCTGAAAGGGATCATACAGGTTCATTTAGTGAACCTGAAGATATGAGCTCACTCATGAGATATTGGGAAGAATCAAATTCCATGCACGGTCGTCTCGCTTTGGAAGCTTGACTAAATTTGTAGGTTTGATATATACTTTTGGAAAGTATATGATCAAGTCCTAGTTATGATATATGCCTTTGGAAAGTATATAATCAATACTAACTCCCAATGCTCGAATGAGAAAACTTAGTGATAACACCCAGAAAGAGACAGTCTAAAAGAGATCTAATACTCCGGGTTTACTCTTAGGTCTTCTATTATGCAGGATGTACAAGTACTGGGAATACCTGAGGGTGATTTGATCATAAACGATTGTATAACCATGATGCTTCCATTCCGAGGGAGTGATGAAATAGGTCTGGATTTTAGTGACATCTCTCATGGAGAAGTGATCTAATCTTCGTCCAAATGTTCGACATTGATGAGAATGTGATTCAGATGCAATGAGAAGATTAGATCTACGGCTTTGATTTAATTAAACATATAAGGAGGGTCCGCAAGATCTGGATTTGAGATTTGATCTCAATATCTAAGTCACTATACGTGGAAAAATACAATCACCCTGTCCTTATCTCCAAGTATCCATGGATGAAGCGTATTATCCTTGAAAGAGTTCATGGATAATTTCATTGTTGATATGTGTATCCGAGCATTGAGAAAATTGACAATTAAATGTGATTTAATTACCATGAATAATATGAATTTGATTCATATTATAATGAGAGTTATCTGAGATAATTAAATGTGATTGAATTATCAAAGATGTGAATAATGTGAATGTGATTCATATTATTTTGGCACATGAGAATAGAGATCCAAGATGATTAAATACGATTTAATTATCATGGATATGAATAATGTGGATAGCACTATCCATATTAATCATATATATATTATAAATGTGATTTATAATATGAAAGAGAGAGCTATTTGTAATTTATATTTGTTGTTTAATTATTGATGTAAATTGGATCCACATTGGACAATTAATTGAAAATATAATTTACATTTTATTTTGGGATGTGAATGTGATTCACATTTTTCTGATGGCATGATCGCAGATTTCACAAGATAATTATGAATTATTTTTGTGAAATAATTTACAACAATTGTTGTTGTAAGTCTTGGAGATATATCATGTAATAATGAGATCTCATGAGATAATGCGATCTCATGAAATGACGGTGTCCGTCCCCCCCTTTTAGGGGATGTGGTTAGTCTCTTCATTATCTCCAAGACTAGCCAATTGATTTGATTTGAATTTAACTTATAATGATTTATCAATATATATTAATTTAAATTAAATTAATTGTTGTTCTGTTTTACAACAAGATCATATCCATTGAAAGAAAAACAAATCAATCTCACCCATTGATTGTGTGATGTCCATGGATTGGGATCCATGGACTCCCAGAACCCTATATAAGAAGAGGCACCCCTTGCTCTTCGAGTTATACAATAATGAATGCTCTCTCTCTCTCTCTCTCCACACGCCATGCCTTTCTCTCTCATAGTGGTCGTCCACCATGGAGCCCTTGTGAGAGTCGTCATCGCCACACCATCGTCGTTATGCTGCATCCAACATGGATTGCGAGGAGCATGCTCTCATCAACGCACTCGCAAAGCGTCTCCTCCGTTGGATCGGACTTGAGACAGGAGGTCTCTTGGTTTAGAGACTCGATCACAACCACGCTTCAAGAGGTAACCCTAGTACCTATTTGTGGTTTAGATGAAACGATCCAAGAAGTGTTCTTGGATCATGTGGTTTCATCATTTTAATTTTTTTAAAATTTCGCTGCCCGAAGCAACTAGTGCGACTAGTCGCTCCCGATCGCATTCGATGCGATCCTCACACTTCCGTGATGCGCTTAAGGATCTTCCCATAACTTTCACCTAGAGCCTTTCGGTCTAGGACCTTCCGCTCCTCATCTTTCATGGTTTCGGGTTTCTTCCCTTCGATCGGAAGATAGAGATCCTTATGATATAGAACATCTTCAACATGCATCTTCCAGAACGTGAAGTTCAGTCTATTGAACTTCTCGATCTTGAACTTTGATTCTTCCTCCATCTGTGTAGAGGTTGATCTCCAAACCTTACTCTGATACCAGTTGTTGGGTACGGATCCGATCAAGCACCACACGATTAGAACCACTATCAAAGAAGAAAGCACACACAATTGCACAAGATAAGGATTTATAGTGGTTCGGCAACATGCCTACTCCACTTGCTCACACCAGATTCTCTCTACTATTACTTGAATGATGTTAGGATACAATATGTTGTGACATATGGCTTCTTTTATACTACGATAGAAGAATACCAAGCATTCAGAAATCCCCACCATCAGCTCTCAGCCAATCAGGATGCAGGATGTGGATTAAGCATCCCAGCAATCCAACCCAATACTTCTCAACCAATCAGAATGCAAGAGGCGGATCAAACATCTCGGTAATCCAGCCCAAGAGCTCTCAACCAATCAGAAGGCAAGAGGGTGATCAGCCATATCAGTAATGCTCTCCACTTGTATTTCACAAGATAAATCTCAACAATAAGTACTCTAGAAAGTCAAAATACAATATATTGATTTTCTTACATGAAAGGGTCCATTTGATGGATCTATCCATTTGACAATCCCACTGATGTCACGACTCTTGGATTTCTCAAAAACCTCCATCCTATTTAGCACTTGCTCATATTCTTTAAACTAAATAAAAATGCAAGACTAAGAATAACTATCTACATAACAAAAATAAATATAAATTACTTAAATAAGTGAGTACTTACAAAGTTGTGCTTAAATTAATTTGTGTTTTTCTACCCATCATGTGGGTAGCCTTAAACCCTTGCTCATGTTACTGGTATTTCTCCTTGAAATCTCCTTTAATACATAATTGTTAATAAGGTAAATGGAGCAAGAAAATATAAATTACATGTACTACATACCCTATTTTCCTCCGCCCAATATACAACAAGCTCCCTCCATTGAGTGGGATCAACGCCTAGTAGTACTCCCACAAATAACTATACTCCAGTGGAATTTGTGGATCAAACTACTGATAAACAATGTATTAATGTCACATACACAATTATTATAGAAAACATAAATTCACTGATAATATTCTTCTAGCATCTCCGATAACGACGAATCATTTCACCTATATGAGCCAAAATTTGTGTATCAATCTCACGCTACGATCCTAGGTGAAACTAGCCTGTAAGGATCCAAAGTTCTCAATTATTACTAATGATATATTAATGAAAATATAAAGGAAAAATATTGGTGTCAATTATTTACCTCCATGTGATGTAAAATGAGGAACCAATTTGAAGTCAACAACACTGATAGGAACATGAGAACGTGCCAAGTAACTATGAAAGAGCATGGAGTTCTCCCCCACTGCATCCCCACTAACAATCTGAACACATAGCATAGTGCCTTGAGGGAGTTGGTCTAATTCCTTGCACTGCGAGGGTCCTCTCTGCCTAACAGAAGTACTAGCTTGCAGAGGGGCTGAGGGTGGAGGCACTGAAGTGGGTGTCTCTCTAATGCTTCTCTCACACCTAGGTGACATTCCTATATTTGAAGTAAAATTTTAATTTAATTAACTTCAAATAAAACATTATGTCGTTATACCTTTTAGTTAATCACAGTATTATCACAAACTCTACGAGTTATTATGTTTACATCGTTATCCATGAATGCAATTGAACTCTCATAAGCACCTTCCTTCCTGATAAGCATCTTCTATATATGACAGATCTTAATTTTCAAGCACATCAAACAATCTCTAGGAACATTATATATAGTAATAATTCATCTGATGCGAGAGGAATCTGGAACATGAAAGCCTTGTTCAACTTGACTTGCTAATGTAAATAGTTCATTTGTCTGTAATCAGCCATTCTCTTTCGAATTAATGTATCCATTCTTATCTCTTTGAGAACCAGTTCTCTCACGACCAATATCAAACCAAAGGCACTTGAACAAAACACATCACATGTCATGTCAGAAACTAATTTCTATTATATCAATGATCTGGCCGTAATAGCC
The DNA here is from genome assembly GCA_037367405.1 of Ottelia alismoides. Lineage (NCBI taxonomy): Eukaryota > Viridiplantae > Streptophyta > Magnoliopsida > Alismatales > Hydrocharitaceae > Ottelia > Ottelia alismoides. Next base: position 356,091 of record JAZKJV010000881.1, read on the forward strand.
ATCAACTTCTGATTGCAGTTCTGCTTTTACAATAATACCTAATTTTTGTGTTTCTTTAACGTTATCGTTCGATATCTTTCTAAAGTGAAAACCATTAACAATATAATTAGAGTGAGAAACAACATTTTAGTACAGAGTTCATGCAAGAATCTCAACTTCTTTGGTGAAACGACTATTATCACTATTCTTTAATGTCTGAACATAGAATTTGAACCATTCAATAAATTTAGTTTTTTGGATATTGAAAAGCGAGAAATGCGAGAGCCGCTAAATAGCGGTCTGACAAGTCGGACTCACTGTCGCTGATGCGACTGCTCAACCTTCCTCGGTTTTCAACAATTAACCCACACAATCAATCAGAGAATGAATAGCAAGGATTAAAATTTATTATACCCTACTAAAGATGTACAATGGCAAGCAAGTAGGGGTCGAACTCAAGAAGCAAAGGTGTAGAGCATAGATAAAAAATCCAATCCCAAGTCTAACAAGCAACTTAGCCAATCTAGAATTTTTTGTCGGTTTTTAATTTTACAATTTTTTTATTTAATTTTTAATTTTCTAATTTTATATTTTGATTTTTGATTTTCTGATTTTTTTATATTTATATTTTATATTTTTTTTCTTTTTCTATATTGGAATATACAAGTAATGTAATAAAAGGCAAGCTAAAGTATTTATAAAAGTAGATAAAAATACTCAAAAATAAGCAAATAAACTCTTTTTGTCTTTTTATACTTTTTTACTATTTTTGTGATTTTTGGGTACATTTTAGAATGTTTTTGGTATTTTTAATTGTCAAAATAACGCAAACAGTGACTACAATGCAAGGCTGAAACTTAAAGAGGAGAAATAAAATAGAAAACAGTACCAAAAATGCTCCACTTTAATTTTCACTTAACGACAATGAAACAAAGAAAATTCAGGAAAAGAAAACACTATTTTTGGATTTTTTATGAATTTTATAAATTTTTATGAAGGTTTTTAGAGTTTTGCAATTTTTAGGAGTTTGGTTTTATATTTTTTAATGATTTTTGGTCTGGAGCTAAGACAAACTAAAAGACACAAAATACAATTTTTGGGGATTTTTCTGAGGGCTTTTGATATTTTTTTGGGGTTTTATCAGCTAAACAGTGCTGAAAAAGTAAGTTTTTGATTTTTGATAAATGTAAAAATTAAATCAAATCAAAAACTAAATTGATAGCGTTGAAATACACATGCTCAGAAGCTTAACCCTATTTTTGTGAAATGTTTGGACTTTAAGAAAATAGGTTAAATAAATACAACAAACATCCAACCCATACACAGGCCTGGCAGGGGTATACTTGGAATTACCAAAGTAACCAGGGGCTCAGATACAATTTCCACCAAAAAAATCACGCGCAGCTCACGTTACTCACCATTCACAGGGGCATAAATGCAATTAAAGAAAACCGGCTGGGTATACATGCAATATTTCCAAAAACATATTATATATCTTACGCACAGGGACAAAATTGCAAATACGTAAAAATCCTGGGCCTAAAATGCCAAATACCCAAAAGTCACACGCCAACGTCACGTGAGGTGACGTGGCGTGGACTGAAGTGCAAATAGTGATAGTGTGAGGGTCTGCGTGCAAATATTACAATACTTTTTAAACTACAAATTAAAGTACTAGACGAGAAAGTAAATACAAAAAGGCGTGGGTTAAAAGTGCAAAATACCCACGGGGCTTGATCCAGCGGTCGATGGCGAGTCACTTGTCCACGTGGCGCCCATCCGACGGTGCATACCCCTTCGTCGCGGACGGCTGGGATTAGATCTTCAAGGCTTGATCGGACGGCGGAGAGGCGCAGGAGATCGGACGGCTGATGACGCGTCTGGAGCGGGCCTCTGATCCAACGGCAGGGGAAGGTTCACGAAGAACACTTCCCCGGCGAACTTCGGCTGGCGAATACGGCCGACACACGGCCTCTCCGACCCCAGGATCAAGGGCAAAACGATCCTGGGGCACGTCCGCGTCTGTAGGAGGTCTCAGGCGAGCCTGAGATGGCTTGAAGCGGCCGGACGGCGGAGGTGGCCTGGGGAGCTGCTCCTGAAGTCTTCGAGGGTCGATGGAGCCTTCTCCTTGGCTCGGACCTGCGTGGTTAGTTGCGCAAAATCCAGGGGAAGCCGCAGGTGCCTTATGATGGCGCGAAGGAGGTGAAAGATGGCTCGGACGATGAACTCCGGCGAGCGGCGGAGAGGGGAGTTCTGATCACTCGATCTGGGCGAGATCGAGGTGAATGGAGGGGTGGAGCGGAGCGACAGAGCGACGAGGGAGAAGATGAAGGTGGTCGGAGCGGCTGTGAAGGAGGTAGGTTGCCGGAAAATGGAGGCGGAGCTATGCTCCGCCGTGGACTTTGATCGAGGATTCACGGCGATTGGGAGATCGAAGCTAAAAACTGCTATAGGTCTACACTAATCTACGCTACTGCTACAAGAAAACGAAGAGAAAGGGGAGGGAGACTCACCAGAGACGTCGGGCGATGAAGCACGGCGGAACTCCGGCGAGGGTTGGATCGACTTCGATTCGATGCCAGATGACGCAAACCCCGGCTCAAATCGACTCCTGCTGTCACCAGGAGCACAATGGGCTAGGGATTTTTGGGTGGATTTGGTGGAAGAAGGATCAAAATCAAATTGAAGTCGGGGGGGTCCTATTTGAAGGGTTGACGGCGAGGCGAGGAAGACGAGGCCTCAGCGCCTCGGTCAGTGATCCACAGCCCAAGGAATCACTTGGGCGTGAATCACCATTGCCCGAGGAAAAGATTCCAAGAAGGAACCATCACCAAATGGTGATCGAGGTGCCCTCGAAAAAGGAGTGAACACAGGGTCAAACCTGACTCTGACAAGGGACAGACCTCGGTCAGGGAGTTGACCGAGGTCAACCAATGGAGCGTTCTGGTTGGTCCACGTGGACCAACCAGAAAATTCCTTGGCTAAAAACCCTTATAAAATGAATTAAAAATAGCAGACGAATTAATTAAATTTTGAGTGTAAAATAAAAAATGTTTGTAATTTTATGAAGTACTTTATGGTGATTTTTGTTTATTTTTATGAGCTATATTTTTACAAGTTTTTACTTATACCCTTATAGGTATCTATATCTATGTATTTAAGTATTCTATTTTTATTTAGGTATTTTTAATTTATTTTATTTTGGTTTTCATTTTCTAAAATTATAAAATACTTTTATATACACAAATATATTTTTATTTTAATTTTCTGATATACTTAATACGCTTAATAAAATGAAAGTGTTATTTGTGTAGGTATAGCTACATGTATTATACCTATGTTTTGAGTATACAAGTATTTTATTTTTATTTTTATTTAGGTTTTTTTTATTCTAATTTTAATATTTACAATTATTATAAGTAATATTTATAACATTATAAAAACATAAAAATGAATGAATAATAAATAATTAATAAATTGAATATTTAATTTTGTACAAGTATACAATAGGGGTCCAAAACTCAACTTTCAAACCGTAGCTCCGCCAAATGCGAAACCACCGCCATTAAATAGCTTATTTTCTTCTATATACAATTAAAGGTGAGTATGCTGCATTTGGAGTTTTCATTTGTGAGATACGGGTCTGGGAAGTTGAGATTCTGGAATTTTATTCAGAGCATAACTTTTTATCTGTACATTATTTTTCTGTGAAATCAATTTTGTATTTTTCTTTATAAAATTATCTACAATTTTCATGTACAAAGTTTCTTTATGTGATGTATAAAAAGTGGAACCAAAAATAGGTCCCAAAATGAATAAAGACTGAATTAATAATTATAGGTATTTGGCCCTTATCTCCCCCTACTTTATTCCTTGTCGACCTATTCATCAAGATGCCTAGGTCTCGGGGTTTCGGGTCATAAAATATTTACAATATTTTATTATTTTTCTTTTCTTTCCTTTATTCTATAATTTTGGCATTAAAAACCGAATTTTATACAGTATTTACACACCTATGCACGAATGCTAAAATGCATGAATTAATACTATTTACACGCATTTACTAGGGTTTTTAAGGCCAACGTGATAGAATAAAGATGATGAAACGTAGCTTCATCATCCCCCTATACTTTACCTTTGCTAGTCCCTAGCAAACACTTATGCAATAAGTGCAAAAAGAAAAAGAAAGAAAAGAAAAAGAAGAAAATTAGATTAAGTTTAATTATCGAACTTGTCTTCGCAACATCAAAGTTTGGAGCTTAAGTCGGACCTTTGGAATTTTAGTGAGGTCGGAACCTTAATGAGAACCAAGTTTGAAATCCAACAGTCCTCGAGAATCCCAAAACTCTGTCCAAGTCTCCTCAATAGCCAGGTCAGAAATACTTCAACTCATACGCAAACTCTTACGACTATGAGTCTGACTCGTACAGTGTAAGTGATATGTAGCTCCCCACCTCAGAAGTGACAAAGAAACAACCTCCCCCAACCTGGTAACTCTAATGCCTCGATCTAGCAACTCTTTCCTCGAGAAGCGGGGTATTCCCTTCTAAGTTCAAGTGCAACCGGCTCAAGAAGAGGGGGAAGAAGTATAGACTTTTGGGAGCTCAACCAGTGTAGCTAAGTCTCCCGCTGCAAGCTTCATGAGATGTGACATGGATACCATAAGCTTTTGCTTTATTGGACTATATACACTCCGGTGGGGTTATTAAATTTTCAATCCGACCCACCACTTTTTTGGAGTTCTTTTTTTTTCTTTTTTTTTTCTAAGTGCATCTGTACAACATATCTACATGGTGCAACATATATACAAGAAATTTTCCTCTTGAGCCAGTAGACTATCCCTCTTTTGAAGCTTTATTGCAACCCACGGCTTATGTCTTTAGCCTTCATCACCACTAGACCAAGTTGAGGTGCACTTCCTTCACTATAAGAAGAAGAGAGGTTCCGCCTAGAAGTACTACCCTCATATGCTACCCCAAGCTAAAGGAAGCTGCCTCCTCACCACCTCATCCGTGGAGAGCTATGTGAAAGGTGCAGGTGTCCAAGTTAGGTCATTATCAACAAGAGTCGTGCGTGTGCTCCGAAATATTCTACTTAGGCAGTCAAGAATCCATTGAACCAAGTCCCGTGATCCTCAAAGAATTAAGTCAACTAGACCTGAAGTACCTCAAACCCATTTCCTATAAGGTTCCTGTTATTAGGTAGATTTTAAGGTCCAATCAAGCTCCAATCTCCGGATTTTACTTAGACTTGTTCATCGATCAAACTCAATCCGAAAAATGCTCATGCCATGCAATGCTATGCAGAAAATATTTTTGTGATGCAATTTTCAAGATTTTGAATTTTTTTTATGGATTTTTGAAAAGATGATGCATGCGTATGCAGATGCATTTTTTGTATTTTTCACAAAGATTTTTCAAATGTTTTTGGATTTTCATTTTGCAAATGTTTTTGGGATTTTTGAAAACAAAAGATTTTGGCTGCAAACTAGGTTAAAATATGCACACGGGAGTGCTTCTTATATATACAAGAAGTGGATTTCAAGAATTTACAAGGGTAAGTGGTCAGTTTTATACCTATATATATAGTGGATTTTTAGTGTGATGTATGTATTCCTCAAACTTATTTGTCCTCAAACTTATTTGACACAAGCTTTTCACACAATTTTTTGAAAACCATAGTCCAAAATAATTTTCACAAACATTTTACAAACATGTACACACATTTGAAAATCATTTTGCAAAGGCTTTCAAAACAGTATATATAGGTTTTTCAAATATTTTTGCAACCATTTTTCAAACCATTTGCAAATCATTTTTCAAACATTTTATTTCACACAAAGAAAATAAATTTTACAAACCACACTTTTTACACAGGTTGAAAACATGTAACAAAATATTTTCAAAATAGTTTTCAATAGATGTTCACAAAGATTTTCAAACTATTTTTCAAACATTTTGCAAAAAAAACATTTTCACCTGATTTATTAATCAGTATATACAAAAAGAATCTGAGGAATAACCACATCTTTTTATTAAGGATTTTAAATGAATTTTTAAAGAATTATTAGCCATATTTTTAAGAAAATACGAAAGTACGAGTTATGGCTAAAGTATATACGTAGTATATACGACCCCCCTATACTTAGCTTGAGCTATGTCCTCATAGATCGGAGAGAAAAGAGAATACATAACTCGTACTAAGTATAGGCAAGTCTAAAGAATGAATGAATCAATGAATGAGAAGTTGACCGTCCCCCCTATACTTAGGATCAAATAATCCTAAGTATAGCAGACTGTACACAACGCAGGGAGGGTCAAGGGCGGGAATGAACAGATCGTACTCAGATTGTCTCCCCCTATACTTAGGGTAAGATATCCCTAAGTATAGACAAGAAGAGGAGACAGTGGAGAGGATCGAAAAGAATAGAATCAACTCGGGGTGCACACCCCCCTATACTTAGGACACAATACGTCCTAAGTATGGAAAACTGTCTACAAGGGCGGCACCTTTGTGATAGATGAAGAGGGTAGAAGAGGAAAAGAAGAAAAGAAGAAAAGAAGAAGAGAGATGAAATTGGATATGAACAACTCGGGATGCGCATCCCCCCTAAACTTAGGATAGAGTGCATCCTAAGTGTAGCAGTGATGAAAGGGATGGCATCAATTCGGTAGAACAAGATAAAAGAAATTGAAAAGAAGAAAAGACGAAAAGGGAAATCATTCAAAAATGTTTTGATGTGCTTTGCCTTCCTCTGCTTCTTTCGAGATATTCAGCTCATCCTCATAGATTACCTGAATTGAGTCAACGACGGCCATGAATGTGTCATGTTCAAGGTATGGTTTCAGAAGCTGACCATTGACTACAAAAGGCTGTGCGTCAGCTGACAGATTGGATATCAATACACTTCCGTTGTCACGCACCTGCCTAACCAAAAACGGCACAGTCCATTTGCTCTTCAACTTGCCTGGAAAGATCTTTAACTTCGCATCGAACAACCATACCTTCTGACCTGGATCAAAGGACTTGTGGCGGATGTGCTTGTCATGCCATGTTTTGACCTTCTCCTTGTACATCAGGCTGTTGTCATATGCATAATCTCTGAATTCCAGTAATCTGTTCAGATCTAATTTTCTGTTCTTTCCTGCTTGCTTGGAGTCCAAATTACAGATATTAATAGCCCATAAAGATTTGTGAATAAGTTCCACGGGCAAATGGCATGGCTTGCCATACAGCATGCGGTAGGGCGACATTCCCAAGGGTGACTTGTACGCTGTTCTGTAAGCCCAAAGAACGGAATCAAGCAGCTGAGACCAGTTCTTGCGATCCGGACGCACAAGTTTCTGTAGAATCGTTTTGATCTCCCTGTTGGAACATTCAGCTAAGCCATTAGACTGTGGGTGGTAGGGTGAAGCAACACGATGCTCGATGCAGAATTCTTGAGTCAGCTTCTTCACCTCTCTATTTATGAAATGACTACCCCCGTCAGATATGAGAATTTTGGGAATCCCGAACCGTGCTATGATGTGATCTCGTAAGAATCGACAGACAGTCCTACTGTCGGCGGCTCGGGCGGGGATGGCTTCCACCCATCGACTGACATAATCGACAGCAAGCAGAATATACTCATAACCCTGACTGTTAGGAAACGGGCCCATAAAGTCGATGCCCCATGCGTCAAAGACGTCTGAGATCTGAATGTATTTCAGAGGCATTGTGTGTCTCATTCCTATGGTTCCACCCATCTTCTGACAATCAGTGCAACATTTGACATACTCATCTGCATCTTTGAATAATGAAGGCCACCAGAGGCCACTTTGAAGAACTTTTGCTGCCGTTCGTTTACCTGAATGGTGTCCTCCAGAATCTTGATCATGACATAGAGCGAGGACACTTGGAACTTCCTCCTGAGGAATACACCTTCGCCAGATGCAATCTGCTCCCTCACGAAACAGATATGGGTCTTCCCACTGGTAAAAATTGATTTTAGACAAAAATCTGTCTATTTTCAACTTAGGCCAGTCCTGCGGGATTTTCTTGGCAACTAGATAATTCACAATGTCCGCATACCAAGGAAGTGAGGCTACAGACAGAATCGATTCATCTGGAAAGGTCTCTGTGATAGGCTGCAGGTTCAGCTCAGGAGACTCTGATTCAGGAAGTCTGGACAGATGATCGGCCACTACATTCTTGACTCCAGGTTTATCTCTGATTTCCAAATCAAACTCCTGGAGGAGAATGATCCACCGAATAAGACGTGGTTTGGCGTCCTTCTTCTGCTGTAAATACCGAATGGCCGAATGATCAGTGTAAATGATAACTTTGGACCCAAGAAGGTAAGATCTGAACTTTTCCAAAGCAAAGACTACCGCTAGCAGCTCCTTTTCAGTAACAGTATAGTTTCGCTGAGCTTCATCGAGCGTTCGGCTAGCGTAGTGAATTGCAAACGGTACATTGTCTTTTCTCTGTCCCAGTACAGCTCCGATGGCATAATCCGACGCATCGGTCATAATCTCGAAAGGCTGAGTCCAAATCGGTGGCTGCAGGACAGGGGCCTGTGTGATGAGCTCTTTCAACTGATTAAAGGCAAGGAGCACACGGTCGTCTACAATGAACTCATTGTCCTTGCCGAGCAACTCAGTCAGCGGTCTGGCCAATTTGCTGAAATCTTTAATAAATCGTCGGTAAAAACCGACATGGCCCAAGAATGACCGGACTTGCTTGATATTTGTAGGTGGCTCCAGCTTAGAAATTACATCCACCTTGGCTGGGTCAACTTCCATGCCACGTTTAGAAACAACGTGACCCAGCACGATTCCTTCGGTCACCATGAAATTGCTCTTCTCCCAGGAGAGCACAAGATTCACTTCGCAGCGCCTCCGTAAGACTCGGTCTAGATAGTCCAGACATTGATTAAAGGAATCCCCATAGACCGAAAAATCGTCCATAAAGACCTCGAGAAAGCTGCCCACCATATCAGCAAAAACTGCAAGCATACACCTCTGAAATGTGGCTGGGGCGTTGCAAAGCCCGAACGACATCCGTCTGAAGGCATATGTACCAAAAGGACAGGTGAACGTGGTTTTCTCTCGATCTTCAGGAGCAATAGCAACTTGATTATACCCAGAGTAGCCGTCCAAGAAACAGTAATATTCCTTCGCGGCCAATCTCTCCAAGATTTGGTCGATGAAGGGCAGCGGAAAATGATCCTTCTTGGTGGCAAGATTGAGTCTTCTGTAATCTACGCACACTCGCCAAGAAGTTAGTACTCTGGTGGCGATCTCCTCTCCCTTGTCATTTTTCACAATGGTGATCCCTGATTTCTTGGGCACAACATGCAGAGGGCTCACCCATTTGCTGTCGGAGATGGGATAAATGAATCCCGCGTCGCACCACTTCTGGATTTCTTTCATAACCACCACTCGCAGGTTCGGGTTTAATCTTCTTTGCAGTTCGCGAGAGGGTCTGCAGTTGTCTTCCAGAAAGATGCGGTGCGAGCAGAGTGACGGATTGATCCCACGGAGATCAGATGTTCGCCAGCCTATCGCCTTGCGGTTGCGTTCAAGAACCTCCATCAGACGAGATTCTTGATCCTCGGTCAGATGTGCATTAATGATGACCGGGTACATGTTCGGTTCTCCCGCAAGGAAGGCATACTTCATATTGGAGGGCAAGGGTTTTAGCTCTGGCGGGGTCTGAGCTGCTTCGGTGGTGACCTCAGCTATCAGTGCAGGTGGTGATTCGTTCAACGGTTCAGTGTCCACCATAGTCTGCTCTGTTTCTTCTCTCAGATCCTGACAGAATTCTACAATGATGTCATCTTCATCAGAAAATGTTTCAAAACTTGATTCTTGGTTCTGAAGGCACATCACCCCCACGGTAGTGTCTTGTAGCGCATCAGCGAGTTCCTCATCTTGATCGATACAAGGAAATTCGATTGCGGTCTCCACTTCCTCCTCGGGACGGAGGAGTTCATGGATCTCATTATCATCCAGGAATAGGTTGGTATCTTGAATTTCTGCTAGAAAATCGCAGTCTTCATCGTGCTTGATCACCTTTGCACACGACGCAGATGTTGGTTCAGCTGGCGTTCCCTCAGACAGGGTCTCTACTTGGATAATTTCATTGCCAGCGCCAAAAGTGATTTCTCCCGTCCCATAATTCACCACTGCGTTTGATGTCCGCAGAAATGGCCTTCCGAGTATGATCGGGGTAAGGAGCAACGGAGCTGGGACGTCCATATCTAAGACCACAAAATCGGCCGGGAATGACTTTCCCTGAACCGTGACGATCACGTCCTCCAACAGGCCTCTAGGCCGCTTGACTGATTTGTCCGCAAACTGCAGAATCATCTTTGTAGGCTTGAGCGGTCCTAATTTGAACTCCGTGAGCAGTGAGGCTGGCATCAGATTGACAGATGACCCACTGTCGAGAAGTGTTCGCTCGAATTCTTGCTCGAACATCTGACAACGTACAAGAGGTGCTCCCATATCTGGCTTTTTATCCGGGAGGTTGCTGATGGCGTTAACGGTGGCCATAGTGAGGATGTGTTTTTCAGACTTGCCACCTTTGCTTCTTGAATTATGGGGAGTTGGCCTGCGCTTGGTTGTACATGCCTCTTTAAGACCTTTCTTCACTGCTGGCATGTACTCAAGAGCTTTCATTAATGGCATATTTAACACCAAATTCTGAATGATTTCTATGATAGCAGGATCAGACAAAGCACTTTTCAAATTTTTCATTTTTTTGTGTTTTTTCATTGCTTCAGGAAAAGGAATATTTACAAACTCTTCTCCAATTTCATTCAAAATAATGTCCGTGTTGTTGTTTACAGGTAGATGACAAAAAGGAATGGATTCATCTATAATTTGTGGACCAAAAACGACAGGCTCGGCTTCGGGTGCTGGCGTTGGACTCGCTGCAGGTGCGGTGCTCCTCCTGTCAGGAGCTGACTGTGATGCGGGTGCAGGCATCTCCAATGCTGGCCGGTCTCCACCGAGGTTACTGCTATCGTTTTGTATTTTTCTGTTTTCTTCATTTTTTTGTGATTTTCTGGATGCTGGTGCTGCTCCCAAAATGCTTGCTGGCCCGGTGTTGGCTGGCCTGACGATTCCCCGTCAGATGCAATATGCTTTCCTTTCGCCGTCGCCGATGGCTGGAGTGTCCTACCGCTCCTGAGAGTAACAGCGTTAGATAAAAAACAATTAAATTCACCTGATTTGGGTCGGACACTGCCGGCTACCTGCTCCTTGCGTCGGAAATTGTTAGGATTAGCTTCGACCTGGGCTGGTATGACGGTTTTGGCTGCCGTCAGGTCGTCAATCTTCTGGTTCATCTCAGCCATGTTCTTCATCAACTGTTCCAAACAAGCCAGGGCCGGATTGGCAGGTACAATCTCAGAGGATTCCCCCAGCTGGGGTCTAGAATGCTGGTATTGCGGCTGAGATTGCGACTGGTATCCTTGCGTAAATTGTTGAGGAGGGGGGTTTGAGGAGTACTGCGACGGGTGTTGGTTGTATTGTGCAGCCGGTTGCTGGTGATATCCTTGTCCACGATATCCGGACTGCTGAGGTCCATGTTGGTAATTCTGCCTCCACGTGTTTCCATGTGAAGGAGGCTGGTACTGGTAGGGCTGCTGGAATGGTCTTCCACCCTGGTGTTGCTGCTGGAAGGGCCTGTTGCCCATGTTCTGACCCTGAGAGTGTCCCTGAGGACGGGTCAGCTACGCTTCGTTGTTCCAGACGCCATTGATCTCCTGGATCAGCGGCGGGGGTGGAGAGAACTGCTCGGAGTAAGCGGGCTGGTGCTCGGGTTGATATACAACCATCTGTGTCTGAGGCTGCGGTTGCTGCTCCGGAACCTGCACGTAGTATACGTACTGGACTGGCTGGGGCTGCGGTGGAGTCGGCTGAGGATTTTGCTGCATTGTATGCTCCTTCTTCTCAGTGTTCGGCTCGGCAGAGGTGGACACAGCGTTGCACATGTTTGCATTCAGTGCTCGGACGAGCTGCTCCAGCTGCTGGGAAATCTGGTCGAGCTTCTCCAGACCTTGGGTCCTCTTCTCTATAACTGCCAGTTTTTCGAGGTCCTGCGACCTCTTCTCGATGATGTCCACTTTGGACAAGTGGCTCCCGATGATACTCAGGTTGGAGCTTTCATCTTTGTCCTCAGTGTGAGAAGCCATGTTAACTGGCTTGCTGATGGCGGTCGGTGGCTTCATGTAGACCCGGGACGAGGATTGGGCTGCTTCTCCCTCAGACATTTCTTCAAAGACATTCCACACGACATCCTCGTCCTTGTTAAAATGTGAACCGCCGCAAGCTGCATCCACGAGCTTTTGGCTCTCAAATGATAGCCCCCCCAAAGAAGTGTTGCACGAGACTGGTCTTGGGTATTTCATGGTGGGGGCACTTCTCCTGGAGATCCTTGAATCTCTCCCACGCTTCATGGATCGTCTCGTGGGGCTGCTGGCAGAAACTGGAGATTCGGGCACGCATCTGGTTTAATCTCCCCAGAGGATAAAATTTATGGAGGAAAGCAGATTTCAGTTCCTCCCAGGTGGTGACGACCTTCCCGAGATGATCGACCCAGTAAAGGGCCTTGTCTTGAAGGCTGAAAGAGAATGCGGTCATCTTGATCACATCCAGGGGAACTCCGGGGTAGTGAGCAGTGGAGCAGATGCGGTTGAACTTCTTTAGGAAAATATATGGCTCCTCAGTGGTGTTCCCATGAAAAGTGGGAAGCAGTGACAGAAACTGTGGCTTCAGCTCGAAGTGAGCATGCATTCGTGGAATTTGAATCCACTCAGTGATGTGCCCTGCTCCTGGGTTGTATGTCTGCTTGAGTGTGGGCTTGGGCTGCGGTGGATCTTCTTCTGCTGCTTCATATTCGGGTCCCACTGAAAACTCATCATTGATTTGATGTTCATTGGGATCGTAGTTCGGATCATCCTCCCGTCGGCCGTCTCTCGCATCGGCCCTTCTTCTCAGATCATTCAGCATGTCCTGGAAGGCGGTCTGGGCCAGGGCTTGGTTAGTCAGCTGCTGCTGAATGGCTTGAATGGAAGCCAGCAGTTGACTGTTAACCTCACCCTGCGTAGTGTATTGTCCTTCCGCTGCATTGTCTTCAGGCTCCTGCTGGGGCTGTGGTCCTTTCCCCCTTCCTCCTGCCATTTCTGTCTCTGCTTGGTTGACTGTCTCGAGCTCTAAGTCTGCACATGGTAGAATGCCTCGATCAATCTGAATTGCAGCACCAGATAGAGAGATGTGATCTGTGTCAAGGTCGGCACAGAACTTTGTTAAGGATGGCGATGTGTAAGGAGTAAAATCAATGGCCATCCAGAACGGACAAAGTTCGGGACGAGAGTGGTCCCGGTTTATTGAAGCAGGCAGGGAGTCTGGAGGTCGATTCATAGGGTTTGAACCGGTGTCTCGGGAATCGCCCTGAATTATTGGAGATGACGAACGGATGGAACTGATGTGGGTGCCGACAGAGCCTCGACTAAACTGTCCATTCGCCGCCATCTTGAAGATCAAGAGGAAGATCGATGTGGAGGAAAGATACGGGGGTCAACAAGAAACAAATGGAATGTAAAACAGTAGAAGGCTCACAATGAGCGAGGGTCAACAGGGGGAACACAAAAGTGCGCAACGACGCGATATTTTTGATCTTGACCTAAATGTGATTAGCAATCAAATACAAGACAAAGGAGTTCACCAACTCAACGCGTGAAGCCGTGAAGGTTCGGCTTTTATCTTTGTAATTTTTATCTTGACTTCAGGAAGTTATCTTTCAACGAGTCCTTAGAGCGCTACGCCTATAGGAGCGAGAGTACTGCCGGAAAAGTATTCCCGTACTTGTCCTCCCCCTGTGTAACCTGTAGTCTGCACTTTTTAAGGTCCTTGTAACCCTTCCTGGATCCCTACTCAGCCAAAGAAATAGAGAAAGGAAGCCAATAGGTGAAACCAATACTTCGGAACTCGCTCGCAACGGAATCACCCGTGAGCGTGCAAGAACCTACTCGGACGCAAGACGATGAGACAGACACCCCCGTGAAGGCGTGGCCTAGGCTCGATACTTCGGACGAGGTCGATGCTCTGCACAATAGAGAGTCACCAATGTTGACCAAGCCCTACTCGTCCACGTACGATAGAAGCGCCAATACTTTGGAAATCCAGGCGATACACAAGGCAGCCACAGACTGGGTTTTGGGCTCTAATCCTTACGAAGCACTCTGCTCACTTGGAAGGAGACCTTCCCATGCAACCTGAATACAAGTGAGGGTGTGACTCTCCCCAATCAATGAGTTCAATTACCAATTTTATTTAGGTCAAAGTTTTCTTAGCAGTCCCTTTTTTAATTTTTTTTGTGTTATCGCTTCTTTTGAGTGATTTCAAACAAGCGCCTAACGTTTTTGTGTTTTCTTTATCCTACTTTGTCCAAAAACAGAGGGAGAATAGAGTCGGAAAAGCCAATGCAAGTCGGCACCAAGATGGAGATCTCACCTTTGTGCCTAAATGATGGATGCAAAGTAAGAAGACTTACAGCGAATTTGTAAACCTAACTACATGCCGGTATGCAATGAGGAAATCGTCCTAAGATGGGCAATTGCTAGCGTGAAGAACCACAAGTTAATCACCAATCCTCGATCCTAAGAGTCCGGTCTAGACCCTCCCCTCCTCTTCTCGACACATCGAGTTCAGGAGTAGCGCTTTATGGGGAGAGCTCGCGGCGCGGCGGATCTAAGAAGATGAGTTAACTGTTTAATTAAACTAAGTCCAAAAACGGTCTATAGGTACATGCAAAGGTTATTAGTGTGTTTGGACCTAATCTAGACGATCAAGCAAAAGCCTAAATCTAAGGGCTCAATCCACAAAAGAAAGTGAAAATGAAATCAAAACCGGCAAATGACAGTTGGGAAAACACGAAGAAAACAGCGGTGAGCCCCCGGGTGAACAAACACCCGGAAATTAGGCCCGAAGTGTTCAATTGTCCAAGTCCTGTATTATTACAATTAATCAAATCTCTCTCTCACAAAAAATGAAAAGCCGACTGTCTCTCTCTAGCTCTCCTGCTCTCTCCTGCCGGCTAGGATAGAATAGCCGGCTCCTCCTACCAAGGATGCACAGGATCCCCTAGGCGATCCTCCTCGATCAGCGGTCCCTCGCAAGAAAACAAAAGAGATGTCAGACAGTTCAAAATAAATGATGCTCAAGAGATAAATAATCAAAAATGGCTAAGTGAATAAAAGACCCAAAGGTACTCTACAAACCGATGCTCCCCGGCAACGGTGCCATTTGAAAAGCGAGAAATGCGAGAGCCGCTAAATAGCGGTCTGACAAGTCAGACTCACTGTCGCTGATGCGACTGCTCAACCTTCCTCGGTTTTCAACAATTAACCCACACAATCAATCAGAGAATGAATAGCAAGGATTAAAATTTATTATACCCTACTAAAGATGTACAATGGCAAGCAAGTAGGGGTCGAACTCAAGAAGCAAAGGTGTAGAGCATAGATAAAAAATCCAATCCCAAGTCTAACAAGCAACTTAGCCAATCTAGAATTTTTTGTGGGTTTTTAATTTTACAATTTTTTTATTTAATTTTTAATTTTCTAATTTTATATTTTGATTTTTGATTTTCTGATTTTTTTATATTTATATTTTATATTTTTTTTTCTTTTTCTATATTGGAATATACAAGTAATGTAATAAAAGGCAAGCTAAAGTATTTATAAAAGTAGATAAAAATACTCAAAAATAAGCAAATAAACTCTTTTTGTCTTTTTATACTTTTTTACTGTTTTTGTGATTTTTGGGTACTTTTTAGAATGTTTTTGGTATTTTTAATTGTCAAAATAACGCAAACAGTGACTACAATGCAAGGTTGAAACTTAAAGAGGAGAAATAAAATAGAAAACAGTACCAAAAATGCTCCACTTTAATTTTCACTTAACGACAATGAAACAAAGAAAATTCAGGAAAAGAAAACACTATTTTTGGATTTTTTATGAATTTTATAAATTTTTATGAAGGTTTTTAGAGTTTTGTAATTTTTAGGAGTTTGGTTTTATATTTTTTAATGATTTTTGGTCTGGAGCTAAGACAAACTAAAAGACACAAAATACAATTTTTGGGATTTTTCTGAGGGGTTTTGATATTTTTTTGGGGTTTTATCAGCTAAACAGTGCTGAAAAAGTAAGTTTTTGATTTTTGATAAATGTAAAAATTAAATCAAATCAAAAACTAAATTGATAGCGTTGAAATACACATGCTCAGAAGCTTAACCCTATTTTGTGAAATGTTTGGACTTTAAGAAAATAGGTTAAATAAATACAACAAACATCCAACCCATACACAGGCCTGGCAGGGGTATACTTGGAATTACCAAAGTAACCAGGGGCTCAGATACAATTTCCACCAAAAAAATCACGCGCAGCTCACGTTACACACCATTCACAGGGGCATAAATGCAATTAAAGAAAACCGACTGGGTATACATGCAATATTTCCAAAAACATATTATATATCTTAGCACAGGGACAAAATTGCAAATACGTAAAAATCCTGGGCCTAAAATGCCAAATACCCAAAAGTCACACGCCAACGTCACGTGAGGTGACGTGGCGTGGACTGAAGTGCAAATAGTGATAGTGTGAGGGTCTGCGTGCAAATATTACAATACTTTTTAAACTACAAATTAAAGTACTAGACGAGAAAGTAAATACAAAAAGGCGTGGGTTAAAAGTGCAAAATACCCACGGGGCTTGATCCAGCGGTCGATGGCGAGTCACTTGTCCACGTGGCGCCCATCCGACGGTGCATACCCCTTCGTCGCGGACGGCTGGGATTAGATCTTCAAGGCTTGATCGGACGGTGGAGAGGCGCAGGAGATCGGACGGCTGATGACGCGTCTGGAGCGGGCCTCTGATCCAACGGCAGGGGAAGGTTCACGAAGAACACTTCCCCGGCAAACTTCGGCTGGCGAATACGGCCGACACACGGCCTCTCCGACCCCAGGATCAAGGGCAAAACGATCCTGGGGCACGTCCGCGTCTGTAGGAGGTCTCAGGCGAGCCTGAGATGGCTTGAAGCGGCCGGACGGCGGAGGTGGCCTGGGGAGCTGCTCCTGAAGTCTTCGAGGGTCGATGGAGCCTTCTCCTTGGCTCGGACCTGCGTGGTTAGTTGCGCAAAATCCAGGGGAAGCCGCAGGTGCCTTATGATGGCGCGAAGGAGGTGAAAGATGGCTCGGACGATGAACTCCGGCGAGCGGCGGAGAGGGAGTTCTGATCACTCGATCTGGGCGAGATCGAGGTGAATGGAGGGGTGGAGCGGAGCGACAGAGCGACGAGGGAGAAGATGAAGGTGGTCAGAGCGGCTGTGAAGGAGGTAGGTTGCCGGAAAATGGAGGCGGAGCTATGCTCCGCCGTGGACTTTGATCGAGGATTCACGGCGATTGGGAGATCGAAGCTAAACACTGCTATAGGTCTACACTAATCTACGCTACTGCTACAAGAAAACGAAGAGAAAGGGGAGGGAGACTCACCAGAGACGTCGGGCGATGAAGCACGGCGGAACTCCGGCGAGGGTTGGATCGACTTCGATTCGACGCCAGATGACGCAAACCCCGGCTCAAATCGACTCCTGCTGTCACCAGGAGCACAATGGGCTAGGGATTTTTGGGTGGATTTGGCGGAAGAAGGATCAAAATCAAATTGAAGTCGGGGGGTCCTATTTGAAGGGTTGACGGCGAGGCGAGGAAGACGAGGCCTCAGCGCCTCGGTCAGTGATCCACAGCCCAAGGAATCACTTGGGCGTGAATCACCATTGCCCGAGGAAAAGATTCCAAGAAGGAACCATCACCAAATGGTGATCGAGGTGCCCTCGAAAAAGAGTGAACACAGGGTCAAACCTGACTCTGACAAGGGACAGACCTCGGTCAGGGAGTTGACCGAGGTCAACCAATGGAGCGTTCTGGTTGGTCCACGTGGACCAACCAGAAAATTCCTTGGCTAAAAACCCTTATAAAATGAATTAAAAATAGCAGACGAATTAATTAAATTTTGAGTGTAAAATAAAAAATGTTTGTAATTTTATGAAGTACTTTATGGTGATTTTTGTTTATTTTTATGAGCTATATTTTTACAAGTTTGTACTTATACCCTTATAGGTATCTATATCTATGTATTTAAGTATTCTATTTTTATTTAGGTATTTTTGATTTATTTTATTTTGGTTTTCATTTTCTAAAATTATAAAATACTTTTATATACACAAATATATTTTTATTTTAATTTTCTGATATATTTAATACACTTAATAAAATGAAAGTGTTATTTGTGTAGGTATAGCTACATGTATTATACCTATGTTTTGAGTATACAAGTATTTTATTTTTATTTTTATTTAGGTTTTTTTTTATTCTAATTTTAATATTTACAATTATTATAAGTTATATTTATAACATTATGAATGAATAATAAATAATTAATAAATTGAATATTTAATTTTGTACAAGTATACAATAGGGGTCCAAAACTCAACTTTCAAACCGTAGCTCCGCCAAATGCGAAACCACCGCCATTAAATAGCTTATTTTCTTCTATATACAATTAAAGGTGAGTATGCTGCATTTGGAGTTTTCATTTGTGAGATACGGGTCTGGGAAGTTGAGATTCTGGAATTTTATTCAGAGCATAACTTTTTATCTGTACATTATTTTTCTGTGAAATCAATTTTGTATTTTTCTTTATAAAATTATCTACAATTTTCATGTACAAAGTTTTCTTTATGTGATGTATAAAAAGTGGAACCAAAAATAGGTCCCAAAATGAATAAAGACTGAATTAATAATTATAGGTATTTGGCCCTTATCTCCCCCTACTTTATTCCTTGTCGACCTATTCATCAAGATGCCTAGGTCTCGGGGTTTCGGGTCATAAAATATTTACAATATTTTATTCTTTTTCTTTTCTTTCCTTTATTCTATAATTTTGGCATTTAAAACCGAATTTTATACAGTATTTACACACCTATGCACGAATGCTAAAATGCATGAATTAATGCTATTTACACGCA
Organism: Ottelia alismoides; assembly: GCA_037367405.1. Classification (NCBI taxonomy): domain Eukaryota; kingdom Viridiplantae; phylum Streptophyta; class Magnoliopsida; order Alismatales; family Hydrocharitaceae; genus Ottelia; species Ottelia alismoides. Next base: position 375,146 of record JAZKJV010000881.1, read on the forward strand.
TAGGTTCTTCGTATCCCTTTCAGTATTGGTCTAACACATTTTTGATATATTCATAATTTATCTTGTCCTTCTACTTCTTCCAGTTGACCGTCATTATTTCTTTCGAATATATCAAATCGTATACTTCTCTCTTTCATATACATGTCACAAAAATTAATACATTCTTCACAAAGGTATACCTCCACAATACACCCTTCTGATTGTGACTTATTACAAATCATATTATTTAACTTTCTCAAATATCGTTTGATAGGATACAACCATCAATATTGAACGGGTCCAACAACTTTTCCTTCAATAACCAAATGAACAACCAAATGCACCATAATATCAAAAGAGGAAGGAGGAAATATTTGTTTGAGCTTGCACAATGTAACAATGATATATTTTTTAGTTTAGATAACATAATGAGATCCAATATCTTCGAACATATTATCTTGAAAAAATCACTCAATTCAGTCAAAGGTTAAGCAATATCTTCCCTAAACTCCTCGAATGGCCAATGGAAAAAACACTTGCATGTACATATGACAGTGATGACTTTTCAAACTGTTGATCTTTCGCTCTGCTTCCTTAACACATCGTCCTAATTGTGAAGATAAACCATCATAAAGTTTAATATATTTCAGGAAGTTGAATATTTTATTCTGTTCTTTATTTGATAATGTGTACATTGCTATGGGTATCGATATGCCTCCATTTTCCATCTCAATAATCATCACATATATCTAGTTGAACTAAATCGTGTCTACTTCTCAATGTATATTTTCCATTTCCATATAGATTTAGAATGCCTAGAATATTTTCCATTGTATATTTATCAACATGCATTACATCAAGATTGTGATGAGTTTGTAAATCATTCCAACAAGATAACTCCCGAAAAAATACTCTATTTTCTCCACTCTCCAAGTATTTTCTTCTTAAAAGATCTTCCCAAATAAAATCTCCCAATTTCCATCTGTTGATCCCACAAAATTGCTTGAACCACTCTAGATAAAGTTTTTGGACGACCACAAGATAGTCACAAATTTAATGTTGTATTCATTCCTTTGCCATCGATATTTGATTGGAAAATCTGACAATGTCATAGATAATAATGTTTCATACTTGTTATAAGCCAGGTAGAATCAATATCATCCATACATATGGGGCATGCAAGTTTTTCTTTGTTACTCCATCTTGAGAGATTCACGTAAGCATGGAAATAATTAATAATCCAAAGTTACACAACACACATAATAAAGTTTCTCCTTTGAATGTATCATATATTTTAATCCTTGAATTCCAAGTCACATTTCGTTCATCAAATAATGACTCCATATAAACATCGATTATATTTCTTAGACTTTCAAACTCGGTATAAGTAACGACATCATCATGAATAATGAATTCATTTACATCGATGGTGGGAGATTGTATGTTACAATTATAACTGGTCAAATCGAATAACTCATGTTCATATTACCAAATGTATTAAAGCCATCAGTAACAAGTCCCAATCTAATGTTCCGAGCACCTTCTGAAAAATTCAAAAAATATTTCATCAAACATTTTCCACTCCTATGCATCAATAGGGTGCCGCGTAAAGTCATCCGAGTCATTCTTCCTTCTATTATCGTATCATATCATCTACTTCGCAGTTTTTTAGAACTATATAATCTCTTCAATCTCAAAATAAGAGGAAAATATCGTAATATTTTCTATGACTTGTTTCTCTTATTGTTATCGTCTTTGTCTTTATATCTTGATGTTCCATGTTCTTATCTTTTCAAAACAGAACACAATCATTTAGACAAGCACCAATCTTCTCATATTGTAATACCAATGATCAAGATCTTGACTTTGCATCTTTCCAATCCTTCGAGAAATTTTCTAGATTTTTGAGTACTTTCTTAATCAAGGACATGATATCCGTCATCATTGTCGCTGTTGAACGATCTTGACTTTTATTTTAAATATTTCTAATAGAAATTGCGGTCGTGACATCTCCACTCCAGGAGCTAACATACATTCAGCATCAGTGAAGTTCTTCCCGAAATCATCATTTCTTGCATTTTCTATTTCATTCGAGTCCGTTGTCCAACATTTCATTCATACAATCACCTTCATTATCCATCTCCATATCATCATCTCTCTCAAGTCGAATACGAGGTCAATTGATTTCTTCCCCATATTCTATCTATGTTGTGTAATGTAGCAAAAATCATCTATGATTAGATGGTCATAAATCTTGTCTTGGTCATTGATTCGACTATTCTTACAACTCGTACAAAGACAACTTATTTTATCACCAACTGCACTTGATCTTCGATTCAAACATTCAACATGGAATGCCTAGTCTAAAAAACCATTTACTCCAATCTTATATATTTGAAACTCATCATATCTCTTATTCATCCCAGAATTATCCATACTTCTGCAGTAAATCAAATGCCAATCATATTATCATCAATTCAAATATACCTTAGGACTATCTAACTAACTTAATCTATAGCAACCCTAATTGGTGCTACTAATCTCATCCATATCATTGTCAATCATACAATTATATATCAAACATAATTTCCTATATCAACACATTCAAAACAACATAAATCAAATATCTATCATCTCCAATGACCAACAAATAGAATTTCCTATATAAATACGTGCATATAATCATGTGGAGAATGAATCGTAACAAATATCAAATAAATATGATAGAGTATTAAAGATAGATTATCAAATAAATGTGGATAAGGAATCATCATGTGCATATAAGCATGCGAATAAGGATGCATTGCAATCATTCAACTAACAAAGATAGAGTATACATTTACAATCATGTGCTCGCATAGAACATCTAAATAAACTCAATGATAGTCTCCAATAGATTCGATGACAGGCAGAACGAGGAGAAGGAAAAGAGTTGTCCCACGACCATCAACTGACAAGAAATGATTAGAGGAAGAAGCAGATCGTAAGGGTAGAAAGCACGATCGCATGGCAGAGGGAGAAGACCGTTGGCGTGCATGGAGACAAGGCCCGTTGTGAGTAGTGGCGGTGGGTTGTGTGAGGTTAAGGATCAAATGTGGCGTGGAATTGAATGAATTGAGGGTTTCAACGATCCAAACGGATGAGATAATTATTACGACCATATGCTATGAGAGGTGCCAATCCAGTCTTCTTTTTGAGCAGGCGGGAACTCAAGCTGGGCGATTACATGAATGACCGTCCCTTCCTCAACAAAGTGCACCATTTTTTCAATAGGTGGAAGATAAGACATGACAGACATAGAGACCGTCCCCTCCGCTTCCAACATATCAAGTGACATAGGATGCTCACATAAGACTTTATGCGATGTTTAGGACTGTCCCATAAATCCATTTAGGATCTCTTCTCTGAAGCAAAGAGCTGTATTAATCAAATGCAGCGGGCGTTATGCCTGTCACCTCTGTATTACCAGAAAACATGCAACCTTAATATGACGGGCACAAATGGCTATCCGGGACGATCAAAATCGTCCCATAAAGTCCTCATGGACACAATTTTCAACTATAAAGGGACGACAGATCATGTGGGACGGTGTTGTTAGCGACTTTATCGCATGATAAATCAAGAAGCGACGGTTATACATCAACCTTATACATCAACCGTCCCATCTATGTGCAGACAATATGATCTTTATTCTCACTGTCCCATGTATGTCATTTGTAAGGGACTGTGGTGAGTGGACCGCCTCTTCCAACAATAAGTAGGACAGGCGAATCTTGATCGTCCTGCCTGAATACAAACGGGACGGTTAGTACTTAACCTTTGCTTGTTCCTGTCCCTAAAATGGAATTCTGTTGTACAGTCATGTGTGGAGACTGGAGATGCGAAAGAGAGGTAGTGGAGGTTGCCACGAGTCGACTACTGAGGAAGTGGGTGTTGAAATTAGAAGAAGGATACTCGATTTTAGTTATTTAGATAGATTGTTACTTGGGAGATCTTTGTCCTTGTGACAAGATACTGTTATTCATTCTTTCTTTATTATTCTATTTTCTTTCTTCTTTCATTTACCATGGAATTCAACTTATAAACTTCCACACAAATAGTTTTTTTTAAATATGATATGCAAGAAAGGTTTTTAAAGCCGAGCCAAATTAGGCGGTTCAATCGGGTAAATCATGAGTCGAAGGAAAAACAATCTAGTTGATTGATATTTTCTCAAAGAATAAAAATCAATCAAAATCGGGTTGGACCACTTGACCCCACTAAACTAATTGAACCAAAACAACAATATAACTATCGGTTTTTTTAGCAAAAAGTATTTTGTAAATATTAAATAAAATGCAATTGATTAAAACTATTCACATTCTAATTCTATTATGACAACTACTATGGTGCTCCTTTAGGTTTTCTCCTTCCATGTCTCTCTTAATGCAAGTCTCTTCCCCTTTGTAAGTTTCAATATAATAATTATAATGGTCTCATACATTTGGCTTCGAAGGCATGCATGTCGACGATCTCATATCATAGCGAGCATCACGTCTTCCTTCCTACATTATGCATGATATCACGCCCTTCTAATAGCAACAGAAGAGCCTCTACATAAAGAAGAAGTTGCCTTGGTCACATGATGAGAGAACTAGTAAGAAAATGACACTTGTCATCAATTAGAATTTTAATAGTTTATAACCGTCAATATAAGATATTATATGTATATATTTATATAAATGTGAAAAATACATTTAAATTTTTTCCACTTGTACCCTTCCAAGTTTTTAAATAACATCTATACCCCTAACTTTTTTGCAATCACTTGTGTCTCTATAATCTAACAAAATTCACAGTATTGTCCTTTGGATTGTGTACTATGTGCACATGTGTACTAATAATAGGCTACTACTGTAAAGTTTGGAATATATAGGATCATATATGTAATTATAAAAAACTTAAGGACATAAGCGCTATTGGAAAAATCGATCAAATAAATGGCGTAGCATATTTAATGTTTATTTGTATAAAATACTAGTAAAACCTGGTCATATTCTGTTGGACCATTTAAATCGAACCAACAATAGAATGATTCAATTTTTCAACTTTTATGAACCGTTGATGTCACCATCAGTTCAATCGATCAATTCCATTGATCCGATCCATAAAAATCCAAAACCAATACCTGCCTTATCAGATATATGAGTCGGTATTTAAAACCTCTCGTGCAAGGCAACTTTGTTTTTAAAATCAGAGAAACGCAGGGGCATATCTGTCTTCTCGCAACACCAAAATTCCCAACTCTTCTTCCCTCCAAAACCCGACGCGTTCAAATAAAAAAGCAGTCGCCCATCGCCGCATCCGCACTCTCAAATTCACAGAGAGAGAGAGAGAGAACAGATGCGGGAGCTCCCCCTCTTCCCCACTCCCGCCGAGAGCTCTGCCGCCATCGCCCTTCTCCTCCTCCGCGCCTTTCCCAAAACACTCCCTGCCTCGTCTCGGTCTCTTCATCTCTCCCCTTTCTACTAATATCTAACCCTAATCTCTGATCTGATGGCCCCAAGTCGTCCCGCTGCAGCATCAAGCAAGGGATTGAGATCGCAGCCTCCCCCTCCCCCCTTTCGATCTCCGACGTTACCGTTTCTAAAGGAATCCCTCCCGATCCGCTTCGGATCCTCGCCATTGCAGCTGGCTACCGCCAATCACAGCATGAGGTAGCCCAATCGCCCCTTCTAATTAGATCAACTGGACGGACAGCAGATCCGGTCGGTTCTTCGTGATCGTCTGCCAATTTGAGGTTGTGATCAGGTCTCCAGAAGAGTCCGATCAAGGACTATGTACTCCGATTGCAGCAGCGCCGTGAAGAAGCCGAGGATTGGGATCGGCGAGGACAAAACGGAGGAGAGCACCTCATCGACGATCACCATAACGAGATCCGGCTCCTCCTCGACTTCCTCCCCGCCATCTCCGATCTCCCGATCCTGCACCAGTCGATACTCATTGCGGCAACTGATCGCGAAACCGGATGGGGACGCAGCGGATTGGTCGTGCGCGACGGTCGAAACAGCGAGCGGGAAGAAGAAGACGAGGAGCTATAGGAGCTGCGGCATGAGGAGGCAGGAAGCTGCGATTCTGAAGCTGTTGAGGGAGATGGGGTGTTGCAGCGCCACTGAGGTCGTGATAAGGGCGAGATTGGGGAACAGCCCCGACACGAGCAAGGCGCTGAGAGAGTGAGTGTGCTTTTGCTTACGCCTTTGAAATTGGAAATACGATGATCATGCTTCTGCGGGGATATTCTTGCAGGCTTCTGAGGAGGGGCGATGTGAAGAGGACTGGTGGTGGAAGACGAGGGGATCCCTTCATGTACGGGGTGAGTTCGTAATCAATCTCCTTTTAACGGCTTAGAATTACAGTGTACTGAGATTTGGTTTTGATCATTGCGCTGAAAGAGTGCTTCCTTTTGGTTAGGACTGTCGCAATGTTTCGGCGCCTTTCCATCTAAATTAATTATAATAGTTGTCTGCATCATATTGGCCAATTATGTTTAAAAAATAATGCCAATTTTGACATCTAGATCATTAGATTCGTTATATGATTTAACGTACCATGACCTTGGCGTTTGCATTGCCACATTTACGCATGTGTGTGCATATATCATTGTTTGTCCCGAGATGTTGGTACGTCTATCGATCTGAAACAAAAAACTGGGGAATTTCTGCATTTGTACCTTTGGAGTTTTCAATAACACTTATGTTCTTATCTTTTTGCAATTACACTCATACTTTTTACAAAAATTACAGCATTGCCCTTCCATTAATGTAATATAAGGGGTAGATGTGTAAAAATGGAAGAGCACAGTGAGCACTGTTGTGAATTTTGCAAAATATAGCTATATTGAAAACAATTTGGATGGGTCGATGGGGGTGATGGATATCTGTGTGTGCTTCTGACCTGAAAGATGCTGATTTGCAGGTGACGTGGACTACGAACATTCCAAGTGCCCCATTCAATTAATGTCGAAACAGATAGAAGGTATGCCTTGCACAACATGAGGTTTTTGCTTTCAATAATTTTAATAAATATCGGACAGAAACAGAGTAAAGATACCATGCAACTGCCTCTGCTTATTGTGGAGATAGAATTCACAAGATTGATAACCCGTGGGCTTCACCATTCAATGGTGGGATTTTGTTATACACTCCCATGAGTAAAATAAGTATGTAAAGCATCTCCGGCTTTTGTAATTACAGTAGTACAAAACTGAAAGAATTATTGTATACATATACATATACATAATTCTTTTTTCGGGGCATACGTTGGTATTATGGAGCTCTATCTGTCCTTGCATCTACTATTTTTTGGCTCCAATGAAATTCATAATAAGATTCCTTATCGAAGACTGAACGATACGAATATTTTTTCTGTTCTCCTAGTAAACGATTACTCCTACAAAACTTGTATCTTCACAATTTATAGAAAGTTGCATTCTACAGGTATCCAGACCATTCGATTGTAAGTTGACTTGCCCTATCATTATCTTGTCTGAGTCTCAATTCGATCCGGTCTGTTATAATTGTGTGCCTAGTTGTAGCTGATTTCTGATTGACATAAATGAGTAAAGGGTATTTGCAGGAAACTGTATGGAATATCATGCCCATCGGAAGGTAAAACTGGTAAAAGAACAGAAATTACCAACAATAATCTAATGGATCCAAAAGCATGGCATATGGCATGTACATACCAATAACTGATATCAGGCAACAACCGGAACCCTGTTCACCGGAACTTTAACTGTTGTGAGTGCAACAGCACTATAACGTCATCGACGAACTCGGAAACCTATGCCCTGGTAAAACATGCTGCTCTAAGCATCACAATGGTCATGAAAAGGTAACTCACTATGGGCAGGCACTTCTTGAAAAAAACATAACATCACTGGGACCTCATGTGTGAGGACAACCTCCACCGCTGCAATGATGCCACACATGACCCCGGATGCTATGCATTTGACCCATCTACCATAACGCGTGGATATGTCATCACAATGATCCAAAGAAAGGAACACCAAGGTGACCACATGATCCACATACAAATCAATCTAATAAATGATAATTATATAAGAATATACTTACATGGATATTGATATTTTTATTTTTCTCCATTGTTACAGGGATACAATATTCATATAGAATTTAAACTTGTTGCAATTTCAGTTTTTGGAATAGAACATGTATCATGCATGCTATCCATATAGAATAAATTTGCATGGTTAAGTTTATTTGGACTTACGTTTGGCATTCTTAATAGAGTTATCCAGAGAGTTAAAGAGGATTCGATCTTTGCAATTCGAGGAAGAGAGTGCTACCATGAAAGCAATCAAAGTAAATACGAGAGGGGTTGAGACATCGCGAGAGGATCTTGTAATACAACAGATGTTGTAATACAACAGATGTTGTATTCCAGAGGACTGTCCCCTGGGGATCGGACGATCCTCATGGGGGCCTACTATCCCTCACCCCTTAGGAGGGCCTTTCTATCCTCATCGGACAGTTCTCTATAATACAACATCTATTGTATTACACCAAACAATCTGTCCCTTGAGACATCATGCATTGGTAGAATTTTGATTAACTTGAGATGCGTGCCCGTGCACGGAACTCGATATAGTGGAGTTATGTGTGTCATGAAGGGGTTTTTGAACGATATTTTCTTTGTTTGTTTTTTTAGTAATAATTGTCTACATGGGGGCCATTCACAGAAATGTACATACAATATTGTTGTACTTAACATCATTCTAAGTGGTAGAGAGATAATGGTGTTTTATCCTTATTCCCATTTCTGTTTGTTTCGAGAGATGGGAATAATGAATGGATAAATGAGGGATAAGTGGTACTTACGTATTATTACAATTCTCATATAATTCAAATTCCAAGAAAGCTGCAACTTTGACACTGAAATGTATTGTGCGGCAGATATAATATAAGCAACTGTCGCATAAAATTCACATGGGAATACGGTGCCATCTTCTCGACCTCTACATTGCAAACTTAGTTTGGTAGAAATTAACGTAATGCTAACAGTATCTTTATCAGAACTATTGCATGTGTAATAAGGTGATTCGTTAATAAAAAAATTGGCTTCCGTAACATAGAACACAACACAGAGCAATACCTTCCAAGTTAAGACTTAGACGTTGGTTTTAAAATAACAAAATACCAACCGAGTCATTAGAATGGTAAATATATAACATAAACAACAGAGAACCTAAAAATTCCTATCGAGAAACCTTCTAGCACAATTATATAACTGAATTAAATCTCCCACAATTATAGAACAAGCCAAGGATCTCAATGCTGTGAAATTTGCCATTGTCATAAATGTCTCAACATATAACTCAGAAACAAGAGCAAAGAAAAAAATACGACCAATACCAAAAAATCATGACAGAAGGAAAACTAGCAGATAGTAAGAGCAAACACAAAAAGCATGACTAGTACTGAAAACACGAAACATGGAAAAATAGCATAGAGTTAATAACAAAACAAAGTGAAGGTAAAGATTCTTCTTGAGAAACCTTCTAGAACATCTGTAACTCAATTAAAGCCTAACATGAACATATGACTAGCAAGGGATATAATTGTTATAAAGTTTGTTGTTGTCATAAATGTTTCCTTAAAAATAAAATCACAAAATAGAACAAAAATTAGAATAAGTGCCAATATTTTTGAAATTGAACTGGAATCGAAACGAAAACCTTACCAAAATGGTCAGATTGTGTTGAACTATGTAATCAAATGGATTCAACTGGATGATGATGATGTCATCATTATTTAAAATCGGATTAAACCGGATCAGTGAGAAAGAAGTGGTTGAATCGACTAATCAAATTGAAATGAAATAAAAAATATAATATACACTTAAATATACTTGAAATATAAATAAAATATATAGACAATGTATATATTTCACACTTTACATAAAATATTTTTCATATACACCATCAAATGTCATACATATCATATATATATTATCTGAACTAGTTGCTCTATAACATAATAGTAGTTTGATTATATTTAAAACCCAATACATGCAAAAAGTTGTGTTAGTGTAGCTGGTTAGGAGTTTGAAATAGGCAATCAAAGATCATGGGTTCAACTACCACCATCAGGATTATTTTTTTAAAAAATTAAATAGATTCAACTTAAATTGAACCTGGTTAAATCGGATCAAAAAAATAGGTTGAACTGGATGTGTTAACTTAAATTTGAATATTCGAACTGAATCGGTTAACCGGACAGGTTCAAGCCCGATTCACCGTCGAATCGGTCGAACCGACCAGTCTGGTATGATTTTCAAAATACTGATAAGAGCACTACCAAAAACACAACAGAAAGTTAAATAATAGATACATAGCAACAAACATGACTAGAAAAGGCTGAAAGAAAAACTGGCTTTATTATACAAACATAGAGCTTTTCTGACATACTCCAAAAATGCAATGCAAAATCCGCATTACCAAAAACACATACATCAATCCAATTGCAACATTCGCATTACCAAAAAAACATAGCATCGGTCCCGTTCCAAAATCATACCGAATGATGTAGACCAAGCTTTTCGAATGTCACATGCAAGAGAAGATGTTACCTCACCCACGAGAAAGACCACGAAGAGAGAAATTGGAAGACAACATGCCAAAAGAAAGAGCTCAAGAGCACGCAGGGTGAGCTACGATGAAGTCTCCTTCCCTTCAAGCAAGAGCTATTTGGGAGGGAAGAAACCATGGGGGCATATGTCAGACATGTGAGCCTATGGTGAGCTATTATGCAATAAACTTTACTGCAAATCCTTTCTTAATCTGAAATGAAGAATAACTAGTTTGCATATTAGGTCTTGTCATACAATTAGGGTTATATGCCATGGTCATCTTGTTATCATATAGTTGTGGATCCATGCTGGATCATAGAGGCTAGTGCAGGGTTGATGGCTCAATTCCACAATCAAGTGACTACCAAGAAAGGGACTGAGCCAGAGAAGGAGATAGCAATGTAGTCACTCAAGAGATATTGGGATAAGCTAAATTCCAACGTTAGTCATCTTGCCTTGGAAACAAGACATGATTTGTGTTGAGATTTATCCTATGAAGACTGATTAGTTGAATGAAAGTGGAGAGCATTGCTGATGTGGCTGATCTCCCTCCTGCCTTCTGATTGGCTGAGATTGCTGAGGTATCTGATCCGTCTCCTACATTCTGATTGGTTAAGAGGTGTTGGGTTGTATTGCTGGGATGCTTAATCTACATCCTGCATCCTGATTGGCTGAGAGCTGATGGTAGGGATTGTTGAATGCTTGCTTTCTTTTGTTCTAGTATAAAAGGAGCCCAGTGACACCACATATTGTATCCCAACATCTTCAAGCAATAGTAAAGAGAGTCTGGTATGAGCAAGTGGAGTCACATTACCGAACCACTATAAATCCTCATCTTGTGCGATTGTGCGTGCTTTCTTCTTCGATCATAGTTCTAGTCGTGTGATGTTGGATCGGATCCGTCCCCAACAAGTGGTATCAGAGTAAGGTTCGGAGATCAACCTCTACACAAATGGCAGAAGAATCAAAGGTCAAGATCGAGAAGTTCATTGGATCGAACTTCGCGTTCTAGAAGATGCAGATTGAAGATGTTCTATATCAGAAGGATCTATATCTTCCGATCGAATGGAAGAAGCTCAAAGCCATGAAAGATGATGAGTAGAAAGTCCTAGATCAAAAGGCTCTAGGAACGGTAAGGCTCAACCTTGCTCCATCGATGGTTTCAAATATCGCAAAGGAGACGACGACAACCAATCTTTTCAAAGCTCTTGAAAAGCTGTATGAGAAGCCATCTACATCAAATAAGGTGTATTTGATGAAGAAACTTTTCAATTTAAAGATGAGTGAGAACTCCTAGTGTCTTCACACTTGAATGGTCTGAACAGTATCATCAATCAGTTGGAGTCTGTGAAGATCGTGTTTGATAATGAGGTAAAAGCTCTTCTACTTCTTTCTAGTTTACCTGATAGTTGGAATGCTTTAGCTGTAGCGGTTAGCAATTCCTCTGGCTCTGCAAAGTTGATGTTGGAGGATGTTGTTGGTCTTCTTCTTGGCTAAGAGGTACGACGGAGGACATCTGAAGAAGAACACTCGTCAGGTTCTGCCTTGAATACAGAAGGAAGAAGCAGGAAGAGCTACATGAACCAAAAGCATTCCAGGGGAAAGTCGGTAGAGGAAAATCTAAATCTAGAGATCTGAAGTCTATGGTTTGCTGGAATTGCAATCAAAAGAGGAATTAGAAGACAAAATGCAAGGCCCAAGAAAACAGAAAGGGGAAATGACAAAGGTAAGAATATTGTAAATCTTATTGATGATGAGGATAGCGATGCCTTAACATGTGTTGTAGATGCTCGAAGTGAGCCTTGGATTGTGGACTCGGGTACCTCATTTCATACTACTCCACAAAGAGATATCCTCCAAAATTATGTGAAAGTTGATTTTGGAAAGGTATATCTGGGAGATGATGAATGTTGTAGCATAATTGAGAATGGAGACAATGACATATCCCAACCCAATGGTGGCTTTTTGAGATTGAAGAACGTTAGACATGTACCCAGTCTAACAAGAAATCTCATATCTGTTGGTCAGTTATCAGAAAACGACGTGGTGACATCATTCGATTCAGATTCGTGGAAGATGTCAAATGGATCATTGATCCTTGCTCGAGGTAAGAAAGAAGGAAGGATAAATGTCGCATCATCTGAATGTGATGCTAACACTTGGCATAGATGACTTGGTCACATGAGTGAAAAAGGAATGAAGATCATGTAGAAGAAGGGAAAGTTGATAGGATTGCAGACCGTTGATCTGGACTTTTGTGAAGCTTGTATCTTGGGAAAACAGAAGAAAGTCAGTTTCACAAAGACTGCAAGAGTACGAAAGACTGAACGACTGGAGTTGGTTCATACAGATGTATGGGGTCCATCTTAGGTACCTTCTCTTGGTGGATCTCATTATTTTATTACTTTCATTGATGATGCAACTAGAAAACTGTGGGTTTATTTTATCAAATATAAATCCAATGTGTTTGAGACCTTCAAAATATGGAAGGCCTTAGTTGAGACTGAGACATGTTTAAAATTGAAATGTCTCAAGTCAGACAGTGGGGAAGAATACTACAGTGAGGAGTTTGAATCCTACTGTGCTAAGAATGGGATTAGGAGATTGAAAACGATCCCAAGAAAGCCCAGACAGAATGATGTTGCTGAGCGCATGAAGATGACTCTTCAAGAATATGCGAGAAGCATGAGGTTACATGCAAGTCTACCCAAGCGACATTGGGCTGATGTAGTGAATACAACTGCATACTTAATCAATCGAGGTCCGTTCGCTGCTTTAGATTGGGATCTTTCATAAGAAACATGGACAGGAAAGGAGGTAACACTTTCTCATTTACATATCTTTGGATGCATAGCTTATGTTCACATTGAGCAGGAAGACAGAGGAAAGCTTGATCCCAAAATGAGGAAGTGTACCTTTGTTGGCTATGGTACAGATAACTATGGATATAGATTGTGAAATTTGGAGAACAAGAAGACAGTTAGAAGCATTGATGTCATATTCAATGAGTCTTCCTTATATAAGGATGAATTGGTAAAAGGAAAGTCAACTGAAGAATCGGACTTTGCGGAGTTTGATGAAACTCCTAAATAAAGCACATCACAGTCAAGTGATGAGAATGTTCAACCCATAGTATAGAATAATCCGCAAACTCCAGTACTACGAAAATCTTCCAGAATCAGCAAACCCACTACAAGGTATTCACCTTCCTTGAATTATTTATTACTGACTGATAATGGTGAGATTGAATGCTTTGATGAAGCTATACAAGGTGAGGCAAGGAATCAATGGGAATTAGCCATGGATAAGGAGATGAAATCTCTTTAAAGAAACAAAACATGGGATCTAGTTCCACTACTGAAGGGAAAGAAGGATCTGCACAATAAGTGGGTATACAAGGTGAAGGAGGAAGCTGACGGTTCCATTAGATACAAACCTCAACTAGTGGTGAAAGGCTTTCAACAGAAACAGGAGTCGATTTCACAGAGATCTTTGCACCTGTTGTAAAGGTCTCAACCATAAGAGAAGTATTAAGCATTGTTGCAGCTGAGAACCTACTTTTTGAGTAGTTGGATGTTAAGACAACATTTCTTCATAGAGATCTTGAGGAATACATCTACATGCAACAACCAGAGGGATATGTAGCTACTGGAAAGGAAGACATGGTATGCAAGCTCAGAAAAAATCTTTATGACTTGAAGCAGGCACCGACAATGGTACAAAAGGTTTGATGATTTCATGACAAATATAGGGTTTCGCAAATGTCATGCTGACCATTGTTGCTACTTCAAGAAGCTTGGTATGCCTGACATCATTTTATTGTTGTATGTAGATGACATACTTTTTGCACGCTCATGCAAGAAAGAAATAGAAAATCTGAAGGCAATGTTGTCCAAGGAGTTTGAAATGAAGGATCTAGGTCCTGCAAAGACAATACCTAGAATGCAGATTAGCAGAGACAAGAAAAACAAAAGGCTGAGATAGCCTCTATCATATTACATCGAGAAGGTACTTGATAGATTTAATATGAAAAATACAAAATCTACTCTAACACCTTTAGGGAATCACTTCAAACTTTCAAAGGAGAAAGAACCTTCTAAGAAGGAGGAGCATGAGTACATTTCAAAGGTACCCTACCAGTCTGTCATTTGTAGTTTGATATACGCAATGGTTTGCACAAGACCAGACATCTCCCATGTAGTGAGAGTTGTGAGAAAATTCATGACGAATCTTGACAAGGAACATTGGGAAGCTGTGAAGTAGATTCTACGTTATCTGAGAGGCACCTCTAATGTGGCGTTGTGTTATGGGAACACTGACATTTCCATTCAAGGTTTTGTAGACTCAGATTTTGTAGGAGATATCGATAGCAAGAAAAGCACAACAAGGTATGTATTTACACTGGAGAGTGGAGCCATTAGCTGGATCTCTAGGCTCCAGAAGATAGTGACCATCTCGATTACGGAAGCAGAATATGTGGTAGCAACAGAAGCTTGCAAGGAAATGATATGATTGAAAGGTATGATGAAAAAACTGAACAAAGAATGTAAAGATTGTCAATTATCCAGCGATAGTCAAAGTGCAATTCATCTTTCATAGAATTCCGTCTTTCGCTTAAGGACTAAGTACATTGATGTGAACTATCACTTCATTCGGATGCAGCTAGAAGATGGGCAATTTAAGTCAAAGAAGATCCATACATTAGAAAATCCTGCTGATATGTTCACAAAGTCTGTAACAGTGGAGAAGCTGAAGACATGTTCAACTTCTGTTGGTCTTCAAGCATAGAAGACATGGGAAATCTCACACCAGGACTATTGAAGATGTGGTGTGTACCACAAATCAGTCTTCAAGTGGGAGATTGTTGAGATTTATCCCGTGAAGACTGATTGGTTGAATACAAGTGGAGAGCATTGCTGATGTAGCTGATCTCTCTCCTGCTTTCTGATTGGATGAGAGCTCTTGTGCTAGATTGCTGATGTGTCTTATTCTCCTCCTGCATTTTGATTGGCTGAGAGGTATTGGGTTGGATTGCAGAGATGCTTAATCCACATCCTGCATCCTGATTGGTTGAGAGCTGATGGTGGGAATTGTTGAATGCTTTATATTCTTTTGTTTTAGTATAAAAGGAGTTCTGTGTCACCACATATTGTATCCCAACATCTTCAAGCAATAGTAAAGAGAGTCTGGTGTGAGCAAGTGGAGTAGGCACATTGCCGAACCACTATAACTCCTTGTCTTGTGCGATTGTGCGTGCTTTCTTCTTCGATCGTGGTTCTAGTCGTGTGGTTCTTGGTCGGATCCGTCCCCAACAATTTGAAGGTATTATATATTCTTTTGGAAAGCATACGATCGATACTGAATCTTGAATAAGAAACTTACATATAAAATCATGAAGGAGATCTTCTAAAATGGAATCAAAAGTTTGGATTTAATCACAATCTTCCAGTATGCATGATGTGCGGGTATTGGAAATACTCGAGGCTGATGTGATCTTAATCAATTGTATACCATGATGCTTCCATTCCGAGAGAGTGAGGAACTGTTTTTGGATTTTAGTTATTCCACTTAGTGAACTGGTTCTCCTATCGTAATCCAAAAGGTTGGACGTGATCTTGAATTGGATTCATGTTCAACAAGAAGATTGGGTACATTGTCTGATATAACCAGACATCGCCAAGAGGTCCTTTAGATATGTATATGAGATTACTGAATAGATATTATTTATGTAATTTTAATGAGAACTAACTTACAAGTGGTATATCATCAAGTCACATATAAAGAGTGTATTAACGAAGAAGTTGCTCTATGATTCAAATGTAGTTTATTGATATCAGAATTCAATATAAGTCATGTTTGATGTCATTCGATCATAAAGTATTCCAATATGTGAATTAAGTCGGTGCACTAGCCAGTACACAAAATCCACTCCTATAAAGAACTTTATAAACCAAGGATCAATCTGCTTATATCATATTTTGGTACCTCAGAATTGTTGCTGTGGACTAACGATATGGTGTCAGAATTCAAAGGATGGTTTCCTAGGTGTTGCAATTCCACATATATCTAATGCAACTAATAATGCAAAGTCACTCAATTTGGATTGAACTTGCATTTTGATTAATTTCATATCATTAGCATATTCGGAATTCAACATATTATCCACTTTCATTTGAAAACTATATGTCAAGGAAGGGGTGGAATTCTTTTAGTTGGTGAAATGGAGAAAAACATAGTCGATGATATGATTTTGATCAAATCAGAGGAAAACATGTGAGATAGAACTTGGGCTCCTCCTCATATCGAAGATGATGGCAGGCCACTTCAACTGGAGGGTGTACAACCAGATCATGACCATGAAGGGGCTTCCCTTCATGGAGGCCCACCTGGATCTATACAATAGGGGCATGGTGTACGGAGACATGGTTTTGGCACCACTAGTTAGCTTCTTCGGGGTGAAAAGGGAGGGGAACGTGGTGTCAACCATGATGGCCACAGGGCACAACATGTTCCTAGTGGTGGACGAGCCCTCGAAGGCGGAGGATGTGGATCTGTATGGGGTGGTGCTGAGGAGTCCCCTGCTGGTGTTGCGGAAGAGAAATGAGTTCACTTGGGCGAGGACACGAGCAACTTTGTAAAGAAATTGTGTGGGAGGGGGATGAAGGTACCCCTTCGCGGATGAGAGGCCAGGATTAGATCATGGGTCTTGATCGAATGACGACGAACGGTGAGATCCAACGGTGGAGGATCGAACTGGAGCAACGATCGGATCGGATGGTGGAGAGGCAACGAGGAAAAATGGGGAAGAACTCCGGCTAGGCGAACTTCCCTGAGCTGGATCTCGGGTCTCCGGCGATGCTTCGAGCTCAAAATCGGTCGGGGAGCTCCTGGGAGGTCTCTCTATGTGTTGTAGGCTCGACGTCATTGAAGGGGTTCTGTGGCGCTGGCGTGAAGGCGGCGGAGCTTCGAGCTCCCGGTACCTCCGGTGAAGTACGAAGACGTGTCTCCAGGGGTCGTTACGCGCGATTGACCTGCAAAAATGGATGAAAGGGTCCATGGCAAACTGCCTGGTCCCCGCGGAGGTACAAAAAGGATCGATGGACGACAGTATGGCAAATAGGGAAACTCGGCCGGAGGTGCGCTCCGACGAGGCGATCGTGGAAGGCGAAATAGCGATCGACGAGGGGATCTAAGGGGTCTGAAACTAATCCTACGACTATAGGGAAGAAATTTCAAAAGAAATAAGGGGGAGAAGATAGCTACCTCGATGGTCGGAACCAGAGGAAGAGGACTTCGATGCCAGAGATGGGCAGAGATGATTGGAGCTGCCTCGAGGCTCACTCGACCAGTCTGACGCTTGGTGAAGGAAGCTGTCACCTTCCTCGATCGATTGGGCACGAAAGAGGGAGCTAAGCATGTGCAAGAGGGGTTCAAAATTCAAAAGTGGAGGAAGGTGTGTATTTGTATGGTTGACGAGTAGGCGAGGAAGAGCGAGGCACTGAATGTGGATCAGAGATTCGAAGCCCAAGGAATCACCTAGGTGTGATTCCTCATTGTTCAAGGAAGAAAAGACAAGAAGGAACTTGCACGGAATAATTCAAGTTTTGTCCTCAAAAAAAATAAAAAAGAAGGAGGTTAAACGAGGTCTGACACGTGCACATGGGGGAAGGATAGCCAGTTGACCCGCCGGTCAACGTGGACTGTCACCTGGTTGGTCCACGTGGACCAACCAGGAAAAATCCCTGAAAAATGTTTTGTAAATTCATTTTAAAACAACAAATGATTTTATTATTTTTAGGTTATAAAATAAAAAATATTTATTATTTTATAAAGTATTTATGATGATTTTTATTTATTTTTTAGAGGTATAAAAATACAAATTGCCTTTTATAGCCTATATAGGTATACACATCTATATATTTTATTATTTTATTTTTATTTTGTATATTTAATTTTATTATTTTTTTTATTATTTTATAAAATTATAGAATATTTTTATACACTTAAATATATTTTTATTTTATTTTTCTGAGGTATTTTGTATACTTAATAAAATTGGAGTATTAATTATATATGTAAATGTATAGGTATTATACCTAGATATTAGATACATGTATTTTATTTTTTTTTGTGTTCTTTGGGTTTTCATTCTGATTTTAATGTACATATATATTATAAATAATATTTATAAAATTATAAAAATATAAAATTATAAAAATAATTAATAATAAATAAACTGAATATTTTAATCTGTACAAATATACAATAGGGGTCCAAAACTCAGCTTTCAAACCGTAGCTCCGCCAAACACAAAACCACCTTCATTAAATAGCTTATTTAAAATTATATACAATTAAATGTGAGTTTGATGCGTTTCGAGTTTTTATTTGAGAGATACGGGTTTGAGAAGTTGGGATTCTAGAATCTTATTCATAGTAAAACTTTTTATCTGTGTATTATTTTTGAGTGAAATCAATTTTGTATTTTTATTTATTTAATTATCTACAACTTTAATGTTCAAAATTTCTTTATTTAAAGTATAAAAAGTGGAACCAAAAATAGGTCCCAAAATTAATAAAGAATGAATTAAATAAAAGGTAATTTTATTGTATTTTGACCCTTATCTCCCCCTACTTTATTCCTTGTCGACCTAGTCATCGAGATGCCTAGGTCTCGGGGTTTTCGAGTCATTAAATATTTACAATATTTTATTATTTTTCTTTTCTTTTCTTTATTCTATAATTTTGGTTTTAAAAACCGCATTTTATATAATATTTACACAATGATGCATGAATGATAAAATGCCTAAATTAAGCCTATTTACACGCATTTATTAGGGTTTTTAAGGACAAAATGATAGAATAAAGATGATGAAACATGGATTCATCTATGAGGGACACAAAAGATGTTGACTTAATGCATATACTTTTCTCAATTGGATGATCCAAAAAGTGAGTTTCTTTTATTACGGTCTTGTATGGGTATTGCCAAGCTCATGTTTGCCTTAAGGACATGTCAACCTGCATACATGGAATGAGCTGCTATATGGTTTGATAAAGGACTACGCGAAGCTGTTGAGGATATTGTTGTGTGTAGAGGCCCTTTCTTTGGTGATCTTCAATGGCAAGTGCTGTCATTACTCATTAGACTCGGTGGCCTAGGTCTGTACTTAGCCATTGAGGCTTTTCATATGCTTTCGTGGCCTCTAGAGCTCTTTCTTGGGTGCTCCAAGACCATATTTTACAAGACAGTGCAAAGAATTATATTTGAATTCCAAAGAATAGTTATTCATTGAGCCACTAACGGATGGTCCGCAGAGTTCCATGGTAACTTCTTTCAATTTGGAAAAGGAGTAGTAGGCCCACTGATGTATAGACTCCGATTTTCTAAATGCTTTGGAGGGCTTATGTGTCACACTTCCATCTCTCGATCTTGATTGTTTTGCTAACAATGATACTGTCCCTCCTAAAGCTCAGAATGCTTTGAAGAGTGCCCTTTTTAGGAAAATTGTTAATGAATGGAAGTTGAGTTTGGCATGACTGCTAGACAAAAATCAATTTTCCATTGTTTACAAGATGACCATGCTCAAGATTTCCTTCTTGATATCCCTATTGAGGGCCTTGGAATGCATATATCACCCATTTAATATCGTACTATTCTCAAGTATCGTCTAATAATTCCTCTATTCCCAGCAGATGAAGCTTGTCTAATATGCCACAAATCCCGCCTAGACACTTTTGGGAAGCATGCAGTTCATTGTCGTGAACTCCCATGTTCTAAATATAGATATGATTTTGTCAGGGATGTCTTTATAATGCACTCACACATGCTAGAGTTGCTTCAAAGAAAGAAGTACTTGTGAATTTCTGACTGATCCACAGGAAGGGAGATCGACACTTAGACCAACATATATTTTAATATTTGGATGGGTCGGGAGGAAACATGCATGTGTTGATTTGACTGGAGTTTCTCCATTGGTGGTCTGATAAGGAGCGACTTTATTGTGGGATACACTGCGCAGAAAGCTGCCTCAGCTAAAGTTGCTAAGCATGAGAAGGTTTGTATTGACAACCAACATGTTTTCATCCCTTTTGATTTTGATACCTTTATGTTCTTGGCAATTGAAGCAGTAGAACTCCTCAAGAGGGTCCAAAAACTGATGCATAACAATGTTATGGTTCTCAAGTCTATGGATACCATGTTTCGAAGAATTGGATTTACCATCCAAAAGGGATTGACGGCGTAGCTTGTCTCCCTTCTCCCATTATTCGCTATGTAGTATTTCAAATCTAATCTCAAAGGTCCTTAATGTATCTTTCATTATATATGAATAACAACAGTTTTTGATGAGGGAACTTTTTAAAACATCTTACTTCAAGAGAAATACGATTCCACTTTAGATGTCAAACAATAAACAGGACTCACCATCTTACTTGAAGGGAAACCCTAAAATATGGCTCACTTCATATCGGAAATGCCCCGCATAAGATACTGGGGTCGGGAAAAAAAACTCTTTTTTTGGTGGGATGGGATCAACGGAAGTTCACCTTTAAAGATATGTTTCTAGATTTATATACTTTCGTCAAAATCAAAAAATATTCCTAATCCATCCCCTTAACAAATTGAGAGTACCAAACAATTGGTTATCGAGCATCAATAGCCAAGTTCCTTCGCACCTATGGAACATATTAAACCAACATAAAAATCACTTGGCTCTGATAACATTATTATCGGATGAGGACGATTTCACAAACTTTCCTACTCGAGATAGGCTTGAAAGTTCTAACTCCACGATAAAAAAGTTCTAGATGAGAACAACAACAATAACAAAATCTTTTCCCCATATTAAGTAGGGTCGGCTATATGGATTCTTTACCTCCATTCAGATCTATCTTGGGTGACTCTCGAGCTTCAATACAAAAATTAAGATCTCTTCGGTCAATCTCATTCCAAAACTTCTTGGGCCTTCCTCATCCACTCTTAGACGATTCAACATCCCAACAGTTACATCTCATAACTGGTGCATCAATCGACCTCCTTTACAAATGGTTAAACCACCTTAAGGGGTTTTCTCGCATATTATCCTGGATCGTAGCTACACTCACTTTCCTTCTGGTTGCATCATTCTGAATCTGATCTATACGGGTATGCCCACACATCCACTTTAGTCCACACATCCACTTTAGTATTTTCATTTATGCAATTGCCATTCTTTATACATGTCTATAGTCCACATGCTGACAATCAGATCCATAGAGAATAACATATCTCAATGTTGCTTTATAAAACTTTCTTTTGATTTTTATAGGAATTTTCTTATCACATATAATAGTAGAGACTGCTCTTCACTTTAGCCGACATGTATTTATTCTATAAATGATATCTCCATCAATTTCGTCGTCATGTTGCGAATAGATCTTAAATATCTAAAACTTGTGATATCGATGGCTCACCACTGCTATACAACCCTAAAATTGGACTCTAGGACTAGGTCTTTATTCTTTATGGCTCTCGATATGACGATGGATTTTGCTAAACAGAGATCATTGATGATGGGCGAACTTTTCTTTGATTGTAGCGACTCTGCCTCGGTAGTCCTAATCCTTAATTTTGAATGTTTTAGGTTTTGATTTGAACAATATTAGCCGCCACGACGTCAATACGTGTCGCACTAGCGTTTCTCTACCGTTACAGTTGCAGTTAATTGTTTGCTGTACAGTTGCAGTTATAGCACAACGCGTACGAGTTAGTGGTTGTGGTTTGCCTAGGGCTGGCTATCAAGCCCAACGAGCCGAGCCAACCCCTAGCTCGGGCTTGGGCTCGATAAGCCCAACTGGGCTCGGGCTCGAGTTCGGGCTTGGGCTCGATAAGCCCAACTGGGCTCGGGCTCGAGCTCGGGCTCATTCGAGTCCAACCGAGCTGGCTTGAGCTCGAGCTCGATGAGCCCAAGCCCTTATTGAGCTGGCTCGTACTCGATAAGGCTCGAGTCGAGCCCCTTATCGAGCTCGAGCTCCTTATCGAGCCTGGTTTGGGCTCGAGCCCAAGTCGAGCTCGTTATGGAAAATGGATACTTTTTGATAGAAAAAATATTGTGTAGGTTCAAACATGAGACCTGTCCTATCAAAGACATGTATTCCTTACCAATAGGCCACTAACCAAGTTATATACAAAATCTGAATTATAATATATATTGTAACATTATATTTGCTTATAAAAAAATTACTAATTTTCTAATGCGTAAGCAGGGGGCAAATGTGTGGGCGGGAATGGGATTGATTTGAGAATTTGGTCATGACTCGTGGGAATTTTATTTTGTAGTGGAGGGAAAATTGTAAAGGTTAATTTTATTTTGTTTGTATTATATAGAAATATATAAGTAGTATATATATACTCCTTATCAAGCCCTTATTGAGTTATCGAATCGAGCGAGGCTTGACTTGAGCTCGGCTCGTTAAGCTATCGAGCCCAAAATTTTGGTTCGAGCTCGGCTCAATAGCTTAATGAGCCGGGCTCACGAGCCCGTATCAAGTCGAGCCTGAACCTGACTCATTGAGCCATGACTCAGTAGCCATCCCTAGGTGTTCCATGTGCCTCCCTATTGTACATGTCGCACGACCGTTTCTCTGCTGTTATAGCACAACTGATATTTAATGCATTCGACGTCCAATGGGAAGGAGAAGTTTGAAGCGCGCATGTACTTCCCGCGTAGATCTATAGGATGATGATATTACTATAGATATTACCCATGTGCTCGGTTGGAGAGTGATTTCCCAGAATGGAGAGAGAAGGAGAAATATCCCCCATTCTGGGTACGAAATCAAAATATTTCCCAGGATGGTGATATATCGGTAAATGGTTTGCCGCTCGCCCATGTGGCGCGGCAAACCATTTGCCGTATCTACGTGGAAGTCGCGGCAAATGGTTTGCCGCCTAAGGGAAACCATTTTTCCCGCAAAATCCCATTCCCGCCTAAACTATATAACATGTTAGACTATATAAGAGGAGTCTTAAGTATTGTATTTAGTATTTATTTAGCAACAAATTCAAAACATTAATAATGAGTATTATTTAACATTTAAAATTAAATTTATATAAACGTGATGTTTTATTAAGTAATATTTAATTAATTTAAAGTTATAATTCGCATAGTTTTAGCAATATATATTGATTTATTCATATACAAATATTATGATATTTATAATTACTATGTTATGATATTTATAATTACTATATTAGATATTTCTGTACTAGTATCGTAAATATCTTTATATGTAAATGAATGTTGGTTTTTTAACATTGATTTAAGGAAATATAAAGCAATATTCGATATATGGTAAAATTAAGTGGTCATTTTAACATTTAAGCTGAAATATATGTAACTGGGAGACACATATATTCATAAATTCTCCAAATAGTAGATAGAAGCTGAAATGTTTCATTTACTTGAAAAAAGATACATGCGGAACTACAGACGCAAGAGACCCTTAAATAAGACATAAAAGATACATGCAGAACTCTACTGACGACCTGACCTCACTCGCTCTCCACGCAGCGCACTCAGACGTGCATACTTCAATGCGATAGTGTAATGCAGATCAGCTAAGTCAGCGTATAAAGTTTCTTCCTCATTGGCAGGTTCTACAAGCGGTGACGTCTCGCTATGGGATGAACTCGGGATCAGACTGCCTTGTGGGGAATAAGGGGTGAACTGTGACTCGGACTCGGTCGTCTGAAGATGAGGTATCATCTCCACTGGCTCTGATTCTGATGCGGTTGGTGCCCTGCTTGGGGCTGTGATTAGCGGTGGATGCGGTAACGGTGGAGCGTGAGATGGTACACGGCTGGAGGCCCGACTCGGTGGAGCACGTACTGCTAAGAAACGGTTGTCGGGCAGACGCACCGACTTGCGAGCTGTGATACGTGTCTTGGCCATGTCATGTTCAGATTTTAATTAATTTGAAAAAGTAATGTAGAAATCAATATTAATGTCATCAATAATCATATAATTAATATCCTTTTGCAGCCATTTGGATAACAACATTAAAGAAAAGTTATACCAAAACATCATATTCTTTTGCTTAAATGGGGATAACATAAGGGTACAATAAATGAAACCATTTTTTGTGTGTTGTACAATATGTGATAGTGGTCCCTTTGATGAAGACGCTTTCCCTTTTTCCCCCCTCCTTTGTTCTCCTGTCCCTGAGCCTGTCTCCCCCTTCCCGATGTTGCCCCCCTACCTGCATCACCCCGACCTCTACCATGGCTTGCAACGGTTCTTCTCTCAGGTTCAGCAGTGGTTGAGCGTTCCTTCCGGTCGTAGATCTACCTCCCCCTCTCTGACTTGATACGTTTGAAGCACGAGGTGGCTCCTGTATTGTCACCGGCAAGGATTCAGTGGATACCCTGGGAAGATCCATCGCTGATGGTTGTATACTCCAAGTGACTAGTCCGACGCCATAACCCGGGAGTCCAACGAAAGAGGGCTGGCGTTGACTTTGCCCCATGTGCCAGAAGTATTGATGTGGTTGAGAGGGCTGAGCTTCTTGTGTGGAAAGCAAGTCAAACGATGGTATTGCGGAACCCATCTACTGCATCTGAGGAATATAGGGTTGGGTGTAGGACTGCGTCGCCTGGTACGACGGTCCAGCTTCCTCTGCTCCGGAAGTGTATTGATCACCCCATTGTTGAGAAGCAAACGTCGTGGGCTCGATGTATGAAGTGTACATGAGGGAGACATCATGTATTCCAGGATCCACCAGTGACATATTCTGGATGGTATAGTCAACATAGCCAATCAATTGTTGTAATTTGGTGCTCCTTCGATGTTCCGTCATCAGTTCCCTCACACGAAACAAGGAGTTCACCTATAACGGAGAAGTTTACATCATAAATTACGAAAAAACTATGTCTAAAATATTTTGTATTAGGTAGAAAATTACCAGTTGGTTCCACCTCGGTCCTTGTGGCTCATACGCTTGGCAGGGTGGTAGGTATGGCCGTAGCAATCCAACGTCGTGTAATCTGCCAATATCAAGTAAGGTAGACGGACAAGACATCAGCAGGTGTCCTATCCAAATCCCTCTCCCCAACGACATCGTTCAATCGGTGTTGCCAGTGAGCCAGATGCTTTTGGTGGTGTAGCCCCCAATCATAGGGCCCATCGTCTCGTGCTCTTGCCCGTCTGTCATCCGAGGAGATTTGCGGCATTTCATCCGGAATGTGTTGTCGCATCCCGAACTGCCTCATTACCCTATCGGGAGCATGCGTGACAACGACATTGAAGTATATAAGCACTGTCTTCGAACACTAGATAGCTTGACCTTCACGGCAAATCTCAGGGAGTTGCAACAAAATATTGGGCATCGTAGGGTGTCCACCGCATCTGTTATTAGTAGGTTGTGAATATTGTTCGAATCGTGGGGCATCATAAGCAATTATGTAGCTTACATACGTGATGTTCTTCCTGCAGATCCAACTCATTACGATAAAATGACAGGTGAGTGGTGGCCACATTCTCTCTATGTGACCTCCTTCCGCCCGTCCACCTAAAGAGAATTTGTTCACTGTAAGCTCCACAGTAAGATGAATACCCATTACCATTTAAGAAGTTGTTTAAACTTGTTGCGTAAGGGGCTGATCGCAGTGTTGCCTCTACCAGTTGATACGGTCGTGGGCGACCAATATGGTATGCTCCCAAGATCAGGTCTGTACATTTTAAAAAATTGTGTTATGTACGTGTAAATGCCCACTAGAACAATTTAGATTTATTACCTGGAGTAACGTCCAAAAAACGTATGCTCTCCGAACGTTCATGAGAGCAAATTGGTCCAGCTGGTAGTACATCTACGCTAGGACAGCTGCACCCCAAGCCCTACGTCCATAACTCTCGAGGTCCTGTAGGAGCAGAAGGTGGCGTAGATGCACCTTGTTTGCGCTAGCGTCCGGTAACAGACTTGTTCCAATTTGGAATAGAATTAATGCACGGGCAACTCGTACGGCCTCCGCAGGATCCATCGTCTGAAGAGCGGTTGACGTCGGCAACGTCTTGGCTATCCACGTTAGCCAGAGCTTCCCACCCACTAGTTCCTGGTCCTCGCTATCGTCTGGATTGACACCAAAGACTTCCGCGCAATATGAACCCCAATCCGGCTGAGGGTGTTCTTTCAAGCCGGTCACGGGCAACGATTCCACTCTCAGCCCTGTGAGTATAGAAACGTCCTTCAAGGTGACGGATGCCTCGCCCTGTCGAAGGTGGAAAGTATGAGTCTCTGGTCGCCATCTCTCAGCTAATGCCTTTATAAGGGCCTGATCAACGGTGGCCCGTCTCAGGTTGGAGATGAAATGGAAACTAGCGATCTCAAGCTGCCGATTTATGGCATCGCTGCGTGGCTCCTCCAGTATGCGATTAAGTGTCCGACCATGCTCGATAAAGCGATGTGCCTGAATAAAAGAAATCATCGACTATTGAACTAATTTGAATCACGATGCGTATTTTTTTACTAATCGTGTCACTATCTGTGAGTGGCCGAGCAGATAGATGCTCCCTCTGCCTAGTCAGTACCGATGCATCGACAGGTCCTGCAAATTCCTCCATCGCGATGCTAGACAAGTATAACACTTTATAAAATGAAGGAACTTATTATCTCAAAACCAAATTTTGAAACTGACAACATCACGAGGAAGGAGCATTGGATAAGAAAGAGGTTACAATAATTTACATTAAAAGGTACAGGGAAACTAACGGTGCCTTCTGTCACACGTTGTTTTATTGTGACCGTACTCTTTACATTGACTACATCTTACTTGTACAGATCCCATCTCATCCATGCTACCGCGAAGCCGTCGTCTCCTTGGTCGACCAGGTGTAGGGACAACATTGGGGTGCAGCAATGGGGATGGCTCTAAGGGTGGCCAGAAGCATCTATCGGGGATCGGAACGAAGGCAGTTGAGTAAGTGGCCCGGAATGCATTTGATGTATAAAAATCAGAACAAAGCTTCACATGTTCGGTACTGACATTCACGTTACCACAAACCGCGATAATGTGAGGGCAAATTATCCTCATAGCCTGCATGTAACCACATGTGCATACTACTGCTGACCGTTCATTTTAACTGTATAATTTCCCTCAGGGGCACACACTTCGAAATCCGTAAGTGTGAATTGCTCGACAAGTAGGCCATGCACGGATTGTACAAGCCCATCTGTTAATTTCTCATATCGGGGCATAAGGTGACCAATCATCCGAGCACCAAACTTACGTCTTTCCACGAAGTACGTGTTGAGCCGATAAAAGACGGGCAGGACAAGTGTTAGCACCGGTAGACCACATATTCCTCTAAGAACACTGTTGAAACTTTCAGAGAGGTTCGTTGTGGTCAGACCCCACCGTCGACCCTCATCGTATGCGCATGCCCAATATCGATGATCTCCACCTTCTTGCCTCATTATCCAATCGTACGCATCCGAGTCAGCTGCACGGATTTGATGCAGAATCCTGTCATGCTCATATTTGCTGGTAACGGCACCTGCGCTGTAGATTTTTTTCTGGATCCATTTTTTCGTGTGTCCGGCTCGGTGCATGTTGGCCTGCATGTGACGAAGGCAATAACGATGGCAGTGGCCTCTTTCAGGAGGAAAATGTTGCGGAAGCAAGTTCTTTAGGCCTGCAAATCTGTCACTAATGAATCATATTCCATCATGGTCAATGATACTAGACAGTTTATGGAGGAAGAATCCCCACGAGTCTAAAGTTTCACCCTCGACAACTGCAAAATCAATTGGGAAGAGGTGTCCATTGGCATCAACGGATGTAGCTGCTAAGATGTGCCCTTTATATTTTCCCCATAGATGCGCGACATCAATACTCAGTACTGGCCGACAGTGTGCAAAACCTTATATTGACGGAGCAAAAGCCCAGAACAAACGAAAGAAGGCATCTCTTCCTTCTACCGAAGCCCCTGTTTTGGGATGAACAGCCGGTCGATGTTCGAACTCATAGGAGGAATCGGGATTGCTGTGCCTTGGGATCAACCACATGAATCGTCAGATGTTCGCATATGACCCAACAACATCTCCGAAAATCTTCTCCATTGCTCGTCGCTTCCCATTCCATGCTTTCTTATAAGAAATGCGCACTTTGTATCTGTCCTGAACAAGTGACTGGATGATGCTTGGCGTAAGAATTAAGTTGGATCGTGGAGTGACAAGAATAAATCTTCCAACAAATTTTGTAGTGCACGTTCGATTGTCTACGAGTAATATTGCATTGCGACAAGTGTGTTCCGCACGATAGCTACGCACAACCCAATTGTCTCGGTGACTGTTGTACAATGCATGCAACCTCCATCCGCAATCATTGAAGATGCAACGTGCGGTATACTGGGAGCTCTTCGATGCGTCCACCTTGAACTGGACGTGCTTTGTCATGCTCCAAGTGCTTAACTCGTCCACTAAGGATGTCTTCGAGTCGAAGGCACGATTCAACCAATAGTCTTTACTAGATGCGCCCTCGGATGTTGGCTCCGCAACTTCATTTAAAAATGGCATCTCCTCTGCAAATGTGCCGAAGATCCAATCATCAGATCCGAAGAAGTCTGGAAGATCCTCCATCGTGTCTAAATCCATCCCATAGTCTACCGGTGGATCGAAAATAGGTTCCTGATGTATCGAATGAAGAAGAGACTCTTGACCATGATCGGTCAAGACTCCCACCCTATGACTACTTCTGCTCATGGAGTGTTCTTCATCCTCATCCTCTTCCTCTTCCTCTCCCTCTTCCTCGTCATCTTCCTCTTCCACCTCATGCTGGACTTCATCTTGTTCATTGTTTTCAGCCTCATCCTCTTCATCGACTCCATCGTAAAGAGATACATTAAGGTCCAAACCATGCATCGATGATGATCCCACGTCCCGTTGGTGTGAAGAAATCTCTACCACCTCAATTAGTAGTTCCATCATCCTCAGTTGTCGACATACTTGCAACATCAACTTTGTTATTTTATCCGATCCAATAACGATTAGACGGAACGAACTTGCATTTGTGGGCCACTTGTAGGTCACAGTAATCTCGAACAAATCGGGTGTATATCCCATAAGACCATATATGTAAGCTAGCAAATCATTGTAGCTACATGATACAGGTACTCCAATCATATCACTCTTACCGCCTTCGTAACCGACCTCAGAGTCTATGTTTGTTACTCGTCCGCCCCAGAACACATAAAGGGCAGCGACATCACCCATTTCCTATATACAACTAAAAGTTAATGCCATTTTTAAGTACATTCGCTATTATTTAATACGTAATCTGAAGTTTTAATAATTTCTTTAATTATAAAGATTAGTTTTAGGTTAATTAGGATTCCTAATCTATATTATTATAATTATTATAATTAATTACTAATATACATTACTTATTACTAATATACATTAATTACATACGTTATTTATTACTAATATGCATTGTTTATTACTAATATATATTATTTATTACTAATATAAATTACTTATTACTAATATACATTAATTAATATTTAATTTTATTATTACTAATACACATTATATACGTTATTTATTTATTACGAATATGCATTATTTATTAGTAATATACATTATTTATTTCTAATATACATTACTTATTACTAATATACATTAATTAATAATTAATTTTATTATTACTAATACACATTATATACGTTATTTATTGCTAATATGCATTATTTATTACTAATACACATTACTTATTACTAATATAAATTACTTATTACTAATATACATTATTTAATATTTAATTTTATTATTACTAATAGACATTATATATGTTATTTATTACTAATATGCATTATTTATTACTAATATACATTACTTATTACTAATATAAATTACTTATTACTAATATACATCAATTAATATTTAATTTTATTATTATTAATACACATTTTATACGTTATTTATTACTAATATGCATTATTTATTACTAACATACATTATTTATTACTAATATAAATTACTTATTACTAACATACATTAATTAATATTTAATTTTATTATTACTAATACACATTATTTACATTATTAATTACTAAAATACATTATTTATTACTAATATACATTATTTATTTCTAATATACATTACTTATTACTAATATACATTAATTAATATTTAATTTTAATATTACTAATACACTTTATATACATTATTTATTACTAATATACATTGCATACATTAATAGTGTATAATTAATGATTGTATACAATTTCAACTACATATTAATTGGTACTATTTCTATATTCTATTGAATTTGTTTAATTACTATTTATTAGCCTAAAGTTTAAGCTCCAATTTGTGTAATATGTGCCTACAATTTTGAATCTAATGTGTGATAAAGCATCATACTACTGTAGGCAAAATGATGAATCTAGTAAATAAAAAAGCATTATACTACTATAAGGCAAATGTTTGAGTTTCTAAAGTGTGATAAACAAGTCTAACTTGACAAAATGATGAATCTAATAAATAAAACACAATTCCTACAATTTTGAACTTCAATTATATATGAAAATTTATTATTTTTTAACATATAAAAAGAGTGAATAAAATAAATTAAAAATTAACAAAAATTTAAAATATTAAAAACCATACCTTGGTTGAAGAGTGCTTGGATGGAGAGAAGAGGATAATGGGAGGGGAGAGTGAAAATGGGAGAGGGCAGTGTGAGGGGAGAGGGGACCCGGGGTCGGTTATTTATACTGCGCCCAGCGACAAACCATTTGCCGCGGCACGTCAAATCAAATGCCGTGTATGGCGGGTCGTCGACCGGGCCTGGCTCACCCATCCCGTCTTCTGCGCCGAAGACCGCGACCTCGTTGACCGTGCCACTAGGCACGTCAAACCATTTGCCCCGCCTTCCACGTAGACACGGCAAATGGTTTGCCGCGCCACATGGGCAAGCGGCAAACCATTTACCGATATATCACCATTCTGGGAAATATTTTGATTTCGTACCCAGAATGGGAGATATTTCTCCTTCTCTCTCCATTCTGGGAAATTACTCTCGGTTGGATGTGATGAGACAGTCGGCCTTCTGTAGGAGAATGACGTGTCTGTTCCTTTCAGGGATGGCTGCTATGTCTCTTCTTCCCATTGGCCAGCAATCTTTCTCGTTGTGCACTTTCTCCCATTTCCATGGTCTCGGTCTCCAGTTGTTCCCAAGGGAAACATTGCTAGTACAAGAGACCTTTATATAGAAAGCTGGACAGATAGATATTGCTCCATTGATGGGAAGACCACACGATGAGATGCTTTTCATCGAAAATGTGAAAACAGAGGAATGCCTTCTCTCGCTTTTGTTCTCACCCGTCCCCGTTGTCGTCCAGGAATTATGATAGATTAGGAGTGCCGACGTTTTGTTTGAGTTGGTTGTGGAGTAAAGCGGGTCATTAGTTCTCCGGCTTAAATGGAAAAAAGTACTGACATTGAATTGTAAACCTTGTTAGTCATTGTCTCACGAGATGATACTAACTGCAAAAAAAAGTGTTAAGAGAAAAGTGTCATGACTTCAATGTACCCCATCGTTTCTCTTCGTTAGATATGCATGGAAGACAATGGTATTGTTGAGTTTTTTCTTAAGGTTATCCATTTGATTATTTATTTATTTATGTACCCCTTCAAGTAAGATGGGATCTATATATGGATCTCTTCAAATAAGTGGCATGGTCAACTATTAATGATGGTTGAATCCAAAATTTTATCTAAATGGTTATTATCCCATTCTATTTCATTAAATTTGAAGTTTATTTAATAATATCAATTTACTATTTTAGAATGGGTTTAAGCATACATTTGTAACCCCCAATGTGTTTATGCAGAATTTATACTCAGCTTTGTAAATGCACTAATACATCTTTTTTACATTCTCAGATGATAGTTTAACTAAAATAGGTATTTTCCTATGTAACATATGTATTGACCCTTTTAAAATGAATTGCATATGATATATATATATATATATATATATATATATATATATATTATTTTTATGTCATTTGCGAAAATTCTTTGAAAGTAACATGAGTAAGTCTTTATAAAATTTTCACGCTCTTTTATAAAATTCATGTTGTGTTTGTAAGTCTTTGTATTTAACATGTCATAACTGCAATATTCGCATTGCATATGCAGAGTTCACGTTCTTTTTAAAAGTTGTATCGTGATATGTAAAATAAAGAAAAATATAAATTCATCAATTATTTTGGAAATGATAACATAAAAAAGTTAGTTTGATATTTATAAAATCAATATGTAAAATACAATGTCAATTATGTAAAATAGTATGGCACAATGTAAAATAGAACCTTGACGCACATATCCCCCCCCTCCCCCCCCCCCCCGCTCGAGGGAACTCTCCTTTGAAGTAGCCCCTCCAAGCAACACACCACCACATGGTACCCCTCCTCCAGGTCATGCTCTCCCTCCTCCACCTTCCTCTAGTCTGTTCCTCGTTCATCCGCCCTTCTTTAGGATGCGACCCTTCTTCATGTTGCACCTCCCTCCAAGGTTTTAAAAATCAAACCGGACATCAAATCAGGCATGTATCGATTTTTGGTTTTTATGGTCGGACCAATGGGACCGACAATTCGAACCGATGATGATGTCAGCAGTTAAAAGAAATCAGAAAAGACCGAACAGTTGTATTGTTGGATTGGTTCGTACATTTCAACCGGGTCGAACCGAGTTAGAGCGGTATATCATACAAATAAATATGAAAAATATTACATCATATCTTTTGAGGATTTGTTTACTCTTGACCTTCCAAGTTTTCCCAATAACACTTATACCCCAATTTTTAATACAATTGCATGTGTTCCCTATATTTTTTACAAATATAACAATAGTGGCCATTTATTAGTACACTTGTGCTCCCATTTTTTACCAACATAAGGATGATATTGTGTGTCTTTCAAGAAAAATATACGAGACAAGTGAAATTGCTTAAAAGTTGGAGGTATAAATGTTCTTAAAAACTTGAAAATGCATAATAAATATATTTCATAAATTTATATAAATACATATATGTGATATAAAAAATCAATAATTTTAAAACTATTTAAACTCTAATTAATGACAAGTGTTGTTAATTTATTGCTTCTCATAGTATGAATATGAAAACATCTTCTTCATTTGTTATTGTTATAAATGGACAACCTCATATACAATGTGTAAGAGAGAGGTAATGCTCATATGGCAGGAAGGGACAAGCGATAATGAGTCATTGGCACGTGTGAAGGAGAATGGGTAAAGGGGTACTATACTATGGATTAGAATGATACTAGATTATGACTATTTTTGAAAAAAGTTTGTATTTTCTTAATTTATTGGAAATTATTTTTTTATCAAAAAAATCGATGGTTGAACTAATGGTTTGGTTCAATTGGTTCAACCGATTTAAGCAGTCCAACTAGGTTTTGATCAATTTTGATTGGTTTTTATTTTCTGAATAAAAACTAGATGGTTGGACTGTTTTTCCTTCGGTTCTTGATTGAACCAGTTCAACCGACCGGTTCGGTTCGATTTTTAAATCCTTGCCTCCCTCCTCTGCCCTCCACCAGGACATACCCCTCCTCTACCCTCCTCCAAGCCACACCCCCTCATTTGCCCTTTTCCTAGATGCGCCCCTCTTTCTCCCTTCTCCCTACTCAAAGTCATTACTCAAAACTACTGGAACCCTCTATGAAATCACTTGTCGTTGCTTTCCATTAAGGTATACGTGGGGATCTGACCATTGCCACCATGAGAGAGAGGAACCTGCATTTTTGAAATTGGAAGGATATAATTGAAGATCCTCTTAATCCCTATGTTAGTTCACCATTTTTAATTGTAGCATTGAATTTCGACGATCAACCAGAACCACACAATAAATATAGTAATTAATTCATTGTGGGAATACTTATTTTACTTGGGGAAGTCCCAAGGTTGGCACAAAGATGTTACTATTAACTTAAGATTGGTTTCAGACAATATGATGAGCATGGATTTCGA
Organism: Ottelia alismoides; assembly: GCA_037367405.1. NCBI lineage: Eukaryota > Viridiplantae > Streptophyta > Magnoliopsida > Alismatales > Hydrocharitaceae > Ottelia > Ottelia alismoides. Next base: position 409,793 of record JAZKJV010000881.1, read on the forward strand.
GATGACATTTTATGGATTTTTAAATTCAGTGTATGTGATCATACAAAAAGAACAAAGTTCAAGGGTGTTATTTCACAAGTTTACAATCAAATAAATTTCAAAATTATAAAAACTTAGTCGGAATGTGATATGATGCAAAATTAAAATACTATATTTTTTGGAGTTTTCTGATAATCAATGAATTTTTAATGAACTTGTGAATGTAAATAATGTGATTACTAGTAATTTAATTTTAATAAATAGCAAGCAAAAGTACTTTTCAGAATAAAAAGTATCCTAAACAACTATATACAAGAGGAATCTGGTGTCTGATATAACCCGATGCCTGGGCAGATGATTCCACTATTTGGGAGGGGGTGTGAAGATGTACACTAGCTAGGTGATAGGGAGATATACCTTGCGAGTCTGTGATTAAGTAACTGTTGCTATCGCCTAATTCTAAAACTAAAAAGATAAGCGACCAAAATTTAGTAGTCTTTACAGTGTTGAGTTGGTGAATTTGAGGGTTTGATTTATGTTTGCTTGTTAGTATGAAGATTCTTCTGCACATTTAGTGCATTTTCTCACTTTTCTCTTTGATTTGAATTCAATGTTCTTGTATCTTCCTTTTTATTTTGAAGATGTCATATTGGAGTAATTTTTGTTCGGACTTTGCGAACCTCACTTTTTACTCTCCAATTTGTATGTCTTCACTTTTTCGGGATGATTCTTTTTCAGAGTTCTCTTCTTTCACCCCATACCTTTCACCAATAACCCCATTGTTCGAGATAGATTCTCATCTCGAGCTATCTTTTCAGACTCCTTTATTTCTACAGACTGATTGAGTTCCTTTCACATTTTCAGAGATTGATTTAGAGATAGAGGACTCGATGGAGCCTAAGTGCAAGGAATCCTTGTCAAATTAGACCATGATCAATAACATGATGTTGATTTCCATTCAAGCTATTCATGTCCAGTTGACAGAGCAGGACAACATCCTAGCTTGACTGAGAGGTATGATCTTGAAAGTCCAAGGGAGAGATGGTAGGAGAGGAGGATCAATCGAGAGAAGGTGGGAATGGGCGAGATGCCGAGCAAAATAGAGAAGAGCCAAAGCTACCATTTAGAGATTCCTATAACCCAGGAGCAGGACATACGACAAATTGGATTCAGATTCTTACAATGCATGGATACTTTAAGCTGAAGCCTTAGCTACTTACCCTTCTCCCCATATTTCATAGATATACCAACAAGGAACAATATATACACCTACAGTAAGTCGATCGTATATGCAGTAACATGCACTACCTTAACATCCAATTAGAAGTAGTCAAGATGATAGCTTTCTCCCTCAACCCTGTGCATAAGGAACTTTACATGATTAATCATTTAGAAAAGGTGGTGACATCATGGGAAGATCTTAGATCAGTTTTCCTTAACAAATACTATCCCCTAAGACGATCGAATCAAATGTGGTCATTAATAGCCAATTTCTGTCAAATGTCCCATGAGCCTATTCAGGAGGCGTGGGAATGATTCTAAGATTTGATGGAGAAGTACCGCCATCATGATATACCAAAGACGAGCTTAGTGCAGAACTTCTTTGGGATTTGAGCTTAGAGAATCATAGGCTTGTTGATGCCATTTGTGGGGGTTTATACTTCAACAAGGATGAGGACATTTTATAATAAATATTTGAGGAGATGGCGGAGAGCTCAACAACTCTTTCTTCTTCCTGCGTATTTCATAATCATCCTTCCCTTGCCCACAAGATTGTCATATATGATGGCATCATATGATATGGAGAGGATTAAGAGGTCACATCTGAGCATTATTAGACATCATCTATCTAAGGTTGACATAATTGAGAAGAGATCAAGAGATCTTGAAAACCCTAATGTGATCAAACATAGAACCAAGCAGCTGGATAAGCTGTATGAGATCACAAATCACATGGAGTTGCTAGTCAGCACCATCCACGGCTGTCAGAGTTCAAGTGTTGCAGCTGATTCATCTGCACAAGAGCACACTTTTCTTTAACACTGTAGAGTTCAGTAGCACCCACTGCCATTTTGCATGTTATTCAAGTGGTTCTGCACTTGTTTGCTATTCAAACATGACCAACAATCATTGCATTACCAAGTGTCTCTTAAGCAATAATCAACCATGAGTAACTTAAACAACAAAACTTGTGAGTCAAAATTTACTAAACTCAGAATAAAATATGTATAGGTGCAAGTAGTCTGAGTGTCGAACACTAGAAGTACATGGTGGTTAGGTAATTATTAATAATTATTTCTAATTAATAGTAACTACTATATATATTATTTTCTTATTTTATGGGGGGTTTTAGTTATATTGAATTTTTATGGTTTTAGTTGTTTTATTTTTTAAGTTTTACTTATATATTTTCTTTTTAGTTATTTATTCCTTTTTTCTTAAAATAATATATATAATCATATATAATAATATAGATACTATATGTTATATAATTACTGCTATATATATAATATATCTTAATATATTTATAAATATTTCAAAAATATAGTCTACTTATATAAAATAAAATGTTTTTTTATATTTTGCTCTATTTTTGATAATTTTTATAGAATAATTCTAATTTTTATGGAATTTCAAAGTGATTAAATGTACAAAACAATGAATATATTAATCATCCAAGATTGTTTAGGATTTAATAAATACTTATAAGTCCAAAATAAACCCAAAACTATTTTTACTATATAATATATAATATAGAAAATTCACAAATAGAAAGATATATTTTTAGAATTTTCTTGATTTTTTATGATTTTTATTATGATTTTAGGGTTTTATGATTTTTTATGTTTTATATTTTGTATTTTTAGTGATGTTTTGGACATGTTCAATAATTTATAATAACAAAGATAATTGATTTTTTAGAATTTTTGGAAAAAGTTTTATAATTTTTATAGATTTTTAATTCTAAATAGGAATAAAATGCATGTTTTTATATTTTTATAAATAAGAAAACTAAGTTAAATGCCTCAATAAATTTATGTGTGAATAAGCAAGGTATTAGGCGTCTATAATAGTTTTCCTAACATTTTTAGAGTAATAAAAATAATTAATATATACAAATATAAGAAATGGAAATGTATCAGTTAAAAACGAGAGAATAATAGTCACTAATAATGGCCTGACAAATCATGCTCACTGTAGCTGAGGCGACTACTCGAATCCTCTCACGTTTCAATAATTAACCCACACAGATAATTAAATAATTAAAAGTGAGAGTTAAACAAGTATAGGTCGAGCACTTGAATAAATAGAGTAGAGCATGCAAGATAAAAGATCAAAGCATGATTTATCTCTTAAAAACTTAGCGAAAAATGATGATTTTTGTGGATTTTTAAATTTGAATTTTATTTTATTTTATAATTTTAAATTTATTTTTAATTTTCTACTTTTCTATATTCTTTTTATAATTTTATATTTCCTTTTCTTTTTATAAATACAATGTAGCTATACATAAAGTATATATACAATATAGTCTAATATAAATATAAATAATAGTAAATATAGTCAAAATCAAGAAAATAAAATATTTTTGGGGTTCAAAATATTTTTTAATGTTATTGTAGTTTTTAGAAATGTTGCTATTTTTTATATCTTTTTAAAATAAAAAATACCCTAAATCAGGGTTTAATTAAATAGAGATAAATTTAAAATGGAGATAAATAATAGCAAACATAATCAAAACTTCTATAAATTAATTTTAATATATAAATAATAATATATATAGAAAAATATAAAATAAAAAAACAATTTTTGGAATTTTTAGGAATTTTTAGATTTTTATAAGTTTTTTTAGTTTTTTCTATTTTTAGGAGTTGCCTTTTTTATTTTTTTGGATTTTTTGGTCTGAAGTTGTAAAATAACTAAGAAACATATTATTTTTGAAATTTTTCAATTTTTTATGGGGTTTATAAGCTAAACAGGGGAAAATATCTAAAAAAATTAGGAAACCCTTTAAACCTTATTTTTCTACCTTTTTACCCTTATTTTCCAACAGTTTGCCTTATGAGTTCGACACTGGAGTTTGTCTTGCATAAAAAACCGAAAAAGACTAAAAAAATTATTCCTCGAAAATCAAACACTGGAGTTTGCTAAAAATTCACCTAAGGAGACAGCTGCCTCCCTGAGTTCGACTTTGGACTTCACCAAGTAAAAAAAATTGCCGCTTGAAATTAACTCAAATCTAACTAAAGTGGTTTTTGATTAGCCCTCTCGTATCCGACTGCAACAAACGACATCTAATTAATTTGGACAGTAATTTGACCGGATTAACCAAGAGTGCGGGGGCGGTTATCACACTCCCATACTTTATCGCTATACATCAAAGTTTTGGAGTACAAATAAAATAATAATTAAATTTTCTGGTAAAATCCACCTGGTCGATACAATGACCTCTTTTTTTCTCTAGATCATGAGCGATTTTTTTAATAGTGTTATCCACACTATTCATATCCATGATAATTAAACACATTAATCATCTTGTATATACATTCTCATGTGCCCAAATAATATGAATCACATTCACATTATTCACATCTTTTATAATTAAATCGCATTTAGTTATCTCAGATAACTCTTCTTATAATATGAATCAAATTCATAGTATTAATGTTAATTAAATCACATTTTATTATCTATTTTATCAATGCTCGGATACACATATCAACAATGAACTTATTCTTGAACTCTTTCAACAACAATGTGCTTTCTCTGTGGATACTTGGAGATAAGGACATGGCGATTGTATTATTCCACATATAGTTACTTGGATATTGAGATCATATCTCAGATCTAGATTTTATGAACCTCTCATAGATGCTTGATTAAATCAAGACCGCAAATCTAATCTTCTTATTGCATCTGAATCACATTCAGATCATTGTAATGTCCCGCCTAGGCGGGAGCGCGTCTCAATGCTCATTCACAAAATTTACCCAACAACAATTATAAACAACCTGCATGATAAAACAATCATACAAAAAAAGGCAAAAGAAGAAAATTCCCATTCATATAGAAAGAGTCCACGACTTAAGATGACTATAATAATTCAAGACCTTATTATTACATCACTAATAAAGGAAAAGGAATACGCTTAAGAAATCGGTTCCACTAGATATCAACCTCTGAAATGGTTCTCAACTGCTGCCAAAAACTCTCGCCTCGGTCTCCTGCTCAAGATTTCCTGTTGGATTTCCAAGAGGGGTAACGTGTGAGTCAAATGACCCAGTAAGGATATAACAATATTTTATAAAAAAAATAATTTTGGTAGGCTATGCAAGTGCAGTAACTATAGAGGTATAATGAAAACATTCTAAGTACTCAAGTATAAAGTCTCTAATTAAGCTACAGGTAACGAGTAGATTGTTGACAATTTACACAATTATTCCCCTTCTTAAAGTTCCTTAATCCGTAGCTTATCTATTTATTTATTCCGGACTCACTTGTCAAAGGAGAAAATCTACACTACAAATGAAACCTGCATCGCTTCATTCAGAGTGCGGACTAAAAACCTGTGCATAAGTATGATCCTTCAGTTAGTCTGATTGGTAGTACTCTGACACTCGAGACACAAGGCATATAGCCCAAGGAAACACGATTCTGTCAACCGAGTCTGCCAGGGGAGTCTTACTCGCCCCAAAATCAATAGTCACAGAACGAATCTATACGGTGCGATGTACATGTGCATCCACCCAAACTCTCCAGAGTAGCTACCATCACCCCACTCTATGATGCCCCTCGAGTGGGGGTGACCCACTGTCGGCTCAGCCGGACTACAAGGGTGTCTACCCACCTTGTAATATTTATTTTCGTATCCCACACATGTGTATTATATTTTATTCAAGTAACTGACTTGAGACCGCGATAATTTCACTAATCATAAAAACAATCCCTTAATATTCAGGACTCGTATGTCCACAACTTTTCATTAACAAGGTATACCCACAAGTATCATATGTGGTTCTTTATCCACAAGGAACATGCCAACTATGGATTGTTAAACAAATCCCAGAACTCCTTATCCCATGCCGTCGAATTTGTTTCGATGGTGGATAAAAAAAAACTTTAGTCGCATGCTTAAACATCCACTCATGAAATTTCATATGATATTTTATAATGTGAAGAATAGTCATACTACAACCAGTCATGAGATATAGAAGTGTTGTACCTCCAATTATGTGACATATCTAATACTATCATAAGACTGTGTTGTGGAAGATGCATTCTTACACATGCACAACTAGGAAAGATAATCTCTTGCAGGTCTTATATGTAATATTGTATAAAGGAAAATCGGGTAAGGGTTAGGAAGAAGGTTTGGTTAATGTAGATCTGTGCAAAATTAGGTAATACAACTCAAGTAATCAAGGAATCAACCATCATATAACTACGCCCATGCCAATTACAATTTGGTTTACGAACTAAGATGTTGTCCATTTATACAATGCATATTATAAAATACATCTTCATGAAATGCATGATATCAAACAAAAGATGCCTTTCTAACCAAAAGCCACGAGTAGAAAATAGGATAGTATAACTTTATGTATGCCATTTAATTTATTTTATTGTTGGGTTCCACTCGTATTATTATTTATTGTTGGTAAATATTGATGGGATGGTGTTGTAATTATGATTAGGGAATTTCACACCTTACGTTTTTAGCAGGTTATTGACACCTCCCTAAAATAGGATAACGTTCCTAATATGTTACAGGATCTTTCAAAAGAAAAAAAATCAATAATTACATAAATTACGTTTCTGTGAGATTCCGAACAAGTCAATAACGACCTACAAAAAGGTTGATTATGGAAATGTTAATACAAAAATATAAAAAGAAAGCGTGTTGTTAATACAGATAAAAAAAATATACTACTACCAGTTTGTCGTTTGCAAATAAAAATTACTTAAATCAGAAGAGTTTCTTATGATGATAATATTAAGATTTAACCTACAAGTTGCTAGAAAGTATATAGCAATTTCAACCATCAGCAATTAATAGACCGAAGCCATTAGACATTGAAGGTCACGAGTAAGATTTTCTATATACAATAATTTATGACATATCTTATACGGGTGATTATGTATGTTGATTCATTGTGTACCACATGAACCGCAAGAAAGGTTATATACATTTGTGCATTTAACCACAACCATGTCCTCGTAAACACGAGTCAACCAGCCCGTACCATAAGATGTATAAAGGTCATTCAAGACATCACCCAAATCATCTAGCAACAAGATGACTCTTAAGCTAATTACTGCATGAAAACTCAAGGAAGCAAATTTTATGGAAATACATGCAATAAACCAACAGCAAAAAGTAATCCCGGGGTTAGGATCAAATCAACGAAAACCCCAATCAACAATCTCCAATATCGCGGGGTATGCGAAAAGAAAGAGAAGTTGATGATCCGTTACCTAAATGTGAGTCCTTAGATCCGTGCACGCGATCAACGACCTGAACTAAGCGGCACCTTCCCCTTGCGGCAACGTGTTTCTTCCTCTCCTCGTAATGAAGCTCCGGAGCTTCGCGTCTTGCCAAAGGAAGGATCCTCTTGCTCTTGTCTCTCTAGAGAAGGAGGAAGAGAAATCAACTTGGGAAAAAGGGGTGAGAATGGAAGAAGATCAAAGGGATCTTAAAGACCATTCAAGGGTGAAATAAGGAAGTATAGTTGTCAATTTTGAGGTGAATAACACTCCAAAATATCTCCCCAACGTGTAGAAAAAAATCAAAATCCGTGGGTTCAATTCCATAAAAGTCCCCGACCATGGTTCACTAAAAAGGGCATAACTTCCTCATATGAACTCGGATTTGCGCATTCTTGGTCTCGTTGGAAAGCTTGCAACGAGACGCCTCTTTTGAGTATAATATTGTATATGCTTTTAAATTTCAGAAAATCCAAATTTTCCGGGGCGTTACATCATAACAACCTTAAAAACAGTCTCGTCCCCGAGACTTAAGATGCTTGGGATGTAATATAACAACCTTAAAAGGTTGAGCCCACGATTTGACCGATAAGGATATAAATATGATTTAAAGATTACCTTCGAAAAGATGTGGGTAGTCTCGTCGCATATCTGCCTCAGGCTCCCAAGTGGCCTCTTCGGAGTTATGCCGTTGCCAAAGGACCTTTACCAATGGTATCTCCTTATGCCTCAACCTCCTCACTGAGCGATCGATGATCCGGACCGGTTCCTCGGGGTAGCTTAGGTCTGTGTCCACCTGTAGATCACCGTAGCTGATCACGTGCGATGGGTCATGCACATATTTCCTCAGATTGGAAATGTGAAAGATGTTATGCACTCCCGACAGGTGAGGGGGAAGTGCCAGCCTATAAGCAACATTGCCAATTCTGTCAAGGATCTCAAAAGGTCCAACGAACCGTGGGGCTAACTTCCCTTTTACTCCAAACCGTTGCACTCCCTTGGTTGGAGATACTCTCAGGAAGACGAAATCCCCAACTTCGAAGCTAAGATCGGTGCGTCGTTTATCACTGTAGCTCTTTTGTCAGCTCTGTGCAGTAAGCAGCTTTTCTCGGGCCGTCTTAATAGCTTTAGCCGTTTCCTCCAAGTATTCCACCTTATGCAGCTGGTTATGCCCGACCTCCTGCCAACTCAAAGGTGTAGTACATCGTCTCCCATATAATGCCTCGAAAGGGGCCATGCCTATGCTGGCATGGTAACTATTATTGTACGAGAACTCTGCTAACGATAAATAATCCTTCCAAGACCCTTTCCACTCTAGCACACATGCTCGAAGAAGATCCTCTAATGTTTGTATCGTCCTCTCGGATTGTCCGTCGGTCTGAGGATGGTAAGCTGAACTGAGGCACAACTGCACTTCTAAAGAGTTCATAAATTCCCGCCAATAATTTGAAGTAAATCTCGGATCACGGTCAGATATAATCTGCTTTGGTAGACCATGAAGCCTGACAATCTCCTTAATAAAAATCACCGCGATTTGTATTGGAGTGCAAGCCATGCTCAAAGGTATGAAGTGTGCTGACTTTGTAAGCCTATCAACTACTACCCATATGGCATCATGACCGTTGGAAGCTCTAGGAAGCCCCGTAACGAAGTCCATAGATATGCCTTCCCACTTCCACTCGGGAATTGGAAGGGACTGCAGAAGTCCAGGTGGCCGCTTATGCTCAACCTTAATCTGTTGGCATGTCATACACCTTGCTACGAAATCAGCCACATCTCTTCTCATTTGCTTCCACCAAAAATTTTTCTTTAAATCCTTATACATCTTGGTGCCACCAGGATGTATCGATAATCGAGAGCTATGTGCCTCGCGCATGATCTCGTTTCTTAGTTCCATATCTGCCGGAATACACAAACGGTTGCCATTTCGTAGCACACCATCTTCATATGAAAAGCCAACCAAAATCCCAGCAAGGGTTTTGTCCTTGAGCCTCCGTAGACTCTCATATGCAAGCTGTCCTCGAATGATCCTCTCTACTAGTTCAGGACGGGAAGGGGAGGGAATTATAACTGTCTCTCGACTACTCTGGAATGGGCGCCACTCACTAAAAGATGCGAGGAGATCCCATGTCTTGAGCTGGGGATGGGATTCACTCGAGCGTGGCCTACGACTAAGTGCATCGGCTACCACATTTGCCTTGCCAGGGTGATATGATATAGTGCATTCGTAATCCTTCAAGAGCTCCATCCACCGCCGTTGCCTCATATTTAGCTCTTTCTGATCAAACAAATGCTTAAGACTCTTATGATCTGTGAAGATCTCGAAAGCCACCCCATATAGGTAGTGCCTCCACATCTTGAGAGCAAAAACAACTGCTGCAAGCTCCATATCATGGGTTGGATAATTCTTCTCATGAGGTTTCAACTGACGAGATGCATATGCAACAACTTTGCCATGCTGCATCAAAATGGCACCCAATCCATCCTTTGACGCGTCGGTGTATAATGTGAATCCGTCAGTTCCTGATGGAATCACTAAGATGGGATCTGTAGTAAGTTTATCCTTCAACGTCTGGAAGCTTTCCTCACACTTGTCTGTCCAAGTGTATAATGTCTCCTTCTTGGTCAGCTGAGTAAGGGGAAGGGCAATCTGAGAAAACCCCTTCACGAATCTTCTATAATATCCGGCTAAGCGAAGAAAACTACGGACCTCTGATACGTTCTTTCGTTGTACCCAGTTAAGAACTGCTTCAATCTTTGCAGGATCCACAGCAACTCCTGCACCTGAGATGACGTGGCCCAAGAATGCCACTTGTCGAAGCCAAAACTCACACTTACTATACTTTGCGTATAGCTTGTGTTTCCTCAGTGTCTCTAGCACTGTTTGTAAATGCACTCGAGTAAATAAGGACATCGTCAATGAAGACCACCACAAAGTTATCAAGAAATGGCCTGAACACATGATTCATCATATCCATGAAAGCAGCTGGGGCATTTGTCAGGCCAAAGGGCATTACCATGAACTCATAATGTCCGTACCTGGTCCGGAATGCAGACTTAGGTATATCGACATCTTTAATTCGCAACTGATGATAGCCAGACCGAAGATCAATCTTGGAAAAGACAAATGACCCTTGTAGTTGGTCAAAGAGATCATCTATCCGAGGCAATGGATAACGATTCTTGATAGTTACTTTATTTAATTACCGGTAATCTATACACATGCGCATAGATCCATCCTTCTTTTTAACAAATAGGACCGGTGCCCCCCATGGAGATGTACTAGGGCGTATGAAGCCCTTCTCAAATAATTCCTGCAGCTGCACCTTAAGTTCTTTTAATTCTGCTGGCGCCATCTGGTATGGTGCAATAGAAATTGGTTGAGTTCCTTGAATAAGAGTTATTTCAAACTCTACTTCCCTTTTTGGAGGAGGTCCAGGCAATTCATCTGGAAAAACATCTAGAAAGTTCTTAACAATTTCTACATTAGAAATCTCCTTGTGCTGCACTTGATTCCCAACAACATGGGCAATGTATCCCTCACACCCCTGATCAAGCAAGCGATGTGCTTGCAATGCTGATATGCATACTACTCCCCCAGAGGAAGTACTCCCATCAAATACGAATTCCTGTAGATCAGGAATCTTGAAAATGATTTGTTTCTGAAAGCAATCAAGGCAAGCATGGTGATTCTCGAGCCAATCCATACCAAGAATGACATCAAAGTCTTCCATCTGTAAGAGTAATAGGTATGCTTCTAGCATATAACCTCCGATATATACCGGACACTCTGGAAACACCCGGTGAACCACAAATAATTGACCTCCAGGTCCCTTAATAAGATAAGGATCTGCAATTGTGGTAGGCTCTCGGCCTAAGATGCTCGCAAAACTCAAAGATACGAAAGAATGTGATGCACCAGAGTCAAAGAGAGCATGAGCAGTAAAGTCGCCTACAGAAATCATACCTCGCACTACCGATCCTGAGGCGTGCGCTTGTCCGTCAGTAATAGCATTCAACTGTCCCTCTCTTTGCGGTCTACTTGAGCCTGCTGTGCTCCGAGTCTGATAAGGTTGTCCCCTACCTCCCCGAGATGTAAAGCCACGCCCCCGTTGCTGGGGACGTCCTCCTCGTACTACAACTCCAGACTGTGAAGATCCCAAGGGACAATTGGACCGGATGTGACCTTTCTGATTGCATCGATAACAGACCCGATCCTCCACACGAGCATCTGTAACAGTACTCAAAATCGGACGAGATGTCCCGGCTGGCTCAGAAGGTGCTTGCCCCAAGGTAGGAGCCCCTCTGTGAGTAAACCTATTCGACACTCCAGAACGGTGAGGGTGGAAGCGTTGTCCTGCACATGCTCCGGCTCTGTCATTGCGAGCAATTCTGCTAGAAAAGTTCGATCTCATCTGCATTGATTTACTCTCGCATAAGTCTTGCTCCACTCGAGCAGTGGCATCAATCACTTCCTTCATTGTGGCCAAACGTAGGGGCACCAATCTCTCACGAATCTCCTGACGAAGTCCACGGAAGAACTTGAACGCCTTGTCAGACTTAGTTGGCACAGTGGTAGCAGCATACTTCAGTAATTCTGTAAATCGGTTCAGATAAGCAGTCACAGTTCTGTTCCCCTGTTCCAGTAGCGTGAATTCCACGCGTCGCTGCTCTATCCAGTATTCCGGGTAGAAATGCCCTCGGAAGGCCTCAGTAAACAACTCCCAAGTAGTCGGCGTTACAATCTGTGGCTCCATAGAGGTCCACCATTCCTCAGCATATCCAGCTAAGGAGTAAGTAGCGAGGGTTACCTTCTCTTCATCTGGGACATGTAAGGTACGAAAGACCTTCTCTACTCGCTTCAGCCACCTCTCTGCCTCCTCGGGGCTTGTGTTTCCCAAAAATTCCGGAACCTTCTCCTTACGGTATTTTGAAAAGACGTCTTCCTGACGTGATGATGGAGGAGGTGGAGGAGGAGGAGGAGGTGGTGGTGGTGGGAGATCTGCACCTCCCCCACCCATATCAGACCCACCCTCAGATACTGATCTGGTGAACCGCTCTTCAAGAGCGAGCTGTCTTTGCTGCACATCTTGCAACAATGCCATCATTGCATCTAATTGTTGCGTGGCCTGATTTCTACGAGGCGGCATGATCTGCATTAAGGGGAAGAATAAAAAAATCAGACAGAGATGAGATTCGATATCTAGCGGACTATGCCATTTTCGGATACGAGTCAGGGGACTCTTGTCTAATGTATGATGTTTTCTTTCTATCATACAGTTGTCTACAACTGATGGGGTAATTGGGCTCTGATACCAAATGTAACGTCCCGCCTAGGCGGGAGCGCGTCTCAATGCTCATTCACAAAATTTACCCAACAACAATTATAAACAACCTGCATGATAAAACAATCATACAAAAAAAGGCAAAAGAAGAAAATTCCCATTCATATAGAAAGAGTCCACGACTTAAGATGACTATAATAATTCAAGACCTTATTATTACATCACTAATAAAGGAAAAGGAATACGCTTAAGAAATCGGTTCCACTAGATATCAACCTCTGAAATGGTTCTCAACTGCTGCCAAAAACTCTCGCCTCGGTCTCCTGCTCAAGATTTCCTGTTGGATTTCCAAGAGGGGTAACGTGTGAGTCAAATGACCCAGTAAGGATATAACAATATTTTATAAAAAAATAATTTTGGTAGGCTATGCAAGTGCAGTAACTATAGAGGTATAATGAAAACATTCTAAGTACTCAAGTATAAAGTCTCTAATTAAGCTACAGGTAACGAGTAGATTGTTGACAAGTTACACAATTATTCCCCTTCTTAAAGTTCCTTAATCCGTAGCTTATTTATTTATTTATTCCGGACTCACTTGTCAAAGGAGAAAATCTACACTACAAATGAAATCTGCATCGCTTCATTCAGAGTGCGGACTAAAAACCTGTGCATAAGTATGATCCTTCAGTTAGTCTGATTGGTAGTACTCTGACACTCGAGACACAAGGCATATAGCCCAAGGAAACACGATTCTGTCAACCGAGTCTGCCAGGGGAGTCTTGCTCGCCCCAAAATCAATAGTCACAGAACGAATCTATACGGTGCGATGTACATGTGCATCCACCCAAACTCTCCAGAGTAGCTACCATCACCCCACTCTATGATGCCCCTCAAGTGGGGGTGACCCACTGTCGGCTCAGCCGGACTACAAGGGTGTCTACCCACCTTGTAATATTTATTTTCGTATCCCACACATGTGTATTATATTTTATTCAAGTAACTGACTTGAGACCGCGATAATTTCACTAATCATAAAAACAATCCCTTAATATTCAGGACCCGTATGTCCACAACTTTTCATTAACAAGGTATACCCACAAGTATTATATGTGGTTCTTTATCCACAAGGAACATGCCAACTATGGATTGTTAAACAAATCCCAGAACTCCTTATCCCATGCCGTCGAATTTGTTTCGATGGTGGATAAAAAAAACTTTGGTCGCATGCTTAAACATCCACTCATGAAATTTCATATGATATTTTATAATGTGAAGAATAGTCATACTACAACCAGTCATGAGATATAGAAGTGTTGTACCTCCAATTATGTGACATCTAATACTATCATAAGACTGTGTTGTGGAAGATGCATTCTTACACATGCACAACTAGGAAAGATAATCTCTTGCAGGTCTTATATGTAATATTGTATAAAGGAAAATCGGGTAAGGGTTAGGAAGAAGGTTTGGTTAATGTAGATCTGTGCAAAATTAGGTAATACAACTCAAGTAATCAAGGAATCAACCATCATATAACTACGCCCATGCCAATTACAACTTGGTTTACGAACTAAGATGTTGTCCATTTATACAATGCATATTATAAAATACATCTTCATGAAATGCATGATATCAAACAAAAGATGCCTTTCTAACCAAAAGCCACGAGTAGAAAATTGGATAGTATAACTTTATGTATGCCATTTAATTTATTTTATTGTTGGGTTCCACTCGTATTATTATTTATTGTTGGTAAATATTGATGGGATGATGTTGTAATTATGATTAGGGAATTTCACACCTTACGTTTTTAGCAGGTTATTGACACCTCCCTAAAATAGGATAGCGTTCCTAATATGTTACAGGATCTTTCAAAAGAAAAAAAATCAATAATTACATAAATTACGTTTCTGTGAGATTCCGAACAGGTCAATAACGACCTACAAAAAGGTTGATTATGGAAATGTTAATACAAAACTATAAAAAGAAAGCGTGTTGTTAATACCGATAAAAAAAATATACTACTACCTGTTTGTCGTTTGCAAATAAAAATTACTTAAATCAGAAGAGTTTCTTATGATGATAATATTAAGATTTAACCTACAAGTTGCTAGAAAGTATATAGCAATTTCAACCATCAGCAATTAATAGACCGAAGCCATTAGACATTGAAGGTCACGAGTAAGATTTTCTATATACAATAATTTATGACATATCTTATACGGGTGATTATGTATGTTGATGCATTGTGTACCACATGAACCGCAAGAAAGGTTATATACATTTGTGCATTTAACCACAACCATGTCCTCATAAACACGAGTCAACCAGCCCGTACCATAAGATGTATAAAGGTCATTCAAGACATTACCCAAATCATCTAGCAACAAGATGACTCTTAAGCTAATTACTGCATGAAAACTCAAGGAAGCAAATTTTATGGAAATACATGCAATAAACCAACAGCAAAAAGTAATCCCGGGGTTAGGATCAAATCAACGAAAACCCCAATCAACAATCTCCAATATCGCGGGGTATGCGAAAAGAAAGAGAAGTTGATGATCCATTACCTAAATGTGAGTCCTTAGATCCGTGCACGCGATCAACGACCTGAACTAAGCGGCACCTTCCCCTTGAGGCAACGTGTTTCTTCCTCTCCTCGTAATGAAGCTCCGGAGCTTCGCGTCTTGCCAAAGGAAGGATCCTCTTGCTCTTGTCTCTCTAGAGAAGGAGGAAGAGAAATCAACTTGGGAAAAAGGAGTGAGAATGGAAGAAGATCAAAGGGATCTTAAAGACCATTCAAGGGTGAAATAAGGAAGTATAGTTGTCAATTTTGAGGTGAATAACACTCCAAAATATCTCCCCAACGTGTAGAAAAAAATCAAAATCCGTGGGTTCAATTCCATAAAAGTCCCCGACCATGGTTCACTAAAAAGGGCATAACTTCCTCATATGAACTCGGATTTGCGCATTCTTGGTCTCGTTGGAAAGCTTGCAACGAGACGCCTCTTTTGAGTATGATATTGTATATGCTTTTAAATTTCAGAAAATCCAAATTTTCCGGGGCGTTACAATCATTGTCCAACATTTTGGACCAAGATCTGATCACTTCTCTACTGAGAGGAGTCACTAAAATCCAGACCTATTTCATCACTCTCTAGGAATGGAAGCGTCATGGCTATACAATCGTTTATGATCACATCACCCTCAAGTATTCCTAATGCATGTACATTCTTCATACTGGAAGACCCCGAATAAACTCGAAGTTTTAGATCTATTTAGACTGTCTCCATCATGGTTTTTATCATTAAGTTTCTTATTTGACTATTGGGAGTTGGTATCGATCATATACTTTCCAAAAGCATATATCATACCCATATGTTGATCACATCCTTTCCAAAAGCATATATAAAACCTACAAATCCAGTCAAGCTTTCAAAGTGAGACGACCAAGCATGAAATTTGATTCTTCCCAATATCTCATGAGTGAGCTCATGTCTTCCGATTTAGTAAATGAACTTGCATGATCCCTTTGAGACATCGTATTACTCATATGCCCTTGCATGCACCAGTGTGCCGGTGTATAGACCTTGTTTAGGTCATCAACCTATTGATGTACATACTCAAACATATAGTAACACAGCTGTCTCTGGTCAGATGATGCATGCCTATATCGTGACAACATACGACATAGGTCTTTGGTTATCTCGATCTCATTAAGTAAGCTCTTTGACCTAATTAGTCGGACACCTCCGAATCTCAATTATTATGGAAAGGACTTACATCAAGAGGTCGGTCAGATATCATCCTTTAGAGAAATGATTACCACCTCCTTCTCAAGTTGGATATCCTCTCTTAATAATCATTTGACAGTGCTTGATGAGTACTCAATCTAACTCTTTAGATATTCACCCAAGTACCAGCCTCTATGATTCAAAAAATGAATCATCAACTGTATGATCATTAAGATGGCCATGGTACATAACCCTAATTGTACTAAGGGGACTATTTTGCATATTAACTACTCTTCATTTCATATTAGGGAATTATATTCGCAATAACATTTATTGCATAATGGCTCACTGTGGCTTGCATGTCCAACAGAACACCCGCAGATGCAAACTTCTCCGACAAGATCATGCTCATCCGACATTCTTCAAGGTTCCAAAACACCCCAAAAGATTCCTACTAGGATCCTCTAGGTTGGAATGCCGGAAAGGGTGAGGGCATACCAAAGCACCACCACGTGGTCGAGGAAGAGATTGCGCTCCAGATATCTCCGGTCGATCGCAAAATCACTCCAGATGACTTCTTAGCTATAAATACATGCAGGGGAGGTTAAAAGGGTCGAGGGAAAAATTCATCGACCCACGGGTTGTTGAAATGAGGCAGAGATGGGTCGATGCGAGGGACTCCGGTGAAAGGCAGCAGAGGGAGACTCGATCACCGAACCTGTGCGAGATCCGAATGTGTGGGGGTGGTCCAGATGATCAGGAAATGATGAGGTAGAGGGTGAGGGCATCAACTGAGGCGGAGGTTGAGCAGAGTGGTTTGAATCAGTGGGTGGAGCTCCGCTGGCTAATGATTTTGGGTTCTACGCTAAGCTTAATGTAATCACAAGAAATAAATAGTGAATCTAGGCTACTGCCTAGGGAATAAAAATGACTAAGGAAAAGAGATTGGATTGCACCTGAACCAGCCGGAATCCAAGCTTGCGACGGAGGTGGTGGAGCAACCAGACTGACCTCGATTCAATGCCAAATCGCACGCTTTAACCTCCTAGGGTTTCCTGTTGTCATCAGGATTCACTAGATACCCAAGGTTGTGGGTTTAGATGGCGGAAGTTGAAGTTTGGACGGAGGTATGATTTTATGCAGATGGTGGTGAAGGGTCAAAGAACGAGGCGTGCCAGGCACAACAGTGATCCGTTCGCGGAGGAATCACTTGTGCGTGAATCACCAACGAACGAGGAACAGAAGTGCAGAAGATATCTACCCAAGTCGATACTCAGATCGACTTGGAAAAAGCAAGAAGAATGGCCAAATTATAGGTCTAACATCCCTACGACCTCGGTTAGAGAGTTGACCGAGGTCAATTGGGGACGAAAGTTGGTTGGTCCACGTCGACCAACCCGAAAATCAGACCAGAAAATAATTTAGAAATTCAATGTAAAATAATAAATGATTTTATGAATTTTAAGTTATAAAACAACAAAAGTTTATTATTATCTAAAGTATTTTATTATTATTATTTATTTATTTGAATTTATTAATTATAAGTTACTTTTTAGGGTTATAATATAGGAATATTTATCTATATTTTGTGCCTTTTATTTTTATTTTCTATATTTAATTTTATTATTTTATCATAAAAATTTATAAATTTATAACTTATTTTTGATACTTAAATATATTTTTATTATATTTTTATGATATATCATATATACTTAATTAAATCGGTCTATTCATTATATAGGTACACGTATAGCTAGTTCATCTATACATTCTATATACATATGTTATTTTAATGTTTTCTTTGTTGTTTTATTTAAGTTTAAATATGTAAATATATTATAAATAATATTTACAAAATCATAAAATATAAAACTATAAAAATAATAAAGAATAAACAAAATGATTATTTTAATCGGGTATACTATACAATAGAGGTCAAAAACTAACTTTTACACCTTAACTCCAAAAAATATGAAACCACCTTCATTAAATGACTTTAAAAATTATATATAATTAAAATGTGATTTTGATGTATTTTAAGTTTTTATTTAAGAGATATGGGTCTGGAAAGTTGGAATTTTGGAATTTTATTCAGATCGTAACTTTTATTCTATATACTAATTTTGTATGAAATCGATTTTATATTTTTCTATATTTTATTATCTACAACTTTCATGTACAAAGTTTCTTTATTTGAGGTATAAAAAGTGGAAAAATAAAATAGGTCCCGAAATGAATAAATGATGAATGAATAAATGGGAATTTTATTGTATAATTGTCCCTTATCTCCAATTACTTTATTCATTGTTGACCTAGTCTTCGAGATGCGTAGGTCTCGGGGTTTATGGTCATAAAATATCTTTGATACACATGAGGTTGAAGGATTAAACAATCAATAGACAAAAGGTCTAAACTGCAATATATCTTACTTATTTAACACTTAGCTTTAATTACAGAACTAAAATAAAATTAAAATGGAGCGGGGGCTTAACACAATATACCCAGTAATGGGGCATGCTTAGTGCATGCGGGCTGGACCGACGACTGATGTACATCCATGTCGCCTTCACCTATATGTAATAGTGGACAGAGCATCCCGCTTCACTTGAAATGAATGGCCCAAATTAGATTTTAGACCGTGTTTTGCATCCAGTGGCTCCGGAACTATGTGGAAGAACATGGAAGAACTCTTCCATATTCCTCATACGATCGTTGATTCTTCAATGCTCCAACATCCACCGACTATGCTGATTAGCTCATCGGCTTCTTGGAAGATCGTCACACTTGCAAGGGGCACAATGGTGTCTGGGCCTTGTTGGAAGAGGTATGGAAGGCTATGCTTTCTCCGACGACCTGGGAACATGTTCTTCCTCTGATCCTAGCTCCAGGAGCTTCTTTAAGTCCTTCTTCCTTCATAACATGACTATGTGGCTCGAGGGCTATGCCCTCGACCCAAGGTTGAAGCTGATAGCACTAGAAGATGGTGATCAGTAATTATCTCCGAAGAGGCGGCTGATTGAGATCTAGAACCTCAATCTGTGCAAGATAGAGTGTGGAGTATGAAGGGTTTTTATGATGAAATAAAGGGTGAAGATGTTGGTATGATTTGGTGGTCGAGATAGTGGGCGGAGCACGATGAAACAATAGTTGGAGCACTAGCTCTGGCTAACTACTAATTGAACTTTAATGCTAAAATAAAAGAGATGCAGTTAAACCAAAGCTTAATCTACTCTAAGGAACAAAAATGCTACTTAATTAGCTAATTAAAAATGCAGTTAAACTAAAGCTTAATCTACTCTAAGGAAAAAAATGCTATCTAATTAGCTAATTAAACCAGGTCTCTACAAGTGAAATACCAAGAGGCAAAGACCGTCTCTTGAGATGCTTTGACTTACGTGGAATTATGTTCCTCCACCCTTATACTCTCCACCAACTAAGGAGCAAGACCTTTGTTATAAGGGCAACTTCCAACCATGGGTGTCAAGGGTTATGAATGGAGAAAATTGGATCAAAACCCAAAATTTAGGTCTGGGGTGGTTTTTATACATGTGGTGGAGGTCCAACTCATGATTGAGTTGCGTGAAGAAGAAGGAGATTTGTGAGGGATATGGTCCTGGTGAGAGAGAGAGAGAGAGGGATATGGGAGATGAAAAGGGTGAAGATCTTAAGGTGAAAGAAGGTAAGGGGAAGGTGTGGGAAAATGGAGAAGAAAGATGGTTCACATGCTCTAACAAGGTTAGAGCTAGCATGGGTACAATTAACCTAGGGTCAACGAAGGTTGTGTCCTAATTGGTCTACGTAGGACCAAGTCAGGACAAAAACAAATAGAAAATGCTTATAAATTGAAATAATAATTAAAGAAAACTTAAAATATGAAAAATGTTTATAATTTTTGTAAACTATCTTTCTGTGATTTGTTTATTTTTGTAATAATATTTGTGAGATGATATTATTTACATGAATATATAGGTATATATACATATATTTTGTATATTTTATTTTTATTTTATATTTCATATACACATATTAAATTTACATATTTTATTTATTTATAACATTATGAAATACATATATATATATATAGATTTTTGTTATATTTTTATACTTTAATTTATAAATAATTGTATGCACATATATTGTAGGTATAACATACCTATATATTATAATGTATTATTCATTTTAATGTATTTTTACATGTTTTTTTATTTATGTTTATATTTTTAATGTGTTTTATATAATATATAGAATTATTTAAAAAATAAAGAAAGTAAAAATGTAAATAATAAAATATATTTATTTTATATTAATATACCAAGTGCAATAGTACCCCAAAAGACATGCTTTTGCATCTTAGCTCCATTTTAAATAAAATTACCTTCATTAAATAGATAATTTAATTTGAAATACAATGGACATGAATCTGGTTCAATTTGAGTTCAGATGGAGTAGATATTGATTTACGAAGTTTTGTTTTGGGTTTTTTCATCTGTGTGCAGATTCTGCATTGTGCGTGATTTTTATTAGGTATTATTTTTCTAATTTTCTGTAATTATTACGTACAAGTTTAGTTTTGATCATTATTTAAGTTGTGTATAAGTGTGAATAAAATAGAGTAAAATGGTTATTTTCTGTGTATAAAATTATAATTTCTATATGATATTCTGCCCTTATCTCCACCTACTTTATTCCTGATCGATCTGGTTAATATTTAACTTGGACTCAGGGTTTAGGATCATTCATTATCTTTGATTCTTTATTTATTTTTCTTATTTTTCTTTATTACTTAATTTTGTGTTTTAAATAACGAACATTCAAATGTTAATATAGATGAGCATTGAATGTTAATTTATTCATATTAATTGTATTTACAGGTGTTGGATAGGGATTGAAAGAGAAAAATAAAAGAATAAAGGTAGATGAATTGCTATTTATCATCCTTCCTATACTTACCTTTATTAGTCCCTAGCAAAAACTTATTATAAAAATAAGTGATGCAAAAGAGAAAATAAAGAAAAGGAAAATAAAGAACTTATAATGATTATTATTGATAAACTTATTTTCACAAAATCAATGTTTGGAGATCAATTAACCTTTGGATTGTTAGTTTGTTTGGAAAATTTTTAGGCAAAGGATCTAAAATTTAATAGTCCTCAAGTTCCACAATCCTCTATCAAATCATCTCAATAGTTAGGTCAGAAATATTCGAACAAAATCCATCATGAATCATAATATCCCTCAGATAGGATAGTAATCGAGCCTGTTCGTTTGAATCAATATGATATGGAGTATCCAACATGCCAAAGCCATCATTCTCCTTAGTTATTAGATGTAAGTGCCGATGAATTCCTAACTATTGCAGGATCTTTGTGTGTTTTGACAACATTCTTTGGAGAGTTCGTGAGATTAAACACATGAAAAATACACTCTTTTTTAGTCCCACACCCTGCAACTCTTTTAATTTTTTCTTAAATATCTTCCCATTTTGAAGTCTTTCAGCTGTAGCAACTTCTCCATCACTTGATACCCAGATTGACGAACAACAATTGTGGTCAAAACTCTCATAAAATCTAGCAGACTCATGACATGCTTTTCCATCAAACTCATCCTTATATAAATTATTTCACCATCAATGATAAAGGAAGAAAGAGACAATGGCCTAAATAATATATCTTGTTACTCTCGTTTAGATAAACATGATGCATGTCCTACATGCAAAAAGGACAAGCAAGTTTCCTTTCGTGCTCCAACCAGAGAGGTTGGCATATGTATGAAAGTCGTTAATTACCCATAACAGTGCACCACGTAAGAGAAATGCTTGATTAGCTTGAGCATCGAAAGTCATCATGCCATGATGCCACAAAAATTTAAGCTCATCTATCAATGGTTACACGTAAATATCTATTGCATTCCCAGGTGCCTTCGATCCTGGAATTAGCTGACTCAGCATTATGAAATTGGATGTCATACACATCCACGGGGGTAGGTTGTAAGTCACAACTACTACTGCCTACATAATAAGATGAAAACATGTTCTTGCATGTGTCAAATCCATCACTTGCAATTCCAAAACGAACATTTTGTGCATCATATGCAAAATCTGGAAAATTATTGTCGAACGACTTCCACTCTAGTGAATCCTTAGAATGCCACATTAGTCCATACTTTGAAGAATTTTTTTGATGTCAGGTCATCCATTTAGATGCTCTACTTTCCATGTACAATCTTTGCAACCTCAAAATCAATGGGAAGTAATGCAACACTTTACGTGGTATCATCTTTGTGTATTAATCATCGACCTTTCACAATTGTATCTACAAGCACCACCATGAGGACATGTGTCCAAGTTCTTAAAAGATCACTATAAAGAATGTCGTCATTTGAGTAAGCATCAAAATATTTGGCATTTAGTGCTAGTTTTCGAAAATCTTTCTTTGCATCTCGCCAACTCTTGGGGAATCCATCTTTTGCTTCTAATAATTATCTTATCAGATTGAGGATATCATCCATAGAAACTGTGGTCACTCTATATTTCGCATTTATCTTAAATAACTCTAAAAAGAACTTCAATCTTGGCATCTTATTTTCAGACACTATTGATTCTTCTACATCCTTTATAAAACTAAAGAACTGACCACTATCTTTAATTTAATCAACAAGATCAGAATTACGATAAAAGACATCATGTTCAATGTCATCTTGATTGAAATGTTGATTGCCTTCAATTTGAATTTCTGTATCTATTGACATTGAGGTCTCTGCAATATGTGAAGGATATGGTTAGATCCTTAAGTGCATCATGTAAGCGTGAGGATCACATCATATGCGATCGGAAGCAACTAGTCGCACTAGTTGCTTGAGGCAACGAAAATTAAAAAATTTTCATGCGATGAAACCACATGACCCAAGAACACTTCTCGGATTGTTTCATCTAAACCATACATAAGTATTATGGTTACCTCTTGAAGCATGGTTACGATCGAGTCTATAACCGAAGAGACCTCCTGTCTCAAGTCCGATCCATTGGAGGAGACCCTTGCGAGCGCGTTAATGAAACATGTGCTTCTTGCAATACATGTTGATGATCCAAGCGATGAATCTTCTGATCTCATCACATGAGATCCGACGTCTTCTTCACGAGAGCAAGCAATCCAGCAACATAATGACGACGCTGCGACGGAGGTGCCTCTCTTTAGGGCATCATGGTGGATGACCACAAGAGAGAGAAAGAGAGGGTGTATAGAGAATGAGAGAGAGAGAGAGAGTTGTTGTCTCCAACTTGTGTTGTGTAAAGGAGAGCAATGGGGGTGCCTTTATGCTATTTTGGGATCCATGGATCTCAATCCATGAACAACACAAATCTGATGGCTTACATTGATTTGTGTTTCTTTTAATGGCCATGATCTTGTTTTAAAAATTACAACAATAATTAATTTAATTAAATCAAATCTATATTGAATATAATTTGATTTATATATTAAATAAATCTTCATTGGAGAAATAGGAAAGAGGCAAGCCTCCTTCCATAAGGAGAACGAACGACCATCACATTCCTTATAGGAATTGTGGCCATCCTCTCTTCCTATTTGGAAGGTGGATCTCTCTTCCTTACTACATGAGATTACATTATCTAATGATTATCTCCAATTTTTTTAACAACTTTTGTTGCAAATTATTTCATAAAAATAAATCAAATTTATTTTGTGAACATTGCAATCTTGCCGTTGGAAATATGTGAATCACATTTACCACCCAAAAGAATTACATTTTCAATTTAATGTCCAATGTAAATCCAAATCACATCAATATTTAATTAACAAATGTAAATTACAAATAACTCTCTCATATATTATAAATCACATTTATAATATATATGATTAATATGGATAGTGATATCCACATTATTCATATCCATGATAAATAAATCACATTTAATCATCTTGGATCTCCATTCTCTTGTGCCCAAATAATATGAATCACATCCACATTACTCGCATATTTGATAATTAAATCACATTTAATTATCTAAGATAACTCTCATAATATGAATCAA
The DNA here is from genome assembly GCA_037367405.1 of Ottelia alismoides. NCBI lineage: Eukaryota > Viridiplantae > Streptophyta > Magnoliopsida > Alismatales > Hydrocharitaceae > Ottelia > Ottelia alismoides. Next base: position 434,326 of record JAZKJV010000881.1, read on the forward strand.
ATTCATATTATTCATGATAATTAAATCACATTTATTTATCAAATTTCACAATGCTCTGATATATAATATCAACAATGAAATTGTCCTGAACTCTTTCAAGGACAATGCGCTTTCTCTACGGATACTTGGAGATAAGGACATGGCGATTGTATTGTTCCACGTATAGCGACTTAGATATTGAGATCATATCTCAAATCCAGATCTTACGAACCTCTCATAGATGCTTGATTAAATCAAGACCGCAAATCTAATCTTCTCATTGCATCTGAATCACATTCATATCAATGTCCATCATTTGGACCAAGATCAGATTACTTCTCTACTGAGATGAGCCACTAAAATCCAGACCCGTTTCATCACTCCTTAGGAATGGAAGCGTCATGGTTATACAATCGCTTATGATCTCATCACCCTCAGGTATCCAATACATGTACATCCTGCACACTGGAAAACCCAAAATAAACCCGAAGTATTAGATTCATTTTACACTGTCTACTTCAGGGTTTTATCATTAAGTTTCTCATTTGATTATTGGAGTCAGTATCGATCATATGCTTTCCAAAGACATATATCATACCTAGGTGTTGATCATATACTTTCCAACAATATATATCAAACCTACAAACTCAGTCGAACTTCCAAAGTGAGACGATTGTGCACGAAATTCGATTCTTCCCAATCATGAGAGAGCTCATGTCTTCCAGTTCAGTAATGAACCTTTATGATTCCTTTGAGAGATCATATTACTCACATGCCCTTGCATGCACACCAACGTGTCGGTGTATAGACCTTGGTTAGGTCATCAACCTATTGGTCTGCCAAATGTACATACTCAGACATATAGTAACACATCCGTCTCCGGTCCGAGGATGCGTGCCTATATCATGACAACATACAACATATGACTTTGGTTATCTCGATCTCGTTAAGTCAACTCTTTGACCTAACTTCTCTAACACCTCTGAATCTCTATTCCTATACGTAGGACCTGCATCAAGAGGTCGGTTAGATATCAACCTTTATGAGAAAAAGATTACCATCTCTTACTCGGGCTGAAGATCATCTCTTAACAATCATTTGACGGTGTTTGATGAGTCCTCAATCTAACTCTTTAGATATTCATCCAAGCACCAACCTCTATGATTCAATCATTGAATCAACATGTGTATGATCATTAAGATGGCCATGTTATATAACCCTAATTGTAATAAGAGACCTATTATGCAAATTAGTTATTCTTCATTTCAGATCACGGAATGATATTCACAATAACATTTTTTGCATAATGGCTCGTCGTGTGCTCGCATGTCTAAAAATCTCTCGCTAGCCTAAAGAGTCATTAATGGGATTATCTTTAAACCCACACTCATGTGACAATCATAGGCTATTTAGAAAAATAGCTTGGTAAGCTGATCAGTCACTCTGTTCCGAAGAGACTATACTAAGTCCTTTTACGACACTTGCATATCTCCTAGTAACAGGGCTCGCATCTAATGCGAATGTTGCTTCTTATGCAACCAATACTCAATTATCTCAGTTATAGTATCTTGACACTACAACTTAATTATCATTATTATAATTAGTACTATCATAATCCTTATTGGAATGCCCTTATTCCTGGAGATTTGCATCTCCTAATGTATCTGCGGTTAAGACATTTTAGATCAATATATATAAAGTCTTAAGTTATTGAAGATAAGACTTAGATATCTCTATTTCGAAAGTATTGTCCTCTTTGAAGATTTTGTTATTACTGCAACCAAGTGTTTTATCTCCATAGTAGGATTAGTAACAGTTTACTAATCCTACTGCATGGCAGACATCTGACTTTTGTACACATCTAGCATATATCCGACTTCTCATAACTAATGCACAAGGCCAGGTAGTTTTAGCATTCATTTCCTCAACTTTTTGAGGTGCTATCCCTTCAGATATGTTAGTACCATATCTGAAGGGATGGAAGCCTTTCTTGGAATTTTCTAGAAGATGGAACATATCCAAAGCGTATCACTAATGTGACAGTCCTAATACCCTCTTCTCTTTGCTTTTGAACACCTTTAGAATTAAGATCTTAGGAGGTATCTTTGAGATCACATCTCAAAGTACGGAATACGTAGATTATAAAACACTTACTATTATCCATATATCATTTTAAATGATCAGGAAATCATTTGCATTTAGTACGATGAACACAATGGCATTCCCACTAAGATTCATATGGTTCATCAATATTCTATCTGAAATCATAACATTTATAATTTCATCAAATCTTGTGTTCCAACTATAGGAAGCTTATTTGAGTCCATAGATGGATTTCTTTAGATTGCACACCTTGTTTTCCTCAACCAAGAAGCCCTGGGGTACTTCATATTAATATCCTTAGAGAGGTATTCATAGAGGAATGCAATATTGACTTTCATCTTGTAGATGTCAAAGTCAAGTTGTGTAGCTATAGTTAGCAATGTTCTGATGTGTTTAAGCATGATCACTGAAGAGTAAGTCTCATTGCAAACAATGTCTTCTCTTCAGGTGTGTGTAGCTCATGTCTAGGAGCCGTGCTTTAAAGGTCTCTACCTTCTCATCAGGTTCCCTCTTTTTCTTGAAGGTCCATTTACACCTTTCTGGGTCTTACCCATATAGGTGGATCCTCGAGGGTCCATATACAAGACTTGTATATGAAGTCTACTTTAGACTTTATTGCTAACATACATCTTTCCAAGTCATAATCTTCAGAAGCTTCATCACATGAAGTAATATCATTGTTAAATTTCTCTAACGTGTGGAGTACATCCTCAAACTCATTTGAAGAGGTATTAATGCCTCATTATCTTCTCAAGATTAACTGAGTTCCCACACTTCATTTTCATCTTGATTCTCAAGATAGTCATCCTCTAAGAATCACATTCTCAGAGATGAGATCTTTTAAGAATATCAAGGTCATAAAGTAGGTATTCAATACCATCCTTTATTTTCCTAATGAAGTAGCACTGTCAGGTACTAAATTCTGGCTTACTTGCATGTAACCTTATTAAGGATATATATATTATAGTCTATACTACAAATATATACCTAGAAACTAAGAGATAATTATGCTAAAACTAATCATTGATCAAATCATGTCACACATGATCTAATTGTATCTCCCTACAACTCAATTGAGTTTAGGTTTATCCGGAGGAATGATATAGGAATGCTATTCCTTTCTCCATAAGGTATTCCATGAATTCATCTAATAGGTACTAACTATCTAGATTAGATCAAATTCATTTTCATCTTCCTTTAAACTTTTGTTCTAAACCAAAATTGTGAAATCTTTGAACATTTCAAAGCTTTCTAAGGTGAAGGGAAGAAATATCATATCGCAAATAATCATTAATAGATATCACATCCATAATGTTTATTCTGATATAGATGATCCACATGCATCAATATGTATGAGATGTTGAATACCTCGACATCTAATACCATTCCCAAAGAAGGGTGTATTGGACATTTTACTTTGAATACAATATTCATAAGTAATGAAGTTTTGAAATTTTAGACATTCTAAAATTTCATCTCTTAATAGTTTATTGATCAAATCAACAGACAAATATCAAAGGCTTGATGCTAGATCACTGTTAAATGATCTTCATCCTCCTATTGATCTTATAAGGTTTAGCTTTCAGTATTAGAAATCTTAATGAGCCATTCATTAATTTTATAATTTAGCAGCGTCCATTAGATGTTAGATTACTATCTGAAATATATCCATCATAACTCTCTATGATAAATTTATTCCAGAATTCATGTTTATTTCCAACACTTAGAAATAAACTATGAGTGTATTCTAATATCCAGGTCATAGAGACATTCTCTAAGACTAAGGACTCTCCCACTGAAAATATGAAGTCTATCTATCCAATAGAGATTGTTGCAACCATTGCATCAATATCCATGGATGATTATTAAACTTTAAGATCAAATTTCAGTCTTCTAATACATATGCAACCAATTGCAAGTGTTATTAGAAGATTGAGATACAACTAAAAAAATGTACTAAGCCTTCTCCCACTACAAGTAGGGTCGGCTACATGGATTCTTGCTCAAATCCGTGTTGAAAGATTCGACTATTTTTTACGCTGGCCGTCGACTACCTAACGCAACCACTGCAAGAGTGGGATTTGAACCCTGGTCTTTTGTGTGGTAGACACACTGTACTACCACTAGACCATTAAGTGGATTCTAGGATTGAGATACAACTATTAGACTTTAATATTATCTAATAAGAAAGTCAATTTAAATGATTATATGTAGATGTTGATTGTTTTGATGCACTATTCGAGTTCTTCTCTAAGGATTCTAGATAGGCTTGATAGTCATACTATCAACACATTAGCTTATTGCAGTATTGTCATTCATCCAACTCTTTGGATGTAATATGGAAGTCATAGAAGTACAATCAATCTTTGACTTTCCTTCTCACATGGGTCAGACCCATGCTCCCACTGCGCTCCCTTCATCTATAAACAACCATTGCTTAAGACAAAGGATCTCTTATACTGAATTCAAAAGTTTTCAATATAAGACTATTTCAACATTTATACATGCTTCATTTATTTCATACAACATGAATATTATGAAGCTTCATGAATGACTAGAGTATAGGTAGTAGAATGATGACACTCATCATATCTACATACATCTTAATTTTTAAAGACTTTGGTTCTGGTAGGTACTCATACACCTTGAATACATCATCTCTTCTAGAGCCACCATTCTACATGATGCAACGAACTAAGTCATTCATGATTAAATGTCGAGAGCACATATGTATGCCAGAACATTTTCTTAGGGTTTATAAGGATTAATTGACAATTACAATCATCATAGACAAGTCACTTCCAAAGTACATTCGATTAGATCAAGACTATAGAGACATAAAAATCCTAGGGTTGTACTCCTATTGTCAATTTAATTGTCATTGTTCATTATTATGAGGAAACTTGCATATTGCTACATACATTATGTGTTCAATTGCAAGTACGATATCTTGATCATGGATCCAATCCATGATAATTTACTGGTTATTATCAAGTATAGTATTGAATGGGTTTAATGAGGATTATCTAAAATAAGAAACTTGCATAAATATATATAAATATTTTCTTTGATTTAGGAATTTTTATATCATAGTTGTCTTTGCCTTGTCAACACTAAAAGTTCATTCTCTTAATCACTTTCAATGTAAGAGATATACTTACCATTATATCTCAGCAAGACCTAGAATCTCCATACTTATCTTTGTCACATCCCAATAATATGAGAACTTGTAACTCGGATAAAAAGAAGCGGAACACATTCCGCCTTGCAAGCCCAACTTGAATTCCCAATTCGATCTTTAACACCCGAGCCCACCATCCTAAGGTGATGTTGACCCATCATTAATTGAACCAACCATCAACAGGAATACAACTCACTATGCGCAATCCAATATCACTCCAATAATATGAGGTTCCGATATTGGGGTCACTACATATACGTACTTACTCTTTCGAGAAGAGAAGAGCCCGGTCCAGACACGCTTGTATACAGGAGCTGTCACTTCGAACAAGTGTCTCCTACATACAATCCTTGGCGACGAAACCCTTCACCTTGACGACAAACAGTGGATGTCACTTATGTGATCCTTCATATCTTGCTCAAATTCTAATTAATAATCATGAATCATATTCATTATGATTAATTCTTCCAAGGGAAATAATAACTCTAGTCATAATAGAGTGTTTTAATTTTAATTGGATTCTAATTAATCTAATCATATTAAATTAATGATCCAAATAATATCCAACAAACATTCACTTGAAAATATGGTATTATCTCAAATATGTATTATTTCGAATTTTAATAATTGGAAAAATACACTGTAATCTCTCCTGCATTATCGAGTCCTACCTGCTGTCATGGCCAGTACCGATGGGAGTGGGACTGATCGCACACGGTGCAACCTGCTACACCAACGCTCCCCGACTAGACACCATATCCACCTCAGGAAAGGATAATGCCAAATTGATCATTGTGTATTTGAGAAGATAATTGTTTTTCAACCAAAGTTATACATATAATAATAATAAAAATATTTTTGATTAATATTATAAGGAAATTTGCTAAACAAACTTCCAATCCTATTCAAGCAACTATATTTGTTGGAAAGTAGATCATGTAACCAATTTGTGATCTAGATCATATCTAATCAATAATTGGTTAAGGAAATGTCATTTAAATAAATAATTATCATCAAATATTTCACAAATATTTATCCTTAATTTTTCCAGGAAATTAAGCATTTTATATTCACTAATCAATTAAAAGACAAACACAAGGTTCTTGAGTAGGAAAGTAATTTTCAGCAGTGACACTTACTTACTAAAATTACCATATCAAAATCAATTTAAATACAAATCACATAAAATAAGTTTCCAAAGTTGATAATTTGATTTACAACTGAACGTAAGTGATTTGCATGCACTTCTAGACGTTTCAAATCAGTAATTAACTCCTTAATTACGCCATGATTCACAGTCCCCGAAACAGTGGATACATGTTCACTAAAATAATCATAACGTGAGAAAGTAGATTTGAAATCATGCAAAATTAGGTCCCACGATTTCCTTATTTAATGGGGAACAAAATTCAAGTTTATTTTCATGTTTAAATAATTTAAACAGGGTTGAAAATATTCACTAAACGGGGATGCAAAAATGAAATGCGAGAAAATTTTCGCAAACCCTATGGAACCCAAGTCGTCCTAGGTTTATAGATCGTATCAAAAACCTTCGAACTAAGGTTCTGATAGCTCTTGAAATCATGCATCACAGAAGCATGAGGATTGCGTCATATGTGATCGGGAGCGACTAGTCGCACTAGTTGCTCGAGGCAGCGGGAATTAAAAATTTTTCATGCGATGAAACCACATGATCCAAGAACACTTATCGGATCATTTCATCTAAACCACAAACAAGTATTAGGGTTACCTCTTGAAGCGTGGTTGCGATCGAGTCTCTAAATGAAGAGACCTCCTGCCTCAAGTCCGATCCATCGGAGGAGATGCTTGCGAGCGCGTTGATGAAATGCGTGCTTCTCGCAATCCATGTTGATGATCCAAGCGGCTAATCTCCTGATCTCGTCACACGAGATCCGACGTCTTCTTCACGGGCGAGTGACGAATCGCTAAATACGATAAATAATTCGTGTTCGTTGTGGTACGTATACTTAGCGATTCAGTCAGAACCGAGAGAAGAATCTCCGTAAAGAGTGTCTCGGCTTAAATTTATATCCCGGGCAAGTCCGGGGTCGAACACATGGAGGCAAAGGAACAACCTCGGGTTTAATTCTAAAGTTTAGATCTAGATTCCACGCGGTTTTTTTAAATTTTTTTATGCAAATAACAAATGCTAATGTATATGCGGCTGAATTAAACACTAAAAAAGCATACAACTTAGCCAAATTAATTTGAATAGAAAATAAATCCAATTCAGCCAAATTATATTTTTCTTAAAGTTCTAATCCAGAGATGAACACAAAACACATTTTTTTGTATTTTTTAGGATTAGAAGACAACAATGAAAAATGCACACTTTTTATGGGTATTTTCACAATTTTTCATACAAACAGTAAGCAAAAATAATGAAAAAATTATTGGAATGAAAACATGATGAAATGAGACTACATTAAATTTTTTGGAATTTTTTGACAAAATATGATTTTTTTATGGATTTTTAGTGCAAACAGAGCGACAGTGAGTAAATAATTTCTAATTAATCCACAATATCAAATTAATCACAGTGCAAATTATTCCAAATAGGTATTTTAATATAGAATCCATGAGGCTTGAAATTTCACAAAAATGACGTATGTGAATTTAATTAAAAATCAAATACTAAAATCACTTTACAATTTATTTCAGGCACAAGATAATTCTACTTTGGATGAAATTTGGACAGTATCTCAATCACGTATCATGGCATCATGTCTAATTTTTATGGAAGTTTTAGAACAACCGTGTGTGAGATATAAATTTAAGAGAACAACATGGGTAAAATATGGAAAATTTCAGTTAAATAATTATAATTAATTACCCAAAGACCACAAAAATACAAAGAAATATTCACATGGTAGACAATTAGTTGCTCAACACAATGTCATTTTTCATTGAATAAAAAGATGCAATATTGAAGTCCAAATTTAAGTATGAACACAGGGGTATCCGAGCAAAAACAAAATTTGAAAATGCAATACAAATCACACATAGGGACTCGATTGTAATTATTGAAATATAAAAGAAAATGCTTGCAATTTTTACAAATAAAATAATAGAAAAAACCTTTCTCCTTCTTCCTTGGGCATGAGGATGGAGAACCCAAAGGGGGAGGTCGGCGGCCGCGCCGCGCTGACGCGCGGAGGCGTGCAGTTGCTCACGGGGGAATGACGATGAGGCGGCGACGACTTGAGGAGTGCGGTGGCGACGTGAGGAGCGTGGTGGTCGGTGGAGAGGGCTGGCGGCGGAGCTTCTTGGAAGGAGGGCTGGCGGCTCTCGTGCCGTCGCGCAGCCGCAGATGCGGGCGTCGCACGGTGGTGAGCGACCGCGGTGGAAGGGGGCCTCCGTGCGGAGGTGGAGGAGAAGGGGGCGGTGGGCGGCACCGCCTACCCGTGGATGGAGGGGGGTGACGCTGGCTGATGCCTCATTTTTTTGACTTTTTGATTTTTTTATCTTTTACCGCTGTGTCATTTTTTTAGTTTTAATTTAGTTTTATTTTTTTAAATAAAGACGATGAAATCGTGTGGTGATGGTATGATGATGATAAACAAAAAATAAATGGATGACGGTGGTGAATAAGATGTGCTAAAAAATTACAAAGATAAAAACGAGGAAAAGATGAAAATGGAATTACCTACGGGGGAAGACGGTCGCCTATGGTGTGCTTGCGAAAGCACGATTTTCGCTCGAATCGCTGGTGTGTGATGAGCTCGAGCACCGCGCGGTTGCGGTTGCGATGTTGGCCAAAAAACCAACGGATCTCACCGGAGAGAGGGCTGTCGTCGCTCGACCGCAGTTGCGTCGCTGTCACCGATTCAACTCTGGGAACAAGGCTCTCCTCACATAAAGATGGATCACGTGCAAATTGAAGAGGATGTGATGTATATAAAGAGAATGGAATGAGAGGTTATTAAAGTGGTGGAGTTGAATGTGAGGTTGAATTATTAATGGAGTTGAATGGGAAGTTGGAAAAAATGGTGGAATAATCGAGTTGAATTGGTGGTTATTGTAGAGAATGTAAAATAATTAAATAAATAAAATGAAATAAAGTAGGCTACTTTAAATACAAAAAATATAAAGAATGAAAAAATAGTGGGGAATTTACAAGGGAATACATACAACATGTACATTTTTTCGTTTGCTTTTCTAATACGTATTTTTTTATCTTTTTAATCAGAGATATTTACAATATAAAAATACAATAAAATAATACAATCAAAATACAACATAACTATAATTTTTTGTATTTTATAATTAGAAAAGATTAAAAAATGAAGAAAGAATGAATATATACATAATATACAATATACCTATAGGTCCCAAAACTCAACTTTTGCAAATGAGCTCCGATTTTAATGAAACCACTTCCGTTGGATAGATAATTTTCTAACTTGACCTTTAAAAGTGAGTTAGTTGAATTTGGAGTTCATACAGAGCGGAAATGTGGTTTGGAAGTTGATCTTTACGGCTTTTTCCCTTTGAAATCTAGGAGCATTTATTTGACGTAAATTTTGTTTTGTATTTTTCTATTTTTATGTACATTTCTATGAACAAGTTAGAGAATGAATTAGCCAAAAAGGAGTTGAAATGAAATTATTAAAAATATATGAAGTTTTGGGCTATTTACAGGTTAGAAACTTCTTTGATTTTGTGGCTTTTTATTGTTAATTTATTTTGTACAATCTAATATACAATAATGAGTGTGTTTTATTTACAAGAGTCATTTTGTTAATTTATTGATTATATGAACATTTTTCTGGGATTTTACTCGAGGATTTTGCTAAGATCAAGATATTGAGATGATGAATCATGGATTCATCACCCCCTATACTTAAACTTTGCTAGTCCTCGAGCAAATAAAGAATGAATAAGTTGGATTAACCCCTCACTGTGTATATGAATACAAGACTTGATCCGTTCAAGAACTCTCGATTTTAGAGATCCTAAAATTCTAAGCTGAACCAAGCCCTAGTCAAAAGGTATCCAATTTCCCTAATCATCAGACTCTCTTTGTATACATATACAGTAGGGATATGAGTTTAAATGTTGATCGCAGTTACAAGAGTAGAGTCACAACGTCACCCAAGGTTCCAGTCCAAGAGACTCTCCTAAGAACCCGATCCTCAACACTAGAGAATAAACCATTTCTTGCATCCAATCCACCGTCTCTTTAGTTTGTTAGACTTAAAAGTGGATGGAGGGCAAAGGATTGTATCATTTCTTCTCTTCCTCTCATTGGAACAAGGATCCTCTCGAGTGCCTTATTACGCAACGCATATTTTTGGTGTTGATCAGTGCATCCGCCAAGAGAAGTTGGAGTCGTCTTCACTTGTTTTCCTGGGAGTACACCAGGGTGTGCCTTTTTTGAGTATCTATTATACCTTCTACACCCAGACTTGTAGCATTTACGATGCAGAGCCCTTTTTTGGTGCAAGCCTGACTCCTGGTCCTAATAGCGGTGGTCCAAGTGGATACTTTTGAAATGGTTGGCAGCGCTCGCCTTTGGTGGAAGCTCTTTTGATAATTGACTTTGTGGAATGAGAGCTTTTCTTTATCATTTCATTGCTTTGTAGTATTTTTAGCTAGCTCCACTGCTTTTACCAAGAGTTGGTGCCCACTGATCAACATTTTTTTATTTTATCAAACCTTGCACATAGGTAAATGCAAGAGATAGTACGAGAACCATGTTCTCATACTGGCTAAAGATGCTGACACTCAGGTTTCATGAAGCCTTCATTGATTTTATCCCATCCTAGAGCATCATCAAATCAAGTCCAAACTCAAATCCCTCACCCCAGTTCCTCAAGTGAAATTTCAACTCATCTCATCATAACTGCAGTCGTGTATGTGAGGTATGGATCATATTCTTAAGGTAGAGACTAAGCATGCAATATAGCATACAAATCTTTCAAACCAGGGAAATGTGAATAACTAAGTCAAGGACCCTAATGACTAAGGTTGGTTAACTCAAAATCTCAAGACCTCATAAACCAAGTGTTCTTGAACTTCACTAGTCTTGTGTGAAAGTGAAGGTGTCAGGGATTAAACCAACTTATTAGTTAGTTTTTTTAATTTTTTTCAAAAACACAATTTTTTTGAAAAACAAAGGAAAAGAAGAAAGTTTTTATGAAAAAGTTTTACTTTTTTTTCAAAAGTTTTTTTGAAAAAGATAAGTAAATAAGAAAGGACTTTTTTTGAATTTTTTTAAGAGTTTTTTTTTTGAAAAACAAAGGAAAAGAAGAATGTTTTTTTAAGCAAATAAGGGATTTTTTAAATATTATTTTAATAGATTTTTTTGAAAATATTTTTTAAGTTTTTTAAAATTTTTTTTACCCACCCCATAATTATTATATAATATATACAAAAATACGTGAACGTGCGAGCTATGGGTAAAGTATATATGCAATATATACACGCCCCCCTATACTTAGCATGTGCTATGTCCTCAGAGCACAAGAAGCGAGAAAAAGACATAGCTCATGCTAAGCGTTGGATGACTAAAATAATAAATATAGAAGTCGATCCGCCCCCCTATACTTGGGCTCTGGTCAGCCTAAGTGTAGAAGAGGAGAAAAAATGGGGCGGACGAGGTCAAGAGGAGAAATGGATGAGTATATATACATGGAGGGCATCGTTTCCCCCTATACTTAGGCTCTGGTCAACCTAAGTATAGGAAAAGAGTAAGTGTGAGAACATATGTGATCTGGAGAATATACAAAAAGGGAGAATGAACAAGAGCAATGAATCTTCTAAGATGTTGAATCTTGATGCTGCATCTTCATGAAGAGTAATAAGATGTATCTGCTCTGTGCTCACTCTGTATAAAGTTGATGACCTCGACTTGTACTAACTGCTCTTTCGAATCAACAAAATGCTTCAACAGTTGTCCATTCACCACATGAGATTGTGCACCATCTGTGAGATCAGCTATCTCTACACTTCCATTCTCGTGCATTTTCTTAACCACAAAGGGACCCGTCCATTTAGATTTGAGCTTCCCATGGAACATCTTCAACCTGACATTAAACAACCATACCTTTTGTCCAGGGACAAAGTCTTTGCACCTAATGTGCTGATCATGCCATCTCTTTACTTTGTCCTTATAAATCAAACTGTTGTCATATACCCTGTTTCGGATTTCCACGAGCTCGTTCAAGTTCAATTCTCGACAAAGCTTCCCTAGGTGACAACTCAAATTAATATTCTTAATTGCCCATTCGGATTTATGATTCAATTCTGCGGGCAAATGGCATGGCTTGCCATAGATCATTCTAAATGGTGAAGTACCCAATGGTGTCTTGTAGGCTGTCCTATAGGCCGACAGAACTTGGTCCAAGAGCTGAGACCAGTTCTTCCTATCGAGACGAACAAATTTCTGCAAAATACTCTTCACCTATCTGTTCGAAACCTCTGCCATGCTGTTGGACTGTGGGTGGTAAGGACTAGTAACTCTATGCTCAAATCCATAGTCCTTAGCTAAAGATCTCATATCTCTGTTCACAAAGTGCTACCCCCATCAGATATCAAAACTTTTGGCACCCCGAACCTAACAATAATATGGTCTCTCATAAACTTACAGACACTCTTGTTGTCTGCGGTTCAGGTTGGGATAGCCTCCACCCACCTGGATAAATAATCAACCGCCAACAATATGTACTTATGTCCTTGGCTGTTGGGAAAGGGACCTATAAAATCTATGCCCCATGCATCAAAAACATCACAAATAATCATCGGTTGCATGGGCATCTTATCTCTCTGCCCAACTGTCCCTCCCATCCTTTGACAGATCAGTCACGACCGTACAAAATCAATAGCATCTCTAAACAAGGTCGGCCAATACAATCCACATTGAAGTACTTTGTGAGCGGTTCTCTTTCCCGAATGGTGTCCTCCAGCCTCAAGTGAATGACAATATGTGAGGACACTCTGGTATTCCTCCTGAGGAATACACCTTCTCCAAACACAATCCGGTCCTTCGAAGAAAAGAAAAGGATCGTCCCAGTGGTATCTCCTCGAATCCGACTTCAGTTGGTCAATGTTGCTCCTAGTCCAACCATGGGGAACCTGCTTGGAGACAAGACAGTTCACCATGTTAGCATACCACGGGAGTGAGTCAATAAAACAAATTGATTCATCTGAGAAGTTCTCTCTAATCCGCTCATAATCAGGAGAATCCTTAAGTTCAATCCGAGAAAGGTGATCAGCCACAACATTCTTTACTCCAAGTTTATCTTTTATCTCCAAATCAAATTCCTGGAGGAGTAAAATCCATATAAGAAGATGTGCCTTCGCATCCTTCTTTTCCATTAAATATAGAATGGTTGTGTGATCACTATAAATTGTCACCTTAGAGCCCAAAATATATGATCTGAACTTCTCGAGGGCCCATACTATTGCGAGCATTTTCTTTTCAGTCGCTGTATACTTTTTCTGTGTAGGATCTAGTACTTTGCTCGCATAGTGGATCGCAAATGGGATCCCCTCTCGCTGTTGTCCTAGCACCGCTCCTATAGCAAAATATGAAGCGCTAGTCACGATCTCAAAGGGGAGAGACCAGTCAGGAGCTTGTAGGATAGGCGAGGCACAAATCTTCCTCTTCAAGAGCTCAAAGGACTCCAGACACATGAGATCTACAACGAACTCTGTGTCTTTCCCTAAGAGCTCAGTCAGTGGGCGGGCGACCTTTGAAAAATCCTGAATGAATCTTCTATAGAATCCAACATGCCTTAAGAATGACCGCACTGACTTCACGTTGGTAGGTGGATCGAGTTTCTTGATCACCTCCACCTTGGCAGGGTCAACCTCCATCAACCTTTTCGAGATGACATGCCCCAACACGATACCCTCCGTCACCATAAAGTGACTCTTCTCCCAGGAGAGTACCAAATTCACCTCTCTAAACCTCGTGAGGACTCGGTCCAAGTGCGTTAAACATTTATCAAAAGAATCATCGTGGACCGAGAAGTCATCCATGAACACTTCCAGGAAATCTCCCACCATCTCAGCAAATATGGCTATCATGCACCGCTGAATTGTGCCCACGGCATTGCAGAGCCCGAATGGCATGCGCCTGAAAGCATAAGTACCGAATGGACATGTGAATGTGGTCTTTTCCTGGTCCTCAGGGGCTATGGCCACCTGGTTGTAGCCTGAGTACCCATCAAGAAAACATAAGAACTCTTTTCCTGCGAGTCTCCAAGATCTGATCAATAAACGGCAAGGGAAAGTGATCTTTCTTGGTCGCGGCATTCAGGCGCCTGTAGTCAACACAGACACGCCACGGCGTAGGTACTCGTGTCGCGATCTCTACCCCCTCCTCGTTGGTGACCATCTGAATTCCCGACTTCTGGGACAACATGAAGCAGGTCCACCCACTTGGAGTCAGAAATAGGGTATATAAACCTTGCTTTGCACCATTTCTCAATCTCTTTCTTCACCACTTCCCGTAGATTGGGGTTAAGTCTCCTTTGGAACTCACGGGAAGGTCTCACATTATCCTCAGTAAAAATGTGGTGCGAGCAGAGAGCGGGGTTGATCCTCACGAGATGCGACACTGTCCAGCCTATTGCTTTGCGGTTCCTCTCTAAGACCTCTAATAACCTAGATTCCTGTTCTAAAGTCAAGTCTGAGCTAATGATGACAGGATATCTCTCTTTGGGTCCCAAAAGAAAGGTATACTTGAGTGTAGGAGGTAGTTATTTCAGTTCTGGCAATGTGGTATCATCAAGCAAATCTGGCTGAACTGAATCTAAATTTGGTTTCGTGCTGCATGAAGGTGGGCTAAGATGAGTAGTACTCGCCACCAACTCAGAAGTAAAGGGAGTCGGATTGCTAAATAAATGCGGTAGTTTGGCCAAAGCTGCGTTCGAATCATCATCTATGTCCCATGATCGTTCCGAAGAGGATGGAACTGACATATCCAGATGGATCTCTATGTCATCATGGGAATAGGTAGATGCCTCTCTCGCAAGATCAGACAACACCTGGCAAATTGCATCATCCACTATACCCTTTCCAGATGAAAGAGACTCGCTCTGTCCTGAAGGAATTTGTCCCCAAATCCCAACTATGCTAATCATTATGCAATCTGCCTCTGAAGATGCGTACTCTGTACTACTCTCTGAGTCAGTTCGCTGACACTTGGTTTGCTTCATCTCAAGGTTCACTTCTCCGCCTGGAGAACGGAACTTCATCATTCTCAAACCATAATCGAAAGCTGCGCCTGCGGTCCTAAGGAAAGGCTGCCTGAGAATGATCTGAGACTCCAATGATTGGGGGTCTCCATGTCCAAGACTATGAAATCAACTTGATGGTTCTGCCACTCAATCGAGATAACGACGTTCTTCACTTCTCCCTTAAGTCTCTTCACTGAACGATCTGCAAATTGGAGTAAAGCTCTAGATTTGCGAAGTGGTCCCAACTCCAATTTCTGATATAAGGCTAAGGGAAGTAAGTTGATCGAAGAACCGTTATCTAAGAGTGTGCGTGCAAACAAAATGTCATCAATACGAATCTCCACATAGTGAGCACCCATGTCTCTCTTTTTCCTTGGCAAAGTCTGATTCTTGAGACAATAGGTTGTGGCTACTGATAAGACATGTGTCTTTATATTTCGGTTATCTTTCTTCCTACTAACCCTTGTAGGTGTGCATCTCACCTTAAGGTATTTTTGGAATGCAGGATGGTTAGCCACATATTCATCAAATGGCACCTTTACAGTGATGTTCTCTTTACAAAATCATGCCATATCGGGGTCATCTTTCTGAATCTTTTTGATGCGCTTTCCTATCGTAAGAGCACGGGGGAAAGGGATTGAAGCTAGGGAAACAGAGGATGAAGAGTCTGAATCATGAACTGAAAGATCACTCTTTGCATTAACGGAAACAGAGTTCTTCATACATGAATCTTTTCGGCGCAACATGGAATCGAAATCAAATCTATCTACTATAGGTTGTGGAATAGAAGCTGGAGTGTTATCTGCCACAACCGGAGATGCAAGGTCCTCCGTAGACTCAGAAGAATATCCATGCTGACGATGATGCATTTGTGCTCTCCTCCTCCTATCGGCTCCCTGAGTAGGTATCCTCGAATGGTGCTGATGGGGCTCCGAAATATGATGTCTCTCCTCCTCGTCCTCTGAAGACTCCTCAGGTAGAGCTCCAGATATGCCCCTCCTCGTATCCCTCGCCCGGTCAGGTACGGTTACGGTCCTTTCGCTCCTGAGTGACATGTGGTTAGCCGCATCACACGAAAGAATCTCATGTTCAGATCTAGGGAGATGCTGAATAGTATACCTGACAAAGTGTTGCTGAGAACCAGATCGGTTCAGGCTATTGGGGTTAACCTAAACTTGGGCTGGGATAGAGGTAGGGGGTGTAGTCTGTTCGTCTCGCCATCTGGACATGCGGTTGACATTCACTCGTAAGTCATGAATCTCGTTCCTGTAGGAATGTAGCTCGTCGAGTATCTGCTGCTCAATATCCACGGGACTAGACGAATAACGAAGTGGATAAGACTGAGAAGAAGAACGGGAAGACTGGCCCTGCTGGACAGAATACTGCCTCTGCTGCTGCTGGGGTTGCGGGCCTGACATCGCTCCCGCACCCTTAGTTAATTCGAGCAAATTAATGTCCAAATTAATTAGATATCGTTCGTTGCAGTCGGATACGAGAGGTTAATCAAAAACCACTTTAATCAGATTCGAGTTAATTTCAAGCGGCAAATTTTTTTACTTGTTGAAGTCCAAGGTCGATCTCAGGGAGGCAACTGTCTCCTTAGGTCAAATTTCAGCAAAATCCAAGTGTGAGATTTTCGGGAATATATTTTTTTTGGTCTTTTTAATTTCTACGCAGACATATGCAGACAAATCTTAGCCAATTTAACGTTAAATTTAATTGATGTATCAAATGAAGTCCAAAAATAATGAAAGTTGGCCAGACAGTTATTTATGATGAAAATGACCTACACTAATTTTTTTGGAATTTTTTCGACTCAAAATGAATTTACTGTGAATTAAAGAAACAGAAAGAGTGATTTTCAGAATTTAATTTTTAATAAATATCAAATCACAATTTTTTCAAGAACTAAAATTACCCTAGGTGTCTCTAATGAGAAGGGACCTAGGGAAATTGACAGAACTTAATTTTACTGTGAAATGAATTTACTAAAATTAATTTAAGAAAATCGCTAAACAATTTATTTAGGCCTCGATATGCGTGAAAATGCTATGAAATTTTTATGGTGTGTTAAAAATGGTGTCCTTAAGCTACTGTGAATTTTTGATAATTTTTGAAGGCACAGATAATTAATTAAAAATCAAAAGGCATCACTGGGCAAAATATGTCAACAATGAACCAATTAATTCATTAATAATTCAAATAAGCCTACAAAAATCATACACGTGTACTGATAGGCAGAGGACAAAATTTCCAACAACATGCAATTTTTAGAATCTCAAAATGATGAACAATGTACTCTATGGACACGTGCAAACACAAGGGCGTAAATGCAATACTGGAAATTGAAACTTCAAAAATCAAACATGCTGACAGGGACTAAAATGCAATTACCGATAACATGCAGGACTTGTATGCAATTTCTCCACGGAACACGTGCTCCTCACGTGGGGTCTGCTTCACAGGGACCTTTTTGTAATTTCCATAAGCTTCAGGGGCGTCTGTGCAAATAACCCAGGTCGCACGTGCTCCTCACGTGGCCGACCTAGGTTCGGAGGGCGTCGGAGGCTCGGATCTTCTGGAGGTTCGGTCTAGCCTCGGTGCAGCTTCGGGTCACCCGAGCCTAAGCTTAGGAGGCCGAGGCTCGGATGCGTTGACGTGGCGGCCTGAAGGCCCTTGGATCAAGATGATCCAAGGGATGTCGATGAAGATGCGTGGCGACTTGCGAGGCGTAGGATCAGAAGCGCGATGCACGGTCGAGGAAGGTCACGGTGATGGAATACGTGGCAGAACGAGGGCCGTTCGATCGGATGATCGTACGGCTGCTGCTGCGTCGTCTCGAGTGGTCCTCCGCCACCTGCGGAGGAGAAGGCGGTGCTCCGGTGGGACTGGGCTCGCTCCGCCTCGGTCGCCAGGCGTCGATGAAGGACGTCTCGAGCTCCCAAGTAGCTCAGAAGCAGCGGGAGTGCACGGCGAAGCCTCCGGTGGCCTCACGATCCTTGGAGATGTGCTGGAGCTCGGCGTCGATGAAGCTCGAAGGGATCTCCGGCGAGGTTCCGGCCAATGAATACTCAAGGACCTGCAAAGGGTTAATCGTATAGCCGAGGCGTGCAGGTGCTCGTGGAGGGAAGTGAAGTGATCGGCGAGGCCTGAAATGGCGTGAGGTGGTCCGGCGAACGAGCTCCGGCCAAATGGCGGAGCTGCTCGTCGGAGGAACGTGGTATGCGTTGTCGGAGTGTGCGGAGGGTACTGCGATGATCGGAGCTTCGACGTGAAGCTCGTCGAGGTGATTGGAAGGCGCGAGGATGGTCAACGCCGGCGAATAAAAGCTGAAGAAAAAGCAAGAAAAAGAAGAAGAAGATCAGAGAACGATGGAGGGAGTTACCTGGGAATTGGAGCTCAGCTGGGAGTTCCAGGGTCGTCGCTCGAGGGATCGATAGGGTCCCGAGCTCAGGCAGCGGCTCGAGGGAGGCTGCAGCACGGCGGTGGCGGCCGTGGATCTCGCCGGAGTTGGAAACCTCTCTTCGCTCGACAACTCAACAAATTGCTGTCACCAATAAGTAGCTTGGAGCTCAAGGACTCTCTCTGGAGTGGCGGATGGGGGTGAACGGTGCCGGTGGCTGGGTATTTATAGGGAGAAGTTGATGGGTTAGCTGGTGGACTGGCGAAGTTGGTGGCCGTCGTGGGGCGAGTATGGTGGAGATGGTGGTGCTTGAGGGAGATGGCGAGGGAGAGGGACGAGTGGAGGATGTCGTGGGGAGGTCAGCGGGCTTCTGTGGTGGTAGATGCGCTGCCAAGAATAGGAAGGGGGTGCGTGTTCCGCAAGGTCGAGATCGTGTGAGAGAGAGCGATCGGAGGTTGACGATGCAGCTCAACCGTTGGACCTGGAGATCCAACGGTGGAGGGCTAAAAGCGAGATGACGGGCCAGATTAGATCTGAGGCACGTGATCGGAGGGCCGATGGAGCAGCCACGTGGCGTGTCGAGGGCGAGGCGCTAAGGAATGGCTCAGATGGAATCAAGGGCCTGATCGATCGGCTAAGGAGATAGGCAGAAGCTGCGGTTGAGATGAAAAGTCCAGGGCGCGATCGAAGGGCGCATAGCGCGCCACGTGTCTGGCTGAGGGAGCGGCGCTAATGGAGGGATCAGATGGAGCGCGGGGGCGATCTGACGGCAAGGAGAAAGGAAACGCGTGGAAAGGCCTGGGCCGTTGGATCTGAAGCGAGATCCAATGGTGGAAGGCGCAGGCGGATGAGGCGATGGGCAGCGGGCCGCGTGGCGCAACCAGAGGGTGCCACGTGGCCTGCTGTGAATGGCTGGAGAAAGAAACACGTGTAGAGAGAAGAGGAAGCCGAATTTGGAAAAACTCAAAACATGAAAGTTGTAGATCTTCATGAGATCTACAAGTTTCATGTTGACCAAAGACGGAGATGAGGTCAAATATGATACATAAATACAAGTATACATAAATATACATGTGTAGTATACAAAAGGATCCAAAAACCCAAGTTTCTCATACAAGCTCCAATTTCAATGAAATCAGTCTCATTTTGAAGGTCTTTTAATGTGTAGTATTCTAAGAGTGAGTAGACCTAATTAGGGGTTTGTATGAGGGCTTTATGTATGTTTAAATGTACAAGGGTTCTCAAGATATTTGGGCTATTTTACAAGGGTGATTTTTGGCATTCTTCCCTCTATTATTAAGGAATATATACATATATTATAGAGAAGAAGTTATTTTGATGAAGAGGTATTTTACAGGGGATTTTTGGCTTCTTATTTACATGCAGATGAGCTGCTAAAATGCATGAATTACGGATGCATGCATGAGTGTTATTTATGCAAGATAAAAGGAAATATGCCTCTATTTTCTCGGGAACAAGGCTCTATTTTTGACTTTTGGAGTGATGAATAACAGATTCATCAACCTCCTATACTTAAACCTTGCTCGTCCCCGAGCAACTAAATGAAATGCAAGAGTGAAATGAAATTGGGTTCCATACCAAGGTCATGAACAAAAGTTAAAAATAGAGCTAGACTTGACCCTTTGGATTACTCATGTGTCGGAACCTTATTGGGATCTGAGTTTAAGACTTAACAGACTTCAAGTTCCACAAGTCTTCTATTCAAGACTCCTCAACTTACCTAATCAGAACAAGTCTACATACACAAACCCTAATGACTATGAATCTTTTCATGCGGTGTAAGTGATAGATGACTCCCCACCTCAGAAGTAACAAAGAAACAATCTCCCCCAACCTGGTAACTCTAATGCCTTGGTCTAGCAACTCTTTCCTCGAGAAGCGGGGTATTCCCTTCTAAGTTCAAGTTCAACCGGCTCAAGAAGAGGAGGGAGAGGTATAGACTTTTGGAAGCTCAGCCAATGTAGCTAAGTCTCCCGCTGCAAGTACATGGTGACCATAAGCTTTTGCTTTTCTTGACTACATATACTCCGGTGGGGTTATTAAATTTTCAATCCGACCCACCACTTTTTTGGAGTTCTTTTTGGCATTTTTTTTTCATGCCTTTGTACAACATATATACATGGTGCAGCATAGATACAAGAAATTTCCTCTTGAGCCAGTAGACTATCCCTCTTTTGAAGCTTTATTGCAACCCACTGCTTCTGTCTTTAGCCTTCATCACCACTAGTCCAAGTTCAGACGCACTTCCTTCACTAAAAGAAGAAGAGAGGTTCCTCCTAGAAGTACTACCCTCATATGCTACCCCAAGCTAAAGGAAACTATCTCCTTATCACCTCATCCGTAGAGAGCCATGTGTAAAGTGCTGGTGCATGTTAAGCCATTGTCTCTAAGAGTCATGTGTGTGTTGTTAAGTGCTCTATTTAGGCTTGTCAAGATGACATATGAACATAGACTTGGAGACTTAAAGAATTAAGTCACCTGACCTGAAAAATCTTAACTCCAGTTCCTATAAGGTTCCTCTGAAATTAGGTGGATTAAGGTCAAGTCATTTTCATCCTTAATATCTGCTCACAACTTGGTCCAGAACCCACTAGCTTTTCACTTTGCATAAGCAACTTATGCAAATGAGATGAGATGTCATGCTATGAAAATGCAAGACTCTTTTTATTTTTCTATGCAGAGATGATATGCAAGAGTAAATAAGAAGCCTATTTATTAAAGATTATATTTTTTTTTTGATGTTTACCCACCCGTAATTATTGTAATATATATACAAAAATACGTGAAAGTACGAGCTATGGGTAAAGTATATATGTAATATATACACGCCCCCCTATACTTAGCGTGTGCTATGTCCTCAGAGCACTAAGAGCGAGGAAAAAGACATAGCTCGTGCTAAGCGTAGGAGAACCAAGAAGTATAGAAACCATCTCACCCCCCTACACTTAGGCTATGGCAGCCTAAGTATAGAAGAAGATCAAAACTGGGGTGGATGCGGAAAAGATGGGAAATGGATGAGTATATACAAGGGATATTTACCCAGCAGACCCTGAAATCTTTTGAAATTACCTCTACGACCTTTGAAACATCGTAATTCCTCCCACGACCCCGTAATCTTGCTAACCCTTACCCAATAAACCCTGTGGTTAGCCCCCATCCATTTACCCGTTAAAAGTAACCCGATTCCGTGAATTTAAGTTTCATAATACCCATTTTGTTTCTCAAAATTACAGAAAATGCCCTTACAGCCCTCTGCCCGACCTTCCCTCCGCCCAACCTCCCTCTGCCCGACCTCCCCTCCGCCCGACCTCGCCTATGTCCGGCCTCCTTTCCCTGACCTCCCCTCCGCTCGACCTCCCTCCTCCCCTCTGCGCGATCCCGCCTCTACCCGACCTCCCCTCTGCGAGTGCGAGGACCCGCACAACCTCAGGGGTGTCGATGCCCTCCAGTGCGAGGACCCGCACAACCTTCCTGATCCTCCTCCAAATTTGCCATGCGGGTGCCTTCCCTCTCCCCCACCTCCTACTCCTCCTCCAGATCTGTCGTGCAGGTACCCGCATCCTCACCGACATCCGCCTCTCCGGCCTTTAGTAGATAGGAGAACCACCATACCTAACGACGAGATCACCATCATCGGCAAGCTCCGTGCTCCGGATGCAAGGTGATCTGGAGTTTCTTAGGACATCGCCTGGAGATCTGAATTGCATCGGAATATTTCCGCCATAGATGCGATTGAAGAGGATTCAGAATGTCTGCTACCTATGCTTCCCCTCGTCTTCTTCGTTAGATGCAAGGTCTTGCGGTTGCTAGATGATTGCAGTGAAATATGGATGGTCAATTGGTCAAAGTCTCGTCTTCTTCTCCGATTGGATGGTGCAACGAAGCCCTAGCAGATAGCGGTTGCATATTGGGTGATTGGTCATCGAGGTTCAAAAGGGAATGCCAGAAGTGATGGTGGTTGTAGCGTTGCTCGATGGGTCCTTCTTTGTTGAGTGTAGGAGAAGCTACTGCTCGGGACGATGAAGAGCAGAGGCAGGGCTTCCTCCGGCTGCGGTTGAAAGTGATGTTTGGCTT
This sequence comes from Ottelia alismoides, assembly GCA_037367405.1. Classification (NCBI taxonomy): domain Eukaryota; kingdom Viridiplantae; phylum Streptophyta; class Magnoliopsida; order Alismatales; family Hydrocharitaceae; genus Ottelia; species Ottelia alismoides. The sequence goes on from JAZKJV010000881.1 coordinate 457,295, forward strand.
CCTTGGGTCCAAGATTGGGTTAGATGCAGCTTCGTTGCAGGAGGGTGCCGTCCTCCTTCGATCCGAATGCTTAGCTGGAACTGATGTGTGCCTGATCGAAGAAGGTTTGGAGAAATGGGGCTATTGTTGAGATTTAATGGGTCAAGAATCTCGAAGACATCTGGTAATGAATCTTTGAGGAAGATGGCGTTATACTCGCCACCCGAGATGATGGGTTAGATCATAGTTCGTAGATCTGCGACTCTCCTTGATGGCAGCAGTGTCGAGTCCGATGGTGTAGACGCTTGGAGCTGCTCCAGAACAACAAAGGGACATGAAGGAGGGTTGATGGATCCTCTCTAACCCTTGGCTCTGCTACAAATGCTGGAGGTCTTGTTTCAGATGCTCTTTTTCTCAAGTGGTCGTCAGAGGCAGAGCAGAGGAAGCGCGAGTCCGGGGAGAAGGACACGTCGGAGATGCCCTCCTCGTGGCCCCGCAGCTCCGCCACGAGGGCGAGGTCGGCGGTGGAGTAGAGGCGGATGGTCTTGTCCGCCGAGGCCGACGCCAGCAGCGCCCCGTCCGGTGAGTTGGAGATGTCGAGTCTCTCGAGGGGGCGGCAGCATGTGGCGATGGAGGGAAGTCTCGAACTTCCGACCTTGAAGCAGTCCCAGAGGGGGAGGAGAAGGAAGGAGAGAGAGAGGGAGATGATATTAACTCAAGGTTAACTCAAGAACTGACTCTAGTAAAGTTAAAATTGACGGCAGGGTCTGTGGGGTAAGACGGAGCAAGATTACGGGGTCGTGGGAGGAATTACGATGTTTCAAAGGTCGTAGAGGTAATTTCGAAAGATTTCAGGGTCTGCTGGGTAAATATCCCTATATACAATGCGGGCATCGGCCCCCCCTATACTGAGGCTCAGGTCAGCCTAAGTTTCGGAAGGAAATGAGTGTGAGGACCAATGTGATGGAGGATGTACAGTGACTCGACTTGGGTGACCTTCCCCCCTATACTTAGGCTCTGGTTATCCTAAGTATAGTCCAAGATAGTGATCTGATGAGGCGGGGATGGGTTGCTAAAGTCGCGGGAGAAAGGGTAGATTGTACAAGAATGATAATATATACAGATGAATCGGTCTGAATCTTTCGAGATGCTGCGGATGGCTGGAGTTCACTGCTGCAAGGTCTCATACGCGGCTTGATGTGACTCTGCTGTATCTGTCTCGCGCATGAATACAATCTCCTCGACATGGACTAACTGCTCATTAGATTCGACGAAGTGTTTCAACAGCTGCCCATTCACTAGGAATGTCGGTGCGTCATCTGCGAGATCTGAGATCTCGACACATCCACTATCATGCACCGTACGGACGACAAATGGTCCCGTCCACTTAGACTTCAACTTGCCTTGGAAAATCTTCAGCCTAGCATTGAACAACCATACCTTCTGTCCAGGAACAAAGGTCTTTCGTCTGATATATCTATCATGCCAACGCTTCACCTTGTCCTTGTACACCAAACTGTTGTCGTATGCTCGGTTTCTGACTTCCACAAGCTCATTCAGATCCATGTCTCTCTGTTTCTGACCCAGGTGTGTGTTCCAGTTGACCTTCTTTATTGCCCATTCTGATTTGTGAACTAACTCTGCGGGCAAATGGCACGGCTTTCCGAATACCATTCGGAATGGGGAGGTGCCTAACGGTGTCTTGTAAGCCGTCCTATACGCCCAGAGGACTTGATCCAAGATCTGAGACCAGTCCTTTCTGTCCGGGCGGACAAGCTTTTGCAATATGGTTTTCACCTCCCTATTTGACACCTCAGCCATACCATTGGTTTGCGGGTGGTAAGGACTCGCGACACGGTGTTCGATGCCGTAGTCCTTCAGGAGTTTCTTCACCTCCCGATTCACAAAGTGGCTACCCCCGTCTGATATCATCATCTTGGGGATCCCGAACCTAGAGATTATGTTCTCTTTGATGAATTTACAGACAGTCCTGCTGTCTGCGGCTCGGGTCGGGATAGCCTCCACCCATCTGGATAGGTAGTCTACCGCAAGAAGGATGTATTCAAACCCGTGGCTGACAGGGACTGGGCCCATGAAATCGATGCCCCAGGCGTCAAAGACATCACAAATGATGACCGGCTGCATTGGCATCTCATTCCTGGAACCGACGGTTCCTCCCATTCTCTGGCAGACTGTACACGACTTCGCGAAGGCGGTGGCATCGCGAAACAGAGTCGGCCAGTAGAAGCCACACTGAAGTACCTTCCATGCGGTCCTCTTCCCGGAGTGGTGTCCTCCTGCCTCTAAGCTATGGCATAAAGAAAGGACACTCTGGTATTCCTCCTGAGGAATACAACGTCTCCAGACACAATCCGGTCCTTCAAAGAAAAGGATCGGATCCTCCCAATGGTAGTGTCCAGCGTCCGACTTTAATCGGTCGATTTGGCTCTTGGGCCAATCCTCGGGAACTTTCTTGGAGACAAGATAGTTCACGATATTGGCGTACCACGGGAGTGAGTCGATAACAAAAATCGACTCGTCAGGGAAGGAGTCTCGAATTGGTGAAACCTCGGAAGTATTAAGATCTTCGAGACGAGAAAGATGATCGGCCACTACGTTCTTCTTACCAGGTTTATCACGGATATCCAAATCAAACTCCTGGATAAGTAAGATCCATCGAAGAAGACGCGCCTTCGCGTCCTTCTTCTCTATCAGGTATCGTAGTGCCGTATGGTCTGTGAACACGGTTACCTTGGATCCGATTAAGTGGGATCTGAATTTGTCCAAGGCAAACACTACCGCAAGCATTTCCTTTTCGGTAACTGTATAGTTACGCTGAGCAGAATCAAGCACTTTGCTTGCGTAGTGAATTGCAAACGGGACGCCATCTCTTCTTTGTCCCAATACAGCCCCAACAGCATAATCTGAGGCATCCGTCATGATCTCAAAAGGTAGAGACCAATCTGGGGCTTGTAAAATGGGTGCATCCATGATCATTCCTTGTAAAAGCTTAAATGCCTCAAGACATTTGTGATCTACAATAAACTCCGTGTCTTTGCCTAAAAGCTCAGTTAGCGGTCGGGCAATCTTGGAAAAATCCTTGATAAATCTTCGATAAAATCCGACATGCCCGAGGAACGACCGCAACTGTTTTACGTTGGTTGGTGGCTGGAGTCGTCTGATCACGTCCACCTTGGCAGGGTCAACCTCCATTCCTCTCTTGGAGATGACATGCCCCAACACTATGCCCTCCGTCACCATGAAGTGACTTTTCTCCCAGGAGAGCACCAGATTGACCTCACAACATCTTTTGAGGACTCGGTCCAGATTCCTAAGGCAGGAATCAAAAGAGTCGCCGTGGACCGAGAAGTCATCCATGAAGACTTCCAGGAATTCGCCGACCATTTCGGCGAATACAGCAATCATGCACCTTTGAAAAGTACCTGGAGCATTGCATAGCCCAAAGGGCATGCGCCTGAAAGCATAGGTACCAAAGGGGCATGTAAACGTGGTCTTTTCCTGGTCCTCTGGAGCTATGGCTACTTGATTGTAGCCCGAGAACCCATCAAGGAAGCAGAAGAATTCTTTTCCCGCTAATCTTTCTAAGATCTGATCGATGAATGGTAGAGGGAAATGATCCTTCTTCGTCGCGGCATTCAAGCGTCTGTAATCCACACAGACGCGCCATGACGTGGGTATTCTCGTCACGATCTCCTCTCCGTCCTCATTGGTGGTCGTCTGAATTCCCGACTTTTTCGGGACAACATGGATTGGGGCCACCCACTTAGAGTCGGAGATTGGGTAAATGAAACCCGCGTCGCACCATTTTTCTATCTCTTTTTTCACCACTTCTCGTAAATTTGGATTCAACCGGCGTTGGAATTCACGAGAGGGTTTGGCTTCATTCTCCAAGTAAATATGGTGCGAACACAGAGCGGGATTTATCCCATGGAGATCGGAAATGCTCCAACCTATTGCCTTGCGGTTTTTCTCCAGGATCTCTAGCAAGCGAGATTCCTGCTCCTCGGTCAATTGCGAACTGATAATGACCGGAAATTTCTTGTCTTGGCCCGCAAGGAAGGCATATTTCAGTGTTGTGGGAAGAGGTTTGAGCTCAGGTATAGTGTGGTCATCTAAGAAGTCTAGCTTAATCTGATCTGATTCGGTGTTGGAAGTGGCTGGATCATTTTCTGTAACAGCTGCCACCAAGCGTGGCTCTGGAGTCGGATCGTCAAAATTTTCCATACAATCGGCAAACGCCTCGTCCGACTCGTCATCCTCATCTTCCGATTGTCCTAAGGATGTAAGGACTGACAGGCCCCACTGGGCCTCTACGTCATCGAAGATGTAGGGCGATGCAGGTTCAGGGCTGTACTCGTTCCTCAGAATCTCGCAGACTGACTCATGCACTGGATCATCTTCAAAGGAGATGGACACATTAATGCTGGCTGGGTTCTGTCTCCATGGCCCAACTACGTCTACATATTCACAGTCTGTCTCGGTAGAAGAGTACTCGGTGCTGGATTCGGAGTCCGGTCTCTGCCATCTCGTCTGCTTCATCTCCAATTCCTCATCTCCGTCGGGAGTTTGGAACTGAATCTTCCCAGTTTTATAATCAAATAAGGCCCCCGTAGTTCTGAGGAAGGGCCTACCTAAAATGATCTGGGAATCTCTCCAATTACGAGGGGTTTCCATATCCAGGACAGTAAAGTCCACCATGAATTCCTGCCCCTCGACTCTGATCACAATGTTCCTTAACTCTCCTTGGGACCTCTTAGTGGATTTGTCAGCAAACTGCAGAATAGCTCTAGATTTCCTAAGAGGTCCGAGATTAAGCCGCTCATAGAGGGCCGTGGGCATTAAGTTAATTGAGGAACCATTGTCCAGGAGAGTGCGTGCAAACGCAATGTCATCAACATGACTCTCTACATAGTGTGCACCCATGTCTCTTCGTTTTCGAGGAAACGAGTTCTTTATTGCACAAGTCGTGGCTATTGATAGAACGTGTTTCTCAACACGGCTTTTGGTCTTCCTGCTAACCCTAGTAGGTGTGCATCTCACCTTAAGGTATTTTTGGAATGCAGGGGTTATTTCCACGAACTTGTCAAAAGGGATTGTGACCTTGATGTGTTTATTGCAGAATTCAGCCATCTCAGGGTCATCTTTTTGGATTTTTTGGATTTTCTTCTTTCCACCCTTAAGAGCTTGGGGGAAAGGGATTATTAACTCAGGTTCTGGAACTGAAAGATTTTCATTAGCTGTTGAAACTGAGTTCTGAACAAGACTCTGACTCGGACTTTTACACTGACTCTGACTCGGACTCTGACAAACAGGAAAATGCTTGGGCGAAACCGGTGGTGCTTCTTCCGCTTCTTCTGGATGGTCCTCCTCAGATGGAGGTGCGGGCTCATCGGTATCGTCTGACTCAAAGTGGATGCGGGAATGCTGCTTCGAGGACTCAGATGTCCTCTTCTTCTGTTGGGGATGGTGGTGGGGATGCTCCTCCTCTTCTTCCTCCGAATTCTCCTCAGGTAGATTCTCGGAGGTTCCTTCCTTTTGTGCCCGTGCCCGATCAGGTATGATCACGGTCCTTCCGCTCCTGAGGGACATATGATTAACATTATCGTACGAAAGGATCTCATGTTCAGATAGATAATTATCTGAATAATATACCTGATCCCGAGGTCGGTTCTGGCCCTGGTGCATGCTGTTCGGATTGGCCTGAACCTGTGCGGGAATTGGGGTCCTTGGCGCCATTTGTTGGTCCTGGGCATGAGAAACCCGATTGATGTCGGTTCTCATATCCAGGTAATCATTTTGTATCTGTTGGACCCTATCAGACAGGGTCTGGATCGCCAAGGTGAGTGACTCCAATTCGGTGGGCTGGGCTTGCTGCGGTGTTGATGCCGTCCTAAATTGGCCCTGCTGGCCATGCCGATACTGCTGCTGGTGGGACGGTGCTGGCCCCTACTGGTAGGTGCGTTGCTGCGGCTGGTACCCATGATCTGGCCTGGACTGATATCGCGGGACTGTGACGGGCCTGGTCTCTTGGTAGACTGGTGCGGGGCGGTGTGCCTGATCCTTCCCCATCTCGATTTGTCGGACTAGCGGGTCCCGACTATACCAAAGCCCGTTAATCTCGTATACCGGCGGAGGCTCCTCATATTCTGTTTCCACTGGTGGGGGTGCATGATGGTTCGGCTGGGTATAAGTCTGATCCCAGCTACTCTGAGACCCCGGTGCCTGTTCCTGTACAAGATGGACTCGGTGTACAGGTACAGGTGGCGCAGAAGGGGTGGGTAGCTTAATCTTAGCTACCTTTTCAGAGAGTTCCTCCACTTTCTTGGGAAGGCTTGAAAGAGACTCCATCTCCGCGACTCTCTTGTGGATCTGCTTGACCATGGTAAGCTTGTCGGCGATCATCCCCATGCTGGGGATAAGGTCCTCAGTCAGATCTGCAACAGTCCTTCTAGTTGTCTCATTGGATAGGGTTGAGGGAGACAACTGATAGGCCCTTGTGGCCTGTGACCTGCCGGTTTCTGCCATCTGCTCTAGGATCTTCCATGCAGCATGCTCATTTTTGTTCAGATAGCTTCCTCCACAGGCGGCACTGACTAACCCCTGCATTTCTGGGGTTAAACCACAGATCAAGGTCTGGACTAAGATCGCCTTTGAAATGCCGTGGCAGGGGCATTTCTGTACTAAGTCATTGAACCTGTCCCAAGCCTCATGGAACGGTTCGCAGGCTCCTTGAGCGAAGCTGGCGATCTTTGTTCTCATCTGATTAGTTCTACTGAGAAGGTAGAACTTCTTCAAGAAAAGGTCCTTGAACTGTATCCAAGTGGTACATACCACCCCTAAATTTTTCAGCCAATGAGCGGCCTTATCACCTAAGGCAAAAGGGGTGGCCTTCAGCCGGATATAATCTTGGCCAACATTGGGATGGCTAAGATTGTTGCACACCAACTCGAAGTCACGGAGGAAAGTGTATGGTTCTTCATTAAGATTTCCGTTGAACTTCGGAAGCAGACTAAGAAAGTGGGGCTTCAACTCAAATGCCTGAGCGGGAACTGCGGGTCCCAACCAGTTCTGAATCTCGTTCTCCGCCGGGTTATAGGTATCGACCATTGGTCGGTCGATTCCTTCTGCTGCTATGATTTGTCCCATCCGTGCAGTGAGATCTGCATTCCTCTGTTCGGCATCAGCGAGGCGGGCAAGAATCTGTTTAATTTGTTCCTCATCTGGTGGAACTTTTGGCGGCATCTTGTCCTCTAGTTCTGGGAATTGGAAAATAAGACCGGTGTTAGAGGGCAAATCAAGGAAGGGATTACCGAGGCAATGATCTTCCTTGGTAATCTCGGAGGAGATAAAAGGGTTGGTTTGAGAGTAACCACCCTGAGCATGTGGGAACCAGGACTCAAGAGGGTCATGAGTCCTGGGTGGTCCAAGGTGCGCTCGGACCGAGGAAGACGAGTTACTTGGGGGACTCATAGAGAGATCGGTGAATAGTGCATCGAGATCTCCCCAATCACTCATCTTGATAAAGAGGGAAGAAGATAGGATTTGACTCCTACCTGAAGCAAGCACAAGAACAATCCAAGACCCTGATTTCACACTCAACACAGTGAAGGACTCAAAGTTGAGTCCAATTTATCTTGTAGTTTTTAAGTGTGATATTCAAGCACAAATAGCAAGGATTACGCAGCCTAGAGGAAAGTCGGCTTAGAGCCGGATGCGTCTTCCCTGTCTATCCTGTCGCCTAAGATACCGTCGATCCTCCCTTTCTTTGCTCCTATCCGGAGTGGGGACTCAATGACGTGCCCCTATCTACCTGCACTGAGGCGGAGGCTGACAAAGTTTTTAGGCCTTGTCGCAGAGTACCGCTGGTTCACCCCTATCTACCTGTGAGGGCGGAGGCTACTTGGTACTTGTCAAAGAGTTTAAAAATATCCCACTCGTGATAATTGCTAAGATCAGTTGGCTCGTGATATGGAAGGCGGGGATTTGGGCTCTGCCTTAAGGTGTTCACACACACTCAAGTACCCTTACTCAGCCTGAATACAAGGTCGGGGATTAATCTCCCGCAAACAATTTTCAGATTTTATTCCTTTTTTTGGTCAATACTGTTAGCAGTCCCGATTAAAGTTAACTTATCACTGCAATTAGTCCACCACAAAGCACGCCTATCGGACAGTCCCAATTTCCTTTTTAATTTAAGTGACAAAATCAGAGGGGGAAATCGAGAAAAGCCAATGCAAGTTGAAATCGATGATGCTTATGCTGAGTAGAGAATACTTATAGTGATCCCTTTGCTTTTTATGCAGGATGCAATACAGAATTGAAAACTTTACTCTACATGCAAATGCAAGCGATGAAAAGCCGCTCCTAGACAGGCAGTTCTATTAGCGTGAAGAACAATTTAATTTGAACTAAGTCCTGCGGTCTAGGTGCGTCTTTTATGTGTAATGTGTGGTCCTATTGATTACGAGCACAAACAAGTCCTAGAGTGGCTCAAGGAGCCGCTAGTGCAATCTAAGTTACAATTCACCCACACAGCACACAGGACACAGTTTCACTATCTTTACACACGCGAGATCCCAAACGGGAACCGCTGGAAATGATGCGAGAAAAAATATGTGGAAATGAATGAGATTACAGGTTCTCTCAAATCACTCAAACAAATTCGAATGCGTGTTCCTCGAAGCGTCTTCGACTCCGGTGTCCCTCGCACAAAAACAAGTTGAGGTCAGATCAAGAACGACACAAAAATGCAGAAATTTACAAGACAGAGAAATATTCACAAGAAAAACCGGGGGTCAGACTACCCGGGGAAGGAAAATCAAACACTCAAAAATTTGCTAAAAATTATCCTAAGCCGTGCCTCCCCGGCAACGGCGCCATTTTGACATCGCTCCCGCACCCTTAGTTAATTCGAGCAAATTAATGTCCAAATTAATTAGATGTCGTTCGTTGCAGTCGGATACGAGAGGTTAATCAAAAACCACTTTAATCAGATTCGAGTTAATTTCAAGCGGCAAATTTTTTTACTTGGTGAAGTCCAAGGTCGATCTCAGGGAGGCAACTGTCTCCTTAGGTCAAATTTCAGCAAAATCCAAGTGTGAGATTTTCGGGAATATATTTTTTTTGGTCTTTTTAATTTCTACGCAGACATATGCAGACAAATCTTATCCAATTTAACGTTAAATTTAATTGATGTATCAAATGAAGTCCAAAAATAATGAAAGTTGGCCAGACAGTTATTTATGATGAAAATGACCTACACTAATTTTTTTGGAATTTTTTCGACTCAAAATGAATTTACTGTGAATTAAAGAAACAGAAAGAGTGATTTTCAGAATTTAATTTTTAATAAATATCAAATCACAATTTTTTCAAGAACTAAAATTACCCTAGGTGTCTCTAATGAGAAGGGACCTAGGGAAATTGACAGAACTTAATTTTACTGTGAAATGAATTTACTAAAATTAATTTAAGAAAATCGCTAAACAATTTATTTAGGCCTCGATATGCGTGAAAATGCTATGAAATTTTTATGGTGTGTTAAAAATGGTGTCCTTAAGCTACTGTGAATTTTTGATAATTTTTGAAGGCACAGATAATTAATTAAAAATCAAAAGGCATCACTGGGCAAAATATGTCAACAATGAACCAATTAATTCATTAATAATTCAAATAAGCCTACAAAAATCATACACGTGTACTGATAGGCAGAGGACAAAATTTCCAACAACATGCAATTTTTAGAATCTCAAAATGATGAACAATGTACTCTATGGACACGTGCAAACACAAGGGCGTAAATGCAATACTGGAAATTGAAACTTCAAAAATCAAACATGCTGACAGGGACTAAAATGCAATTACCGATAACATGCAGGACTTGTATGCAATTTCTCCACGGAACACGTGCTCCTCACGTGGGGTCTGCTTCACAGGGACCTTTTTGTAATTTCCATAAGCTTCAGGGGCGTCTGTGCAAATAACCCAGGTCGCACGTGCTCCTCACGTGGCCGACCTAGGTTCGGAGGGCGTCGGAGGCTCGGATCTTCTGGAGGTTCGGTCTAGCCTCGGTGCAGCTTCGGGTCACCCGAGCCTAAGCTTAGGAGGCCGAGGCTCGGATGCGTTGACGTGGCGGCCTGAAGGCCCTTGGATCAAGATGATCCAAGGGATGTCGATGAAGATGCGTGGCGACTTGCGAGGCGTAGGATCAGAAGCGCGATGCACGGTCGAGGAAGGTCGCGGTGATGGAATACGTGGCAGAACGAGGGCCGTTCGATCGGATGATCGTACGGCTGCTGCTGCGTCGTCTCGAGTGGTCCTCCGCCACCTGCGGAGGAGAAGGCGGTGCTCCGGTGGGACTGGGCTCGCTCCGCCTCGGTCGCCAGGCGTCGATGAAGGACGTCTCGAGCTCCCAAGTAGCTCAGAAGCAGCGGGAGTGCACGGCGAAGCCTCCGGTGGCCTCACGATCCTTGGAGATGTGCTGGAGCTCGGCGTCGATGAAGCTCGAAGGGATCTCCGGCGAGGTTCCGGCCAATGAATACTCAAGGACCTGCAAAGGGTTAATCGTATAGCCGAGGCGTGCAGGTGCTCGTGGAGGGAAGTGAAGTGATCGGCGAGGCCTGAAATGGCGTGAGGTGGTCCGGCGAACGAGCTCCGGCCAAATGGCGGAGCTGCTCGTCGGAGGAACGTGGTATGCGTTGTCGGAGTGTGCGGAGGGTACTGCGATGATCGGAGCTTCGACGCGAAGCTCGTCGAGGTGATTGGAAGGCGCGAGGATGGTCAACGACGGCGAATAAAAGCTGAAGAAAAAGCAAGAAAAAGAAGAAGAAGATCAGAGAACGATGGAGGGAGTTACCTGGGAATTGGAGCTCAGCTGGGAGTTCCAGGGTCGTCGCTCGAGGGATCGATAGGGTCCCGAGCTCAGGCAGCGGCTCGAGGGAGGCTGCAGCACGGCGGTGGCGGCCGTGGATCTCGCCGGAGTTGGAAACCTCTCTTCGCTCGACAACTCAACAAATTGCTGTCACCAATAAGTAGCTTGGAGCTCAAGGACTCTCTCTGGAGTGGCGGATGGGGGTGAACAGTGCCGGTGGCTGGGTATTTATAGGGAGAAGTTGATGGGTTAGCTGGTGGACTGGCGAAGTTGGTGGCCGTCGTGGGGCGAGTATGGTGGAGATGGTGGTGCTTGAGGGAGATGGCGAGGGAGAGGGACGAGTGGAGGATGTCGTGGGGAGGTCAGCGGGCTTCTGTGGTGGTAGATGCGCTGCCAAGAATAGGAAGGGGGTGCGTGTTCCGCAAGGTCGAGATCGTGTGAGAGAGAGCGATCGGAGGTTGACGATGCAGCTCAACCGTTGGACCTGGAGATCCAACGGTGGAGGGCTAAAAGCGAGATGACGGGCCAGATTAGATCTGAGGCACGTGATCGGAGGGCCGATGGAGCAGCCATGTGACGTGTCGAGGGCGAGGCGCTAAGGAATGGCTCAGATGGAATCAAGGGCCTGATCGATCGGCTAAGGAGATAGGCAGAAGCTGCGGTTGAGATGAAAAGTCCAGGGCGCGATCGAAGGGCGCATAGCGCGCCACGTGTCTGGCTGAGGGAGCGGCGCTAATGGAGGGATCAGATGGAGCGCGGGGGCGATCTGACGGCAAGGAGAAAGGAAACGCGTGGAAAGGCCTGGGCCGTTGGATCTGAAGCGAGATCCAACGGTGGAAGGCGCAGGCGGATGAGGCGATGGGCAGCGGGCCGCGTGGCGCAACCAGAGGGCGCCACGTGGCCTGCTGTGAATGGCTGGAGAAAGAAACACGTGTAGAGAGAAGAGGAAGCCGAATTTGGAAAAACTCAAAACATGAAAGTTGTAGATCTTCATGAGATCTACAAGTTTCATGTTGACCAAAGACGGAGATGAGGTCAAATATGATACATAAATACAAGGATACATAAATATACATGTGTAGTATACAAAAGGATCCAAAAACCCAAGTTTCTCATACAAGCTCCAATTTCAATGAAATCAGTCTCATTTTGAAGGTCTTTTAATGTGTAGTATTCTAAGAGTGAGTAGACCTAATTAGGGGTTTGTATGAGGGCTTTATGTATGTTTAAATGTACAAGGGTTCTCAAGATATTTGGGCTATTTTACAAGGGTGATTTTTGGCATTCTTCCCTCTATTATTAAGGAATATATACATATATTATAGAGAAGAAGTTATTTTGATGAAGAGGTATTTTACAGGGGATTTTTGGCTTCTTATTTACATGCAGATGAGCTGCTAAAATGCATGAATTACGGATGCATGCATGAGTGTTATTTATGCAAGATAAAAGGAAATATCTCTCTATTTTCTCGGGAACAAGGCTCTATTTTTGACTTTTGGAGTGATGAATAACAGATTCATCAGGGCCTTGCTGGCCCGTCTGGTAATGGCCCTCTCGGCCATATTGCTCGTACTGTTGCTGCTGCTGCTGGGGTGGTTGAAATCTAGGGCTTTCCTGTGAAGGAGGTGGTGCGGAGGTGAATGCGGTGTTGTGAAAGGTCGGGGGACGCTGGTAGGTCTGTCGGTCTCCCGTACTTCCTTGCCTGGCAGGGTCCTGAGTATACCATACTCCATTCACCTCCCAAACCAGTGGAGGCTCCTCCTGAACTGTCTCTGCTAATGGAGGTGGCTGCTGGAAAGAATGGGTGTAGGATTGTTCCTGCTCCCACGGCTGGGGTTGCCCTGACACCAACTGCTCCTGAATATGGTGAACTCGGTATAAAGGAGCAGAGGATGCAGTCACGGCAGGTATCTTTATCTTAGATACCCTATCAGTCAACTCCTCTATTTGTTTTGGAATCTTGGAGACGCTCCGGTCCAATTCATAAATTCTCCTGTCAATCATCTCGACTATAGTAAGCTTGTCAGCAAGGAGTCCCATGCTAGGTATCAAGTCCTGAGAGAGATCGATTACAGCTGATTTTCCCCCTCCAAGTGAGAGTGAACTGGGGGATGGTGTATAGGCCCTGCTGGCCATCTATGAGCAGCTAGTTTCAGCCATCTGCTCGATTACCCTCCAGACAGTATCCGCTCCTCGTGATGTATAGCTGGCTCCACAGGCAGCGCTCACTAAACCCTGCATCTTAGGGTTTAGACCAGTAAAGAACGACTGGACCAAGATATTATCATCTAGTCCATGACAGGGATACTTCTGCAGGATGTCCTTGAATCTTTCCCAAGCATCACAAAAGGCTTCATGGGGTAATTGGGAAAAACTCGTAATGCGCATCCTCATCATGTTAGTTCTAGTCAACGGGTAGAATTTCTTCAGAAACATGTCCTTGAACTGGGCATAAGTGGTGACGGTAATCCCAAGATTTTTCACCCAGTAGTCAGCTTTGCCACCCAAGGCAAATGGAAGGGCTTTGAGCCTAATATAATCCTGGCTAACATTATTATGCTTGAGGTTAGCAAAAATGAGCTCAAAGTCCCTTAGGAATGCATATGGCTCCTCAGAAGAATTCCCATCAAAGTGTGGCAGCAGGTTCATAAAATGCGGCTTCAATTCAAAATATACAGTGGGTTCGGCCGGACTCAAGTAATTCTGAATCTGATATTGTCTGGGGTTATACGCTGCATCCATTGGTGGTTCGACCCCAACATTTAGCTGTCCTAACTGAGCTCTCAGTAATGCGTGTTGTTGCTCAGATGCAGCTAACCTGACAAGTATCATTCTCATTGGATCTTCATGGTTCTCTTCTTCATCTTCTTTCTTCTTTGGAGGCATTTTTCTTGTGTCTTCTTTAGGTCCTGAATCAGCAATGTGTTCTAGATTAGAAGAGGATTTATGAATCTTGACATTCTCATCGAGGCGAAGGTCTTCCTCGGTGAGGTGGGAAGAGAGAAAGGGAATGGTTTGAGAGTAACCATCCCGAGAGTGGGTGATCCTGAGCTCAAGAGGGTCATGAGTCTAGGTTGGTCCAAGTTGCGCATGGACCTGTGAAGACATACTTCTTGGAGGGTTCAACGGGAGATTCACAAAGTCCAAATAAATATTCCCCCAATCAGTCATCTTCGATGTCAAAAATCGATTTAGAACACGATATTTCAATGAGGCACTAGTTCTACGGTGCACGTAAATGTGCGGAGTAAACTCACACAATACAAACACAATCCAAACCCTCAGTTTCACCAACTCAATACGAGATGGCCGTAAGAGTTCGGCCGAATTATCTTGTCAATTTTAGTTGGTGATAAATACAATCTTAGAAAGATTAACGAGCTGTTAGGTGCCCGTATTTTCCTACAGATTGTCCCGGTTCTTACAACTAGTTTGGCCTACTTTCAACCAGTATAGGAGTAAGTACAAGCCGAAGCCCGTTCCTTGAGGACTAAAGCGCCTTCTAAACCTCCCACTCTGCTGAGGAAGTCCGAACCGTATAAATACGGCTACCCATATTCCTCACTGAAAAGTAGCTAATCGCCTGAAAATAAAGAACCAGTAGTAAGTAAGAAATCCTGGCTTGGCTCTATCCTAGTGTCGACTCTCTCTCACTTGCAGGTAAAACAAACAATGAGGGCTTTATGCACCCGAGAACAGGGGTTCTTTTTATTCCAATTATTTAAATCGACCTGCTCAATTCAGTCCCAATTTTAGAGTTAGGTTATCACTTGAAATTTATGTGAACACACAAGCACGTCTACCGTTCAGTCCCAATTTCCTTTTGACCTTAAGTTGTAAAACAAGAGGGGAATTGAAATCAGAATGCAAACGAGAAACTATGATGCATGCTCAGAAGAAGGTATACTTACAATGAATCCCAGCACTCTCCATGCGTTATGCAGAACATAATTTGTAAATTTTACACTAAATGCATGCAGATCGAGAAAACCACACTTAAACAATATACTATTAGCGGGAAAGAATTGATTTGATTTGAGCTAAGTAGTACGTATCTATGTGCATCTCATTATGAATCTTATAAAATATGTGAATCTTCTAAGATATGTGTGGCCTAAACTACGATGGACACAAACAAATTTGATTCTATACTACCGTGTGCCTAATCCTTACGTTCGCCACTCAAGTCGAGCCCCACCCTCACCGGAGAGTGAAACAGGTCTCGACACGCCACAAATAAAGTCCAAGTATTTTTACAAACGCGAGCTCTCAAACAAGAGCCGCTATAAAGGAGCAAGCTAAATAATTACAAGAATTTACAAAATTTCTCTCGAAGATAAATTAGTTCTCGTCGCTCTTCAACAGTCGGTGTGCGTCACGTCCGTCGATCTCCGATGCACTCCAAAGTCCATCGGGCCCTCACAAGGAAAATAAGATTATATTAGAGAGAAAAACAAAATATATACAAGAATATGAAGAGAAATAATTGAAAGAAAATGGACTAATTACAAGGTGGCTCGGGGGTCAGACTACCCGAGTAAGTGAAATCTAAATCCAATTTTTAAATAGTCCCTAAGCTGTTTGCCTCCCCAGCAACGGCGCCATCTGACGAGTCGCTAAATACGATAAATAATTTGTGTTCGTTGTGGTACGTATACCTAGCGATTCAGTCAAAACCGAGAGAAGAATCTCCGTGAAGAGTGTCAGCTTAAATTTATATCCCGGGCAAGTCAGGGGTCGAAAACAGGGAGGCAAAGGAATAACTTCGGCTTTAATTCTAAAGTTTAGATCTATATTTCCACGCGTTTTTTTAAATTTTTTTATGCAAATAACAAATGCAAATGCTAATGCGACTGAATTAAAACACTAAGAAAGCATACAACTTAGCCAAATTAATTTGAATAGAAAATAAGTCCAATTCAACCAAATTATATTTTTCCTAAAGTCCTAATCCAGAGATGAACACAAAACACATTTTTTTGCATTTTTAGGATTAGAAGACAACAATGAAAAATGCATACTTTTTATGGGTATTTTCACAATTTTTCACCGAAACAGTAAGCAAAAATGATGAAAAATTTACTGGAATGAAAACATGATGAAATGAGACTACAGTAATTTTTTTGGAATTTTTTGACAAAATATGAATTTTTTATGGATTTTTTAGTGAAAACAGAGCGACAATGAGTAAATAATTTCTAATTAATCCAAAATATCAAATTAATCAGAGTGCGAATTATCCCAAATAGATATTTTCATATAGAATCCAGGAGATTTGAAATTTCGCAAAAATGACGTTCATAAATTTAACTAAAAATCAAATACTAAAATCACTCTATAATTTATTTCAGGCACAAGATAACTCTACTTTGGATGAAATTTGGACAATATCTCAATCACGTATCAAGGCATCGTGTCTAATTTTTATGGAATTTTTAAAACAACCATGTGTGAGATATAAATTTAAGAGAACAACATGGGTAAAATATGGAAAATTTCAGTTAAACAATTATAATTAATTACCCAAAGACCACAAAAATACAAAGAAATATACAGATGGTAGACAATTAGTTGCTCAACACAATGTCATTTTCACTAAAAAAGATGCAATATTGAAGTCCAAATTTAAGTACTAACATAGGGGTATCCGCGCAAAACTAGAAATTGAAAATGCAATGCAAACCACACACAGGGACTCGATTGTAATTATAGAAACATAAAAGAAAAGACTTGAAATTTTTACAAATAAAATAATAGAAAAAACCTTTCTCCTTCTTCCTTAGGCACTGGGATGGAGAACCCAAAGGGGGAGGTCGGCGACCGCGCCACGTCGGCGCGCGGAGGCGCGTGGTTGCTCGCGGGGGAACGATGACGAGGCAGCGGCGGCAGCTTGAGGAGCGTGGTGGCGGCGTGAGGAGCGCAGTGGCGGTGTGAGGAGCGCGGTGGTCGGCGGAGAGGGCTGGCGGCGGAGCTGCTTGGAAGGATGGCTGGCGGCTCTCGCGCCGCCGCGCAGCCGCGGGCATCGCGCGGCGGTGGGTGGCTGCAGTAGAAGGGGGCTGCAGTGTGACAGTAAAGGAGAAGGGGGCGGCGGGTGGCGCCGCCTCCCCGTGGATGGAGGGGGCGGCGCTGGCCGCTGCCTCGTTTTTTTGTTTTTTTTTATTTTTTTATTTTTTATCTTTTACTGCTGTGTCATTTTTTAGTTTTATTTTTTTATTTTTTTAAACTAAAGACGATGAGATCCTGTGGTGATGGTGTGATGATGATAAACAAAAAAACAAATGGATGAGGGTGGTGAATAAAATGTGCTAAAAAATTACAAAGATAAAAATGATGAAAAGATGAAAATGAAATTACCTACGGGGGAAGACGGTCACTTATGGTGTGCTTGCGAGAGCACAATTTTTGCTCGAATCGCCGGCGTCCGATGAGCTCGAGCAGCGCGCGATTGCGGCTGCGATGTTGGCCAAAAAACCAACGGATCTCACCGGAGAGAGGGTTGTCGTCGCTCGACCGCGGTTGCGTCGCTGTCACCGATTCAACTCTGGGAACTAGGCTCTCCTCACATAAAGATGGATCAAGTGCAAATTGAGGAGGATGGGATGTATATAAAGAGAATGGAATGAGAGATTATTAAAGTGGTGGAGTTGAATGGGAGGTTGAATTATTAATGGAGTTGAATGGGAAGTGGGAAAAAATGGTGGAGTAATGGAGTTTAATTGGTGGTTATTGTAGAGAATGTAAAATAATTAAATAAATAAAGTAGGCTACTTTAAATACAACAAAAAAATAAAGAATGAAAAAATAGTGGGAATTTACAAGGGAATACATACAAGATGTACATTTTTTCGTTTGGCTTTTCTAATATGTATTTTTTGTCTTTTTATAAGAGATATTTATAACAGAAAAATACTATAAAATAATACAATCAAAATACAACACAACCATAGTTTATTTTGTATTTTTAATAATTAGAAAAGATAAAAAATGAAGAAAGAATGAATATATACATAATATACAATATACCTCTAGGTCCCAAAACCCAACTTTTGCAAATGAGCTCCGATTTTAATGAAACTACTTCCGCTGGATAGATAATTTTCTAACTTGTACTTTAAAAGTGAGTTTAGTGAATTTGGATTTCATACAAAGCGGGAATTTGACTTGGAAGTTGGTCTTTACGGCTTTTTCCCTTTGAGATCTAGGAGCATTTATTTGAGGTAAAATTTGTTTTGTATTTTTGTTTTTTTATATACATTTTTATGAACAAGTTAGAGAAAGAATTAGCCAAAAGAAGTTTTGGGCTATTTACAGGTTAGAAACTCCTTTGATTTTGCGGCTTTTTATTGTTAATTTATTTTGTACAATCTAATATACAATAATTAGTATATTTTATTTACAAGAGTCATTTTGTTAATTTATTGATTTTATGAACATTTTTCTGGGATTTTACTCGAGTATTTTGCTAAATTAAGATATTGAGATGATGAATCATGGATTCATCAACGAGGCGTATCAAAGGAGATGGAGATACACAAGAAAGAAATCCGGTAGCATAACGACGACGCTGCGGTGAAGGAGACTCTCTTTAAGGCTTCATGGTGGACGACCACAAGAGATAGAGAAAGAGAGGTCATGTAGAGAATGAGAGATAGAATTGTTATCTGCAACTTGTGTTGTGTAAAGGAGAGCAAAGAGGGGCCTCTCCTTTTATAATATTTTGGGATCCGTGGATCTCAATCCATGGACAACACAAATCCAATGGCTTACATTGATTTGTGTTTCTTTTAATGGCCATGGTCTTGTTGGTAAAAAATACAACAATAATTAATTTAATTAAATCAAATATACATTGAATATAATTTAATTTATATATTAAATCAATCTTCATTGGAGAAATAGGAAGGAGGCAAGCCTCCTTCAATAAGGAGGGTGGACCACCACCACATTTCTTATAGGAATTGTGGCCGTCCACTCTTCCTATTTGGAAGGTGGATCTCTCTTCTTTATTACATGAGATTACATTATCTTAGGATTCTCTCCAATATTTGAAACAACTTTTGTTGCAAATTATTT
Source organism: Ottelia alismoides (assembly GCA_037367405.1). Classification (NCBI taxonomy): domain Eukaryota; kingdom Viridiplantae; phylum Streptophyta; class Magnoliopsida; order Alismatales; family Hydrocharitaceae; genus Ottelia; species Ottelia alismoides. The sequence goes on from JAZKJV010000881.1 coordinate 476,241, forward strand.
CAGAAAAATACATCCAAATCTATTTTGTGAACATTGCAATCATGCCATTGGAAATTTATAAATCACATTCACAACCTTAAAATAAAATGTAAATTACATTTTCATATTAATGTGCAATGTGAATCCAATTCACATCATTATTTAATTAATAAATGTAAATTACAAATAGCTCTCTCTTATATATTATAAATTCACATTTATAATATATATGATTAATATGGATAGTGCTATCCACATTATTCATATCTGTGATAATTAAATCACATTTAATCATCTATGATCTCCATTCTCTTGTGCTCAAATAATATGTATCACATTCACATTATTCTCATTTTTAATAATTAAATCACATTTAATTATCTAAGATAACTCTCCTTATAATATGAATCACATTCATATTATTCACGATAATTAAATAATATATAATTATCAATTTTCTCAATGCTCATATATATAATATCAACAATGAAATTATCTTGAACTCTTTCAAGGATAATACGCTTTCTCCGCGGATACTTGGAGATAAGGGCAGGGCGATTATATTGTTCCACGTACAGTGACTTGGATATTGAGATCATATCTTAAATCTAGATCTTGTGGACCTCTCATAGATGCTTGATTAAATCAAGACCGTAAATCTAATCTTCTCATTGCATCTGAATCACATTCAGGTTAATGTCCATCATTTGGACCAAGATCAAATTACTTCTCTACTGAGAGCACTAAAATCCAGACTCGTTTCATCACTCCCTAGGTCTTCCCTATTGATGAATCTCATATTCTTCATGCTAAAATCCACTAATTAAACCCCTGGCTCAATTATTGTAATAAAATTCACTAATAATTCATCCATTTTATCTTGTATTATATTGTACATTCTTAACCCAATAATTAATTGTATCTAATCACTATTATTTGCCATGTAATTATTTTATTATCAAAAATCCATAAAAATAAAGATGGACAACTGTCTACAATTTCCTAACCTTTAAAGAACTAAAAAATACAGAAACAACTCAAAACAAAAAAAAAATCGATGTTTTTAACCCCTTAAAAATACCCCCAAAAATAATTTTTGTATAAATGACCTCTGTTGGCCTTTTATCTAACATGAAACTTGTAGATCTCGCCAAGACGAACAATTTTTTATGTTTTGACGTTTTCCTAATTTCGCCTCTAACTAATTCTTTTTGATTTCTCTTTGATTTTATATTTTAGAATATTTTGGTACGGCCACGTGGCGCCCTCTGGGCCGCCCACGTGGCTTCTTCTTCTTCCGCCATCTGACCCCTCCTAGGCCGTCTGATCTTCTCCTCCCTACCCAGATCCTCACCATTCATTCCCGCCTCAACCATAGCTATCCGATCACTGCCACTGATAAGATCCTAGCCTTTGATATCCACCCTCATCTCCATCACCTGATCATCCCTCATCCTACGACCATCCTTTTACCACGTCATGCCCTCGCTCATCACCCTTGGATCGAACCCTAACCTCCATCATAGCCGCTCGTTAGTGTCTAGTCTCAATCGTTCGATCAGATCCTCAGATCTGATTGTAGCCCTCCGCTTGCGCTCCCATACCAGCCGTTGGATCGTGAGATCCAACAGTTCGATTATCATCTCCCACCTTCCAATGCCCCCTTCCCAAGCGTTACGCCTGGCGAACCCTTCACCCTCTTCTAAACATGGCCGACACCTCCAGTTGTCTCCCTGCATCCTAAAACCCCCTTGAGTACATGTTACTACTCACATCCTCGCCTGACTCCCATAACGGCACCTCCATCACTCTATGCCATTAAAACACCCGTTACATTCTCACCCGACACCTTCCAAAACACCAACACCACCACCTATAATTACCCCCCTCCTCCGCCGGTAACCAGCGTCCACCAATCCACGGGTTGAGGCCAAGCCTTCTTCACCCCTCCGATGATAGTGGAGGGTAAAATTGGCGAGGTGACGACGACCTATATGCCCAAGTGTTAACCCATGGTCTCCGACCATGTCACGGCTACTCCAAGCATCGTTGAGCTCCGAGGACTTGGCTGACCTCACTGGGAAACGACCCGGGGCTTCATCGAGGTACACCAAAAGCCACTAACCCCTGATAAACACAAAATAATCGTCGGTTGTGCATTCCATACAAGGCGGGAACGCAGTCGCTGCGATGACTGACGAAAACCCCGGATCCAATCAACAACTAACCAACAATATGAATAAAGCAATGAATAGCAAAAATGTGGAGTTAAAATTTACTATAACTCTACATGAAAATATGTATAGATGTAAGCACAAGTAGAGGTCGAACACTGGGAGCAAACGGGAGAAGGAGGCATGATAGATGCACAAAAATTCTGTCTTTTATCTCTTGTCCAATTATTGTTTTTAAGGATTTTTGGATTTATATTTTTTATTTTATTTTTGATTTGTAATTTTATATTTTCTCTTTATACTTTTGATTTTTTTCTTTTCATTTAAATACTATATAAATATAAATATATGTATAGGTATATATGTATATGTATATGTATAATATAAGGTATATATAGGTACTATATGCATACAAATATGTAAAAATACTCAAAATATAGTAAATATAATGTTTTTGTGATTTTTATATTTTTCCAATTTTTTGTTATTTTTCTGTGATTTTTGTTAATTTTTATGTATTTTTAAAGTAAAAAATATACCAAATATGGGATTAATAAATAATCCGAAATTAATTTAGGTTTTAAAAATAATAGATAGGTCCCAAAATTACCCAAATTAATTTTAATATGTAAATAATAATGTATAGATAATTATAAAACAAGAAAATATATTTTCGGTATTTTTATAGAATTTTTAGATTTTTTCTTGGATTTTGGAGCTTTATGATTTTTTAATTTTCTTTTTCTATTTTTAGGGGTTTTTATTTTTTGGACTTAACAAATACCAAAATAAACCACATATATTTTTTTTCAAAAAGCTTTTATATGTTTTTGGAATTTTCATAGCTAAACAAGGATTATTTAGGCTCCTTTTAATTTGAATAAATAGATTAAATTCAAAAAACACAAATGGACACGTGACGTGTAAGTACAATGCATGGAGCATCTGACTCTATTTTTGTGGATTTTTAGGAGTAAGTTAGATATTTTTAATAAAGAGATAAATGTCATAAAAATACAAATCCTGGTAGAGGCATAACTGCAACTAAAATGAACTTCAAGGACAGAGATGCAATTTATACAGCATAATAAAACTTTTATTTAATTTTTAAAGACTAATTTACAATATAAAAATGTCAGGGTTTTCTATGGTAAAATTTCCACCATCACGTGGGGACTGCTGGTGACACCCGTAGGGACCAAAGTGCAAATACAAAAAATACGGGGGCTTAAATGCAAAATACCCAATTTATTTATAACATGATCTTTTATTTATAGGAATAAAATTAAAATATAAAAATGCATGGTGTGGATATGCAAATTATCCCTTACAAGGCTCGATCCAACGACGACTGTCAAGCCACTTGTCCACGTGTCGAGCGTGCAACGGTCGATGACACGTCATCTGCAGATGGATAGGATTAGATCGCGTGGTGCGATCGAACGGTTACTGCGTGTTTGGATCAAAGGCTCTGATCAGAACTGGGCCTCCTTCTTGATCAGATGGCAGAGGAAGGGACTGGATGAACAGGGAAGAACACTCACGTGGGCGAGGTTCTTCTAGCGAGATCTTCCTGCTCCGGTGGGATTTGCTGCTCCAAGGGGTCCCTATGGCTTCTTGGAAGGTGGCTCTATCTGTTGGAGGTATCGGATTGGACTGAGGTACGCCGGAGCACCTCCATGAGGTCGGAGAAGGGGAAGCGTTCCAGGTGCCCCCGACGGCGCTTGAATTCGATTCCTGGCACTGTATCCAGCGCCTAACCTGCACAGGAAGAGTGAGAGGCTCGATGGGGTTGACCTCGACTTAAGATGAAGCTGTTACGCAACGAAAATGGAGTGGGAGGTGAAGCTCCGATGATGGGTGGTATATGGGCTTCGATTCGCGGAACGAGGTAGGTTCCGGTTGGTCTAAGGCGACTTAGAAGTAGAGAAGCATGCATGAAAGAAGATGAGGTGGATTATGTGATCGGAATAGGAGGTTTGGACGGTGGAAATGTTCGTCGGAGCGAAGCTCCGGTGAACTACGACCATGGCTAACTTAGCTAATCAACGAACCTAATCACTAAACTAATAACATAAATGAAATGCTGATAATAAATCTACCTAAAATGATTAAATACACAGCTCGAACCTGACTGCGACACCAGGGAGCAGGACCTCACCGGAGCAACGATCGTGGGTGAACCTCCCGCTTCCACAAGCGTCCTGGACCTCAGAGGATCCTCTCCTATCATAAGAGTGTGTCGCTTGGCCGAGATCTGAAGCTTTAGGGCATGGGGTATGACCAAAAAATCATGGTGGTGGGGGGTAGCTTATTTATCAACAAGTATGGAACCCCTATTTGACCGGCCAAAATTAAAGAATCAAAAGTATATACATTGGATCTAAGGAGCGGGTGTAGATGATGATGGATTTGGGAGGAATTCTCGTGAAGAGATCGAGGCTGATTGATGGATGGATTGGCCAAGAAAAATGCCTCAAATCGGGGGAAATACACTTCTGACGATTCAGAGATTCGGATGGGGCAGTTGATCGCGGTCAACTTTTGACGGCCTGCCATTGGCCCTTATAGATCCGTTACAGGACAAAATAATAAAATTATTCAAAAATAAATAATTAAAAATACTAAATGATTTTATTAATTTTTTGTATAAAATAAAAATGTTTATTATTTTATTTAGTATTTTATTATGATTTTTATTTATGTTTTGGCTTTATTTATTAGTAGTTAATTTTTATTAGTGTATTTATAAGTATATTCATCTATGTTTTGTGCCTTTTTATTTTTATTTTGTATGTTTTATTATTTTATGCTTTTATTTTATATATTTATAACATATTTTTGTGAGTATAAATGTATTTTTATTTTATTTTGATGATGTTATTTGTACACTTAAATAAATAGATATGTATATTCTATAGGTATAATTGTAGGTGTTTTGCCTATGTTTTGTATACATGATTTTATTTTAATGTATTTTGTTGAGTTTTATTTTAGTTTTGTATTTTTAATAGAATATGTATAATATTTACACTATTATAAAAATATGAATGAATAAAGAATAAAATATTATATTTCCCCTTTTATTTATATGCATATATAATATAGGTATTTCTTATATGTAATTGCATAGACTTATTTTATTGGCCCTATTCTTTTAGGTTTTATTTTAATTTTAATATGAACATATGTTATAGATAATATTCACACATTATAAAAATATAAATTTCTATTGAATATTTTAATCGGTAGAATGTACAATAGGAACCCAAAACCTAACTTTCACTCAGTAACTCCAAAAAATATAAAACCATCACCACTAAATAGCTTGTGAAAATTTATATACAATTGGAGTGATTTTTATATGTTTTGAGTTTTTATTTGAAAGATATGGGTATGTGAATTTTGGTTTTTGACTTTTTATTTTGTGTATAAAATGTACACTGTGTATTATTTTTGTGCAAACTCAAATTTGTATTTTTATTTACATTATTATCTACAATTTTCATGTATAAAGTTTCTTTATTTTATGAATAAATAATGAAGAACAAAATTGGTGTCAAAAATACATAATTAATGAATACATAAATGGTACTTTTGGCCCTTTTCCCCCTACTTTATTCCTTGTCGACCAATTCCATTCTTGACTTGGTCTCGGGGTTAGGGTAATAAAATATTTACAATATTTTATTCCTTTCTTTTCTTCTCTTTATTCTATAATTTTAGCATTAAAAACCTTATTTTATATACAAATAATACAATGAATAATGAATGCTATTATGCACGAATGATGCTATTTACATGCATTAGGTAAGGTTTTTAAGGCCAAAATGATAGAATAACGGTGATGAAATGGAGATTCATCAACCCCTATACTCGCCTTTGCTTTATCCTAGCAAACACTTATGAAATACGTACAAAAAAATAAAGAATAAGAAGAAAATAAAAGCATGAAAGAATAAATGGAATTTATTTCAATAATTTAAACCCATCTGTACAAAATCAAAGTTTGGAGCTCAGGTTAGACCTCGGTGTGAGAATGTGTGTGAAACCTGGTCGGGAACCAAATATAAACATAACGGCCTTCGAGAGTATTAGAACTCGGTTCAAACCACCTCAATATCCAGGTCAGAACTAGACTACATCATACGCAAACCCTTATGACTATGAAGTTGACTTGTACAGTGTAGGTGATAGTGGCTCTCCCCAACTGAAATGACATAGGAACTGATTTCTCTAGAATGACAACCCAATGATTCCCCAATCCAGTACTCTTACCTCGAGGAGCGGGGTATTCCCTTCTAAGCTCAAGTGGCATCCAACTCAAGAGGAGGAGGTGAAGAAAGGAATGGATGGTAGCCAGTGTAGCTACCTATCCTGGGATGCATGACTAGTGTAGTGAAGTCATCTAGCTGCAGGCTCACATGGTGTAACATTAATGATCAAGCTTTCTTATTTTCTATACAACATATATACATACTCTGTCAAACACTTTATTTTTTTATTTACAAGCCTGTCCACTTTTTGGAGTTTTTTTTCAACATACTATTTATAGTGGCATTTACATATGGACTTTTTCCTCTTGATCCAGAAGACTATCCCTCTTTTGAAGCTTTATTGCAACCCACACTCTCCTGTCATTCGACTTCATTGAAACTGGACCAGGTTGGGGTGCACTTCCCTCCCTAGACGAGGACCAATGTTTCCACCCGTGTGCATCTCAGACCAGAAAATCCAATCCCCTCACCATTCCAACTGAGTTGAACCAAGTGAAAGGTGCAAGTATCGAAGTTAGGTCACGATCGACAAGAGTCATGCTCTCGAAAAGTTCTAGTTAGTCAGTTGAGGTGACTTGAACCAGCCCCGAGTTCTCAAAGAATTAAGTCTGAATAGACATGAAGTACCTTAAACCTAGTTCCCATAAGGTTCCAGTGCACTTAGGTGTAGTAAGGTCCAACCAAGCTCCAATCTTCGACTTTATTGGACTGGTTCAATCATCAAGCTCAATCAAAAGAATATGAATGCTATGCAAATGCTATTTACAATGATGCAAAGAATGATGCAATTTTTCACAGAATTTTGAAAATAAAATGAATTTTTATACACAGAATTTTGCAAATAACAATAACTTTGGCACACAAATATAAATTATATACATCTATTTACACAGGTGTGCTTATTTTTATTTACTTACAAGAATTAAGAATTTAAATAATTTACAAATTTTAAAAGTTTATTTCATAGGTATATATATAATTAGTAATGAATTTTATGTATTTTATTGTTAATGATGCTTTTATTCCTCAATTTGAAAACAATTTTCAAAACTATAGTACAAAATAATTTTTGCAAGTATTTACAAACATTTGAAAGCTATTTTCACAGACATTTTAAACTATATATATACATTTTTTAAAACATTTTTACAAGCATTTTCAAATCATTTGCAAATAGGTTTTCAAATATTTTTATTTCACAAAACGAAACGAGTTTTGCAATCAAACTTTTTTTACAAAGGTTGAAAATATTTCACAAAAGGTTTTCCAAACGGTTCACACCAATTTTCCAATCATTTTGTAAAACTATTTTTAGTCTGATTTATTAATCAGTATATACACACAGAATTTTGAGGAATAAATACTGTTATTAATTGGTTTTTAATGAATTATATAGTATTAATAGTTTTTTAGCCATAATTATTAATAATTATATGAAAGTATGAGTTATGGCGAAAGTATATACAGAGTATATACGACCCCTCTATACTTAGCATGAGTTGGGTCCTCATAAATCGAAAAGAGAAAGAAAAGACACAACTCGTACTGAGTATAGAAAAGCCTATACTACAATGACTGGAAGAATAACAAAAGAAAAGAATGAAGAGATAAATGAATAAGAAGGTGACTGTCCCCCCTATACTTATGATCAACTAATCCTAAGTATAGAAGACTGTACACAATGCAGGGAGGGTCAAGGGTGGGAATAAATATATCAAAGAATGAATGAATTATGCGTGCACCCCCCTATACTTAGGACAAAGTACATCCTAAGTACAGAAAACTGACACAAAGGGGGTAGAAAAAGAAGAATAAAAAGGAAAAGAAGAAAAGAAGAAAATAGATATATACAGATATACGAATAAATCATGGAGAATGTACGCGTCACTCCCCAAATACTTAGGGTGAGATATCCCTAAGTATAAGCACCGACATGAGTGATGAAACAGAACGTAGAAATAACAATACGGTGTGTGCCCCCCTATACTTAGGACAAAGTATGTCCTAAGTGTAGACACATAGATATGGCAAGATCTGGGGTACACAAGATATATGGAAGAAGAAAGAATAGAATACACAACACATATATACAACAAGTAAAGATTGTGAAGTATGGGATGATATCTGGTAAGAGAATACCGTTCTCTCATCATCGTCTCCCTGTGAGAATGAGAACACAATCATCGTGAAAAGACACCTGTATATGCAGTCTGGTGGGTTTCAACTACCGGGTAAAGGGATAAATATCTAAACCAGGGACCGGTAGCGAAAGAAGAACATCAACTGTGTGATCATAGTTGATACCATAAGACATGGAGGAAGAAAGAGTAGTACATGCTCCTCCAAGTCACTCATGATCTCCAAAAAGATATAAAAAGTGAAGAGCAGGAGACAACAATGTGATGTTAGGTGGTCATAAGATCGGAAAGTCGCAAGAAAATACTAGAACAACACAATACATGGCTTAAACTTGCGAGGGTCCTCAAGATGAGCAGAATCAGAGAATACTTAGAAGACTCAGCTCCGTGCTCCAAAGAGAGGAGGCACAACCAGGGTGTAGACTGAGTACAAAAATCAGAAAATCCATCTTCATGCCTCTCCAGAAAGAAAGCACCAGAAGTGAAGCCGAGTACCTAAAATATGATGTACCCTCCCGCAGATAACCCTCGAGGAGTAATACATGCTAGTCAATGCATAATCAGAATAGAAGGTCACCCTTGCGAGGGTCGTCAAGGTGAGCGAGCTCAAAGGAGCCAGATCTATCAGACGGATCAAGAAGAAGCAGTCTTGGTGGGCGACAAATCGTCTATCAAAAGAAGAGATTGACAAATCAAGACAATGCAGCAGTGTCCTGTAGACAACCCTGGGGGAACGTGCTGCCAACTAAGCATCGGATAACCAGAGAAAGATGGCTCATCCTTACGAGTTCCGTCAAGGAGAGTAGACTCAAAGGAATCCAGTTAGAATGGTCCCAACATCCCATAGATCAGATAATCATCAAAGCAGTGGGGACCAGAAAATATATCAGATGCCTCGGTTCCATGCTCCAACAAAGAGGAGACACAGTCAGCAAGGGGAACCGAGCGTAAAGAAAATGTTGCATTTTCCCGCAGATAGTCCTTGGGGAACAATGCAAGCTAATCATGGAATGATCAGAGTAGAAGCTCACCCTTATGAGGGTCGTCAAGGTGACCAGACTCAAAGGAGTCAATCAGAATGGTATCTGTAGACGACAAATCGTCTACCAATAGAAGAGACTGTAGATCAATCAAGGTCTCATAGTCTCTCGCAGATAACCCTCAGAGAGCACTATGAACAAGGCAAGGAATAAAATGTGACACTCATCCTTACGAGGACCATTAAGGAGAAAAGACACAAAGGAACCTGGGATATTGACCTCGTGCACTTACAGATCGACCACACAATCAGCAGGGAGGTTAAACAGTCAAATCAGACGACTCGGTTCCGTGCTCCAACATAAAGGAGACACAATCAAGTGGAACCGAGCGTAAAGAAAGTGCCGTATCCTCCTGTAGATATTACTCGAGGATTAATATGAACTAAGTCAATCAAATCGTAGGAATGCTGGCATCAAATCTCACCTCAAAATAAGCATTCAATCAATCATCAGGAGGGCATAAGATATAGAGGGACAAAGAGTCAATCTCATCTATAGTAATGCGGTCCCTCGAATCAATCCAATTAGCTGAGATGGCACAAAATATAATCAGAAATCATTAGAGTGCCACAGGTGGATGATAGAATTAGGAGATCGGTGATGGGTCAATCAAGAAGATAGATGAAATCATGTGGGTTCTGCACACCATTACTTTGAAGCACAAATCAAGATCAATCAATCTAATCTCTGAATCAATAAGATGGGAACCTCAAAGTAGATAGATCAGTCAAAGCTCATGAAATCATCATCACACCATTAAAGTATGTCACATCCTTAATCCGGTGTGCGTGACCAAAAATCATCAAATAATAATCACACCTAGTGATCGTGCATCATCAAAGTCCTCAATAAGCTCATGTGCACATATTGAAAGTCAAATCCACCAAGAGAAATATCTCAATCTCAACATCCTTAAAATGTGTCCGACTTACTCCAATAATTAATGTAAGTCAAAATCCTCGATGCGGCTTACATTCATAAGCACAACAATCCCGGGTGATAGAAGATGTGATACGGGGGGCACAAGGAGGGTGGACGAGAGAAACTGAAGGCTCTGGTAAAGATGATTGAGCTCAAGTGCCAATATCACGACTCAATGAAAATGAGGAGATATACGTACAAGAGAGATAAAAAGACTCAGCGATGAAAATGGATGACTCACATGGATGGAAACGCAAACTCGAAGAGATATGAAAATGCAAGTGGACTCCAAGTGACAATCAACACACAAAGCAATCTCCTGATTCACCAACTCAACACAGTGGAGACTGAGATGTGGTCTATTTATCTTTTCATTTTTAGAGTTAGGTGAACATCACAAAGTTGCACACACCGAAGATAGGCTTGGGATTTGGGTACTAAAACTTAGCATGCGCATAAGAATAAAATGTGCATACAAGGAGGGGGTTGGTCTCCCCAAGACAAGGAATCCATTACATTTTTATTTTAGAGTCCAATGGAGTTAGAAGTCCTGATTTTATTTTGGTTATCACTTTTTTTAGTTATTTTTCAATGCACGTGCCTAACGGGGTTTTCAATTTCCATTTAAATCATAGGCAAGCAAAATCAGAGGGAGAAGATCAAAAAGCCATGCAAGTTGAAAAACGATGATGCATGCAAAGTAAGAAGACTTACAGTGCTTCCCAACTCTCTCCATATGGGATGCATAACAGAATTGAAAACCTATGCTATATGAGATGCAATCCGATGAAATCACCCTACAGTAGTAACTACTATTATCGTGGAGAATAAAATGTCAATTATTCAGAATCGAACCCTAAACTTCGATCTTGGAGACGCCTCGGTGCCTACCACAATGGGTCCTGCCAGCGCTGTATGATGTCTCTCACGGTGCGCAGGTTCGAAGCTAAATAACCGACAATTAGTATTCGACTAAGTCCAAAAGTGCATCTGTGGGTACATGCAAATATATTAGGGGCTTAGATTCTTAATCTATCACCAAACAATTCCTAAACTAAGGCTCATTCACACAAAATAATAAAAATAAAATAAAAGCAGAAAAAACTGTCAAAACCACCAAAGCCCTCAAGGGAATAATCCCTCAAGCACTGGACCTCGAAAGATCGAAGTGTATAGAGTCTTGAATTATTAAATGCCAAGTGTCACTCTCTCACATAAATTTACAACATATTTTTTTACAAAAAACTGCATAAAATGTAACTCAGAGACTGCCTCCAAAAATTCCTCCAAGTCTGAATTTGCTGCTCTCTCCCGCCGGCTCAGTCAGAAAGTCGACTCCACATTGCTCGGGTGCATAGGTCCTCCTAGGAGATCCTCCGTCGCGCCGCCGTCCCTCACAACAAATTCAAACAAGAGAGAGTGTCAGACAATTCACAATAATATCAAATAATAGAGACAATAAATAAATAATTCATGAGATAAATGAATGAATGAGTCAAGAGATAATAGAAAGAAATCAAATAATCTCTTACCATGCGGCATTGCTCCCTGACAACATCACCATTTGATAAACACAAAATCCACACACGGTGGAAACACAGTCGCCGCGGTGACCGATGAAAACCTCGGATTTAATCCCCAACAACGGTGTCATTTGATAATCGAGATTTTCCATCGGTCTTGCATTGCACACATGGTGGGAGCGCAGTCGCTGAGGCGACTGATAAAAAATCCCAATCAATCAATAATTAACCCACAATATGAATAAAGCAATGAATAGCAAAAATGTGGAGTTACAATTTATTATAACTCTATATGCAAATGTGTATAGGTGTAAGCATAAGTAGATGTCGAACACTGGGGGCAAACGGGAGGAGGCATAAGAAATTGCACAGAAATTTTGTCTTTCATCTCTTGTCAAATTATTGTTTTATGGGTTTTTAATATTTTTATTTTTTTGGTTTTATAATTTTGTATTTTTTTTATATTTCTCATTTTTTATATTTTCATTTTCATTTAAATAATATATAAATAGATGTATATGTATACGTATAATATAAGGTATATATAGGTACTATATACATACAAATATGTAAAAAAATACTCAAAATATAGTGAATATAATGTTTTTGTGATTTTTTCTTTTTGTAATTTTTTGTTATTTTCCTGGAATTTATGATAGTTTTTAATTATTTTTAAAGTTAAAATATCTCAAATATTGTGTTAATAATTAATTTGAAGTCAATTTGGATTCTAAAAATACTAGATAAGTTCCAAAATTACCCAAATTAATTTTAATATATAAATAATGGTATAGAGATAATTATAAAATAGGAAAAACATTTTTTTTATTTTGGTTGAATTTTTATACTTTTTTGTTGGATTTTGGAGCTTTATGATTTTTTTAATTTTCTTATTCTATTTTTAGGGCTTTTAGTTTATGGACTCAATAAATATCAAAATATACTATATATATTTTTTGTCATTTTTCAAAATGTTTTTTTGGAATTTTTAAATGTAAATATGGATTATTAGGCTTCTTTTATTTTTTAGGAAAAGGATAAAATACAAAAAATGCCAGTTAAAAATAGTAGCATGAAAGTTCAAGGCATGAAGCACATATCCCTATTTTTTTCGTATTTTTAGGAGCAAATTAGATAATTTTAACAAATAGAATAAATACATAAAAATATATATCCTAGTAGGGGCATTTTTGCAAATAAAATAAAGTACAGGGGCTTCTACGCAAAAATACCAAAATTTTACAATGTTTATTTAATTTTTAATGACTAAATTAGAATTACAAAACTGTCAAGCGTATACATGCAAATTTACCAATTACGTGGGACTACACATGATTCAAACTAGGAAGGACCAAAATGTAATTACAAGACAGTCCACGGGCCTCTCATCAATTTTTACAAATATATATACATCATGAAATTAAATTTATTAGACTAAACAACAATTTACCAAACTTGCAGGGGTTTACATGTAATTTTTCCACCTCACATGGGTGAGGTGACATGGAATGGACTTAAAAGTAATTAAAATAAATATAGGTTCTTGCTGCAAAATTTCCACTTATTTTATAACATTACATTTTATTTACAGGATTGAATTATAAATATAAAAAGTTGGGGTTAAGGTATGCAATTTACCTCGAAGAGGCACGTTGATGGACGAGGGGATGTTCTTCACTTAACCACGTGGCGCGTCCACATGCGTCGCTGATGCTTCGTCTGCGGATGAACATGATTAGATCGTGTGGCACGATTAGACGGTGACTGCGTGACTGGATCCAATGGCTCTGATCAGAACTGGGACCTCCTTCTTGATCAGACGACAGAGGAAGGGGTTGGATGAACAGGGAAGAACACTCGCCTGGGTGAGGTTCTTTCGGTGAGATCTTCCTGCTCCGATGGGATTTGCTGCTCCAAGGAGTCCCTATGGCTTCCTGGAAGGTGGCTCTATCTGCTGGAGGTATCGGATTGGACCGAGGTACGCTGGAGCGCCTCTATGAGGTCGGAGAAGGGGCATCGTTCTAGGTACCTCCAGCGACGCTTGAATTCGATTCATGGCATTGTATCGAGCACCTAACCTGCATAGAAAGAGCGAGAGGCTCGAGGGGTCGACCTCGACCTAAGATGAAGCTGTTACACGTCGAAAATGGAGTCGGCGGCAAAGCTTCGACGATGGGTGGGAGATGGGCTTCGATTCACGGAACGAGGGCAGTTCCGGTTGGTCTAAGGCAATTGGGAAGTGGAGAAGCGTGCGAGAATGAAGATGAGGTGGATTGCGTGGTCGGAACATGTGGTTTGGACGGTGGAAATGTTCGCCGGAGCGGAGCTCCGATGAACTACGACCAAGGCTAACCTAGCTAATCAACGAACCTAATCACTAAAATAATAACATAAATGAAATGTTCATAATAAAATATACCTAAAATGAGTAAATACGCAACTCGAACCTGGCTGCGACACCAGGGAGCTGGTCCTCGTCGGAGTGGCAACCGTGGGTGCATCTCCCACCTCCACAAGCGTGCTGGACCTTAGGGGATCCTCTCTTGTCACAAGAGTACGTCGCTTGGCTGAGATCTAAAGCTTCATGGCTTCGGGGATGACAAAAAAATCATGGAGGCCGGAGGTAGTTTATTTATCAACAAGTATGACACCCTAATTTGACTGGCCAAAATTAAAGAATAAAGAGTATATAGATTGGATCTAAGGAGCGGGCGTGGATGATGATGTATCTGGGAGGAATTCCCGTGAGGAGATCGAGGTCAATTGATTGATGGATCAGCCGTGAAAAATGCCTGAAATCGAGGCTTCTGATGAGTCAGAGATTCGGATGGGACAGTTGACCGCGGTCAACTTTTGACGGCCTGCCATTGTTCCATGTAGATCCTCTACAGGATAAAATAGAAGAATCATTCAAAAATAACAAATTAAAAATAGTAAATGATTTTATTAATTTGTGTGTATAAAATAAAAAAATTGTTTATTATTTTATTTAGTATTTATTATGATTTTTATTTATTATTATGGCTTTATTTATTAGTAGTTAATTTTTATTAGTGTATTTATAGGTATATTCATCTATTTGTTTTTCCTTTTTATTTTTATTTTATTATTTTATTATTTTATTATTTTATGCTTTTAGTTTATATATTTATAAATTATTTTCCTGAGTATAAATGTATTTTTATTTTATTTTTATGATGTTATTTGTACATTTAAATAAATAGATATGTATATTCTATTAGTATAATTGTCGGTGTTTTGCCTATGTTTTGTATACATGATTTTATTTTAATGTATTTTGTTGAGTTTTATTTTAGTTTTGTATTTTTAATAGAATATGTATTTACAATATTTTAAAAATATGAATGAATAAAGAATAAAAGAATATATTTCCCTTTTATTTATATGCATATATAATATAGGTATTTCATTTATGTAATTGCATAGACTTATTTTATTTGCCCTATTCTTTTAGGTTTTATTTTAATTTTAACAGGCACATATGTTATAGATAATATTCACAAAATTATAAAAAGTATAAATTTGTAAAAAAATAAATAATAAATGAATTGAATATTTTAATCGGTAGAATGTACAATAGGGGTCCAAAACCTAACGTTCACTCAGTAACTCCAAAAAATATAAAACCGTCACCATTAAATAGCTTGTGAAAAGTTATAGTGATTTTGATATGTTTTGAGTTTTTATTTGAAAGATATGGGTATGTGAAGTTTAGTTTTTGGCTTTTTATTTGTGTATAAAATGTACAGTATGTATTATTTTTGTGCGAACTCAAATCTATATTTTTATTTACATTATTATCTACATCTTTCATGTATAAAGTTTCTTTTTTTTGATGAATAAATAATTAATAATAAAATCGGTGTCAAAAATGCATAATTAAAGAATACATAAATGGTATTTTAGCCCTTATCTCCCCCTACTTTATTCCTTGTCGACCAATTCCATTTTGGACTTGGTCTCGGGATTAGGGTCATAAAATAATTGCAATATTTTATTCCTTTATCTTTTCTTCTCTTTATTCTATAATTTTGAAATTATAAACCTTATTTTATATACAAATATTACAAGAAATAATGAATGCTATTATGCACGAATTGATGCTATTTACTTGCATTAGGTTGGTATTTTAAGGCCAAAATGATAGAATAAAAGTGATGAAATGGAGATTCATCACCTGAGGTGATCTTCTATCTCCAGACCACCTTCTCCTTTTGCCATAGCCTCCCTCACGTTGATCCCCTTCTCCTTTGCTTCGTTGGAGGGGAAGACCACCGGGTCCCCATCTTCTTCGCTCCTGGACCGTCACTTCATCCACTCCATATATGAATCAAGTCACTTCGGCTATACTAATCCTTCAGGTGCTCAATGGTTGGAGTTGCATCCCCTCGTCGATCTCCAGCTCGACCTCCGACAACCATCCTCTGCCTTGCTACTCCAAGCGACAATGAAGCTCTGCCTTTGCTCCAACACCTTCACAAGCCCCTCGACTTTCTTCCCCGGCCTTTTGGCGACTATCTGGAGCATGGTGGAGCTCCATATAGGCCGCCGGAGCACAACCTCGTTTGGTAGCCAACGGCGGGAGAAGAAGATACAGGTGCCATCCGATCATCTGGATCGGATGGACCAGAAGAGGGCACGTGGCGACCCGAGCCTCCTGTCGAACCTATAGGCTCAGGTCCACCGAACCTAGCGTCGGGCCTCCATGTGATGCAACGTGAACCATCTAGGCCTCCCGAGACTAGGCCCTCGTGTGCGCCCCACATGAGGGTTTGGGTAAATTACATCAAAGACCCTGAAGTTCTGATATTTGCACTTTGGTATCTAGGCACATACGTTACGTGTGTGCCTGGGTATTTTATAGGGATGCCCTCATAACTTATGGAATTTGTAAAATTCCCCCGTACTATATGGAGAAATTGCATAGGGGCCTAGGCAGTTTTTGGAAATTGCAAATCGGTCCTTCCAAGGACCTATTTGTAATTATTTATCCTTTTATTTTCTACATTTTTATTACATTTATGCCATTGCATTGTTTCTAGCATAACTTGAGCATCGTAGATCCAAGTTGCATGATTTTAGTGTCGTTTTGATCCTTTTTTCTCATCTATCTCATGGCATGTTTATTTTTCTTATCTAATATAATTTTAAATGAAGTGAATTTTATTGTTAGATCATGATCTTGCTCTACTTGTACTTGCCCTGAATTGATGACTCTCCATAATCTTGTACTCAAAATGACTCTAACTTCAAACCTTATTCTATCTCTCAATTTGGTGATCCTTTTAGGGTAATTTTGTAATCCTTTATTTTGCCAACATTCATATTACATTATTGCTCATGCATCATCCTAAAATCGCATCAAAAAACAACTAAAAACTAAATGCATCACTTTATTGCATTGTAATCTGCATGTAGACCGTAATGCATCCCTGCATTCCTGCATGGAGACTTGTAATTGAGAAATAATTCACATATGCTCCTAAATGATCGAAATTTGATAAATAGATGGAGTAGCTCGTGTCCTTGAATTCGACCTTGGTAGACTTGCCAGGTAAAAATATTCTACAATATTCAAAGATTGTGGTTTTTGCTGAACCAGATTTGCCTCCTATACTACGACATTATCTGATTATTAAAGAGGCAAATTTGACCCTCATCAAATTTTCAGCATTGTTTGTAAATGATTTCAAATAAGTTTGTGGAATATATACATCGCACCAAAATTCTTTATTAATTGTATAAAAATATCTATAAAAAGAATCGGATATCCCTTATAAATTCTTAAAAACCCCAACTCTTGTAAATAAAGACGCATTCCTGTGTAATATTTATACCTATGTTCTTAGCCAAAATCTTTTGTTTTGAAAAATCACAAAACATTTGCAAGGCTATAATACCAAAAACATTTGCGAAACCTTTTTCAAAAATCCATAAGTGCATTGTGGAGGATGTTGCTAACTGAACCCTTCGTAGATTCGACAATCCTGTTTAATTCTGAAGGCAACTACACTCCCATGCCTTCCATAAGTTTATTCACATTCAGCTCATCGGATAATTTAAACTTTGGAATCTTATATTTATCCATTGACACTCTTTCCCTGGGAATGTAGTCGTCGAAGTAGTGCTTTGATTTCGAGATCTCTTCTACCAAACCCCACAACCCATCCTACAGAGATAAGATGAAGATCCTCTTATGGCTCAGCAACAGTGAAAAAGTCATTCCACCAGTAATATTAATTTATTAACTACTGTTCATATAATGTCTATTCTCAAATAATTCATTTGCAATAAATTTCTTACAGTGAGTAATATTTTCTACAATGTTTCTCATCAAAGCTTCCGGATACGAATCCTGATATGGTAATATCTTGAATATCCGCATTCGGATCCGAATATCCGAATACGATATTTAATATTATTTTATATATTAGTTAATATAATATAAACAACAATCTCATGTTATTATATTAGGATTATACATTATAAAATACAATATATTGACAATGTTAATAAACTTTCGTTTATTTAGGGATGGGCACAAATAAAAGTTACAAAACATGTCCTCCTTTTTGTTTCCGGTCAAGAATGCAAGTCATCATGACGCTCACTTTTGTCATGATGCAACTTATTTTTTATTGTTGTTTTTTAAAATCATTACGAGCTTTGATAAAATTCTATTCATATACATATGTAGTCCTTATTCGATCGGTATTCAGATTCCATGTTTATTGGATCTATATTTGGATTTTACTCTTTATTCGATTCATATTTGGATTAGATCTTTATTTGATCCGTATTTGGGTCTGCTCTTTATTCTATATGTGTTCAGATTATAAATATCCAATTCGAACTCGTATCCATAGTTTGAAGGATATGATTTCCTTAATGCATATCTGAATCATATCCATATCCGTATTCTATTCGATAGAGATGAAGCGAATATGGATATGGAAATAGGCATATCCGATCCGTATACTTTTTCATCCCTAGCAGATATCTCATATACATCCAAAACACTTATTATGTGTCCTCTTTGTCGACACCCAATCAACTACTGACTACAAATAAAAATTTGATGTTGTATGTATTACATGAAATTCATTCTACAACCAACGGGTATTATAGAAGCCAAATTTCAAATCATCATAGCTTTCTTTTCAGAAAAAAATCCAACTTTTAGATACTTTGTCTTGTTAGTCGAAATTGATTCAAGATTACATCATCATTACCTTGGAGTCTTGCACCGTCTGAGGAGGCAACAATGACAGGAACATGATGGGAACGAAAGCAGTATCAGCTTAGCTCAGATATCAGTTGATGTGGACACGAGCTGGTATCATCTTCTCTCAGATACAGGTTGTTAGGGATACATACAACTTTATACGGATATGCAATCAACCACCATCATGGAAACACGTGAAAGAAAGAATAATCAGATATAACAATGGTCTGTCATCCCTCGCGACCATCGGAGAAGAAAGATCACTATAACTTAGAACGAATACAACTCTCTCCTTCCTCGCTCTCTCATCTCTTTCTTCTCCCTGTCTCTCCATTCCATTTCTCTAAGGGCTACAATGTTCTTGTGGTGGTGTTGAGGCAATATCTCCATTCCCTCTATATATATAGTTCAGTTACAACCTTATAGTCCTATTTTCAATAGGATTATAAGTAAAATACAATTCAATTACTATTGAGATTAAGAGCTTGACCCGTTAAGATTCCTAATTCTAACATTACTATTATCCTAAAAGAACATTTAGGCAGAACAAAGTTTGATTGGACAAAAAAAAACATCTTCACCGACATCAATCCGAGTCACTGATACGAATTCATGATTGTTCTTCAGTAATAAAAAGGGGCAGTGTAAATAAACGCGGAAAGCTGTTCAAAACGGGCCAAACTGGTAGGCAATGGAGGAAACAGAGTTCTTATGAAAACGGAATCCACTCAAGATGACAGCAATATATGTCTCTGCCAGATTCTTCTTGAACGTCCAAGAACTCCTCCCTGATTTTCCCATCACCATAACTCCCCAGCATTTGAAATTCTCGATTACGTCGAGACAAACATATGCACACAGCACAGCTCCAACTAGATCCGAGACCGACTATATACGTCTCCGTCCCCGCACGAACAATCCCATCCATACGAAGTTGAGAATAAGATTGTCACGGTTTCTTTAGCACCATAATAATATTACCCGATTTGATATCGCAGACAATCAATTAGGATCTCCACATAGGGAGGAAAAAGGAACCACAGATGGGAGATTCTCCTTCTGTGGCCGACGATAGCTTTGCACTCCCCCAACTTTCTCGCTATAATTTATGAAATCGCAATCCCACAACATATGCAAGATTGATATATTTGGGAAATTCGCAGTATGGAAATAGGAGTGCACAGTCCTACTCCTGTCATCCTCCCCATGCCTTCTATATAAACATGATCGCAGAAGCCCTTCTTCCACCACATTGAAGCCTCTTCCTTCCCCCACCCCCACCTATCCGCAACCATGGGATCCGCATCCATATGCAAGAACCTCCAAACCCATCCCCCCGTTCCAACAAACGTGCAACTCCAGCTGTGGCCTCAGAGCAAGCATCCGGACGACAGCCCTTCCGGAGAGTCGAAACCTACTTGCCGTGGTGACCTCAGACCCTCAACTGATGTGCCCCCGGCTGCAATACGGGATCGCGCATACACTAGACTCTCGCAGCATAGCCTGGACATGTGCACCGAGGTACTCGGGTCGGAGACGGGAACAGGTGGGTGCCTTCCCGACGATCTCGACGTTACCATGATAACGGAAACTCGAACGCGAGGGAAATATGCTCAGTCACGTTCACATTCTCGCGCCATCTCGCCGACGTTGCCGCCACCGCTGAGCTCCCTAACTAGTGAGAGAGTTGTTCGGGTCACACGGTGGAGGGAGAATGGGAGGCTTGTGCTCCGATCCGCATTCTTGCCATGTCCCAGATTTTTCCTCTTGTCGCGGAGGACCAACACCACCGACGGGAGACGCCTCTGCATTCGGTCGTTCCGGCGGCGTGATCTCCCTTTCTTTGAGGGAAAGACATGGGAAGGTGAAGAAGAAGAAGTAGCAGAAGAAGAAGGAGAAGAACTAGAAGAAGAAGCCGTTGTGGAGATAGATGCGTACAAGGGGAGGTCCGGTGGGACGTGCAAGGCGGACGACGCCGTCATGGGTGGTGGGACAGAGTTTATGTATCATTCAGGCTCTCCATTGGCGGTTATGTCCAGTTAGGTGATGATAATAATAATGTATTCTCAGGAGCTCTCTCCGGTTGTGAACATGTGGTTTTCAGTGAATTGAATTAAAGTTGGGAGTGTTCTTTTCATCCTTCTTACTTAGTTGGATTGATTGAGATAAGGTGGCTGGCTCTGGATAATGCTCTTTTTCTACCAGTATTCTTTTTCTCTAAATGTAGTGGTGGAATTTGTTTGGAATGTCCCATTTGTTGCTACTAGGTTTCTCTTTTTTGGACTCTGGTCTTGCTTCCTCCACGTGGGAGCCAACTCATGCCGGTCTGGTGATGGCAAATGTGTGTCCAATGAGAAGTGAGGATATTATTTTATATGAAAAAAGACGCAAGAGTTCTAGCACACCTAAATGCTCCACTCTTTGCCTGCCGGTTTCTTGTTTCTAACCATTCAAGTATCGATGTCCACAACTCAAATGTTGTAATTACCTCATGAGTGCCCTTGCCTCCTAGGCAACCTATTTACCATAATTTCCATGTACATCTCTATTATAACTTTATCTACATCTGTCGGATTCATCACTATGAACTAAACTCTTACTTCCAATCTTTGTATTGAATTACTGATCTTTTTGTCAGGATTAGTATTTGATTATGTGCATCATAACATTAGTGAGGGAGAATTTTGTATAGCAATTTGACATTATTGATGGGGATCATGTTCTCAGTTAGGAAGGTAACGTTTTCCATAAATATGTTTGTAACTTCATTTAGGAAGTTGCAGGAGACATCAACCATACTTCATTAGTACAATCTTGAGTATTGAATTTTTTATCAAGCGATGAGGTTTTGAAGCTTCTGAAATCAAGAGCTTTTCATATCATAATCAAAACATTCTTGTAATCTCATGATAAACTCATCTATCTATCATTGTATTTAATCGAAGCAAATTTATGCCACATGTGTGCTAACACTTCAAGATTACGCTTTATCTCCTATTCTATTGAGTTTCTCATGGAATTTTAGGAAGTAAAATTTCAAATGCAAGGTCAAGATCATATGTCTGTAGTTCCATAGATCTCCGACGCTCTTTGAGTTCCCTTCTTGTGATGTTTATATCGATTTTCATGTTCCTTTTTTTGATAAACTAAACGAGTACCTTAATATATCTTGCTTATAAAAAGTTAGCATATTAAGGTCATCATGTTTTCACCTGTTGGTGGATATTTTCGCAAATAAGGCATTATTTGTGGAGGACTATAATGACGTCCACAAAAGACCTCATACTTCCAATATATAAATTTCTTTAAAGTTTTCTGAGTAGGATAAATTACTAGCAGTGGTCTATGTGCACTATAAATTATATCATTTTTATGGTAATGTAAAGTATCATTATACAAATGGAAATTTCAATAAAAGGATAAGGGTGCTCCCTCCTTCTATTATGGTAATGGAGTCCTACTTGCTTGAAAATATAAAATATTCAAAATAAAAAATATAAAAAGAAATATAAAAAGAAAATACAAAATCAAAAAAAATATAAAAATATAAAAATATAAAATATAAAATAAATTTTAAAATATAAAATTAAAAACTCACAAAAATACAACTTGGCTAAGTGTTTGAGAGATAAAGTGTGCCTTGATTTCTTATATTGCCTGGTTTATTCCTTTGCTTCCTGTGTTCGACCCCTACTTGCTTGCCACTATACAATTTTAGTAGCGTATAATAAATTTTAACTCTTAGTTTTAATTGTTTAATTGCTTGTGTGGGTTAATTATTGAACAACGAGAAGATTTGAGTAGTCTCCTCAACGACAGTGAACCTGAATTGTCTGGCCATTACTTAGAGACTCCCATCTAATCATTTTTCAATCATCAATACATCAGTTTGCCAAATGTACATGCTCAAACATATAGTAACACATCTGTCTCCGGTCAGAGTATGTGTGCCTATATTGTGACAACATACAACATGTATCTTGGTTATCTCGATCTTATTTAGTCTACTCTTTGACCTAACTTATCTAACACCTCCGAATCTTTATTCATATGCAAAGGATCAACATCAATAGGTCGGTTAGATATCAACCCATGAGAGAAAGGATTGCCATCTCCTACTTAGGATGGAGATCATCTCTTAGTAATTATTTGATGATGCTTGATGAGTCCTCGATCTAACTCTTTAGATATTCATCCAAGCACCAACTTCTACGATTCAACAATTGAATCAGCAGTTGTACGATCGTCAAGATGGTCATGGTATGTAACCTTAATTAGACTAAGGGGCCTATTATGCAAAGTAGTTATTCTTCATTTCAGACTAGGGAGTGATATTTCCAATAACATTTATTGCATAATGACTCACTGTGGGCTCGCATATCCAACAATCTCCCACTAGCCCAAAAACCATTAATGGGATAATATTTAAACCCACACTCATGAAATAATCATAAGCTATTTTGAAAAATAGCTACATAAGATGACTAGTCACTCTATTCCCAAGAGACTGCGCTAAGTCCCTTTACTGTACTTACATATCTCCTAGTAATAATGCTCGCATCTAATGCAAATGTTGCATCTTATGCAACCATTATTCAATTCTGAAGCAGTTATACTGTCACTAACACTACAACTCAATAATCGTTATAACCAGTATGTAATTTCTATTATACTTATCATAATGCCCTCATTCCTAGATAGCTCTATCTGCTAAGACTAAGGCCCTATCTTAAGTCTTATAAGGCATCATCGGTTAAGACCTTTTAGATCACAATCTATAAAAGTCTTAAGTTCTTGAGATAATACTTTGAAATCAATATCTCAAACTTCTTGTCATCTAGAAGATGGTTTTATTAATCAAGTGTTAAATATACATGGTAGGATTAGTAACAGTTTATTATTCCCACTGCATAGCAGACATTTGACCTTTTATACAAATCTAGCATACACTAAGCTTCCCAAAGCTTTTGCACTATGGCATGCAACTTCAGTATTCACATCCTCAACTCTTTGAGGTGTTATCCATTTAGATAGGTTAGTACCTTATCTTAAGAGAAAGAAGAATTCCTTGGAATTTTCTCCAAAAAATTGGAACATGTCTAAGGTGTACCACTAATGTGATGGTCCCAATACCCTTTTCTCTTTGCTTCTGAATATTTTCAAAACTAATATATAAGAGGTGTCCTTGAGATCATATCTCATGGTATGGGATATTCATATTACAAAACACTTATTATCATTCCAAATGTTTAGGATATTATCTATATTTAGCACGATGAACACAACGACACTCCTACTAAGCTTCACATGGTTCATCAAAATTTCATTTGAAACCATAACATTTATAATTTCATCAAATCTCGTGTTCCAACTATAAGAAGCCTATTTGAGTCCATCAATGGAACTCTCTTACACACTTTGTGTTCCTTAACTATGAAGCCATGTGGCTACTTCATATAAATATCCTCGGTGAAGAATTTATAGAGAAATGCAATATTGACTTCCATCTTGTAGATGTCATAGTCAAGTTGTGTACCTATAGTTAGTAATATTATGATGGGTTTAAGCATGTTCACAGGAGAGCAAATCTCATCGCAAACAATGTCTTCTCTTCATGTGTATTTTGAGGATACGATCTGTACTTTGAAGGTCACTACCTTCTCATTAGGTTCCCTCTTTCTCTTAAAGATTCATTTACACCCTAATGGGTCTTACCCTTATAGGTGGATCCTCGACGGTCCATATACAACACTTGTATATGAAGTCAACTTTAGACTTTTATTGCTAACATCCATTTTTCATGTCATGATCTGCAGAAGCTTCATCATATGAAGTCAGATCATTGTCAGACTTAACTGACAATGGAATCATCCTCAAACTAATTTGAAGAGGTATGAGTGTTTAATCTTCAATTATCCTTTTTAATTTTTCAATTTTAGGAGCCTCATTATTTTTTCAAGATTCAATGAGTTCCTTTTCTTCATTTATATGTTGATTCTCCAAAAAGTCATCCTCTTAGAATTATATTCGTAGAGATAAATCTCAGTGTCATAAAGTAGATATCCAATACCATACTTTATATTCCTAATGAAGAAGCACTATCTGGTTCTAGATTCTAGCTTACTTGTATGGAATCTTATTAAGAATATATATTGTAGTATGTACTACATATATACGTGGAAACTAAGAGGTAATTATGCTAATATTCATTATCAATCAAAGCATGTTACACATGATCCAACTATATCTTCCTACAACTCTATTGAGTTAGGTGTATCAGGAGGAGTGAGATAGGAATGGTATTCCTTTCTACATTAGGTATTCTTTGAATTC
The DNA here is from genome assembly GCA_037367405.1 of Ottelia alismoides. Classification (NCBI taxonomy): domain Eukaryota; kingdom Viridiplantae; phylum Streptophyta; class Magnoliopsida; order Alismatales; family Hydrocharitaceae; genus Ottelia; species Ottelia alismoides. The sequence continues at coordinate 501,872 of JAZKJV010000881.1, forward strand.
ATCTAATAGGCACATGCTACCTTTATTAGATCAAATTCTTTCATCTTCCTTCAAACTTAGGTGCTAAACCTTTGTGAAATCTTTGAATATTTCAAAAGTTCTAAGGTGAAGGGAAGAAATATCATATCACAAAAATATTAATAGATATCACATATCATTAATATTTATTATGATATAGATGATCCACATACATCAATATGTATGAGATCCTAAATACCTTTAGCATCTTACACCATTCCCAGAAAAGAGTGTATTGGGCACTTTTACTTTGAATTAAATATTCTTATGTAAGTTTTGAATCTTTACACATTCTATGTCCAATCTCTTACTAGTCTATTGATATTACCAATAAACATATGTCTTAGGCTTGATGTCAGATCATTGTCAAATGATCTTTTAAGGTACAGTTTCCACTATTAAAAATGTTAATGAGCCATTCATTAATTTTCTAATTTAGTAGATCCCTCTAGATGTTAGATTATCATCTAAAATATACCCATCTTAACTCTTTATGATAGATCTATTCTAGAATGAATGTTTATTCCCAACATTTAGAAATAAACAATGAATGCATTCTAATATCTAGGTCATAGAGTCAATCTCTAAGACTGAGGTATCTCCCACTGAAAATATGAAGTCAATCTATCCAATGGATATTATAGCAATAATTGGATAATATCCATGTGGATGACTATTAAATCTTAAGATCACAATTTTCCAGTATTCTAAAACATATGCAACCAATTGCAAGTGTTATTAGAATAATGAGATACAATTGTTAGAATTTGATCTTACCTAATAAGAAAGTCAATTTCAATGATTAAATGTAGATGTAGATTATTCTGATGTACTATCCGAGCCCTTATCTAAGGACCCTAGATAGTCTAGATAGTCATACTCTATGTACATCGGTTTATTGTAGTATAGACATTCATCCAACTCTTTGGATGCCATATGGAAGTCACAAAAGTACAGTCAACTCCTTGGCTTTCTTCCGTCCTTGTGTCAGACCTATGCTTCCTTTGTGCTTCCTTCATCTATAAAAAAATCATTGCATATGACAAAGGATCTCTTATGTTGAATTCAAAAGATTTCAATATAAGAGTATTTCAACATTTATATACGCTTCATCCAACTCAAAGAAATATGGATTTTATGAAGCTTCATGAAAAACTAGAGTTTATATTGTAGAATGGATACTCATCACATCTACATTCATCGAAACTCTTAAAGACTTCGGTTAAGGCAGTTACTCAAACATTTTGAGTACATCATCTCTTATCGAGCCATTATTCTACATAGGCTGCTATTTTGAGTACTTACACCCATATTGGCTAAAAGTAGATGTTACTAGTCATACAAATTCAGGCCAGTAATTATTTCTCTAAATAAGCAAAAAAAGTCAATAACTATTGAGTTGGTATATCCCTGACACTAACACTATCACTCAAGGCTTGAGGAATTGAGAACACATAGTTTTATGAGGTCTTAAGAGTATGAGTTAACCAGCATTCCCTAGTTTGAAAGATATGGGTGCTATATAACACACCTCAACTTTACCTTTAAGAATATAATCATTACATCACCTGCACAACTGTGTCAATGATGAGATGAGTTGAGGTTTCACTTGAGATACTTGGATTTAAGATTTAAGTCTAGACCTGATTTCATGATACTCCAGGATGGGATATAGTCAATGAAATCTCCATGAAACATGAGTGTCAACAACCCTATCCAGTATGAGAACAAGTTCTTATATTATCTATTGATATTGACCTATGTGTCAGGGTATGATGAAACTTAATTATTTATTTATCACTGTACGCCAATTTTTGGTAAAAGTAGCAGAGCTAGATAAAAAGAAGAAAAAAAGAAAAAAAGAATGATGAAAGAAAGGCTCCCATTACAATGTCAAATATAAAAGAGCTTACACCAAAGGTAAGCACTCCCAATCATTTAAAAGTGTCCACTTGGACCAAAGCTAATTAGGTAAATGAGCTGAGTTAGTACATCAAAAAGGGCTTTTCATCATAAGTGATACAAGATTGGGTCTAAGTATGTTATATACTTATATAAGACACATCCCGATGTACTCTAAGGAAAACAAGTACATGTAACTCAACAACTCTTGATGGACACACTGATCAATACAAAAAATATATGTGTTGAGTAATAAGGCACCCGAGAGGACCCTTGTTCTAATGTGAGAAGAAATCACACAATCCCTCCATCAACTGGCCTTCCATCTACACTTTCAAGTGTGACAAACTACTGAGATGGTGGACTGAGTGAAAGAATGGATTATTCCCTAGTGTTGAAAATTGGGTCTTGAGGAGAGTCCCTTGGACTAGAACTTTGGGTGACAATTCGACTCGACTCCCGTGATTGCAATATTCTTTAAATGCCATATCTCTATACTATATGTACATGCAGAGACTCTAATAATTAGATAAGTTGGATTCCTTTGGACTAGAGCATTCAGCTTAGAACTTTTAGGGCCAGTAAAACCAATGATTCTTAATGAGCCAAGTCTTGAGATTTCACATGCCCAGTCATGGAATATTCCTGCTCAATCAATCTTTAAATGCTCGATGACGAGCATAGTTTAAGTATAGAGGTGATGAATCTAAAACTAATAATATTAGTTATTATTTATTATTCTCCTAGCTTAAATAAATCAATAAAAGATAACACTAATTGATTAATATTATCATATTGTCTGTTGTATGTAACTAACCCTAATTATTGTACATATTTAACATCTTTTTATTTTCTTAGTATTAAATTTTTCAAAAAATAAATAATTATTATGTATATATATTTTTGGTGTTAAATAGAAATTAAATTACAAAAAAACAACAAAAGAAAAGAAAACAGTGCCTTAGTTCATTAAAAAATTTCCGAAAATTGCAGGTTCTACATATGACTTATTTTACTTTTTGTAAAACATGAAACCTATAGACCATTGAGATTTACAACTTTTATGTTTTGCATTTGTTCTAGTTCGGCTTGTATTTGTTTGTTTCTAATTTTTCTTTATCTTTATCATTTTCTTAATATCCATTGGGCCATGTGGCTTCACCGCATCCGCCCACATGGCCCCACCCTGCTTCTCCACATGTGTACCCATCCAACCGCTCATCCACTCCTGATCAATCTGATCCATGCCCTCTGTTTGCACCTCAATCTCGGCCTTCCGCTCTAATTTCCAGATCACATCAGAAGCACACATTAGCGCTTCCATTCGGACCGTTGGATCACATGATCCAATGACCCACCTCACCACACCTCTCCTTCCCTCGATTCTTGTCGCCATCTTAGAACACCTTCTCATGATCTAATACCTCCCACATTTAGCCCTAATCTCCCTTCCTCGCTTAGGGGCATATTTGTACATCTTTATATGTTTGCATTGCATTGCATTCTGTTGCATATTATCTCTATGTTTTAACTTGCATAAAATTCAAATAAAAAATGCATCCTTTTCATTCATTATGTTCATGCATCATGCACTGCATTATATTGTGCATTGTTTGTTTGTTGAACTAGATAGATGAATTAATTACTCAAGTAAAATGTTACTATCTGATTAATCAAGATTGACAGCTTTGTGTTCATGTGTTTGACCTTGGTAAGCTTACCTAGAATTAAATATTCTACAATATTCAAAATTGTGGTTTCTGAATGGATCATTTTCACATCCCATGCTATGAAAAAATACAACTATTAAAGAGGTGAAAATGTGATTCATTACTTACAGATGGTATTCTAACTTTTATTAGACTATGAATCTGTCATGAATGTAACACCCACTAGTAAAATCCCTAAGAGAATCAAAGGTGACAGAAATCATTCTAATATGATTTAGCATCAAAGGTTTGGTCGTTTATCTATTGATAGTATCAATAAATTTATAAAGGATAGACCCTTAGATTTTCTAAAAGACCAAACTTTACCTAAACATGAACATTGCATTCGAGGTAAAATGACTAGAGTATTCATTCATAACAAGGTTACATGATGCAAGGGTATTCTTTACCTAATACATAATGATGTATGTGGTCCCTTCAGTACCATGACCTGAAATGAATATTGATATTATCTGACATTTATTAATGATCATTTGTGATACGGTTTTATCTTCTTATTACGTCATAAGTTTGAAACCTTTGAAAAGTTTAAAAAATTCGTGGCTTTGATTGAGAACTAAACCGACAAGAAAATTAAGTGAATTCAATCTGATTAAGGTGGTGAGTACCTCTAAGATGAATTTAAGGAATACCTCAAGAGAAAGGAATAATTTCCAATCTCAATCCTCATGAAACTCCCAACTAAATGGTGTTGATGAAAAACGTAACTGGGCCATCATGGACATGTTCGATCAATGATGGGTAAATCACGTTTACCTCCTAATTTTTGGGGATATGTAGTAGAGACTACAATATATATATATATACACTAAACAATATTCCTAATAAATCTGTACCGAAAAACCCTTGTGAGCTTTGGTTTGGACCCAAGCACAGTATTAGACACTTGAGGATTCGGGGTTGATTGGTTCATACGAAGAATTTGAATGCAAGTAAGCTGAAATCTCATACTAGAGAGTGATAATTCATTGGATATGTAAAAGGACGGTATTTGATACCAACTTTACAACCATGAGACTCAAATGTTTTTTACCTCTAGAGATGTAAAATTCTTAGAGTATGACTTCCTTAAGAGTCGAGATAAAGGTGAAGTAAAGGAACTCATTGAACCCCCTAAGGATATTAAGCTTCCTGAACCAAAAACTGAATTTGTGAATAAAGATGAAACACCCGTACCTCTTTGAAGGAGTTTGAGGGTGGTTATGCCACCTAGATGTTATTGATTCCATGCGTCAGTTGAAACTGATAATGATCCAACATCATTTGATGAAGCACTAGCGGATCATGAGATGGATGGATGGATGCTTGTAATGAAGTCTGAAATATACTCCACGTATAAGAACGGTATATGGACCCTAGAGGATCCACCTAGAGGGGTAAAATCCATTGGGAGTACTTGTATCTTCAAGAGAAAGAGGGGACCTAATGTGAAGATGGAGACCTTAAAGGCGTGGCTCGCAACCAAGGTCTACAGATGGAAAGAAGGCATAAACTATGATGAGATGTTCTCTCATGTGCCTATGCTTAAATTCATCAGGGAACTGCTAGTTATAGCTACATATATTGACTACGGCATCTGGAAGATGGATGTCAAGATCACATTCCTCAATAGATAACTCAAGAAGAATATCTATATGGACTTGCTCCAGGGTTTCATAAGCGATGAAGGTAAAATATGCAAGCTCAAGAAATCCATCTATGAGCTCAAACAAGCTTCTTGTGGTTAGAACATCATATTTGAAGAAACCATAAAGAGTTATGCTTTCATTCAGAATCCTGATGAACCATGTGTGTACAAGAAGCTGAGTGAGATAATATTGTGTTCATCACATAGATGATATCCTTATTACTGGGAATGATACATAAATGATGACTATTGTTAAGATTTGGATGTCCCGTACTTTGAGAAGAAAGATCATAGAGAAGACTCTTATATATTAGGTCTGAAGCTGTTTAGAAATAGAGAAAAGAGGATATTGGATTATCACAACATGGATACATTTCAAATATCTTGGAACATTTCTATACAGAGAATTCCAAGAAAGGATTCCTTCCCTTAAGACATGGTATATAGCTATATAAAGGGATGGCTCCTTACAGTATTAAGGATAAGAAAACCATGGTTGGATGCCATTACGCATCATCTATGGTAAGCTTAATGTATGCATGATGTACACAAGGCTAGATATCGACTATGAAACGGGAGTGGTAAACCATTACTAATCTTGATATGGACAATAATATTGGAATGCAATGAAGAATACATTTAAGTATATAAGACGGATGTATGATTACAACTTGATCTATGGATATGGTGATCTCCAAGTCTTAAGATACATAGATTTAGATTTCCAATATGATATAGTTGACCGCAAGTCAACTTCGAGGTTTGTGTTCTTATTGAACGATGGTTTTGTGAGGTGGAGAAGCAAGAAGCAAGACATTACAACTAATTCAATAATAGAAGAAAAATATATTGATGCATCAGATGCTACAAAGAAGGCAGTGTGGTTATGCAAGTTCATCCTGGAAATTCAAATAGTTTAATCTGATACTCTCATCCTACTTCTCTGTGATATCACATGAGCCATAGCTTAGGAAAAAGTAACCTAGATGTCACCAGAAGAGTAAGCACGTGGAAAGGAAATACTACATCATTCGATAGATTCAAAAGCATGGTGACATCATCATCACCAAGGTGGCCTCTAATGATATGGTTTTTGATTGCCTTATTTAACCTTTATCACAAAGGGTATTCGACCAGCATGTAATGAGCATGGGTTTAAAGATTACTTGAATTGTTCTAAGGGCTAGTGGGAGATTGTTAGCCATGTTAGCCTAAGGAGAACTATTTCTACAATAAATATTAGTATATCTTTGATATATCAATAGAGGTTATTAATTTATTTCACTCCTTCTCTGACAATTAATAAATAATGAACTTATAAGGCCCCTTAGTATAATTAGGGTTATGTACCATGACCATCTTAATAGTCATACAGTTGTTGATTCAATGGTTGAATCGTAGAGGGTGGTGGTTGGATGATATCTAAAGAATTAGATTAAAGACTCATCAAGCAACATCAAGTGATTGTTTAGAAAGGATCTCCAACTTGAGTAGGAGATGTAAATACCTATAGTAAAATATTTTTGTACTTTTTATATATTTCTAATGTGTTTATGATTTTTCTATATTTTTGATAATTTTTTGGTACTTTGAAAATAAAAATACTCAAAACAGGGAATAAAATATATAGCTGAATTTAAAATGGAGATGAAAAATAGTAAATAGAGTAAAAATTTTATCCAAATTAATTTTAGAATAAATATAATAATAAAATAAAATTCAGAAACAAAAACTATATTTTTGTGATTTTTGAAGGATTTTTTATATTTTTATAAAGATTTTAGGGGCTTTTCAATTTTTATGAGTTTTCTTTTGTGTTTTTTATTGATTTTTGGTTTTTAAGTTTAAAATACATAAATAAGCAAAATATATTTTTTTCAAATTTTTTCAAAAAGGTTTTATAATTTTTATGTGTTTTCTAATACAAACAGGGACAAAATTACATGTTTTTTATTTTTTTATAAATAATAAAAAGTCTCAAAAATGGAAAATAAAAATATGATGTTGAGGTGCATTGCAATAGGAAGATAATGCTTTTTTAGATGCATGGAATAAATAGATACAACAAAGAGAAACTACACTACTAACAAGGGTATTTTTGTAAATATATAAAAGTGCAAGGGCCAAAGTGTAAATTTCCCAAAATTATATAACGCAATAAAAATGTTCCTAGACCAACTACAAAATTCAGAACCCACAGGTTTATCTCTATAAAAACTCCACAGCTCACGTGTTGACACATGAGCTGCTTGCAATAAGCCAAGGGTCGCTCTACAAATTTTATAGAAAATATAACACTGAATACAAAAGTTTTAGTACCTAATGCAAATAACAATACCAACAAGGGTCCCCTTGCAAAATGGCCACCCCTCACGCGCATAGGCACGTGAGGTGACGTGGTTGGGGACCTGATTGCAATAATCAGAAAGTTCAGGGGTCTAATGATAAATATTACAAAATTTTAAGCCGGTAGAAGAATGATTGAGTAGCAATAATTAAATACAAAAATGCATGAGGGTGAGGTTGCAAAATAACCAGTGCGTGTGATCGGACGATGCTGCTCCCTTCACTTATCCACGTGTCAGCACAAGGAGCGGCGATGACGGTTCGACTTTGACGACTGAGATCAGATTGCCTCGAATGATCTGACGACTGATCGGGGAGGCGATCCAATGGCTGTTGTAGCTGGCCAAGAACAAGGCAGGATCGGACGGTTCTGGATGATGGTGGAAGAACGGCTGAGGAACTTGCCGTCGACGAGTTTAGAATTCATGTAGCTCCGTTCTTCGACCACCTTCTTCGCTTCAAATGGCATGACAAGGTTCCTGGGAGCTACCTCGATTGGCTGGTGGCTTCAAAATGGCATGGAAATAGCCGGAGTGTTGCCGTGAAGTCAGCGAAGAAGGATGGCTCCATGTACCTTTCGCCTTTGCAAAACTCGATCCAATGGGGGGTCTGAAGACTCCTAGACCTGCAGTTAGGCCCACCAAACAAAACGGGGATCCCTGGGGCTTCTATTAGAGGTGGGCGAGTTGGATGCATAGGGCAGAGATGATCAGAGTTGATCGGCGAAGCAAGAAGCTCCATCAGACAAAGAACGTGTGGTTCTTGTAATGATTTGATGAAATCGACAATTGAAATTTGCAAAGATTGACTACTGCTAACCTAAGGATTTAAAGTAATATAAAATAAAGGATAAAATCTCACTGAGATGACGCCAGCGGCAAGCTCTGGTGACGTGATTCCGGCAAGCTGGGTCAGCTCGATTCAACGCCTTTGCGGCCTCCTAAAGGGTGATATCACTCCTACTGTCACCAGGAGGATTTTCAAGCACCTAGGTCTAGGGTTTGAAGGTGGAAGAGCAATCAAAAGAGAGAGGGAGACGGTGGAGACATTTTTATACTCGTTGACGTATGGCTCCAAAGGACGGGGGAGATCGAGCGAATTGGCAATCTAAAGATGGATATATGATGTTGGTGTAAATCCTCGATTAATGGAGAACGAAGGTCAAGAAGGAATCGTTGCGATTCGATGACAGACACGACCTCCAGAATTCTACGAAGTCAGGAAAAACCAACGTCTAATACAGGACAGACCTTGGTCGGAGAGTGGACCGATGTCAACCAATGGACGAATTTGGTTGGTCTATATGGACCAACCAGAAAAATCCATGGCAAAAAGACTTGTAAATTCAGTTTAAAATAATAATGAATTTATAAATTTCAGGTTAAAAAATAAAAAATATTTATATTTTATGAATTATTTTATTATGCTTTTTTTATTTTTTTGAGGTTTAGAATTACAAGTTACTTATTAAGGGCTATTTATAGGATATTTATCTATGTATTTCAATCTTTTTATTTTTATTTTGTATTTTTTAATTTATTAATTTTGTTTATTATCTATATATTTATAACTTAATTTTATGCACATAAATATATTGTTATTTTATTTTTCTGATGTATTATATATAATTAAATAAATAGTTGTATTATCTATACAGGTATAGGTATATATATTTTACCTATGTATTCTATACAAGTATTTTATTTTTATGTTTTCTTGAATATTTTATTCTTGTTTTGATTTGTATATACATTATAAATAATATTTACAAAATTATACAAATATAAATTATAAAAATAATGATAATAGATAAAATGAATATTTTAATCGATATAAGTATGCAATAGGGGTCTAAAACCTAAATTTCACACTGTAGCTCCAAAAATATGAAACTACCTTCATTAAATAGCTTATTAAAAATTATATACAATTAAAGGGTGATTTTGATATATTTTGAGTTTTTATTTGAGAGATACGAGTATGGAAAGTTGGGATTTTGGAAATTTATTCTGAGTATATTTTGTACACTATATCTTATTTTTACGTGAAATCAATTTTGTATTTTTTCATATTTATTTATCTACAACTTCCATGTTCAAAGTTTCTTTATTTGAAGTATAAAAAGTGAAACTAAAAAATAGGTACCAAAATGAATAAAGAATGAATTAAAATAAAATATTTTTATTGGATTTTTACCCTTATCTCCCCCTACTTATTCCTAGTCGACCTAGTCATAGAGATGCCTAGGTCTCGGGATTTCTGATCATAAAATACTTTCAATATTTTATTCTTTTCTTTTCTTTATTGTATAATTTTGGCTTTAAAAATCATATTTTGTACACATTTTGTGCAAAAATGCATGAACTAATGGTATTTGCATGCGTTTACTGGGTTTTAAGGCCAAAATAATAGAATAAAGATGATGAAACGAAGATTCATCATTCCCCTATACTTGCCTTTGCTAGTCCCTAGCAAAAACTTATGCAATAAGTACATAAAAAGAAAAACAAAGAAAAGAAAAAGAAGAAAATTGGATTAAGTTCAATTATCAAACTTGTCTTCACAAAATCAAAGTTTGGAGCTTAAGTCGGACCTTTGGAATTTTAGTGAGGGCGAAACCTTAATGGGAATCAGATTTGAAATCTAACAACCTTCAAGAATCTCAAAACTCTGGTCAAGTCTCCTCATTATCCTTCTTAGACCCTCACCGTGAAAGCCTACCTAGTCGTCGAGTATGACTTTCTTCACCCCCTTGCATACTTCTATGTGCTGGGTCTTCTTACTTACATACATGGGGTCTGCCAAAAACCAGGTCAGAATACTTCAATTCATATGCAAACCCTTATGACTATGAAACTGACTCGTACAATGTAAGTGATGGTGGCTCTCCCCAACTAAAATGACAAAGATACCGACTTCTCTAGTATGACAACTCAATTATTCCCCAATCCAATAACTCATTCCTCGAGGAGCGGGGTATTCCCTTCTAAGTTCAAGAGGCAACCATATCAAGAGGAGGAGGTGAAGAGAAGATTGGATGGTAGCCAGTGTATCTACCTACCCTAGGATGCAAGACTAGTGTAGTTAAGTCATCCAGCTGCAGGCTCACATGATTTGACATTGAAGCTCAAGCTTGCTTATTGACTATACAAATATATACACTCCAGCAGGCATTTTATTTTTGTATAGGCATGTCTATTTTTTCGAGTTTTTGTTTTTTGCTCTTTTTTTAAATAGTACTTACAACAGCATTAATATAAGGAGTTTTTTCCTCTTGAGCCATTAGACTATCCCTCTTTTGAGGCTTTATTGCAACCCACTCCCTCCTGTCTTCAAAACTGATCATCACTGGACGGGTTGGGTGCACTTCCCTCCATGGAAGAGGACAAATGTTTCCACTTGTGTGCGTCTCATACCGGTAAATCCAACCCCCTCACCACTCCAACCAAGTTGAGCCAAGTGAAAGGTGCAAGTGTCCAAGTTAGGTCATTATCGACAAGAGTCATGTGTGTGCTCCAAAATACTCTACTTAGCTAGTCAAGAATCCATTGAACCAAATCTCGTGATCCTCAAAGAATTAAGTCAATTAAACCTGATGTACCTCAATTCTAGCTCCTATAAGGTTCCTGATATTTAGGAAGATTTAAGGTCCAACCAAGCTCCAATCTCTGTATTGTACTTAGACTTGTTCAACTATCAAACTTAATTCGAAAAATGCTAATGTTATGCAAATGTTATGAAGAAATATTTTTGTGATGCAATTTTCCAAGATTTTGAACATTTTATGGATTTTTGAAAAGATGATGCATATGCATTTTTTTATTTTTCAAAAGATTTTTCCAATGTTTTTGATATTTTAAATTTTGTAAATGTTGTTTAGATTTTTGAAAAGAAAAGATTTTGACAAAAAACTAGGTACAGATATTTACACAGGGATGCATCTTATATTTACAAGAATTAAATTTTAAGAATTTACAAGGGATAAGTGGTCAAATATATATATAAAGAATTTTAGTGTAATGCATGTATTCCTCAAACTTATTTGAAAAAGGTTTTTCATATAATTTTGAAAACAATAGTCTAAAATAATTTTCACAAATATTTTTATAAACATGTACACTTATTTGATTATCATTTTGCAAAGGGTTTTTCAAAGAATATATATAGATTTTTCAAATACTTTTGCAACCATTTTTCAAAACCATTTACAAATCATTTTTCAAACATTTTTATTTCAAACAAAGAAAATAAATATTCAAACAAAAATGTTTTACAAAGGTTGAAAATATTCAAGAAAACATTTTCCAAATAGTTTTCAAAAGATTTTTCAAATGATTTTCCAACTATTTTTCAAATATTTTGCAAAAAACATTTTCCTAAATACAAATAGAATTTGAGGAATAATAGATATTTTTATTAAGGGTTTTAATGAATTTGAAAGTATTTTTAGCCAAAATTATTATGAAAAATACATAAGTACGAGTTATAGCTAAAGTATCTACGTAGTATATACGACCTCCTATACTTAGCTTGATCTATGTCCTCATAGATCAGAGAGAAAAAAGGAGGACATAACTCGTACTGAGTATAGAAAAGACTAAAGTGTAAATGCACGAAGAAATGAACGAATGAATGAGAATTTGACCATCCCCTCTATACTTAGGATCAAATAATCCTAAGTATAGCAGACTGTACACAAATAATGGAGGGTCAAGGGTGGGAATGAAGAGATCGTACTTAGACTGTCTCCCCCTATACTTAGGGTAAGATATCTCTAAGTGTAGACAAGAAGAGGAGACAGTGGAGAGGATCAAAGAATAGAAGCAACTCGTGGTGCACACCCCCTATACCTAGGACAAAGCACATCCTAAGTATAGAAGACTAACAAAAAGGGGCGACACCTTTTCGGTCTATAAAGAAAATAGAAAAGGAAAAGAAGAAAAGATATCATAAGATATAAAAAGATAGGAGAGAGAATGTATACATCACTCCCCCTATACTTTGGGTAAAAGAAGCCCTACGTATAGGCAACAACAGGAGTGATGTAACAGAACGAAGAATGAACACTTGGCTTGCCTACCCCTTATACTTAGGACAAAGTACGTCCTAAGAAAGGAACACATCAGAATGGGATGGATGAGTAAAACTGGAAATAGATGGGGGTAAACAAAGATGTACAAAGGATCAAGAAGGTAGAAAGCAAACCTTCTCGCAGGACTTCTGAGGGATTGATCCGGTATGGTGCAAGTTGACATCGGGAACCTAAGATGACACAAACCGATCAGGGTCTACACAGTGAAGGTCATCAATGGTCCTAGAGTGAATAGGCACAGACTGGTCGGTGGAAGAAGTACAACTAGGTCCGGTCTTGGGAGTCTCGCTAATGTCATCGTGCAAAAGGATGAACTCATCATCGGAAGAAGTAAGGTCAGTGTCATCTTGCGAGGTCTCATCTATGTCAAAACCAAAAGGAACAAACTCATCAGTGGAAGTAGTCGAATCATGTTCATCCTCAAGAATCTTAACCAGATCATCTTTTTCATCAAAAGATCCGAATTCCTGAATAAAAGCAACAAGATCAAATTCGATCTTGGTCTCATCAATATCTAAGTGAACAGGAACACAATCATCAATGAAAGTAGTCAAGTCATGTTTATCCTATCTAGTCTCTGAATCTACCCTTCGATTAATGGTATCAATCGTGTAAATCCCGCGGATGTTATCAACACAAAGCCAATCCCTAGAAGAAGGAACTCCGAGGTCCATGCTTTCCAAGTCTTCCTCCTTGGATAGCAATTATTGGGTCTCAGTGGGATTCGACATACAAAAAAAGTATATGATCGTCTCATCAAGGTCATGGTCCTCGAGGTCAGCCAATATTGGTGTGGTCACATCAGGTGCAGGTCTCTCGTCGACATTGGGTGTAGTGATGACCACCTAACTTTCGTCAATAGGACGGAAGTGAATCTCTCCTGATCCATAATCAATAATGAGTCTCGTAGACGTGAGGAAAGGTTGTCCCAAGATGATTAGAGAGTACTCCCAGTGGAGGTCTCCATGGGCAATACGATAAAATCGACATTTTACCTCGTGCCCTGGATCGAAATGATAGAATTTGCAAGGATACCCTTCGACCTCTTGATAGATCCATTGGCAAACAGAACGATCATCATGGTTTTCTATATAGGACCTAAGTGAAGAGAATGTACCGGCAAGAAGGGTAATATGATAATCGAAGCATCGTCGTCTAGGAGAGTGTGATCACATGTGAAGTCAGAGATGGTGCAGCTAATGAAAGGTGTGACAGTGTTCTTTTTCCTAGGAATGAGACGGTGTGTGATGGCATGGGCAGTGTCCGTGGTCAAGATATGACACTCAGATCTGCTCCTCTGCTTTCTCTTCTTATGATGATGAGTAGATAATTGGGTCATGGCCTGGAGAAGTGGGGCATCCGTGATATCATGAATAGTGGCCACCACTTCAGGTTCAGTCAATATTTTTTGAATTTTTGGACCTCCTCCATGCAATGGAGGAAGTCGGAATCAACATATACATGAGGAATGCCAAGAGCAGTCTGTACATCGGCATCCTCGAGGTCAAAGGTGGGACAGGGTATGAATATCTATGTAGTCAAAGATTCTGGCAAGTGGGCCCTCTTCTCACAGTTTGAATCGATCATGTATCTCCAAAATTCTCTTTGTATTTTTAGATTTTGCTCATTTTTTTCATATTTTGGGCAATTTCTAGCTCTCATGGAAATCCTCGAGTAAACCACTATCTTTAAATGGTGGAGAATCATGGTCGCTCTTATTTATACTAGCGAGGTTGTCAATCCTCTGTTTAATATGATCCATCATCTGGGTCAAGTGCTCAAGAGTGGACTCTATCAAAGGTGATTCCAACATATCAATCTCGGGTGGATGTGAATGGAAATATGGAGGTGAAAAATCTGAGGGTGGATGTGGATCAAACTCCGAAGACTAAAACTGTGGCTGAGGAGGATATGTACAAAAGTCAGGAGCAAAGTCCTCATGGAAATATGGAGGTGGAGCGGCTGGAGTAAATGAGGGATCCACAAAATCCGGATAAAATACGCTCTAGTCGGCCATCTCGACACAAAAGGAAAATGATCGAGAGAGCATGAAGGTCAAATGAAGAGTAGCGAGAAAAAGGCGTAAATGCACAGAGGAAATCTAGAATGCACACAAATAATCACAATCAAACTCATACAATACAAACCCTCAAATTCACCTACTCAACTCGGTAGAGACCATGAAAGCATGATCTTTTTATCTTGTCAATTTTAGAATTAGGTGAGAAGTCCAAAAGTTATGCAAACACTTAGGGGATTGAATGGCATTTTGGAATTGATCCTTAGTGTGTGCGCAAGCAAGTAAAATCGAAGACAATGAGGGGATTACTCGCCCCAAGATAAGATTTTTCTTTTTGGTTGATTTTAGGGTCAAGTAATATTTGTAGTCCCAATTTTATTGTTATCATTTTTTTGAATTTTTAGTGAGAAATGCACACGTCTAATGAGGAATCAATTCCTTTAAGCACCTAGGTTGGCAAAATCAACGGGAGAGTCGGAAAAGTAATGCAAGCGACAAAAACGATGATGTATGCTAAAGGATAAATACTCACCTTCCTCCAACACTCTACATGCAAAGATGCTCAGTAGAATTGAAACCTATCTATATGCAAATGCAAGCCGATGAAATTTCCCTAAGTTCACAAAATTGCTATTAGCGTGAAGAACCAATGCTAATGACTTAGAATGACACCAAAGTGCCCGGTCTTGGAGTCTCCTCGGTACCCACCACAATGGGTCCTACAAGCGTTGTATGGAGAACTCTCGTGGCATGGTGGTTTCGAGACTAAGTGAGAAGTAGTTTGATTTGACTAAGTCCAAACGTATCTATATGTACATGCAATGGTTATTAGGTGTTTGGACCTACTCTATCGTCAAGAAATCCTAAAGCTAAGGGCTCAATCACACAAAAAGAGAAGACAAAATCGAGAAACAAAGGAAAAAAATGTGAAGAAAACACGACAAAACAGTGGTGAGCCCCCCAAGTGAACAATCACTTGGAAATGAGGCCTGAGTGTCCAGAGTCCTAAGTACTTGTACTATTACAAATAATAAGGGTTTCTCTCTCTCACTTAAATTACACAAAATAAATACAACAAATGAATGGATCTAAGTCTTCAAAAATCTCTAAGTCCCCTCGGTGCTAGATCAACAAGCTGAAGCCGGCTTCACGTGGGTGCGTAGGCGCTTAGGGTAGAGTGCCTCCCTCGATCTACAATTCCTCGCACAAAGTCAACAAAGATATGGGTTAGACAACTTAACAAGATAGATTTTATATTTTCTTTCTATATTCATATTTTTACATTTTTTCTTTGGAATAGAGATATAAGGATATATATATATATAGTATTTATACAATATAGGTAAGAGAGATGTAAGATATATATATATATATATAGAAATAGTTAAAAATAAGCAAAATACAGGAAATTAAAAATATTTTTGTGATTTTTATATTTTTCTAATATTTTTGTGTTTTTTCTGTATTTTTGCTAATGTTTTTGTTATTTTTAAAATAAAAATACTCTAAATAGGGAATAAAATATGTAGCTGAATTTAAAATGGAGATGAAAAATAGTAAACAAAGTCCAAAATTCTCCAAATTAATTTTAAAAACAAAGATAATAATAAAAGTAAAATTCAGAATTAGAAACTATATTTTTGAGAAATTTTAATGATTTTTAATATTTTTAAAAAGGTTTTAGGAGTTTTTAAATTTTTATGAGTTTTATTTTATATTTTTTTAATGATTTTTGGTCTAAAAGTTAAAAATACATAAATAAGCAATATATATTTTTAGGAACTTTTAAAAAATGTTTTGTAATTTTTATGTGTCTTCTAATGCAAACAGGGACAAAAATGCATGTAAGTCTCAAAAATGGAAAATAAAAATATGGTGTTAAGGAGCAATGCAATAGGAAGCTAAAGCATTTTTTTGGAGATTTGTTTTGAATTTTATAGATGCATGAAATAAATAGATACAACAAAGAGAAATTACACTACTAACAAGGGTATTTTTGTAAATATATAAAAGTACAAGGGCTTAAGTGTAAATTTCCCAAAATTATATAACGCAATAAAAATGTTCCTACATCAATTACAAAATTCAAAACCCGCAGGGTTTTCTCTATAAAAGTGATACATCTTATGTGTAGGCATGTGAGCTGCTTGTAAGGGTAAACATGTAAAACTCCAAAAAACCTGGGGCCGCTCTACAAATTTTCAAGAAAATATAACACTAAATACCAAAGTTTTAGGACCTAATACAAATAACAAGACCCACAAGGGTCCCCTTGAAAATAGCCGCCCCCTGTCATGCACAGGCACCTGATGTGACGTGGCCGGGGACCTGGTTGCAATAACCACAAAGTTTAGGGGCCTAATGATAAATATTAAAAAATTTTAAAATGACAGAAGAATGATTGACTATCAATAATTAAATACAAAAATGCATGAGGGTGAGGTTGCAAAATAAACAGTGCACATGATCGGAGGGTGATGCTCCCTTCACTTGTCCATGTGTTAGCACGAGGAGCGGCGATGACAGTTCGACTTTGACAGATAAGATCAGACCGCCTCGAATGATTTGACAGCTAAACGGGGAGGCCATCCAACAATTGCTATAGTTGGCTAAGAACAAGGCAGGATCGGATGGTTCTGGGGTCGGATGGTTCTGGCCGATGGTGGAATAATGGTTGCGGAATTCGCCGTCGACGAGTTTGGAATTGGTGTAGCTCCATTCTTCGATGACCTTCTTCGCTTCAGATGGCACAACAAGGTTCCAGGGAGGTTCCTCGAGTGGCTGGCAGCTTCAAAATGGTAAGAGAACAACCGGAGCGCCACCACGAGGTTGGTGAAGGAGGATGGCTCCAGGTACCTTCAGCCTCTGCAAAACTCGACCTAATAGGGGGTCTGAAGCCTCCTGGACATGCAGTTAAGCACACCAAACAAAATGGGGGTCCCTGGGGCTTCTATCGGAGGTGGGCGAGTCGGATGCGCAGGGCGGAGATGATCAGAGTTGATCGACGAAGCAAAAATCTCCACCGGATAGAGATCTTATGGTTCTCGTGATGATTTGATGAAATCGACAATTGAAATTTGCAAAGATTGACTACTGCCAACCAAAGGATTTAAGGAACACAAAAGAAAGGAGAAAGTCTCATCGAGGCGATGCGAGAGGCAAGCTCTGGCGATGCGACTCCGGCGAGCAGGATCGGCTTGATTCAATGCCCTTGTGGCCTTCTGAAGGGTGCAATCGACTCCTACTGTCATGAGGAGGATTTTAAAGCACCCAGGTCTAGGGTTTGAAGGTGGAAGAGAGATCAATGGAGAGAGGGAGACGGTGGAGATATTTTTATACTCGTTGACACACAGCTCCATAGGACGAGGGAGATCGAGCGAATCGGCAGTCCAAAGATCGATATATGATGCTGGCGTGAATCCTCGATCAATGGAGAACAAAAGTCAAGAAGGAATCGTTGTGATTCAGTGAAAGACACGGCCTCCAAAATTCGAGAAGTCGGGAGAAAACCCACTTCTAACACAGGACATACCTTGGTCAGAGAGTTGACCGAAATCAACCAGTGGACGATTTCGGTTGGTCCACGTAGACCAACAAGAATAATCCTTAGCAAAAAGACTTGTAAATTAAGTTTAAAATAATAAATGAATTTATTAAATTTATAATTAAAAAATATTTATTATTTTCTTAATTTTTTATTATGATTTTTATTTACTTTTTTGAGGTTTAGAATTACAAGTTACTTATTAAGGTCTATTTATAGGTATATTCATCTATGTATTTTAATCTTTAATTTTTAGTTTGTATTTTAAATTTTATTAATTTTTTTTATTATTTGATATATTTATAACTTAATTTTTTTCACTTAAATATATTTTTATATTATTTTTCTGATGTATTTTATATAATTAAATAAATTCTTGTATTATCTATATAGGTATATGTATATATAGGTATTTTACCAATGTATTCTATACAAGTATTTTATTTTTACATTTTCATGAACATTTTATTCCTATTTTAATATGTACATATATTATAAGTAATATTTAAAAATTATAAAAAATATAAATCATAAAAATATTGAATAATAAATAAAATGAATATTTTAATCGGTGTAAGTATACAATAGGTATCCAAACCTAACTTTCAAACCGTAACTCCAAAAAATATGAAACCACCTTCATTAAATAGATTATTAAAATTTATATACAATTAAATGTGATTTTGATATATTTTGATTTCTATTTGAGAGATACGGGTCTTGTAAGTTGGGATTTTGGAAACCTATTATCAATATATTTTGTACGTTGTATATTATTTTTGCATGAAATCAATTTTGTATTTTTCTATATTTAATTATCTACAACTTTCGTGTTCAAAGTTTCTTTATTTGAAGTATAAAAAATAGAACTAAAAAATAGGTCCCAAAATGAATAAATAATGAATTAAAATAAAATATTTTTATTGGATTTTTTACCCTTATCCCCCCTATTTATTTCTGGTCGACCTAGTCATTGAGATGCCTAGGTCTCAGAGTTTCAGATCATAAAATATTTTCAATATTTTATTTTTTTATTTTCTTTTCTTTATTCTATAATTTTGACTTTAAAACCCATATTTTATACACATTTCGTACACAAATGCATGAATGCTAAAATGAATGAATCAATGGTATTTACACACTTTTATTAGGGTTTTTATGGCCAAAATAATAGAATAAAGATGATGAAACGGAGATTCATCAATAATAAATCACGATCTATACACCGGTATGCTGGTGTGCATATAGGGGTATATGAGTAATAGGATCTCTCAAAGGGATCACATAGTTTTGTTATTGAATCGGAAGAAATGAGCTCACTTATGAGATATTTGGAAGCAAATTCTGTCCATAGTTGTCTTGGTTTGGAAGCTAGACTAAATTTGTAGGTTTGATATATGCTTAATACCTAGGGTTGACATATGTTTTTGGAAAGTATATGATCGACACCAACTCCGAATGATCAAATGAGAAACTTAATGATAAATCCCTGAAGGTGATAGTCTAAATAAGATCTAAAACTTTGGATTTATTTTAGGTCTTCATGTATAAAGGATGTATATGTATTAAGAATACTTAAGGGTAATGTGGTCATAAATGATTGTATAACCATGGTGCTTCCATTCCAAGGGAGTAATGAAATAAGTCTATATTTTAGTGACTCCTCCTAGTATAGAAGTAATCTAATCCTGGTCCAAATGTTGGACAATGGTGTTAATGTGATTTAGATGCAATGAGAAGGTTAGATTTACGACTTTGATTCATGTGTTATGCATGTATTATATGGACAAATTGCATAGGAAAGATTCATAGTTATTATAGTTTGCGTATGTGGACTTGTTCTGACATGGTTGTTGAGGAGACCTGACCATAGAACTGTGGAACTTGAAGACTGTTGAGGCTGTTGAGTCTTAAATCTATTTCCCAATAAGGTTATGCCAAATTAATAATCCAAAGGTCTGACTGAGCTCCATGCTCCAATTTAATGAAGATAAGTTTAACAATCAACTTTGGATCTTTCTTTTTCTTCTTATTTTCACTTCTTTTTCAAATAAGTGTTTACTAAGGGACTAGCAAAGGTAAAGCATAGGGGGATGATGAATCTATGATTCTCATTCTTTATTTTTTATTTTATCTTTATCCTTCAGTAAAAACATATATAAATATGTGTAAAACAATAAATTAGCATTGTACATGTCCTTGTTAATATTGCATAATTAACACATATTTTCCAAAAATAAAAAGTAAAGAGAAAATAAAAATAGAGAAGGTGTAATTATTAAATAAATACGGACTGATCCAAACCCCGAATGAAGGTCGATAATTAACCTGATCGATAAGGAATAAGTAGAGGGAGATAGGGCATATTGTATAATACATGTACAAATAAATATTTACACTTTGTAAAGATTATGTTGTTAAATACTTGTAAATACTTTTAACAATAATATAAAAATAAAATAAATGTTATAAATCATAAAAGAAATCAAAAAAAAATAAAAATTCTATTGTACATTAGGCACATCTATAAATATTGTATATAATATTTATTTAATACATTTATTTAATATGTAAAAATCATATAAAAATTCTTTTATACTCTTTAAATTATGTTATAAATTAATAAAATATTAAGTAAAATGTATTTTGTAAAAATAATAAAAAATGCATGTATATGATAAAAATGTATGTTAAACCTGTACATATTACATTATAATATATAACATAATATATTCATTTATAAAATAGTTTAATATCATATAAAAATAGTTTAAAAAATTACAAACATTTTTTTTATTCTGAAACCATTTGTTGTTTTTTATGTAATTTTGTAAATCCTGGCATCTTGATTCCTCTACGTCAGATTGTTGACCTCAATCAACCCTTCCTCTCAAGGACCTGGCCCGACATACCCATCGTCGGACCCAAATTCTAGACATTTTTGCAATTAGGTTCGATCACCAATCACCTCGTTTTTTGTACCTGAATATTCTCCTAGGATCAGTGATCCTTGCAGATCCCTATGCATAACTGGATTGCCCTAGGGTATCGAGCACCTCTCTGATCTTTTTGGAACTCTAGGCACCCCTATAAAGCATCTCCTCCACCTCCCGAGCTCAGCAGCTCGTGCCTTGCTGCTTCTTTCCTCCTTAGATCCTCCTGTAGAGTGACATGCTTTCGGAGTCACCTTTGGGGCGAAGTTTGGTGGCTCTTTGGCTGCATCTCAAGAATGTGGCCAGAGCTCCATTACGTGTAGCCTCCTGCTCCTTCCGCAGCTTAGTCGAGGCCAGAACCCTATCGTCCACTTCATCGTTCATTATTGATCATCGTAGAAACCCCCAAGTAACTCCTTTTCATTATATTTTGTCATTTCACCCGCTTAAGCACACTTCCTCCACTGTTCATTTCTTGGCTCCGGTCATCATCACCAAAGTGTCATCCCTCACCTCACTCATACCGATTGATACCTTATCTCATCGTCACCCTTTGTACGCAAATGACCCCCCTGCATTGTTCTCATCGGAGCGGGATTAGGAGAGATCTCCTCCCCCATTTCTGTCAGAGTTGCTTGAGGGCCCCACCACCGCTTCCTTTGTTTCCAACTGCAAATAACCATGGTCGAGTATACTCCTTCGAGCTGAGATTGTCTCTACAGGTCTAGGAGTGTGTGATAGGCCCAAACAGAGCTCCATCAGAGGTGGCAGAGCACCCCCAGGTGCTTAGCATCGCCACGCAAATCCAACCGCCCCCTCTCTCGTTGACAAACATGGAATTCAACCCTTTAATAATGTAAAATTAACACTCAGAAATCTTGTTGCAGTCGGGATGAATTGGATCCATCAAAAACCACTCGGATTAATTTATATATTAAATGCAAGTGGTCGATTTTATTTTACATGGGCAAGCCCAAGATCAAACTCAGAGATACGAGCCTCTTAAGTACATATTAGACTCCTAATATTCATATTAAGTGTTGCATTAAAAACTAAGAGGCCAATACATACAAAGACATTATGCAGACACATGGAAACTCTTTTTATTTTTTAAAATGCAACATAATGCAAAGGTAAATTTATGCAAATATGTCCTAATCAGATAAAACAATTGAGCGAAATAAATTTAGTCAACTTTAGGATCCATTAGTGAATTTTTTTCCATTGATGAAAGGCATGAGAATTCATTACATAATAGACATTGCATTCCCAAAATTAATCATCAATATTTAAAGTGTCAAATCAAAAATCAAGTCATGACAATACAAATATAATGAAATAAGCTTCGCAACACAATTGAAATCAACTAAAATGGGGGACAAATGCTCAAGATATTAATAAAAATATCCAGAGGCATAAATGTAAAGAAAATATGAAAATAACTACATAAAATAATGCAATTACGCCTCTGAGAGGACTTAAAAGTAAATATAAAAAATCGTGAGACCTTCCCTGTAATTTACCCACACACATGGGGACTAAATTGCAATTATTCAAACTCAAAGGGGGTCGAGTGCAATTAACCCCAAGCATGTGTGGTGTGCACGTTTCCACTGAATCTGAATGCTAATGGGAGAATATGGTAGGGCTCCCTGCAAATTGCCTAGCCCTCACGTGATCGGGCACGTGGGGTGAGGCTCGGACGTTGGCGCAGGCTCGGGCGAGGCTCGGTGGTGGCTCGGTCACGTATTGTCATCTGGAGGTCTGGCCTAGCTCGGGTATCCTGAACTTGGAGGTTCGGAATGGAGGCTTGGTGACGACAAGTGGCTAACTGTAGACCATCCAATCATGCAAATTAGATGGTGGTTGTGCATGCTCAAGGGAGACTGGATGGAGGGGGGTCATGGATGTGCATCGGGAGGTTTCCATCCAATGGCATATGTACGTTGTGGTGGGTTCCTCATCCATCGATGGTCAGCGGTGACGTTAGATGTCGGGCAGACTTGTCCGAGCTCCACCGCCATCATTAGCTCTCGATGACGATCAAAACAGATCCTTGGAAGGATGATGACCAAGATAGGAGCACAGGGACCGTGCTGGACTGTCTGGAGGAGTGTGTTGATGTCCCTACACCAGAGTCGGGGCTTGAGAAGTCTTGTCTGACGAAGCTCCGACCCTTGAGCATGTAGTACCTGTAATGTTGGTCCAATAGCCAAGGAATGAAATATGAGGTGATTGTGAGTGAAATGGGGTCTCAGGCGAGTAGAAGAGTGAGAGACCGAAGCTCTCTCTCCGACGAACTAGTGAGGAGATGGTTCAAAGGTGGTAAGGTGATGGATAAGGGAAGGCGAAGGTCGGAAGGGTACGCGAGGATGAGTGATGTGTGGTGGAGCGAAGTAGATGGTCAATGGAAGGTGAATATACAGAGAGGTGTCTAATTAAATCAATGAAATCAAAAGAAAAAAAATCAGAGAAAGATTGAGGAGCTTACCTGGAAAATTGGCGATTGCGACGGCCTGGGATTGAGCGCTGGAGAGCACTACTGTCTTCGCTGAACTCCATTGGTCGTGTGGAGCAGTTCAATGGTTCTCTAGGAACCAAGGCGTAGCCTACCATGGCTATGGGTCTCACCTGAGATTGGGTCTTCGTTGCGACCTTGATCCGACCTCCCCCGATCACGAGGAGGCAGAGAGGAGCTGGGTACATTCCCACGTACAAGTGGACGAGGAGAATTAGCGGTGGCGAGGGCTTATTTGAGGAGAGGAAGTTGGTGGTTCAGGTGGTGGACATCGTGTATTCGTGGGCTCTTGCTAATCGGAAGGAGAAGAGAGGATCGTGGTTAGGTGGCGCGTGAGAAAGAAGGGAGTGAGGGCTTGAAGGTGGCATGTTTAGCGAGTGGTGGGTAGTAATGAGGAGATGGGGATAAAGGGAATGGGGCGACAGTTTGATTTGGTGGTGGACATGGGGGAGAAGGGAAGGCCGGAGGAAGGAGACGAGGTCTCAAACATTGGATCTCGCGATCCAATGGCGGAGAGGAGGGCACGAAGGAGCGACCTTGATCAAATGAACATGGCGCATCCAAGGGTCGAGGGATGATGCGCATGATGCCATTGCATCAAATGATCCAATGGTCGAGGGTCGGGCGGCATCGGGCAATCCAGATAGAATTCAGAGCGCGATAAAATGGTTTAGGATTGATGAATCCGCGATTCATCATCTCAATATCTTGATCTTAGCAAAATCCCCAAGTAAAGTCTCAAATAAATGCACATAAAATCAATAAATTAATAAAATGACTCTTGTAAATAAAGCACACTAGTTATTGTAAATTAAATTGTACAAAATAAATTAACAATAACGCAAAATTAAAGGAGTTTTTCAACTGTAAATAGCCCAAAACTTCAAGTATTTTTAATAATTTCCTTTCAAGTCCTTTTGACTAATTCTTTCTTTCACTTGTTCATAATAATGTATTTAAAAATACAAAAATACAAAATAAATTTCACCTCAAATAAATGCTCCTAGATCCGAAAGAGAAAAAGCTGTAAAGTCCAACTTCCTATCCAAATTCCTGCTTCGTATGAACTCCAAATTCACCAAACTCACTTTTAAAGTTCAAGTTAGAAAATTATCTATCCAACGGAAGTGGTTTCATTAAAATCAGAGCTCATTTGTAAAAGTTGGGTTTTGAGACCTAGATGTACATTGTATATTTTGTATATATTCATTCTTTTTTCATTTTTTATTTTATCTTTCTTAGTTACTAAACATCCAAAAAAATCATTGTTGTGTTGTGTTTTTATTCTAGTATTTTATTGTATTTTTCTGTTGTAATATCTCTTATTAAAAAGATAAAAAATATATATATTAGAACAACAAACAAGAAAATTTACATGTTGTATGTCTTCCTTTGTAAATTCTCAACTATTTTTCTTCTTTTTATTTTTGTTGTATTTTAGTAGCCTACTTTATCTCATTATTTATTTTATTATTTAATTTACATTCTCTACAGTAACCACCATTCAACTCCATTATTCCACCATTTTTTCTAACTTCTAATTCAACTCCACCATCTTAATAACCTCCATTCTACTCCACCTCCATTCTAACCTCCATTTTCTATCTCTTAATATACATCTCATCCTCCTTGTTTTGCACTTGATCCATCTTTATGTGATGAGAGCCTAGTTCCCAGAGTTGAATCGGTGATAGCGACGCAACCGCGGTCGAGCAACGACAACCCTCTCTCCGGTGAGATCCGTTGGGTTTTTGGCCAACATCGCAGCCGCATCCGTGCGCTGCTTGAGCTCATCATTCGCCGACGATTCGAGCGAAGACCGTGCTCTTTTGAGAACATTATAGGCGACCGCTTCCACCGTAGGTAATTTTTATTATTCATCTTGTCATCGTCTTTATTTTCATCACTTCGTTATCACATCACCATCACCCCACCATTCTACTTTATAACATCATCTCCATCATCCTCATCATACCATCACCACAATATTTCATTGTCTTTATTTTTAGGAAAAAATTTAAAATCAAAACTAAAAAAAATATACAACAGTAAAAAAATCAAAAAAATCAATCAAGCAGCAGGTGGCCGACACCCCAGGCGCCGGCCACTGCCGCACAGCTCCACCCCGCAGGCGACACGACCCATCCGCCCCAGCCAACCACAACCCTCGTTAGTCGGCACCTCCTCCTCCTCGCCGATGCACCCTCGCGCACAGCCATGCCATCAGCGGCCACCCCTCTCCAGCGCGGGCCGCCGCCCACCGCAGGCACCGCCTCCCTCCTCCAGCCCTCTCGCCACCCGCGTCCTCCATGACTTGCTGCTCGTCCACCTCACCGCGTGAGCGCTGCGGCCTTCGCCCCACACCGCTGAAGCCCTCGGCCCCCCGCCCCACCCGCGCGGCGGTTCGCCGTCCCTCCCAGCCCCCGCTATCTGCACCTAGAGAAGAAGGTATATTTTATTTTTATTTTTTTATTTTTTAAAAATTGTGCTTTTATCCTTTATGTTTCTGTAATTACAAAATAGTCCATGTATATGTTTTGTTTATAAGTTTCATTTTCTGGATCTGCGTAGACAACCCAATGTTTGCTTATTAATTTGGACATCAAATTTGCGCCATTTTATTCAATTAAAAATGTCTTGATGTTGAGCAACTCGTTCTTTACCACGTGGATATTTATTTATATTTTTATGGTATTTGGTAATTAACTAAAAATGTTTAACTGAAACATTACATATTTTACTCAATCTGGACTCTTAAATTGATATCTAACTCACGGTTGCTCTAAAAACTCTTGAAATTTAGACATGATGACTTGAAATATGATTGAATTACTGTCTGAATTTCATCCAAAACAGAGTAGTCATGTGCACGAATTAAATTATATAGTGATTTGGATATTTGATTTTTAATTAAATCCACGTACACCATTTTTTCAAAATGTCAAATCTCTTGGATTGCATATGAAAATACTTTTTGAGATAATTTGCACTCTTATTAATTTGATAAGTGGATTTATTAGGAATTAATTACCCGCTATTACTCTGTTTTCATTAAAAAATACATAAAAAATCATATTTTGTTAAAAATTCCAAAAAATATTATAGTCTCATTTCATCATGTTTTCATTCCAATAATTTTTTCATGATTTTTGCTTACTATTTGTGTGAGGAATTATGAAAAAACCCATAAAAAGTGTGCATTTTTAATTGTTGCATTTTAACCCATAAAATAAAAAAAGTGTCTTGCATTCATCACTGGATTCAGATTCTAGGAAAAATATATCTTGGCTAAATTGGACTTATTTTCTATTAAAATTAATTTGGCTAAGTTGTGTGATTTCCTAGTAACTTAATTCACCTGCATTTGCATTATTTTTGCATAAAAAATATAAAAAAATGCATTGGAAATCTAGATCTAATTTATATGAATTAGCCCGACGTTGTTCCTTTGCCTCCCTATCTTCGACCCCAGACTTTCCCGAAATATAAATTATAGCTGAGCCCTCTTCACGGAGATCTTGTCTCGATTCTGATTGAATTACTAAGTACACGTACTATAACATGTGTAAATTACATATCGTATTCAGTGACTCGTCAAGGATGGAGATGAGATGAGTGGCTAGGATGGGAGCGTTGGAGGCAGATCGAACGGTCGAGAGCAGAGGCTTGAACATGCGGTGGAGATTGAAGATCTAGAAGGAGATCAGACAGTGCGGGATGGAGCGGAAACCATCGGTTGAGATTGAAGGAGAAGTGGGCGATCAGACGGTGGAAAGTGGAGGGTGCATGGCAGAAAGGGAAGCGGGCCACATGTCTCAACCAGAAGGAGCCATGTGGCCCAACCAATATACTCAAATGAAAATCATGAAAAAGAGGAAGAAGATACCGAATTTGGAAAAACTCAAAACATGAAAATTGTATATCTCAATGAGATCTATAAGTTTTTTGTTGACCAAAAATGCAATAGAGGTCAAACAAAGGGAGAAATATTTTTGTAAGTATTTTTAAAGGTATAAAAATACTACAATTTTGCTTTTGTTATTTTTTTTATATTTTTAATTTTTCCAAGACTCAGATATATTCAATGATTTATTTTGTTTTTATTGAAACTAATTTAAGCTAGGGGGTTAATGCATGGAAATTAATATGATGAAATCGAAATTCATCACTCATCGGAGCCACCCATTTTACATGGAGCGATCTTATGAAGGTGTTGGCCTTCACCGCGAGCCGATCAACCTCGCAGATCGACCAAACCTCTCGATCGAAGCTTGCCTGTCGCAGTTCTTCCAGCACCCACCAACGTTGTTGGATGAGCTACTCCCTTCCAGTTTTGATCGGAGTCGCTCGTACACGCCCCTTTTGCAAATTTATATCAGATCTTTTACAGATCTGAGCTGTACATTCGTGCAACCTTTCTAGACCATAAGATCTGTCCGCCAATGGTAATTAGGACTGTACGTCAGAGCTACAATCAGCCCACGCCACGTGCCCCTCCATATATGGTATATTTCACTCATGCCCTCACCTTTTTCTCATTTTGCTTTAGACTATTAATTGTAATAAATAGTTGAAAACTTTTTACAGTCAGACCCTTGTAGTTTTAGTATTTACATTTTAGTCCAACCAAGTGGTAGTCACGTGCGCCCGCACGCGCTTATTGGTATTTTTGCATATTATCTCCAAAACTTTGAACATATTATGGAATGAATTGATAAGTTTTGATATTCGCATTTATACCTTTGTTTGCCCAATATGTGATGTGCATGTATTATATGGACAAATTGCATAGTGTCCCCTATAGTTTTTGATCTTGTTATTCCAAATGCTTATTAGCTTGAAGTAATTACAAAATGTCCCTCTACACTGTTTTTGATTACTTGTCTTTTATTTAGTATAACAAAAATTAAATCAACTTAAAAAATTACCTATAGCTCATGCTAGTATGTATTCTTTATGGTAATTTTATGTGCTTATTTACGTACTTTTTCTATTATTAAACATTCAAAAACCCCTAAAAAGTGTCTTATTTGCATAAAAATCATAAAAATTTGAAAATATTTCCAAAAATCCTAAAAAAGTTAGAGCAGGCGTCTTTTATTATCCTCTATCTTCAGAGTCATTTTTACACAAAAATATTTTATAAAAACCAAAAAATTACAAAACACTTGAAAACTCATGAAAACTATATAAAATCATAGAAAAAAAATATAAAAATTGTGATTCATGACTATATTTGTAGATATTTGTTTATACTTTACGATAAAAAATCCTTTCAAGAGTTTTGGGTATTTTATCTATTTTTTATTTGTAAATTACTCCTGGTTGTTCACTGTTTGCTTATTTTATCACTGATTGATTTTTAGAAAATTCGAAAACATCTGAAAATTCTATGAAAATACCAAAAACACTGTAAGACATATAAAATCCAAAAAAAATTTATTGCAATTTTCTGAACATTTTAATCCATTAAAAAATACAAAAAAGAGTGTTTGTGTGTGTTTTTATCACTTATGCACATTTCTCTCTTCTTGAAAAAAAATAAAATTTGGAAATTAAAAAGCACTAAAAATAATAAAAAACTTTTGAAATAAATTACTTATCTCTTAATTGTGCTCTTTGAGTTTGACCTTGATCGCTATATCAGGTAAATAAACGTAGCAAAACCGCTCACATTCGACTGTTTGATTCATTAGTGGTTTATTTTATCATTGATCGATTTGGTTGATTTAGGACAACGATAATAGATTAATTAATCCACCTTAATTGGAAGAAAGTCGTTTCATCATGCCGCTTCTCCATACCACCCACTGTCTAACAACCTAACAGAATCTTCAAATAGGGAGATCAAGACAATTATTCAAATGCTTGTACGACCTGCAAGAAGACTAGTCACAATTACTTGACTCGATTATTTGGGTCTATCGTACCGCGTACAAGTTATCTTTGTAAATATCGCCCTACAGCCTAGTCTATGGCAAGCCATGCCATTTTCTCGTGGAATGAATTCACAAATCTTTATGAGAAATTAATGTCTGCAATTTGGATTCCAAGAAGGATGGAAAGAACAAAAACCTTGATATAAACAAACTACTTGAATTCCAAGACTTTGCATACAATAATAGTTTGATGTATAAGGAGGAAGTCAAGAATTGGCACGACAATCACATCTATGAGAAGGCTTTTGAGCTTGATTAGAAGGTTTTGTTGTTTGACGTAAAGTTAAAACTTTTCGAGGGAAGTTGAAGAGCAAATGGAATGGACCTTTTATAGTGAAACATGCATGTAATAAAGTATTGTGATATCTGATTTATCAGCTGACACATAATCATTTGTGATCAATGGACAGTTGTTGAAGCCATATATCGATCATGATACATTCCTTTTCGCTGTTGATTCAGTACATGCAGTCTACTAAGATGAGGTTGAAGCCATAGCATCAACAAAGTCAGACA
The DNA here is from genome assembly GCA_037367405.1 of Ottelia alismoides. NCBI lineage: Eukaryota > Viridiplantae > Streptophyta > Magnoliopsida > Alismatales > Hydrocharitaceae > Ottelia > Ottelia alismoides. Next base: position 532,057 of record JAZKJV010000881.1, read on the forward strand.
TGGATCACAAAAATATTATTGATTAATTGAACTTTTCTTTTCTTTTTCTTTTTTTCATATTTCATTCTTTCATTCTTCGGATAAGTCTCAATCATCCCATTCATCATTGCTATATTTAGGATATGTTTCATCCTAAGTTTAGGGGATGAGTGCATACGTGTGTTCATTCTTTTATCCCTTGCGTGTATCTTCAACTCTTGATATTCTGTTTGTACTTAGGGTTATTTTACCGTAATTATATGGGGAGACATGCTGAGTTGATAATTTGTTTATTCCTACACTCGACCCTCCCTGTTTTGTATACAGTCTGCTATACTCAAGATTAATTGATCCTAAGTATATGGGCGATAATCGACTTCAAATTCTTTTAATATTGAGTCATTATAGTATAGACTTTCTATACTTGTATGAGTTACGTATCCCTTTTCTCTCCGATATATCATGAACAGCTCAAGCTAAGTTTAGGGAGGTCATATATACCTTGTATATACTTTAGCCATAACTCATACTTTCGTATTTTAATAATATGGATAATTAATAAATTTTAAAACACATTATTTTTTAGTTATGATTAATAATTCCGGTTAAAATGTTTTGAAAAATATTTAAAAACTGGTTGGAAAATTTATTGAAAAATCTTTCAAAAACCGTTTGAAAACTATTTTTTGAAATGTTTTCAACCCTTAAAAAATATTTTGTTTATAAAAATTCCTTTTATTTTTTTGAATAAAATGTTTTAAAACTCTATTTACAAATGATTTGGAAAATGGTTGCAAAAATAATTCGAAAAATTTATACTTATTATTTGGAAAATCTTTGCAAAATGATTTTAAAATTTTGTAACTATTTGTAAATTATTTTTAAAATTATTTCCAAGATAAGTTTTCAAAATATTCCTTAAAAATATTTTCCTATTACTTTTAGAACTTTGTACATACTTATAGCAAATATTTTTTACAGACTCCTTAAAAAAACCTGCAAATAACCACTAACTTTATTTCTATAAATAATTAATGTAAATTCCTAAACACATTATTGTAGAAACATGAGAACTCATGTGTAAATATCTGCACACATTTTTTTACTAACCATTTAGTTTTTCAAAACCTATAAAAATATGTAAACTATTTTCAGAATTACATAAAAATTGCAAAACTTTTTAAAAAATCCTTAAAATTTCAAAACCAGAAAATTTCTTGACAAAAATATTTTCTTGATTTGTACATAGCATCCATTTTTTTCATAATGATTTAGACAATTGAACAAGTCAAAACATAGTCTGAAGATTGGAGCTTGGTCTAGATCTTAATACACTTTATTCCAGAGGAACCCAATGAGGACTGGAATTGGTGTACTTCAAGTCACCTCAACTTAATCATTTACGTTCATGAGTTCAATGTGTCTAACTAGAACCCTTCATATCATCCGTAAGACTTTTGAGACATTGACTTGACTGGAAACCTCATACGTAACACTTAGCTCAACTCAGATAGATCGTTGAAAAATCTTAGATTATATGTTAGGACGACGCTAGGACGCTTCATCAAGGATAGATCAGGAACCGTTGTTGGTAATTGTTGAAATCGTTACTCTAACCCACTTCATTTGGTAACAGTGATGTCTAAAGACTGGAGACTAGAATGAAACAATGCTTCAGATGGGGAATGGTATGCTGGAGCAACTTTTTCTGAGACCCTAAAACATGGGTGGACTAAAAGACTCTATATTTGTTGAGGCATAAATAAGAACGCAAAATCAATGCAAAGTTAAAGAAAATATCCAAAAAGAAGCCCACATCAAAAATTCCACAAAAATATCGAGCTTCTAGAGAAAGCCTGCTTCTTGGTGGAGAATTGGTTACACTGACTGAGCTTTACAAGGGAATGAAGACTACACTAGTCATTTCCACTTCTTCTCCCAATTCTTCTAGCTTCTCCCTATTTTTAGTTGTAAAGACTAGCAACACCGATCCTTAGGAGGAAATATTTGTCTCCACGAGGACGAGTTACCAAAGAAGAACACTTGTTGATAGTCCAATGGTTTATCTGGGAAGAGCTAAAAAATCCACACACATGGTTCTATCATTTCAAGATTGCGAGAGTATGCGACTGAGAGGATGGTTTTGACCAGACTGTAAAGAGAATTGGATAACAAGACTATGGAACTAATGGATGTTGTGTCACACTTCTTAATTTCAATGCGATTCCGAACACACCAATAATTCAATGGTTTTAGCTGATCTCCAAACTTTGACTTTATTAAGACAAGTTTAAAAGTAAAAAAATTATTCCAAGTTATTTATTTTTGGGTTTTTATCACTTGTGCCCCTCCGAGATATCGCAATTTCAATTATGCCCCTATCTTTTTGGTAATATCAGTTGTGCCCCTCACTTTTTTCTCCGTTATCACTTGTGCCCTTCCATTAGTTTGACCATCAATGAGTTGAACTTAACCATGATTTAATCAAACTATAGTTTGGGTAGGAGGGGTAAAAGTGGAAACCTTCTCCATCCTCTTCCTCCTCCCCAACCTCCAGCTCCTCCTCCGCTATCCCCGCTCCTCATCCAACACCAGCACCAGCATCCGCTCCTCCCCCTCCCAGCACTAGAAGAAGATGGCTGCCATGGCGGCCCCCGCGCTCAACTTCGACAACGTCGCCACCACGCCATGCGCGAGTGCTCCATCGAGCCCCCGTGGCGATGGTGGATACTTCGTGAGCGCGCATGCAAGCCCCTTCCACATAAGCCATGGTCATTCCTCCTACTCCTCCATCCCCTACTTCCGGGAGGAGATCCCAGTCACCCCCAAGCACTCCAATTCCGAGGATCCCATCGACTTCGCCTTCGAATTCCTTCCAGCCGACACCGGCATCGTCGTTGCAGCGATGAACTCTTCGACCAGGGCGCCATCTGCCCTCTCAAGCCACCCCCGGTTGCAAGTAGTTGAATCCACTACAGGCGCCATCGGCACATCGCCAAAGTCACCCAAGGTGTTGTTCCAATCGCCGAAAGGTCACGCGAAGCAAGAGGACTTTGAACATTTTGAGAAGGCAATTCAGGAAACGACGAGGGGGCGTGAGACGACCACTACACGTAGTGCGGAAGGTCGAAGGGCCGCACGATCGCTCTCACCATTGCGAGGAGTGTTTGCGTTTCACGAGAAAACAAGCGCGATCAAGGGAGGAAGAGAGAGCACCACTGGAGGTGGGGGGATTTGGAAATGGAAGTGGAAGGAGCTATTTCTGTTCAGGAGTAAGTCGGAGGGGAGGGTGATCGGTAACCGACACGGGGATGTATTGGGGAAGTACACGGTTGGAGCGCGCATCACAACTTGGACTGTTGCCGTGGAGGACACAAGGAATTCGAGCTTCTAGTCGACAGACATCCCATCCCCAACTCTTCCCACCACACGGCACCTCCGCCCTCCCTCCGCCCCCGTGCCTCCCCCTCCACCCCAACTCCTCCCCAACCCACCCCGAGCTCCTCCCCCTCACCCCCAGTCCCCAGCTGCTCCTTCTACCAGCACCTCCCTCTCCGTATTCCCTATGCCCCTGCGTCGTCCACTGCCCCAGCTCCTCCATTGAAGGGGAGCTTCCACTTATGCATCTGAAAGATACCCCCTTATAACGATTCTCGTCGATGGTCACCATCAACAAAATAAGGGTGTGGACCGAAAGATGATACCGGAGCTATCTCATACCCGCATCAGCTTACAAGCTCCTGATTTTCAGGATTGACGATGATGGATAGGAGATGGGGGAGGAGCAAGGGAGAAGGGGGAGGTGCGAATGCAGAGGGGGAGGAGCTTGGGGCGGAGGGGGAGAAGGGAGGAACAAGACAGGAGAGAGGGAGGAATTTTCAATCCTTTTTTCAATTTAATTCCATTTGTGTCCTTAAAGTTAACGTCTGTTTGTGTTGGTTATGGACGGTCACTAACCCGAGGGACACAAGTGATAGATTAGCAAGAAGTGAGGGGCACAACTGATATTTCCAAAAAGATAGGGGCATAACTGAAATTGCGATATCTCGGAGGGGCACAGGTGATAAAAACCCTCTATTTTTCTTTTTTTATTTTCTTTTTCTGCACTTTTAGGCATAAGTGTTTGCTAGGGACTAGCAAAGGCAAGTATAGGAGGGTGATGAATCCTCATTTCATCACATTTATTCTTTTATTGTAGCCTTAAATCCCTAGTTAAATGCAAGTATATATTATTAATTTATGAAAATAAACACTCAATAAATCACAGAAAATACTGTAAAAATATTGTACTAGATATTATATTTAATTCCAAAATAAAATATTAAAGGAAAGAAGAAAAAGAATGAAGTGTCAAAGACATTGAGACTCTAAACACTGAGACTCATTCATCATGATGACTTGGTTCACAAGGAATAAAATAGGCAGAGATAGGGTAGAGAAATTCTACAGAAAATATAGAGAGATCCTAATTTCTAATTGACTAACAGCAAAATCGGCCCCTTAATAGTGTGTTTTTAGCACTTGATAAATGTCATAGCAGTCGGGCCGATTTTGGTCATCAAAAGATCATCTCATTTAAATATATGCAATAGTAGATCAAAATGAGATGATCGTGATTTATTTTACTTGGCAAGAAACCAAGGTCGAACTCAGGGACACGTGCTTTTCTCGTATTAATCGGATTTAAGTCTATGTAACTAAGTGTTGAGTTAGAGATCTGTAGGTCAAAGCATGCAAGACAATACAACAACAAGACCATGCATTAAAAATAAACATGCATTTTTTTTTAATTTTTTTATCATGCAAATAAATGCTAGGAAATGCAATGCAAATACTATGCCCGAAATGAGCATTACTTAAGCCCTTAAATATACGAGTCAATCAGAATCAGGTAATGAAGCAATTTTCATTTATATAGCAAGTAGGCATGAGAAACAAGGAGATCAGGACACTTTGTTAACTAAATAGAGCATAACAGATCATAGTGTCATAGTGAAAATTTAAGCATGCCATAATAAAGACAACGAAAAGAGCTTCAAAATGAAACTGAAATCACCTCCATCGGACAAACGAGGCTCAAGATATACAATAAAGAAGACAGGGACATAAGTGAAAGAAAACATGACATAAAATTGCAAACTGGTCCCTGGAAGGAACTAAAATGTAATAAAAATAAGGCGCGAGTCCTTCCCTGTAATTTTACCCAATGCGCGGGGACCTTTTTGCAATATTGAAGAAGTTCGTGGGCATCTCTGTAGTTTTTCCAGATAAGCACGTGCCAGGCACGTGCTATCTAGGGTCGGCAGGAGGTTCGGGGTCGGCAGAGGCTCGATGAAGCTTCGGCTTGGCTCGGAGTACCCGAGCCTCCAGGCTGGGTGGCGATGAGGCTCGGCGTGGTCTCTGGGTGTGCCACGTGTATCAGGACATGAATGCAATTTGTGGAAAGAGCGAGGGCGCCGATGCAAAAAGCCCAGACCCCACGTGCGGGTAGCACGTGAGCTCAGGCTCAGGCGGGGGCGAGGGTCGGCGCTGCTTCGGGTGGCCGTAGCAGGTGGCTCGGGCAACGTGGTGGCTCGAGGTTGACTTGGGCGCTCGGTCCCACCGAGCCTCCACGCTCCGGGACGGTCTATGTGGCCCCTCCAGGGCCGTTGGATCCCCGCCGTGGGGCGAGATCCAACGGTAGCTGCTTCGTCTTCTCCTCCGTAGGGTGGCGGCGCAATTGGAGCTCCGGCGTGAGGTCTGGAGCTCCGCCGCGCCTCGCCGTGCTCTGTGAAGCTCGGGGATGATCGCTGAGGGCCGGGCGATGAAGGTCTGAGGTCGGAGAAGACGCGGGAGCACCTGGAATGCTCGATCGACACTTGGTCGCCGGAGGCGGAGCTCTAGAACTCAGCTCCGCTCGAAGTCCGACCAATGACGTTGTAAACCTTCAAAAGTGGTTAGCGGCGTGTGTGCGTGCGATGCGAGGTGAATGGAGGACTGAGCGGGGCGGAGAAATGAAGTCCTTAGTGTGTTCTCCTCCGCCTCCGGCGGAGGAGAATGCCTGGGATGAGGGAGGTCGTGGTTGAGCAGGAGGGTGATCGGAGATGTGCGCGGGGAAGGTGGATCGATGGTGGAGCTTAGGCGGTAGTCGTCGGAAGGCGAGGGCGACTCAAACGGCCTAGAAAATTAAATAAAATTAAAGAAAAATTGCAGATGAAGAAAAAGGAGAGCTTACCTGGTCGGAGCGGAAGGGATGGCCTGGGCTGAGCATAATGGTAATGCTCGGGTCGTCGCACGTCGAGGTCGGCTACTCCTCGGAGCTCGAGCGGAGCTGGCGCCTCCGCAGCACCGCCGTGATCGGCGGTGGGTCTCATCGGGAAAGAAGTCATCGTTGCTCGATCCGAGCTCCTCCCCCTGTCACCAGGAGTAGCTGGAGGGCTGGGCCTCTGCCCCTTGGTTGATGGACCAAGTGATCAGAGGAGGGGGCCGGTGTATTTAAAGGGCGAAGTCGACGGTGCTGATGAGTGGTGTCGTGGGTTTAGAGGGAGTTGTGGGTCGTCTGGAAGGTGGTTGAGGGTAGTGGAGATATGCGCGGGGGAGGTGGATGACTGGGCAAGACCTAGAGGTGGTTGGCGAAAGTAGAGGAGGTCAGATGAGGCAGCTAAAATTAGAAAGGTGGAGGAGGTCTGTGAGGCGCTGGGCTGAGGCGGAGGATGCGGGAGGAGGAAGACGAAGCCTCGGCCGTTGGATCTTGCGATCCAACGGCTGAGAGAAGGGCGCTAAGATGTGGTGGGGATTTCGTCTGGGCGATGCGAATCGAAGGGTATCGATTCTGCCACGTGTCGAGCTACAGACTTGGCGCTTAAGGACGGCTCAGATGGACCCCAGGATTCGATCGGATGGTGGAGGTCCCGTCCGTAATGGATGGTGGAGATGGCTGATCAAGAGTGGGATCGAGTGGCCCTCCGCGTGACATGTGGCAACTTCTGGCTCAGGCGCTAACGTGCGGTGATCGATGGGCCAAGGGTTAGATCAAACGGTAGTGGAGAATAGCAGGTGTGGACGTGCTCTGGCCATTGGATCCGAAAGGTGATCCGATGGCTGGCGATGGATGCGGAAAAGACAAGGGGCGCGGGCCACGTGGCTCACCCAGAACGGGCCACGTGGCCCACTCAGATTATTCTGATGGTATATTTGATTTTTGAAGGCTGTAATGGCCGAATTTGAGAAAACTCAAAACATGAAAGTTGTAGATCTTGACGAGATCTACAAGTTTCATGTTGGCCAAAACTGGATATGACATCAAATAAAGACCCGAACTATTTTTGAAGGTATTTTTAAGTCTAAAAATACCAAGGATTTTTATTTTGCCATTTTTTGTGGTTTTTAATTTATTTAGGACTCTGTTAATTACAGGACATTAACTGGGTTTTATTGACATCTATTTAAACAAGGGGGTTAATAATAGAAAATAAAGATGATGAAATCGAGTTTCATCAACCCCCTATACTTAAACCATGCTCGTCCTCGAGCATCAGAAAAAATGACTAAGTTGGATTAACCCCCTTGTGCATGTGAATACAGGATCCAATCTGCTCAAGTCGACTTAATTTTAGAGATCCAAAATTCTTGAGTTCAACCCATCCTTAATCAAGAGGTACCCAATTCCTCTAATTCTCTAGACTCTCTCTGATGTACATATAATCTAAAGGATATGACATTTAGTGTTGACCGCAATTCTGAGAGTAAAGTCCAATCTTCACCCAAAGTCTTGGTCCAAGAAATTCTCCTAAGGACCCAATCCTCAACACTAGGGAATAAATCAAATCTTGCATTCAGTCCACCGTCTCTTTAGTTGTCAGACTTAGAAAATGTAGATGGCAGGCCAGAAATGGAGGGCATGGGATTGTGTCAATTCTTCTCTCCCTCTCATTGGAACAAGGATTCTCTCTAGTGCCTTTTCACGCAACACAATTTTTTTTGGTGTTGATCAGTGCGTCCGTCAAGAGAAGTTGGAGCCGTCTGCACTTGTTTTCCTGGGAGTACACCGGGGTGTGTCTCTTTTGAGTACCTATCGTACCTTCGACACCCAGACTTGTAGCATTTACGATGCAGAGCCCTTTTTTGGTGCAAGCCCGACTCCTGTACCTAATAGCGGTGGTCCAAGTGGACACTTTTGAAATGGTTGGGAGCGCTCGCCTTTGGTGGAAGCTCTTTTGATAATTGACTTTGTGAAATGAGAGCTTTTCTTTGACATTTCATTGCTTTGTAGTATTTTTGGCTAGCTCCACTGCTTTTACCAAGAGTTGGCGCACACTGATCAACATTTTTTTATTTTATCACACCTTGGCACATAGGTAAATGTCAAGAGATAGTACAAGAACCATGTTCTCATACTGGCTAAAAAAATGCTGACACTCAGGTTTCATGAAGCCTTCATTGATTTTATCCCATCCTCGAGCATCATTAAATCAAATCCAGACTCGAATCTCTCATCCCAATTCCTCAAGTGAAAAATCAACTCATCTCAATCAAAACCGCAGTCGTGCATGTGATGTGTTGATCATATTCTCTTTGTCTGAGATTAAGCATGGAATGTAGCATGCAAATCTAGAAACCCAGGGGAATGTGGATGATTAAGTCTATGACCCTGATGGCTAAGGCTGGTTAACCGCAAATCTCAAAGACCTCATAAATCAAACTTCCTTGAACATTTCAGATTCTGGGTGAAGGTGTAAGAGTAGAGGTTTAATCCAACTCCTTCATTCAAAAACCTTTTTTTTTTGAATTTTGCAATTTTTATGGATTTTAGTTTTTAAAGTTAAAACACAGGTTAGACTCAACTTTCCTTGATAAAAGATTTTCAAAACCATGTCACATAAATAAAAGATTTTCAAAACATTTTTCAAAAAGATTTTTCAAAACAAGAAAAACTCATTTTTCAAATCATTTTCGAAAATATTTTTATCAAAATAGTGTAACATAGTGTAGAAAAGCCGTGAAATCATTTGAGTTCTCTTAGTCCAAAGAATTTTACTTTAGCCAAAAAGTTTTAAATTTTTCAAATTTTTCAGATATTAGCTAAAGTAAGTAAATTGTATATACGGTATACCCCCCTATCCTTAAACTTTGCTATGTCCTCATAGCACTAAATGATACGAGTCCATAGGTCCATTTAAGTACAGAGAAATATAAGGGAGCTAAGAGGGGCTCCCCCTATACTTAGGTTAGAAATAACCTAAGTATAAAGGTAGGAAAAGATGAGTAGAGAAATCACAGGGGCTTGGGTCCCCCCTATACTTAGGCTGAGATTAGCCTATGTATAAAGATGGAAATTGATGTTGGAAGAGACCCAAGGTGAACGAAGAAGAAGGATGGATGTACAAGTGAGCGGTTGAATCTTCGGAGATGAAATGGAGTGTCTTCGGTTTTGGGGTGCGTGTCGCATCATACAAGGCTCAATCAAGCAAGCAAACCCTTAGTTTCACCAACTCACACATGAAACCAACCAAAGTTGGTTTATTATCTTGTCTATTTTATTGGTGATAAAACGTTTGATTTTTACGCAAAGAAAAGAATTGAAGTGAAAATTCATTGCGTAAGCGAGGGTATTGCTCTCCCAAAACCGAATTTTACTCCATTTTTGGTTGACTTGCAATTAACAGTCTCAATTTTATTTTAGGTTTTCACTGATTATGGTTAGCACAAAATCAAGAAGTCATCGTCTACTGGTCAATCCCTTTTTCCATTTAACCTAGGTGATCAAGCTAGGAAAACGAAACCGAGAAAAACATGTATTCGATAAAAACCGTTATCTAGGCTAAGCGAGAAATCATGCAGTGATTTGACAAAAACACGTGAAAAACTGGGGCTGTTTTGAAAACCTAATCCAACATGTATGCAAGTCGAAAAAGCCGCACCTAATCATGCATCTATTAGCGGTAATTGATTTTCGTTAATTTTAGCTAAGTGATGCGAGATTATGTGCGTATAGAATTTAGTGTGTCCTACCTACGATCAAGCACGTAAAATATGAAAGATGAGCTCGGAAAGCCGCGTGCCTAGTCCTAGGTCAACACTCAAGTGGGGACGATCCCCACACAACCACATTCCTTCGATTACACTCGCGAGTCTTCAATCAAAGACCGCTGTAAACGACGAATTTATTATAAGTTCATGCAAACATAAAATGCGAGACATTTTTTTTCTTTCTGCCTTATTTGCTCCAAGCATGCTCCTACGGCTCCTCGCAGCGGGAAGCATCGGCTTCTCGCCTCCTTGAATGCCAAGGGCCCCTGCCACAGAATACACGGATTAGAGGTCAATAAAGAAGAAAAATTTACGATGCAAAATGAATTGACAAGTTGACCTATAAAAAGATACACTTAATAAACAAAATTCCAAAAAATATGAGAAATGAGCCGTGTCCCCGCCAACGACGCCATTTGACGAACCGCAAAATCGGCCCCTTAATAGTGTGTTTTTAGCACTTGATAAATGTCGTAGCAGTCGGGCCAATTTTGGTCATCAAAAGATCATCTCATTTAAATATATGCAATAGTAGATCAAAATGAGATGATCGTGATTTATTTTACTTGGCAAGAAACCAAGGTCGAACTCAGGGACACGCGCTTTTCTCGTATTAATCGGATTTAAGTCTATGTAACTAAGTGTTGAGTTAGAGATCTGTAGGTCAAAGCATGCAAGACAATACAACAACAAGACCATGCATTAAAAATAAACATGCATTTTTTAATTTTTTTATAATGCAAATAAATGCTAGGAAATGCAATGCAAATACTATGCCCGAAATGAGCATTACTTAAGCCCTTAAATATACGAGTCAATCAGAATCAGGTAATGAAGCAATTTTCATTTATATAGCAAGTAGGCATGAGAAACAAGGAGATCAGGACACTTAGTTAACTAAATAGAGCATAACAGATCATAGTGTCATAGTGAAAATTTAAGCATGCCATAATAAAGACAACGAAAAGAGCTTCAAAATGAAACTGAAATCACCTCCATCGGACATACGAGGCTCAAGATATACAATGAAGAAGACAGGGGCATAAGTGAAAGAAAACATGACATAAAATTGCAAACTGGTCCCTGGAAGGAACTAAAATGTAATAAAAATAAGGCACGAGTCCTTCCCTGTAATTTTACCCAATGCGCGGGGACCTTTTTGCAATATTGAAGAAGTTCGTGGGCGTCTCTGCAGTTTTTCCAGATAAGCACGTGCCAGGCACGTGCTATCTAGGGTCGGCAGGAGGTTCGGGGTCGGCAGAGGCTCGATGAAGCTTCGGCTTGGCTCGGAGTACCCGAGCCTCCAGGCTGGGTGGCGATGAGGCTCGGCGTGGTCTCTGGGTGTGCCACGTGTATCAGGACCTGAATGCAATTTGTGGAAAGAGCGAGGGCGCCGATGCAAAAAGCCCAGACCCCACGTGCGGGTAGCACGTGAGCTCAGGCTCGGGCGGGGGTGAGGGTCGGCGCTGCTTCGGGTGGCCGTAGCAGGTGGCTCGGGCAACGTGGTGGCTCGAGGTTGACTTGGGCGCTCGGTCCCACCGAGCCTCCACGCTCCGGGACGGTCTACGTGGCCCCACCAGGGCCGTTGGATCCCCGCCGTGGGGCGAGATCCAACGGTAGCTGCTTCGTCTTCTCCTCCATAGGGTGGCGGCGCAATTGGAGCTCCGGCGTGAGGTCTGGAGCTCCGCTGTGCCTCGCCGTGCTCTGTGAAGCTCGGGGATGATCGCTGAGGGCCGGGCGATGAAGGTCTGAGGTCGGAGAAGACGCGGGAGCGCCTGGAATGCTCGATCGACACTTGGTCGCCGGAGGCGGAGCTCTAGAACTCAGCTCCGCCCGAAGTCCGGCCAATGACGTTGTAAACCAGCAAAAGTTGTTAGCGGCGTGTGTGCGTGCGATGCGAGGTGAGTGGAGGACTGAGCGGGGCGGAGAAATGAAGTCCTTAGTGTGTTCTCCTCCGCCTCCGGTGGAGGAGAATGCCTGGGATGAGGGAGGTCGTGGTTGAGCAGGAGGGTGATCGGAGATGTGCGCGGGGAAGGTGGATCGATGGTGGAGCTTAGGCGGTAGTCGTCGGAAGGCGAGGGCGACTCAAACGGCCTAGAAAATTAAATAAAATTAAAGAAAAATTGCAGATGAAGAAAAAGGAGAGCTTACCTGGTCGGAGCGGAAGGGATGGCCTGGGCTGAGCATAATGGTAATGCTCGGGTCGTCGCACGTCGAGGTCGGCTACTCCTCAAAGCTCGAGCAGGGCTGGCGCCTCCGCAGCACCGCCGTGATCGGCGGTGGGTCTCATCGGGAAAGAAGTCGTCGTTGCTCGATCCGAGCTCCTCCCCCTGTCACCAGGAGGAGCTGGAGGGCTGGGCCTCTGCCCCTTGGTCGATGGACCAAGTGATCAGAGGAGGGGGACGGTGTATTTAAAGGGCGAAGTCGGCGGTGCTGATGAGTGGTGTCGTGGGTTTAGAGGGAGTTGTAGGTCGTCTGGAAGGTGGTTGAGGGTAGTGGAGATATGCGCGGGGGAGGTGGATGACTGGGCAAGACCTAGAGGTGGTTGGCGAAAGTAGAGGAGGTCAGATGAGGCAGCTAAAATTAGAAAGGTGGAGGAGGTCTGTGAGGCGCTGGGCTGAGGCGGAGGATGCGGGAGGAGGAAGACGAAGCCTCGGCCGTTGGATCTTGCGATCCAACGGCTGAGAGAAGGGCGCTAAGATGTGGTGGGGATTTCGTCTGGGCGATGCGAATCGAAGGGTATCGATTCTGCCACGTGTCGAGCTACAGACTTGGCACTTAAGGACGACTCAGATGGACCCCAGGATTCGATCGGATGGTGGAGGTCCCGTCCGTAATGGATGGTGGAGATGGCTGACCAAGAGTGGGATCGAGTGGCCCTCCGCGTGACATGTGGCGACTTCTGGCTTAGGCGCTAACGTGCAGTGATCGATGGGCCAAGGGTTAGATCAAACGGTAGTGGAGAATAGCAGGTGTGGACGTGCTCTGGCCATTGGATCCGAAAGGTGATCCGATGGATGGCGATGGATGCGGAAAAGACAAGGGGCGCGGGCCACGTGGCTCACCCAGAACGGGCCACGTGGCCCACTCAGATTATTCTGGTGGTATATTTGATTTTTGAAGGCTGTAATGGCCGAATTTGAGAAAACTCAAAACATGAAAGTTGTAGATCTTGACGAGATCTACAAGATTCATGTTGGCCAAAACTGGAGATGACATCAAACAAAGACCCGAAATATTTTTGAAGGTATTTTTAAGTCTAAAAATACCAAGGATTTTTATTTTGCCATTTTTTTGTGGTTTTTAATTTATTTAGGACTCTGTTAATTACAGGACATTAACTGGGTTTATTGACATCTATTTAAACAAGGGGGTTAATAATAGAAAATAAAGATGATGAAATCGAGTTTCATCACTAATTCATCAATAATTACATTCTGAGACATTTTTATCTTATTATTTTTAATCTAAAATCAATAAACCCTAAACATAAAATTATACATAAAATACAAAGAAAAATATAAACATAATTTGATTGAAAAATAATGCATAATGTACCCACGACACACAAAATAAAAAGCCGCAAAGAAAACTTTGCAAACTTGTATTTCTCCATACATATTCAAAATTGAACAAACTTACATCTATTATTGATAAAATTAAGTAATCTATTTAATAAAGGTGGTTTCATTCAATTCGGTTTTAAGATGCAAAAGTTATGTTTTGGGCCCCCATTGTGCAATATACATGTATAAAATATTCTTTTTATTTATTCTTTACATTTTTCAGTTTATTTTATTTTTATAATTTTTTAAAATTTTATTTCAAATACATCTACATAATTAAACTAAAATAAAACCATCAAAAATTAAACAAAATTAATAAAGTACTTCAATATATAGATGAAGTATACCTATATATACTTAAGATATATATATAGAATTAATTATGTAAATAACTCAAATAAAGTAATAAAATACATACATAAATAAGAAAGTAAATAAATTAAAATTATATAAAATACATGTCTATAATAAGAAAATACTAAATATAAATTTAAAATAAAATACATGTAATACATGTATATTTACCTATATTTATATATGTAAATATAACTGTAGTTAATAGCCTTGTAAAAATAAATAAAAATAGACATAAAATAACACATTAAATTTCAAGCATTTTTTATGTTTTAACCAAAATTTAATTAATTCGTTTATTAATTAATGTTTAGTTTAAAAAATTGATAATAGATTTCTCTAAATTATCCACGTGGACCAATCAGAGGCCTCCAAAAGTTGACTTATGTCAACTATACTGCCTGCTTTGGCTGCCCTATCAGACCTTGTTTCATCCCTTTCTTCTCCCATTTTCCACACTACCACCATGCCTTCCTCTCCCTCAAGCTCTTCACTCCTTTGTAGCCTGCATACCCATCACCCTCGCCCACTCTTCTGATCATCCACCCCTCCACTCCATCTCTGCCAATCTTGTGACCAAACCCACCATTTCTTCTTCTTATATAAAACTTCACCCCTCTCCACCATTTTACGATTTGATCACTCCTAGGTTGTTCTTAGCCCCTCAGATTGGTCCCAAGGCACATGGCAGGTGACAGGAGCTTGTCGTCGTCATTCTGCAGCGAGGAGTGGTTGGAAGTCGATCCACCCCATCGTTGGAGGTAGCTCCAGTGGTTCTGCCTCTTTGACCCCAGGTCGAATCGAGTCCCTTTGCAGCCATTTCTAGGTAAAACATAGGTCTAATTTTTATCTCCCATTTTTAATTCACTTTTTTAGGTCTTAATTTATGTGTAATTAAAAAACCTTTGACCTAGAGCTTTAGATTGAGGCCAAATCACATATTATCCGATAGTATCTCGACTTGCCTCCCATATCATACCGTTCCCCAACATTTTTCTTCTTTGTTTGCCATCATCCCATCCTAGGTCATGCATGGACTTCCATCTTGTGCTTCTTTCAAGTTCCAGCTGTTGGCCAAGGAGCTCCTCCTTGAGCCGTGGAACCTTTTGGTGCAGGGACTATGCCTTGAAGAACCATCTGGATTCAAGTAGAATCCATGAAGCAGCTCCAGGACATGCGAAGGAAGTTGAGCTCCAGATTGATCATCATCATGCTTAAAGCTCGTCGGAGCCCACCTGTAGCTGCAGAGATCCCCCAACGACTCATAGTCATCGTCATATCAAGGAACCAATGCCAAAGGCCGAAGGAAATCAAGATTAAATCTCGCCTCGTCGGTGTTTTTGGGAGTTCTTTCAAGGACCTCCCTAGTCGTAGGATCAAGAACAAGACATAGATCTAATCTGGGCCATCCACTCAAATAGAAGTGTTGTGTTCCATCCACTGTTAGATTCACTACACGTCATCCAGAGATTTGTCCGATCATGGACACTTAAGTGGGGAAATTTGCACATACCTCCATATGTTTTTTTGTATTTAACTAATAGTTCTGTAAATATTTAATTAAGTATTAAATTTTGTAGAAAAATGCAATGAAACCCTATACTTTTTGGATATTACAAGTCCACTACTAGGTAACCTCATGTGGTCCCCACGTGAGTGGCGAAATTTCACATGTACCCCTTTAGTTTTTGTTATTTTAGTTTATTTTAAAAATATGCAATTAACATTGCAAACTTTTACATGTAATAACTACCATTTATTTATATCACAATTGTGCCCTACTGTTTTATCATTTTTATTTATGTTTTTTTCATTTTTTTATAAAAAGTTTCCATGCTACAATAATTATGCAAAAAATAGATGAAATTGCCTAACATGATGCTCATCCACGTCATATTTTTCATTATTATTTTCTTGCAATTTCTATTTATTAAAAAAGGAGATTTTTATTCCCTATTTAGGTTGAAAAATAAAAAAAATAAACACACTTTAAAAACTATATAAAAATTATCTACTATTTATTACTTATTACTATAGACCAAAAATAACTAAAAATACAAAATAATAACCAAAAAATGTAAACCCTCTCTAACCTTAAAAAATTACTAAAAATATTAAAAATAAAAAAATAGTTTTCCATTTTATATTTTGTTTATGCATATTAATGCACATTACAAATTGTTTTGAGAAATTTTGGACTTTTTTAATATTTTTAAATCTCAACACAATCCATCCTAGTTATTTTGTGATTTGGGATATTTAGACTTCAAAATTATATAAAAATTAACGAAGATCACTAAAAAAATCACAAAAATAAAAGAAAATATAAAAAACATAAAAACATTTTATTTTATATTTTTTTGATTTATATAACTATATTTATAAATAGAATATCCTATATTGTACTTATATACATATATATTTATACATACCTAATATTAATACTAATTATTATAAATACCTTAAATATATTTTAAATCCTTTAAAAAATGAAAAGGTATATTTTTATTTTTATTTATTATATATATATTTATTATATATATTACATATATATTACTTATATTATACATATTACAATATATATATACTTCTTATATATATTTTTAAAAGAAAAAATTAAAAATAAACAGATATAAAAAGAAAATAAAAATTTTAAAAATAAATATTAAAAAATATATAAATAGAAATCCATAAAAATTAAACAATTTAAAAACTCACAAAAATACTAAGTACATAGCAGGTAACTAGATACAAATATACATTATTTAGCAATAAATAATACCGCTACACCTATATGTTCCTGGTGTTCAATACCATACGCATTCTTGCATACTATACATATTTATTTATATAGTTTATAATAAATTTTGACTCCACATTACATTGCATTGCTTTATTATTAATTGTGAGTTGATTGTTGAGATTGTTCGTCAGTCGCGAGCGGCCAACTCAGTGACATTATTGGCCTCGCCTTGTGAGACCATATTATGACCATCTTCGACTAGCGGCTTTTCAATATATTTCAACAAATTACTTGCAATTCTACCCTTGGCATAAGAATCAACAAATTAAAAACGAGAATGCAAGTGAACAAGTAGAGTGCATATATGCTCTAATATAAGAGGAACAGAATATCCGTGAAGATAACACGGTGGAAATGCTCCTTCACATCCAACGTGGCGGCGGCCTGTGCTTTATTATTGTGGTGCTAAATAATCATCGTAAACATTCTTTTCTGTATTTGCCATCCGATATAAGGTTACCCTTATCCACTTCTTCTACGTGCTTTTGTTTGCGCATACTACTTTTTGGCGACCAGAAGAATTTGAAGGATTCGCCTTTACGTTGATGGAAGTATAGAACCACCGCATATATACGAAGCCATTTGTGGCAGATGGGGACACTGAATCAAGTTTTGCATGGACAGAAACAGATAGCAATACAGAAGAAGGATCCTCTCAAGTTATTCCCTCAAAATAACAAAAAAAGGGAGGGGAAGTGGAGCCCAACACACATCTGATAGCCAAGCGACCAATAGATCCCTCGTCTGGGTGTGGATCAGGCTGACATGTTGGCACGACGACCTTCGACTGGATGAGGGCATCTCCCACTTGTGTTGGCTGCGTGTGCGTGTGCTTTACAACGTCAGCTGGGGATCTGTCGTCCACATAATAATAATGGTAGTAAGTATGGGAACAGCAAAGGATACGTATCATCTCTGGAATCGAGTTGGCATTCGGTCATATCGTGTGGTTCGCAGCTCCCACGGCGTGCATGCATGGGGCACACTATCAGTTCAATCCCTGCAGGTTAAGTTGCATTCACCAGTTATATTTCGACTAATTAACTATATCCAGACGATTAGCTTGTTGTTGGCAATATTGGTGCGGAGGGAATCACCCGTGGATCCCAGAAGCAAGAGATTTGAAGGATTGCAATGTGATATCTATATCCGTAGAAGGAGCGCAGACGTTGGTCTTGTAAGTGATTATTGGAATCACCATATGTAATGTCTCAGGCTTATGTCCCATGACAGTTATCGAGGAAAATTGATCTGACAACTTGTAGGGTTCGGACTTACAATATGCTTATATAAGTGACAAATCTCTATTTCATAGCTTTTATTCTTTCATTTTGACCTTAAATATCTAGCTAAATGCATGTATATATCACTACTTTGTGAAAATAAACACTCAATAAATTACCTAAAATACCGTATAAATACAATATAAGTATTATATTTAATGTCAAAATAAAAGAATAAAGGAAAGAAAAGAATAGGAATGAAGTGTCAAAGACACTGAGTGACTTTAGACCCTGAGACCTAAACGTCATGATGACTTGGTCAATAAAGAATAAAGTATGAACATATAGGGCAGAGGAATTGTACATAAAATACCTAAAAATCCTAATTTTTAATTCATAAATAACTGCATTTTGAGAACTATTTTATTTTATTTCATTATTTTATATCTTAAATAATAAAAACCTAAACATGAATATTATACATCAAAATACAAAAATAATACAAATTGATTTCTCTGAAAAATAATGCACAGTGTGTCCGGGACACAAAATAAAAAACCACACTGAAAACTTTGCAGACATGTATCTTCTCCATATTGATTCAAAATCGATCAAACTCACCTTTATTGATTATAAAATTAAATAAGTGAGAATTAGGTTTTGATAGCGATTAATTTTGATGTCGAATGTAGTGAACCGTTAAATAAAATCCAATCGATCAAACAAACACCAAAATCAAAAGAGAGAGAGAGAGGGAAAAAGGAGAGAGAAGATGAATAAAGTTGACTTCTCTACTTGTTTCGGTGTTTTACTACATTTTTAACCAGACAAGTGCTCATGGGTCAAACACAAGAAGGAAGAAAATCGTAATTTATTTTTTCGAGTGAAGAAAATAATTTTGTGTTTTTTTATTTCTTTTCTTATCTTCTTCAACAAGATAAATCTTTTTGAATTGTTAGTTTTTATACTTTCTATTTGCTTTTTAGTTTTTTCAATTTTTATTTAATTTTTTAAAAGAGATATTTTTCAGTTAATTTATCTACAATATAATAAGTGAAAAGGAGAATAGTGATATTATATAGTCACTCGAGTAATGGGCTCAAGAAAGAACATGAAAATATCAAAATAACTCGATAATTGAAGAATAAAATATAGAGAAATTGTGATGAAAAATTCTTAAAAATAGGATCAAAATAAAAAAAAGAAAAAATGCTACGATGATAGAATAATGTCCAAGAGTATCACAATAGTCCACAAGGTCCAAAACATATTGTAAAAGAAAATAAAAATAAAAAGATAATCGGTTCATTTAATTATGTCCCTGGTAAGGACCTAATTGCAAGAAAATATAGAAAGTAATACACTTAAGCCCCTGGTCAGGGACCTAAATGTAATTAGACAATATTCTGGAGGCTGGTTCAAAGTCTGGAGTTCTGCGGTGCTTAGTGTGCAAATGTTCCATTGTTTGGCATGAACGGCTATAATAATATAGAATGTGCGATCTGGTCAGTCAATGGAGCGACACGTGGTGCAATCCTTATTCCTCTATTCTTCCCTCAGATCTTCCCAGATTTGTGACTAACGGTGATGGATTTCTTCATCTCCGATGATGCGCGATTGTGCGGGCGACGTAGCGTCACTAGTAAGGCCAGGAAGAGGACTCCTACCTCCTCCGAGCTCACCTACATCGGAATGGAGTCGAGGGAGGCAACAACGAATGCTTGGTCGGTGACTAGGGTTTCCAGACCATAGACATGGCATTGCTTTGAGTTGGTTCAATTAATGAAGAAGGATGAAGCTCCAGTTGAAAGGGTGAAGATAAAGGCTTCAGAAATTGATGTGGATCTATAGATATGGAATTGACTTTCTTCATTCCAAAGAGAATCGACCAAAATGTAGATGTAAAAAGCAAGTCCAATATAGTTCTAGGACGGGTATGTCTGAGCAAATTGGGGTCGATTATGTCTGAATTGGAAGGTGATTTGTGTATGGATCACAGAATGTGATGAATGAAAGATGATGGCATGATTTAATCAACTAATAAAGGCATAATTATCGAGGAAATTAAAAGAAAGAATAGGAGGATGCACCTGGGAACGAGGGTGTAGGGACCCTCGGTCGTTTCTCGATAGAGGGTGTTCACTGGAGCTGAACACCGCGATAGGCAGCACTGCAATGCGGAGATGACCTTGGAATATCTCTACTGACGTGTCTTCTTCCACGCAGAGGCGTACCTAGGAGCTATCACCATTGTTCGTTGTCAAAACAAAGGAAGGGAGGGTGGTCAGATAGGTGTTTCTGGAGTAGGAGAAGTTAGTTACTGATTATCTTAGGATCAATAAATATGGGAGTTGATGATTAGTTGGAGTAGATCCTAGGGTGGCAGAAGGTCAAGGTTATTAGGGCTAGAAAATCAAGGGTGTAGATCATGGTTTGGATGAATGTCGATGCATGAATAAAATGATTAAATAGAGCTTGTGGAATAGAAGTCCAACTGAATCTTGAAGAAGAAACTCCAACTGCTGACACGTGTCAACACCTGGTGGGTAGGAATAGGAATTAATTTAATAAATAGATATTAATTAGTAAATGGGCTTATTTTATATAGATATAAAAAGTAAATCTATAGATAATTAATTTAACTAAATAAGTTTATAATTTATTTTGTAAATAATAAATATTTAATGAAATGTAAATACAATATTAATAAATAGGTTTGTAGTTGACTTATTATATAGTATTTTATTTTTTTAGTTTAATAATTTAATAAATATGTATCATTTTATATTTTATTAATTAATAAAATAATAAATAGTTTTATATATTTTTATGGATTTTTAAAAATTAATTTACATATATAAATAAATAATGATATAAATGATACAATCAAATTTATCTATAAATTAGGGGTTTCTATATATTAAAAATATGAAAGAAAGGTTAAAAATTCTTAAATAATTTATACACAATCTATAATATCAATAAAATAAGCAAAATTATAAAATCAATAATATTATAAATAATATGTTCTGAATAAAATAAATAACCTAGAAACCCGGTTGTCAGATCCCAAAACTGACTTCTTGCAGGCGGACTCTGATTGTAGTGAAATCATTTCATTAATTAAAGAATATTGTTTTATAATCTTTAAAGGTGATTAGAGTGAAATTGGAGTTTGTATGAAGAAATTATGATGTTCGGAAGTTGAAAAATTAACAATTTAAAAGTTAGATTTCTTAGCATATATACATGATGGGATTTTGTTAGGATTTTTATATTTTAATTTACCTTTTTAGAAATAAATAGGAGAAGTGTTTGATGAAAAATATGAACAGAGGAATTAACTAAAAATCATTGAAGTTTTGATAAATATTTACTAAATAATGAATAAAGTGTGAAGTGTATAATTAATTCTTTTTATGATTTTCTTCCTTATCCTCCTACTTTATTGTTTATCGACCAATCTATGCTGGCTTGATCTCGAGGGTTAGGTTATACAAATATATCCTTCAGCTATATTTATATTTTATTTAGTCATACTATACATATATGCATATTTACAATTTATCTTCTTTTTATTTTCTTTCTTTTTATTCATTTATTTATTTACATGTTTTAATACATAGAAATGCATGAATTGTATTTTTATAATAAATGACATTTAATGGATATTTACATGAATTTGTTAAGTATTTTAAGATAAAATGTGAAAAAAGTTAATGAACTATGGAGAATCCACCCCCTATACTTAAACTTTACTATTCCCTTAGCAAAAACTTTTTGAAAATAAAGAAAAAAGTAAGAAATTTAGAATGAATTTGTTTTCCTAAACAAATTCATGAAAATAGACAAAGAACGGAGCTTGGTCAGGCCTAAAATAAGCATTTTGTTGGAGCCTTAACCAAGATTAGGAATTTAATCTCAACAGTCCTCAAGTTCCACAAATCCTTATTTAGGTTGACCTTAACGGTCAGCTCAGATCCACTTTTACGTATCTCTAACACTATCAACATTGAATTCAATTTATACGGTGTGCGAATTGTGCTAGCTCTTCCTGCTTAAAGAAGAGAAGAAACCATCCATCCCAATAATACACTCCTATTGGTTCCTCATCTAACTACTCTTTCCTTGAGGAGGTGGGTATTTCCTTCTAAGGTCAGGTCATGTTATGTCCACAACCGAATACAGAGAGATTGTAGAAGAATGAGAAAAGAATCGGAGTGTGACAAGTGTAGTCGCATCTCCTTGTGAAGCTCAACCAGTATAGCTAAGTCTCTACTAACATGTGTAGGCTTGTTGGAAGCTTAGACCATTGTGGTCATATTTGGTATTTAGTGGTTTGCTTCTTTTTGATAGAATTTGTAATGTTGCTTGCACTACATCAATCTTTTATATCGTGACAGATACAACATCATGTCATTCGGTCCATTTTTTAAGGTCTTGGAAAAATTGTGCCACCAGATCCTTCCTCATTCGAATCTTTATTTCAACCCCACAACTCCTATATTTTGCACCACTATACAAGGATAAAATTGCACCATTAAAATGAACTTCCCTTCACAACCCCATGTAATTCTAGCTAAGTAAAAAGTGAATGTGTCCAAAACTGATTCAGTGATGAAGCGTTAAATGGATGATACCAAGTGTTCTACTTAGGCAATTTTAAGTTTAATTCTCAAACATAATCTCATGGAACCCAAAGATTTAAGTCAAAGATCAAAAGAATCTAAATTCAGATTCCTAACTAGGCTCCTTATAATGAAAGTCAAAGGCCATAATCAAGCTCCATCCTTTAGACTATTCCCAATCTTTAGTTTGCCAAATCAAACTTATTCTGAAAAATACTAATACAAATGCAACCGTGTTTTTGTGAAGTACATTTTTCTGAATTTTACTCATTTTTATGAATTTTAAAGATTTTGTGATTTTTTTTATGAATTTTATGCCTTTGTACTTTTATGGATTTTTCAATTTTTATAAACAAGCATATTTTCATGAATCTTATAAGGTAAATTACCAATATTTTATTTGAATTAAATAACTAATGTATTTTACAAATTTTACATACAGATCTTTAAAAAGGATTAAATTATTTTTACATATATTTTAATAAATAGGATTTTACATAAGTACTATACATATTAAATACATATTTTGAATTAAGAATTTTACGAATACGTTACTTATTTAAAAGGATTTTTAAATACTAAATACATATATTTTAAATAAAAATAACTCTTATCCACTTTTTATGGATTTTATAGATATAGAAAATACATAAAAGTTTGAGTTATGTATGAAAGTATATATATAATATATACACATGCCTCTAAACTTAGCTTGTGATATGTCCTCATAGCAGGAAAAGAGACAAAGGAGGACATAAGTCGTGCTAAGCAAAAGTTGGTGAAAAAGAATAGAAGAATAGAAGTCAGTCGACCCACTACACTTACGATATGGTCATCAAAGTATAGTGAAAGACAAAAATGAGATGACTGAAGGTAAATAGTATACAAACAAAGGAACAAAAGAAAAAGAAATAGAACAAAATCAATGAAATTACTAGGTCCCCCCTATAATTACGAACAGGCATCCTAAGTACATAACAGAATGTGGCCAAAATTTAGGGACCCGTGATTGGTGTAAAAGAAAAAAAATAAGAGAAAAGTAAAAAGAACAAAATCGAAAATGAGAATCAATAGACAAACGATCCCCTCGATACTTAGGATGTGTTATCCTAACTATAAAGAGGAGTAAAAATGGGGACGATTGGAAACTACGAAGAATATACAAATGATGGACAACTCGACTCGTCTCCCTATATTTAGAGGTAAAGTATCCCTAAGTATGGAAAAGAATATCAACATATGACGGACGAGCGAGAAAACAGAAGAAACTGAGACGAAAAACCATGATTAATCATGAATGTACAAAGAGGACAATGTTGAGGTGTCTCTCAACAAGGCTAGAGTTTACATCCCTAGCAGGGTGCAAATGTTAGGATAAGGCAGTATCAAGGTTCAATAAAACATCTATAAGGCGAGTATCGTACTGTCATTATTGTCTCAGTGTGAGAACAACAACAAAGTCAAATGTGAATACGATAGAACTTGAATAATCAAAAAGGTAAGTGTGTAAATAGATGAGAAAATAAAATCAGGAACTGATAGCACAAATGGCATCGTCAACTTAAGATCAAAATTGGGTGAAATAGCAAAATCGAGAAGTCGAACATGGAGAAGGAAGGATCATTCAAGAGCTCTTCCACATCAGTCATCGTCTCAAATATGTATAGCAAGTCAAGATCAAGAGACTTCTTAAGAAAACCGATATCTGATGTACCTAATGTAGAGAAATGATAGAAATCACCGAATATCTAAACCACAACTCATCCTCGCAAGGGTCATCATGGAGAGACAACTCAGACTCAGAAATAGAAGACTTGGTCTCACGACTAGACAAATCGGATATACACTCAGGAAATGAAATTGAGTACACAGAACATGATGTTTCTTTCTGCACATAACCCTCGGGGAAGAAATACAACTCATCAGCGAAGAAGAAGGAATCAAAGTCTACCAGGAAATCTGTACCACTATCGAGCACCCACTCCTCGCACCACAGTGTCACATTGGCTGAAAACTGCCTCTACAATATGTAAATAGGAGATGGTACTAGTCCACCATGCGATTGTTGTAGAGGTGTGAAATTGATCCTCGGGCTGCGATAATGTTGGCAAGTGTATCGTCCTCAGAAAATGTGTCAATCTCATCAAATAGGAGGATAAACTTCTCAAATATGGGACTATCAATGTTTGGCATGCCAAACTGGTGTTCCTCGTTTAGCTCTAGCTGGTCACGACATGGATATTGGGATAGCTGAAAGAACGTCTAAAACAACCCGGTCTCCTCCTTCGTATCTTGGAATACCTGAAGAGCTGGTATCCAAGAATCCCGAACTATGAAGTGTGGTACTAACTCAAACTTCGGCTGAAAAATCCATGGAAACTCAGTCAGCATCTGAAGAGGTAAACTTACTATGGTTGCCAAATCGTCCATCGTCTATACTGCTGAAGTCAACAGACTCATAGTGGAAACTGATTGTGCTCTTGAGTCATGTTGCTCATCCATGTCTCCAAAATAATGTCTCATCATCCCAGCATAAAATTTGCCAATAGTTTGGAGGGATATTTTTCATATCTTTCATGATCCACCCTACAATATGGGGTCAAAAATCCAAAATAAGTGATTCATTTTTATCCCTTATAAAAAGAAAATTTATTCTTGAACTCTTTCACATTCATGTCATGTCAAGGTACTACAGATGAAAAAATTCCAAAATTCGATCCAATTTATTGTAATCGTAATTAACATGTTGGTTAACCATACTCTGAAACACGGAATTCTCGCATCTGCTCAGTGTTATCTCATGGGCGTCAACTTCTGTCTCAGCGTGCCTAATAAGACTTGGAAGTAGAATGGGAGGGAATACATAGGGTGGGAGTGGAGAAAGAGAAAGAGAAGAAGAAGAAGAAAGGGATGAGAGAATGATTGAAGTTCCAACCTCAAGACACAGTGGATGATAATGAGAATGAAAAAAAACGGAGCCGTAAGATATAGCTAAAATTAATAATGACCCATCATCATGACAGAAGAAATGATAATAGAGGAGGAATAATATAAAAGAAAATAGAAGGAAGAAAATAGAAACACATAAGGTGATGGCTAAAGATCTAGAGAAGATGTAACCGACTCACACCAATCACATACAAACACAAAGCAAACCCTAGATTCACCTACTCAACTGGGTGATGACCATCAAAGATCAATCATTAACCTTTTCAATTTTAGAGTTTGGTGTATATTAGAAAACTCACAGGTGCGATCTCATAGAATAGATCGTGTTTTAATTCGTGGATCACACCAACTCAAACAAGTCCTCTTCTGCTAAAGTCTGAGGCAAGTGCTTACAACAATAATAGGACCCGAGAGTGATTCCAATTGCTTCAGGCACAAGTCCATGATTTTGGGCTCTAATCCTTACATGTATATTCCTCACTTGGTCAGGAGTAAATGCATACAATGAGGGAGTTGCTCTCCCCAAATCAATGAATGAAACAATTACGTTTGATTTTAAGAGTCGAATTCAATTAGCAGTACCAATTTTTTATAATATTTTTTTATTTTCACTTTTTGGATTTTTTTCAACAATATCAAGCAGGAGGTTAGTTTTCTTTTTTAGTGAAAAGAGCATCTCATGGAGGGGGAATCACAGAATGCATGAAAAATCATGATGCATGCAGAGAGAAATCATACTTGACACCATCAATCTACATGTAAGTGATCCGCAAAGAAATTTGAATTCTAATCTAATGCATGAAAAGTTGTAAAAATCAAGTTCTAATTCATCAGCTCTAACATAAGAATAGATTAATTTTCAAAAATCAATTATTTATGTCTGTGAGTGGATTAGGGATATAGGTTTTACATTAGTTATCTAATTACTCATGCATACACCCTCTAGGTTGCATGAAATCATGTGAAACAAAGAAAAAATGTTGAAGAAACCCAAATCTCGTGGTAAGGTCCCCCAAGTGCACTAGTACCAAGTGAAATAGGCTCCGAAAAAGTCTAAAGTCCGATCTACAGTTGGGATATCCCTAGTGGATCCTTTTTTACAATAACAAAAAAGGACAAGTGCTCCATCCTCTCTCAAAAAAATAAAAAATGGGCAAATGCCCTCTAACTCTCAAAAGAAAAAATGTATGGAGTGTATGAAAAATATACACCAAAAATCGTTCTAACTAACTCTCTCTACTCCACTACAACCAGATCGTAGCGGACTGATCTAGTCTCTACACTCTCAGTTAGGTCAGCTTCCTAACAAGCTGGCTAATCCAGTAGGCCTTGTGAAATGGGTTATCATAGGAAAATAAAATAAAAAAATCAACCACAAACTCAGAAATTCAAAGAAAAAAGACTCAAAAACTGATATAAAGACTCAATAAAAAGCCAATAAAAACCAAGAAAACAAAATCAAGAAAATCGAGAAAAATATAATAAAATAAAATCACATAAAACTTTGAAGAAATCAAAAGAAAATAAAGGGAAAAAATAAAAAATACTCAAAAATAGTGAAAAATCGAGGAACTCAAGAAACAAGAGAAGAAGAGAATATTGAAAGAAAATAATCACAAAATAAATCAAAAAACTCAAGCGTGGCTACGCAAAAAAACTCAAGCAACGTACTTGAATAAAATCAAATCGAAAACTCAAAATGGAGTTGAAATGCAAAGAATTAAATATTTGTGAAATAATGACAAAGTTCTTTGAAAATCGACTCAAAAGAAATCAAGGGTAGTTCTCTAACTACCCAAGAAAAATCGATGAAAATGATGTAAAAGTAGTGTCCAAACAATGTCTTCAATTCATGGGTACTTCTACAAGGAAATATAAAAAGTTTCTCACAAAAGGGTACCTATTCAAGGACAAAAATGAATGAAAAGATAGTTATTTTGCAATTAGATCCACATGTAGGGACCTATTTGCAAATACTAAAATATCTGAAGCTTCTCTGAAATATGGAAAAGTGTTGGTTGTCTTTTGCAATTATCCATCGGTTGGAAACATACCGCCATGAATAAACGACTACAGTTGATCTGGGACGTTGATGAGGGATACGCATCGCACAATTGTGCATCGTGTTCTTCATGCATTCTTCCCCAATCCTAGACGAGTAGCGATGACGATTTCATCATCATCCGGTGACTTGTTCTTCTCCGGTGGAACAACAGCTGATGATCTCCTCCAACAGGGCCAGGAGGATGTCTCCTACCTCCTCTGAGCTCGCCTACGGTAGGACAGTTATCGAACAAGGTGCTAAAGGTGGGCGAGACTCTGCTAGGGTTTCCATATGTGGCTGGAGGTATTGGTTGTTATTGGTCAAAGAATGACAAGATGGAGGCTTTGCTTTGCTTCCAGATGCTATTGGATGCACCTCCAAAGGGTAGCAACAACATGTAATGGTGAATCGAGGCTCGAATCTAATGAAATGGCCTGGGAGTTATGAAGTTCTTGCAACTCCAGAGTTCAGATATGGATTTTCCATATCAAAATTGGAGATGAAACTGAATCAAATTGGGTGCGGATTTCAAGTGGGTTTAACAGATGGGTAATTAAGCTTCCTAAATGAGTAATTAACAAATCTAATCATGCATGGAAATTGAATAAATAAAATGGTGGAAGAGTGCATATGGTTGAAGGACAAATGATCCTTCTGGCCATCACTCGACATGGCAACATTTTCAGAGCTGTACACCCTGCTAGACGGAACTGCAAGGCGGAGATAGACTTGGAACCTCTTCTTTGGTGATCCACCTTCCATACGAAGGTGCACTTAGGAACCGTCACCACTGTAGGCGGTCAGAGCGAAGCGAGGAATGAGGGTGGTCGGCAAGTTGGTTCTTAGTAAAGGAGAAGTTAGTTAGAATTGATGATCTTAGGATTGATAAATAGGGGAATCGATGATTAATTGGAGTAGATCTTAGGGTGGCTGAAGATCTAGGTTGTTAGGCTAGAAGATCAAAGGTGTAGATCATATATTGGATGAAGGTGGGCATGGGAATAAATTTGTGAAATGGGGCCGGTGGAGCAAAAGTCCAACAACTGAATCTTGAAGAAGAAGCTCCAGGTGCTGACACATGTCAGCACCTTGTAGTCTGGAATAGGAATTAAATTAATAAATAGGTATTAACTAGTAAATAGCCTAATTTTAAATAGGTATAAAAAGTAAAAATATAGATAAATAATTTAACTAAATTATTATAACATTTATTTTTATAAATAATAAAAAATTCATCAGGATAATCATGTTATGCTAGCGGTTACTTTTGATGTTAGATGTAGTGAACCACTGAACAAAATCCAATTGATGAAACAAATTACATCAAAATCTGGAGAGAGAGAGAGAGAAGATGAATAAAGTCAGCTTCTATCCTAATTTCGATGTTTCACTATATTTTCAAGTGTTATTGGGTCAAACACAAGGAGGAAGAATATCACCCTTGAATTTTTCAAGTGAAGAAAATATTTTTTTGATTTTTTAATATATTTTCTTCTCTTCTTTTGCAAGAAAACTCATTTTGAATTTATACATACTGTGAAATATACTTTGTGGTTTGGGAAATGGTTAAAAAAATACTTTGAAAAATATATACATACTATTTGAAAATTTCTTGCAAAATAATTTTAAAATTTTGTAGATGATTTTAGAAATTATTTATCAAAATATTTTCAAAAAGGACTTTTTAAAATGCTTACAAAAACATTTTCAAATTATTTTGAGAATTTTATACTATATAAAACCTGTAAATACCCAGTGTAAATTCTTCACCTAATTCTTGTACATATAGAAGCACTCCCGTGTAAATATTAGCACACAATTTGTTTACTAACATTTTTGTTTTTAAAATTTCCTAAAATATTGCAAAACTCTAAAAACCCATAAAAATTTGAAAAATGTTTTCAAAATTTCATAAAAATTTGCAAAACTTTTTCAAAATTCCATAAAAAGTTCAAAATCCGAAAATTGCTTTACAAAAAAATTCTTGCATTATATATAGCATACGCTTTTTTTGGATTGATAATGAAACTTAAACCAATCTAAATAAAATCCAAATATTGGATCTTGCTTGGAACTTAATCCATTTAATCATATGAACCATATAGGAACTGGAATTGAGGTGCTTCAGGTTTACAAGACTTAATTCATTGAGAAAACGAGACTAGGTTCAGTGTCATCTTGACTGCCAAAGTAGAATATTTCATAACACATGCATGACTCTTGTTGACAGTGACCTAACTTGCACACCTACACCTTACACTTTGTTCAACTCAGTTGAAGTGGTAGAGGGATGGATTTGCTGGCATGAAACACAAGCGAATGGAAACATACGAAGTCACAATTCTGAATCCATTGTGCCTCAATCTGATCCAGTAGCTATGAGGTCTAATGACAGGATGTTGTGGGTTGCAATAATGCTTCAAAAGAGTGATAGTCTATTGGCTCAAGAGGAAAAGTCTATATGTAAATGTTTTTGTATAAAATGTTAAAAAATACAAAATCAAAAACTATAATAAAATAGATGGGAAAAAATAAAAGAAAAATCAATTCCTGTCAGAGTATATGTAGACAATAAGCAAGCTTGATCTTCATAGTCAAAGATACATGTGAGCTTGCAACCGATGACTTGGCTACACTGATGAAGCATCCTAAGATAGGTATTTACAGTGGCTACCATCCATTCTCTTCTTCACCTCCCCTTCTTGAGCCGATTGCACTTAAACTTAGAA
Source organism: Ottelia alismoides (assembly GCA_037367405.1). NCBI lineage: Eukaryota > Viridiplantae > Streptophyta > Magnoliopsida > Alismatales > Hydrocharitaceae > Ottelia > Ottelia alismoides. The sequence continues at coordinate 562,340 of JAZKJV010000881.1, forward strand.
GGGAACACCTCGATTCTCGAGGAAAGAGTTGTTGGATTGGGGAATTAGGGTCACCATGTTGGACAAGTCTGTCCTTTATCGCTTTAGCCGAGAGGAGACTTGGCCAGAGTTTTGTGATTCGTCTATGCTATTGTGTTTCAAGTCTGGTTCCCAATAAGGTTTTGATCAAACTAGAAATCTAAAGGTCTGACTTAGCTCCAAACATTGATTTTATGAAGACAAGTTTTAAATGTTAAAATCAATTCAATTTATTTTTTTTCTTTTCTTTATTTTCTTTTTATGCACTTATAGACATAAGTGTTTGTTAGGTACTAGCAAAGGAAAGTACATGGGGTGATGAATCTCCATTTCATCACCTTTATTCGTTCATTTTGGTTTTAAATCCCTAGTTAAATGGAAGTATATATCATCAATTTGTGAAAACAAACACTCAATAAATTACCTGAAATATTGTACAAATACTGTATAAATATTTTATTTAATTCCAAAATAAAAGAATAAAGGAAAGAAAAGAAAAGGACTGAAGTGTAAAAGACACTGAGTGACTATAGAACTTGAGACCCAGTCATCATGATGACTTGGTCAACAAAGAATAAAGTAGGGGGAGATAGGGAAAAGAAATTGTGCATAAAATACACAAAACCTCTATTTTTTAATTAAGCAATAATTACATTTTGGGATCTATTTTATGTTATTATTTTTATACCTCAAATAATAAAACCCTCAAATATGAATATTGTACATAAAAATATAAAGAAAAATAAAAAATTATTTTACTAAAAAATAATGCACAGTGTGCCCTAGAGACACAAAATAAAAACCGCAAAGAAAACTTTACAGACCTATATCTTCTTCTTACTGATTCAAAATTGACCAAACTCACAATTATTTTCATAAAAATAAATAAGCTATTTAATGAAGGTGGTTTCATTCAATTTGGAGTTAAGATGCAAAAGTAGGTTTTGGGCCCTCATTTGTGCAGTATACATGTATAAAATATTCAATTTAATTATTCCTTATATTTTACAATTTATTTTATTTTTATAAAATTGTAAATATTATTTAAAACACATGTACATAATAAAACTAAAATAAAACTTCCAAAATAAAAAAAATAAATAAGCTACTTGAATATATAGATGGATTCCATATAGATGCATATAATATACCTACATAGTTACTTATGTAAATAAACTCGAAAGATAAAATAAAATACCTAAATATGTATTTAAATAAATTAAAAACATAAAATACATGTATATATTAATAAAACATAAAATACAAATAAAAAAATATACATAATGCAGGTATATTTAACTATATTTGTACATATAAATAGTAACCTATAATAAATAGACTCGAATAAATAAATAAATATAGGCATTAAATTCTATATAAAATTATAAATATTTTTTATGTTTTCATTAAAAAGTAATAAAATCATTTGTTATTTTTATCTATTTAATAAAGTATTTCAACCTAGGATTTTTCTGGTTTGTCCACATGGACCAACCAGAATCAAATAATAGTTGACATAAGTTAACTGCCCCCTCTCTCCTTCTCGATCATTGAGATTGTCAGACCCTGATTTTCCTCATTTTTTTCCCGCTTGAGTCCGTTGTGATCTGCCTTAACGTGCTGAGTGTTTTGTGGAGGTGTGATCTCCTTGATTCATGCCAAGGCTTGAGATCTCTCCAATCCTCATCTATTCGAGAAGAATCAAATCTCCAACATCTCTCCTCGTTATGCCTTTAAATAAACCTCCTCCTCCATTTGTTGAAGTTTAATCCCTCATCTTTAACTCTTAGCCCCTCAATTCCATAGAGCTCCATTTCCTTGGTGACAACAAGAGATTGGGTTGTTTTGTTGCAAGGAGAAGATGAGGAGAAGGTTATCCAAACCATCACTAGCCAAGCTCACCGATGGTTCTGCTTCCTTGGTCTCCCAGCCATGTCGATGCACCTTCCCTTCTGTTCTTAGGTAAATTTAGTTGTAGATTTCAATTCAGCATTTTAACTTTTCTTTAAGTACTTTTAATAGGTTATTTTTGGAATCCCCAATTTGATCTGGAGCTTGATCTCCAGGATAAATGCTTTGTCCATTGACTGTATTTTTGCTCGACTTCTGTGGCATATCAATCCTAATCATCTTCTCTAGGAGATCCCCCTTGTGTTCAACCCTAATCCTCCTTATCTAAGGCGAGTCAAAGCTGAACTCTGTTGCCTTCGTAGGAGCTTCACCATTCTGCCCAATTCGCTGCTTTCGAACTTCATACTCTAGCTGAGGAAGTAGCCCTCGAGTCGTGGGATTTTATGGTGCATGCCCAATCCTTCAATGACCCATATGCAACTGATTCAAGCACCAGGAGCAGCTCTAGGTCTTGCAAAGAAGGAAGAGCCCCAGATCCACATCAAGGCCATATGGGCCTCATCGGAGCATACCTTCACGTGCGGAGAAGGCCCAACAAGCTGTAGCCGTTGTTGGATCGAGAAGAGACTGCCGGAGCCTAGAGAAAGGAACGATTGAAGCTTGCCTCACCCTTGTTCTTCCATCGTGCTTCTTGAACACCTATCGATCATAGGATCAAGAACATGACCCAGATCTAATTTGGGCCATCCAATTTATTTAAAGCATCATCCCTCATGAAAGGTTGGATCCTCCATGTGGCAATCAGTGAGCGGTTAGACGAAAAGCACTTAAGCATGGTAAATAGCGCAAACACCCTCTGTACTTTTTAAATATATAAATAATACTGTAAATATTTTATTGTGTAAACATTTTAGGAAAAAAAGCACTGAAGCCCCTGTAACTCTTGGACATTGTAAGTTAGTCCACTACTAGGTCACCTCATGTGGTCCCCCATTTGAGTGGCTATTTTGCCTGTATACCCCTTTAAGTTTTAAAATTGCTATTTAGTATTTTAAAAATAAAGTTTCAGTTCGAACGTTTTGGGTATTTTGCATGTAACTCCTCGTATTTATTTTATATTGCAAATATACCCTCACCAGTTTATTGATTTTTATTTTGCATTTCTATTTTCTTTGAATAGTTGTCGTGACCCAAATTTTTTTGCAAAATAGGGGTAAATGTCTGATTGGATGCGTATTCATGCCATGTTGTTCACTTGGCATTTTTCTTGCATTTGCCATTTATTAAAAATTAAAAGAACACATTTATTCCCAATTTTGACTTGAAAAATACAAAAAATATAAAACCTACTTCAAAAAATCTAAAAATATTAGCTATTGTTTATTACTCTATTTTATCACTGTAGATTAAATATCACAAAAAATTAACAAAAGAAACCCTAAAAACTACAATCTCTCTGTAACCTTAAAAAATATAAAATATTTTCAAAAATCCTCAAAAGTAGTTTCATGTCCCAGATTTTAATATATACTTACTATTACATATTAAATCTAGATTTAAGAATTTTTGGAACTATTTTATATTTTTAAATCTCAATACAAGTTGACCTATTTAATTATTCCATATTTTGGGTCTCGTGTTTGGTCACCTCAACGAATATGGTCCCGCCTTATGTTGACAACACGACTGCGTTACCTGATTTGTGGGATTTTTCAATAAGCTATTAACAACCGCCCAATGCTTGAATTCACAATATCAAATCGTTAACCCCTACTCTAGTAAGACACTTCCACAATTTGTGTGTTTCTGATATGATACTATATAATATATACTGGGGTCTTTCACCACGACCTAATTAACACTTCTATCAATACTCACATATATATCATATCATCCCACACATTTTTGAATTCCTTTAACCATTTAACAAGCTGACTATCTGATTAAGTTTACACTTAATTGAATCCAATTGTTATTATAAGTTCTAAGAAATAATTAGATCAAATTCTTGTAATTAATCGATCTAAAAAATAAGTCTACTAAATGGAACCGAGAAGTAGCATATATATTTGATGAATCTCCATTTCACCACCTTTATCTATCATTTTGGCCTTAAAAACCCTAGCTAATGCATTTCACCACCTTTATCTATCATTTTGTATATATTAACACTCATTATTTGTTCCATTTATTGTATATAATATATTGTTTTTAATGCCAAAATTATAGCATAAAGAGAAGAAAGTAAAAGAATAAAATAAAAAGGTATTTTATGACCCTAAACATCGAGACCAAGTCAATAATTGATTGGTCGATAGTGAATGAAGTAGGGGGAGATAAGGGCCAAAAATACAATAAAACCCCAATTCTTTTATTCATTCAATAAAGTATTTTTAGGACCTATTTTATTCTTTAATATTTATACCTCAAATAAATAAAATTTGTACATAAACGTTGTAGATAATAATGTAAATAAAAATAAAAAATTTATTTCATATAAAAATAATATACAATGTTCCTTTTATACTCAAAATAAAAAGATGCAAACCAAACTTCATAGACCCATATCTCTCAAATAAAAACTCAAATATAAAGAAATCATATTTAATTATATATAACTTTTACTAAGCTATTTAATGAAGGTGATTTCATATTTTTGGAGTTAAGATGCGAAAATTAGGTTTTGGATCCCTGTTGTACAATATACAACAACAATAACAAAGCCTTTTCCCACAATTAAGTAGGGTCGGCTACATGGATTCTTTGCCTCCATTCAGATCTATCTTGGGTCAATCTCGGACTTATATCCAAAAAACTAAGATCCCTTCGTATAGTCTCTTTCCAACACTTCTTGGGCCGTCCTCGCCCTCTCTTAGCCGGCTCAACATCCCACCACTCGCATCTCCTAACCGGTGCATCAGTTGACCTTCTTTGCAAATGACCAAACCATCTTAAGCGGTTTTCTCGCATCTTATCCTCGATCGGAGCTACACCAACTTTCTTTCTGATTGCATCATTCTGAATCCGATCTTTACGTGTATGTCCACACATCCATCTTAGCATTTTCATTTCTGCTACAGCCATTCTCTGCACATGTCTATGGTTCACAGGCGAACATTCAGAACCATAAAGTATAGCAGGTCTCACAGGTTGTTGTACAATATACCTGAATAAAATATTCATTTTATTAATTCTTTGTTATTTTTACAATTTCATATGTTTATAATTTTCTAATTAGCATTTATAACTATGTACATATTAAAACCCAAATAAAACCATAATAAAAATACAAATAAATAAGTCTATAAAAATATATAGGCAAAATACCTATGTTAATACTTGTAAATAAATAAAAGTGCAATCTATTATTTTATTATTTTTAATCAATTTTATTTTTATGCTCTTCTAAATATAATTTTCTATTCTATTAAAAATATAAAAATGAGATAAATCCATAAAAAGAAACATTAGAATAAAAGTAAATACAAAAATACATAGATAAAAAACACCTACCTATACATATACAATTCATATGCCTATTTATTTAAAGATACAAATAACATCACATAATATAATAAAAATATATTTGTGTACGTAAAAATAAGTATAAATATATAAAATAATATATTAGAATAATAAATAAAATATACAAAACAAAAATAAAATATTCAAAATATAGATGAATATACCTATAAATATACATTTGAAAATTAATTTGTAATAAATATGACAATAAATAAATAAAAATCATATTAAAATACTACATAATAATAAATTTTATTTTATAATAAATAATAATAAATTCATTTACTATTTATGAGTATGAAATTCACCAAGTTAATATGTGAGAATTAAGTGTTTAAATTTGTCGTTTCGTAGTGGCGTGAACTCAGAATCGATCAAGAAAAAAACCACAATCAATTAAATTAATTTTCAAGTAGTGTGGTTTAATGTTAATTTTACTTGGACAAGTTGCATGGTCAAACTCAAGGAGGCAAAGTAACAACCTAGAATTTTGTCAATCAAAGTTCGTACACGGTTTTCGATACGGTATTTTTTTTTATTTTAATGCAATTTTGGGATGCATAGGCCAGTTTTGGGGACTAAAAAGTGAAGAGCAATCAAACGATATTCGAAAAATATGAACTTGACCTAGATGTTAATTATGATGAATTGAATGCATTGTAAATTTTTTTGGAATTTTGTGTGCAAGATAAATATTTTATGAGTTTATGTAAAAAAAAGTTAATTTCACTAATTAATTATAATAAATATTAAAACCTATTTATTTTCAAGGGATAAAATTATCTAAGATCCTCTCCACTAGGTGATGATCTCAGAAAAATCTAAACCTCAAAATACTAGATTTAGTATTTATTAAAATTAAAGGTTGAAATATACAAATTGATTTCTATAGGGCAACCATGCACGTAAACGCAAATCCCTTTTGGGCATGATTTGAAATACAACTAATTCTATAACCTACGAATTGTTAGGCAATTTTTCGAGAAATGGTTAATTTAATAAGAATTTTCCAGCACAGAATCGACAAAATATGCAATTTATCACGAGAATATTAATGATTAATTAACCATCGACCACAACAATATCATAAGCATGCCACGATGTAGAGAATTAATTGTAAAACAAAATGCATGTTTTTCATAAATAAAACGATGCGATGTAGAGGTTCAGAATTAAGGGGGAACACAGGGGTATCAATGCAAATTATAATAACTAAGAAACACCGTGGAAGGATCTAATGTGAGTACCAGTCCCTCGAGGGGCTATGCTGCAAAAATTTCCAGAAGGTCACGTGCGTGTTGTAATTTGGTTGTCCTCTGAGGGCTCTTTGCAAGTTCTCTACCTCCCACATATGTCACCTGTGGGGGTCTTCTAGAAATAATATGCGCCCGGGGGGACTAGCTGCAAATATCCCCAGGCGACATGTGAAAAGCACATGATCGCCTGGATCTGGACCTGGCGGAGTATCTAGCGGAGAAGCGGCTGGATGGTTGGCGAGGTGCAGGCCGGTGGTCGGCGAGGCTCGTTGGTGGCTCTAGTGGCCAGAGCTGAGGAGGGCTCGTGGCCGACACACGACCATGGATCGTCAAGGGCGAAGCTCCGACCGTTAATGCGCAATCAAGATACAGAGGGTTGGAGGTGCGACGTAAACTTGTGGAGGAGCACGGCTGGGAGGGAGGTATCGTTGGATGTTGAGCAGAGGGAATTGTAGGTGAAGAACATAGTCGATGAAGGTGGACGGATGATGTGCACCCCTGCACTGCTGAAGAAGAATTCATGCTGCGAGGCGAGTCCTTTGTGTTACAGGTGTTGACGACGAGGAGAGGTCACTGTTGATGATAGAGCCCAAGGCGAAGGATGAACGTTGGAGGGAATGTGAAGGGTTTACATAGGTGAAGAACTTAGAGCAGAGGTGCACTCTGAGCTTGGCTCGACAGTGTGAAACCGGAGTGGTAGTTAGCGGTGGTGGAAAGGTCTGAAGGGGGAGGTCGTTGGCTCGATGGCAGACCGGAGCAAAGAGCAGCTCCGTGCTGGGAGGTTGCGACGAAGCCCCTTGGCTTCGGATCTCGTCGAGGAAGAAGGGTATCGAGCTGTCACCACCGATGCATTTCTCCTGTGCAATCGGTGGATGTCTTCGTCTTCAACGGAGGGCAGCGAGGATTAAATAGCGGGCTGTGAAGGGCTGAAGTAGAAGGGAATCGGGGTACAGCGTAATCGATCAGAAAAGGAAGGGGGATATTATGGAGAACGGTTGGAAGGTCGGGGGCTCGACGATGAATGATTGTGATTTTGAGTGAGAGAGAGGTAGATCGGGGATGAGATCATGGAATATCGGAGATGGATTCGAGTAGGTGTCCATCCGTGACTCGCTGTGGAGGCGGCAAAGATTTCGCGGGCGATGGAATGATGGGAAAGGGCGAAGGTTGTAGAGGATGGAGAAGAGCAACAGTCGTCTGATCGGCCAAGATCAGACGGTCGAGATGCTGCCACGTGTTTTACTTTTTTATTATTTTTAAAAAAATTTTATAATAAATTTGTTAATAAAAATTTTTAAATAGGGCCAAAAAGGGGTGCCACGTGGCATCTCCAGGAACTATCACGTGGCACCTCCAGAAAATACAATAATAAATACGTAAAAAATACTAAATGACCTCAGGCCGAAAAATTTTATTCACAAAGTCACTCGTCTCGATGAGATCTACAAATTTCATGAAGTGATCAAAACCAAAATCGATCATTTGCACAAAGTGATATTTTTGGTGTACCTATGTACATAGAATACCTTGATTTTTAGGTTTTATATTTTTTTGTCATTTATAAACTAGATAAAAATTCGGTGATAAAATCAAACATAATATTTACACATTAATATATTTTTTGGATTTTTATTAATTAGGAAAAAGAAGAAATAAAAAAACATGAAAATGACATTTGTTGTGCAGTCAGTTAGTGAAGACACGGACTCAATTAGTTTCATTGTTTTCAAGACCAGTTTGGATTTGGATTTTTACGTATTTTAAGTAACTTTTATCAAATAAGACAAATGAAAAAGATTAAAATAAAATGATTTATATACGTACATAAAATATTAGGTCAAAAACCGCTAAAATTCAAAAGAGGCCAAAAACTCAACTTTCACATATGAGCTCCGATTCAATTGAACTTGGTCTTGTTTTGAAGGTATTTGAATGTACAATAGTTCAAAAGTGAGTGGATTAAATCGGACACTGGATGAGGAAGATATCAGTATTTTACTCCAGAAATCCTAAAACTAGGGTTTGGGTTTTGGTCCACTTATTTGGGTTAGTGATTTTTTTTTGTAATTTTTATTTATTCTTGTTAGTAATATGTACTCAGTTAGTTTCAATGATTTCAAGCTCAGTTTGGATTTGGATTTTTACGTATTTTAAATAACTTTTATCAAAGTAGACAAATGAAAAAGAAATAAAATCAAATGATTTATATATGTACAAAAAATATTAGGTCAAAAACCGCTAAAATACAGAAGAGGCCAAAAACTCAAGTTTCACATATAAGCTCCGATTCCCTTGAACTTGGTCTTGTTTTAAGGTATTTGAATGTACAATTGTTCAAAAATGAGTGGATTAAATCAGACACTGGATGAGGAAGATATCAATATTTTAGTTCAGAAATTTTAGAACTAGGGTTTGGGTTTTTGCTCCACTTATTTAGGTTAGTGATTTTTTTGTATTTTTTATTTATTCTTGTTAGTAATATGTACACAGTGGAGGTGGTTTCAAGTCATTTTGAGTTAGCATGAATTAGTTAAAAATCAGGGAAAGGCTATTTTAGAGGTCTTTTTAGCTGGGATTTTTGTCTTCTTATTTTGTGCAATAATGAGTGATAAAATGCAATTCTTATCAAAACATGCATGAATGCTAATTATGCAATGTAAATGAAGAAATGGAAATGCGTTTTAGGGATTTGAGCTTAATTCATGACTTTTAGAGTGATGAATCTGAGATTCCCCTATACTTAAACCATGAAATGAGATTCTGTTCCATACCAAGACCATGAGCAGAAGGTGAAAATGGTACTAGTCCTGACCTTTGGATTATGAGTTTGGAGGAACTTCAGTGAGATTTAGATTTTTAAAATAAACAACCTTCAAGTTCTACACATCCACAGTTTTAGCTCAGAAGCCGTCTTAGATCAATTCTCCTCCTAAAGCATACCCATGAACATTGAACAATTGACTCAAGCATGTGAAAGTTTTTAGCTCTTCCCATCTAGAATGCTAGACTACCACGTAAAACTCCTCTCCATTAACTCGTCCTCGGGGAGTCAGGTATTTCCTTCTGAGGTCTGTCGCGATGTGTTCACAATCGAAATGGGGGAGAAGAATAGAATAAGGGGAAAAGAACTAGAGGGTGTTCGGTGTAGTCATCTCTCCTTGTGAAGCTGGCTAGTGTAGCCGAGTCTCCACCAGGATCTGCAGATTTTCTTGAAGCTTGGACCTTTTTGGTCAAATATTTATTTGGTACTGGCTTCTTTGCATTTGGATTTTTTTGCTAGCTCTGCTTGGATTTTTTGTGCCCCTACAGATATGGAATCTTTTTTCCGTACATTTTTTGTTGTCTTAGAAAAATAATTGTGCCCAGTCGTCCATCCCTTTTCTGAAGCTTTATTTCAACCCATACTCCGGTTTTTAGATTTCCACGCTACCAGAAAAAGAACTCACATAGTCTTCCAACTCCCCGTCTGAGTTGAGACAAGTGCATAGTGCGAGAGTACAAATTAATTCTCTATTCCATAGTTGTACCAGAATGAAGAGACCAGGTTAGACACTAAGAGTCAAACATTGCACATTGTTATGTGGAACTCAAAGAGTTAAATCATAGACCTGAAGCTTCTAAAATCCTAATTCTCGGTGAAGTTCCTCTGAAAATTAGGTGGTTTAAGGTTGAGTCCAGACCACTCTCGATTTCTGCTCATAACTCAGTTCAGAACCCAAGGACTTTTCACAGATGCATATGCATGTAATGCTGGATGAAGTGTAGGTGAGCGAAATGCAGACACATTTTTTGTGATTTTTTTCCTTTTTTTGTTTTTTGAGAAATTTTTTTTAACATAAGGATTTTTTTGAGGTATTATTTTTATGTAAAAATGATATTATTTTTTTGAGTTTATATTATTTTTATGTAATAAGGAGCCATTTTTTAAAATTTTTGGTTGGACACAGTCAGTGTTAGTAGCAAAAAACTTTTTGTTTATTTTTTTATTTTTTTATAGAGTTAGTTACCTACCCCGTAAATACATATAGACTAACGCGACAGTACGAGCTATGAGTAAAATATATACCCAATATATATGCACACCCCCTATACTTAGCGAGTTCTGTATTCTCAGAGTACAAGAAGCTTAGAGAAGACATAGCTCGGGCTAAGCGTAAGAGCGTGAAAAAGAAAAGGAGAAAAAATATATCGGCTCGACCCCCTATACTTAGGTTGTGGTCAGTCTAAGTATAGAAGAAGAGTGAAACTGAGTGGTCAAGAGATGTGAATGAGGAGAGTATATACAGGTGGGAATCGACCCCCCCCCCCCATAGTTAGGCTTCGGTCAGCCTAAGTACAGAAGAAGGGTGGAAATGGGGTTATGGAGAGAAGGAGTTGGTGAGGAACGTGGTATATATAGATGCCATCCCCCCTGTACTTAAACCTTAGCCTAAGTAGAGGAAGAATATGTACAAGGAGACCGATGTGGTCGGAAGGGAGGGTAGCCGATGATCAAGGCGATTTTCAGCCGATCATTTTGTGAGTCTACGGTGGGAGATCATAATGACAAAAATGAGATGAAGCATATCATTCCCCACCCATTATCAATGTTATCCTAAGAGAAATCATGTTGGAGATTAGATGAAGCATATGAATTAGATTAAAGATAGCCATCATCGGAGTTATCTTCAGAGGAATAGTATTTGAAAATGGTGGTACTCCATATATTCTTGTTCTTTAGTTTCTTCAGTTGTTTTATCAAACTTCGTTCCTTCTTGGGATCAAGTTATTCGTCCTCGAATGATGAATACTCTAAAGCACAGTCTCAGTCAGCTCATAAGAAATTATTCCAGTATATTTAATGAGACCAAGAGAATCATCTTTGGATGAATAATAGTGAGGAACGAGAGTCGTCCAACAGGAATCGAAGTTTGGATTCTTGCATGGGTAGGGTTTTAGCACTACCGAATAGATTTCACCCATGTAGATTACTCTTTCCGGACGGTGATGAGGAATCATCGGATAATTCCTCTTCCGGAAGGTCGAATGTGACTTTCTTTTTGAATGAAGGAGCAACCATTTTATTTCGTTAAGTGTTGTCCCTGGGAATGTGTTGTTGACACTTGAGTCTCCATATGAATAACCGTTGAAATTTTTCTCCTTGGTCGGTATACATCCCGCACATTTGTTCTTAGTTTTCTAAATGTTGGTGCGCTCCTCAGTTGGACTGATTTGTTCAAGGTAGTCAGAGAAGGTTGACTCAGGGTGAGCCTATGCATAGGTCTCAAGATCATATAAGAAACATTTTCCAGAGCAGTGGGAAATGAAATAGTGGGGAGAGTCTCTACATGTTCATTCTCAATTGACTTGATGTTTGTACATTCCTGTGTCGGGTTGATTGGATCAAAGTGGTCCGAGGAGATCTTGACCGACTCAGGGTGAGCCCATGAATATGTCTTAGGATCATATGAGTCATACATTCTATTTTCCATGGTGATAGCAGAGGGAAATGGAATAGTGTGGAGAGTCTCTAAACCAATAGTCTCATCAACAGTCGTTCTTTCAGGTGTAGCATCGGAGTAGGTCTCATCTACCTCTTGATGGTCACGGTTGTCGAGTGCTTCATGGGCAGCCTCAGAATGCCATGTTTCCTCAAAGATTAGGTGAGATCGAAGTGCTCCCAATGTTGTAAAATTGATTTTCCTAGTCTCGCACTCAATAATTACCTTAGCCAATGTCAATAATGTATTTCTGAGAATGATTGGAGACTGGGTGAGTTTTCCTTGATGCTCAATATCAATGATCATGAAGTCTATTTTGAGCAGAGAAGCTTGGAATGTAACGATGAGTGAAATTGTTCTTCTCGATCGCTTAGTCGACCGATCAGCCAGTTGAACGGTTTCTCTTATTTTCCTGATAGGTCCGAGTTTGAGATTGTCACATACAGAGGTCGGGAGGATATTGATTGATGAGTCATCATCGATTCGAGCATGGGTAAAAATTGTGTCATTGATTCCGCAGTCAAATATGGGCAACCGCTTTACTATGCGGCTCTTGGCTTTTCTTCTCAACACCAAGGAGGTGTCCATTAACAAGATATGTCTTTCCGTCTTTGTTCTTATCCTACCCGACTCTTTTGTATTCAATTGCTTGTATAAAAGGAAGTTCAAAAATCAGTTTTTCTCCAGTGTTTTCTCCAGTGCTTCCCTTAGAGTAGGATCCAAATTCTTCAAATCTTATTCAGTTTCAATTTTTATTAATTTTTCTAGTTTTTCAATTTTTTGAGTGTTTTAATATTTCAATTTTTTGGTATTTTCGGTGTGGTGTGGTGATGTGGTGCTTTCCGTAGATGATGAGGGATTTTGATATGTCGAGCCAGAGTAAGAATCGGAGCCATTCTTAAGGGTGTAATATGTAGAAGTGTCATTGTCAGAGACATTTCTAGGGTGAACATATTATCTAGGTTTCTGAATATCCTCAAAATTTTCAACATGAGATCCAATCTTTTTCCTCGTCCATTTTTATATCCGAGCTACCAGAGAGTGAAATTAATCGGTTGGCAAACTTTATAAATTTATCATCCATTAAATCAAATCTCTTATTTATTCTTGAAATATCATCCTTAAAAAATTGTTTAGGATCAATCATGGGAGCAGTCGGTGTGTGTTCTTGTTTTTGAGATTCAGTAATTTCATCTTCCATTTTCTTGTATGAGCCGAAGAAGAGTCTCTTGGAATATCAAATATATGATCCTTATTTTCTGAAAATTTCTCCTCGTAATTAATGGAAGGGTTCTGCTCAGTGGATTGATTTTCCGAGAATCTACAGGTCTCATACTCATCATGCCGTGACTCAGGCATGCAATGTTGGTTTGAGTACAGTCTACTTCCATGGTCATGATTGATCGTATCCTCAAACAATAGAGTCACACAGGGTTCATATGTGTTGATATCATCAGTCTGGTCCTCTGTATGTGTAGGTTGATCGAAGGAGTGGTATTCGGGTTGATCAATAGGAATTTGATCATTAGGGTCAATCCAATATGGTTGGTCATTAAGTGCATGCCTCTCCATCTGGTTTGATCGGGTTTCCATATTATTCCCTATGGTCAAGGAAAGATGTGTATTTGTGTAGTGTTGACCTATCCCAACAAACTTTTGGGGTTGATATTGTTTCCAGTCATTTGTTTCTATGTTTTGTTCTTCAAATGGTTCTTGGGTTATAGAAAGAAATCTAGCATAAGTCGGGTCATCCCAGATGGCAGTTGATCATGTGCAACCACGAGTGGTGGAGGTAAAAAATGTGATGTTGTGGTAACTTTAATCGGATAACATGGATTGGAATTCAAAGAATGGATTGTATTCATCTGAAAGGTGGGAGTTTCCTGTTAAAGTTGTATGATGTCTGGTTGGAGGAGGTTTTGAGGCGTTGGGTATGACTGAGACGAATTCATTTTCATAATATAGATGTACTCGGACAAATGTCTCATCATTTTTGAATGAGCTGACATAATGGATGATGATTTGGGTTTGATCGAGATGAATTCATTTTCATAGTATAGATCTGGCGGGTGCTCGAACAAAAGTTTCATAATTTTTGAAGGAGGTCTATGATGAATCGACATGGTTGATCTCAGTGCAAGTGCACAAGATATTCACAAGAAGAAATTTTTATCAAGTAGAGTGATGGCACAAGTGTGCAGTTTTTGATCTTCAAAATTGGTTCACACAAACCAATGCAAACGCAATACAAACCCTAGTTTCACCAACACACACAATGAAGCTGCAAGAGTTTGGCAATTATCTTTCAATTAGTTGGTGATAAATTCAATCTTGGAAAAAATATTAGCGAGCCGTTAGGTGCCGAAAAATTTCTTTAAGACTGGCCCGAGTTCTTACGATTAGTTGCACCAACTTTCAGCCAGTATGGGTGTAAGTACGGACCTTAGTGAATTCATCTGACTAATAGAAAGTAAATACATCTGAAAAGAAGGAGCATACAAAACATTCTTCAGGCACATAGACGGTGTCAACTGCACCTCCCCTGTCCTGTAATGGGTAAATGATCGCCATTAGCAATGACGACCCATCTATCGAGTGGTATAGACTTGCATGACTTCAGTTGTGTTCTGTCTCCACATGAGTGGTAAGGAGCACCAGAGTCCATAATCCACTATGTCATGTCTGCATTTGTACTACCAATAGAGGCATAGGTGATACCTGAGGAGCTCGAATAGGCTCTGGCTGCTGCAGTTGTATCTGTGGTGGTGTCAGCACTAGGAGTCACGATCTCTTGAATACGAGAGATAATATCATCCAGGCGAGGATCGTTCTAGGGAGTTGAAGTCTCTAAAGACACAATCTGCTCTGCTGCTCGACCAGAAATAGGATATCCATGCTTCTGATAACATGTATCCTCTACATGTCCAGGCTTGCGGCAGTAGGTGCATGGACCACATTGGCGTCCACTGCCTCTCCCATGAGGTATGCATCCTCTGGACTGCATCACCCCGCCTCGACCACAAGAAGCAGCCATCGTTGAAGAGTGTGAAGACATGGCTGTTGAAGGGATGATGAGCCGGCTGAGACGGCTATATGCCTCCTCTATAGGGGAAATGGTTGCTCCAGTAACAAGATGAGTACGTACAACATCATATTATGTATCAAGTCCAGCCATGAAATCTCCAACCATCGTGGAGTTCCTATATGTCTTCTGCTTCTAAATAGACATCGTAATGGGCATGTAGCTATGAAGCTTTTCAAACATGCCACGCAGCGAAGAGTAGTAAACATGCAAGGGGCAACCATTCTTCTTGGTGTTGTAGATATCAAATTGTTATCGAAGGATTTTGGTCTCATTCTTAGCCTGTGCATAGGTAGATGCCAAAGTGTCCCACATTGCCTTGGCGGTGGGATGAGTTAGAATATCATTGGTTATCTCTGTAGTAAGAGCCCCACAAAGCCAAACATGCGCATACGCATCATCTTGCTTCCAGGAAGCATTTGTCCCGATCTTGTTCGCTGGCTCTGGATATATCAGGATGTGCTCCTTGTTGTTGCATTGCATGAGGGTGAGAAACTGCATGGACCACAACTCATAGTTGGTCCCATCCATCTTAATGAAGCCAGACCCTTGAAAGCTTCGGACGAGAAGATTTCACCCTTGTTGTCTGACACGATATAAAATGGATAAATAACGGAATTCAACTAGAGAGTAGACTGATATAAACGAGTTTACAAAATCATACGAAGAATTAGTTGTACATGTAGACTCATACAACCATCCTTCTTAATATTGTCGCTCTCTAGGGCCGGAAGATGTGATTTAGAGTTCTAAAATCATGCTCTCCAGTCGGAAATCAGATAGCAGAGATCTAGGAGCCTTCGCATGGGTGAGATACATGCAGAAAGCAGCCGGAGTCGCAAGGACGCAGGGGCCTACGTGGATGGCCAGGCATGGGATGCACAGGGGGCAGGGCGCGCTGGGTGCGCAAGTAGTAATGCTTAAACAAGGCATCAGTTTAAGAATTATAAGACACATGTCTAATAAAAGAATACATCAGGATTTTTGTGTTTAAAATAAAAGTTGAATATACCATTAGAAAGATCATCAAACAAGCTTCGAAATGAAACTGAAATCAACTCAATTGGAAATATGATGCTCAAGATATGCATGAAGAAAGACAAGGGCATAACTGAAAGGAAACATGAAAAGATAACTACAAAAGGGTCCTTGGGAGGGACTAAAATGTAATAAAAATAAAGTGCAATGCCTTCCCTGTAAATAACCCACACGCATGGGGGCATATTTGCAATTATTGAAACTCGCAAGGGTTAAAATGCAAAATACCCCAGGCGCGCATGGTGCTGCACGTGATGTAAGGACCTAGATGCAAATTGAAGAAGATGGAGGGGCCTCTGTGAAATTTTCCCAGATGGCACGTGCTGTACACGTGATCTCCAAGCTCAGGAGAGAATCGAAGGCTTAGAGAAGGTTCGGCTGCTTCGGCTAGGCTCGGATCTGGATCAGGCTCGATGCAGACTCATGAAGGCTCGGGAGCTCCAGACCTCATGGCTCGGACGATGGGATCGGGGATGCTCTGGAGGTGACACGTGGCTCATGGATGTCCATCAGATCTAACTGATCTGACGGTATCTGTGCTGCTCGACGACGTTGACGTGTCCTCATCTGGGCCGTCAGATGGTCACCGGATAAGACCATCCGACGACCACTGCATCTCCTTCTTCAGACGCAAGGGGCGGCAGGAGTAGAGCTCCAGTGAAGCAGCTCAAACTCCGTCGCTAGAACTCGAGCGCTGGAGACCTCCCTTGAGTTCCATGAACGTTCTTCGAGGAAGCTAAGAGCTCGGGGAGGACGCTCCACCTTCTGGATAGAGCTGTCGAAGCCTTGGTGACGGCGGCGTGATTGACGAAGTTAGCTTCGACATCCCTCCGGCCATTGAATGAGATCCACCTGCAGATTAGTAACGCATATCCGAAGCATATATAGAAATGTGCGTGAGTGAAGTGGGAGCTCAGAGGGCGAAGAAGGCGGGAGCTCAGAGCTCCTCCACCGCGAGGGCGGAGGAGATGGGTCGGACGCGGTCTGGGGGTCTGGAGGAAGAAGAGAGTGGTCTGAGAGCGTCGCGTGAAAGGGGGAAGCGTGGCGGAGCTCGAGGAGTGGTTAATGGAGCATGGGGGTATGTGTAGCAACCGGGAAAATTAAGTAAAAAATCAAAATAAATGCAGAGGAGATCGGAAAAGGTGCTTACCTGATTGGGTGAAGCGGAGGCTTGGGCTGGGGCTCGATTCGAGCCCCGGGTCATCGCTGAACACCGTCAGCCGGTCGGTGCAGCTCGAGCGGACGCGAGGCGCCGCAACTCCGCCATGGAGGTCGGAGGGTTATCACCGGGGGCTCCGGTCGTCTTCGCTCAATCCGACCATCTCCCCTTGTCACAGGGAGATGGCGGAGGGTTGGGTCGTGCCCTGCATATAGGTAGACGACGGAAATCGGAGGAGGGGGCGGCGTATTTGAAGATGAAGGTTGCAGGTATGCTGGTGAGGACGTGGGTTTCGAGGGGGGTGTGGAGCGCCTAGAGGAGGATTGTGGATGGCGTGGGTGTCTGCGAGGATGAGGGAAGATGGGGGATAGTTGTGGGATGGTTAGCGAGAGATGAGGGCGTCGGAAATGATGGAGAAAAAGGGAAGGGGGAAGTCATCGCACGAGTTGAGAACGTACGATTGAGGAGGGGTCGGAGGTTGACGAAGGCCGATGGTCGTTGGATCTGGAGATCCAACGGCTACAGATTGGGCGCGAAGCGATGGTCTAGCTTAAATCGGGGGCGGCACGATCGGAGCATCAGGATAGTGCCACGTGTCATAATGAGATCAAGGCGCGGGTGGACGGTCGTGATGCGAAGGAAGCTCTGATCGAAAGGTCGATGATGCAGCAGGAATGTGAGGTGGGGATCGCTGCTTCAAACACTGATCCAATGGCGGAGAAGGTGACACTTGGCGCACGCAGAGCGAGGAGGGAAGGAATGGTGGAGACGAGAGGTGAGGGTAGATCAGACGACTAGGAACATGGGCGCGCGTGGAAAGAGCGCAACCGTGAAATCGAGATGAAGATCCAACGGTTCAGAGCGACGACGGATAAGACAAAGGAGACCGGGCCACGTGGCGCACCCAGAACGGGCCTCGTGGCCCAATCAGATTATTCCGAGTTTCCAGTTGACTTTTGAAGGGACAAATGGCCGAATTTGGGAAAACTCAAAACATGAAAGTTGTAGATCTCAATGAGGTCACCTGTAGACACCAAATATTTTTAGGGGTATTTTTAAGGCTAAAAATACCACGAATTTTAGTTTTGTGATTTTTTGTGGTTTTAAATTTATTCAAGACTCTGATAATTACAGGACTTTATCTGGGTTTTATTAACACAAAACTAAGCAAGGGGGTTAATAATTGGAAATTAAGATTATGAAATTGGATTTCATCAGCTTCCACCTCACTTTTTTTTTAGAAGTATCTCCCCCTTTTTATAATCAAGCCATACCTCTTTATTTTTCGGGCTGTCTCTATTTCTTTTTTCATTGGAGCAACTCCACAGTGGACCCCTTTCTTAGAATATAAGGAAATATATGCATTTCTCACTTAAAAAAAATTCCACACATGTTTATAGTCCATTTATAGATAATCGGTCGAAAATAAATAGATTTGTTTACAAGGAAACACAATCAGATATAACATCTTGACTAAAGTCATTTTCACTTGAGATTTCAATCAGACTAAATCACTAATATCAAGTTAAATTCAATAAGGATAACTCCCTCTCAATTACAACTAATAATTGTAGAAAACCTCTAAAATAAAACTTCTCTTACAAATCGGAAGAGGTGCTCCCACAATCAGGGTTCCATTTACAATATAAGTGTAGGGAATAAAAATCCACATCATCTTAAAATGTACACAATGAAGTATGAGGTAAAATAAAGAGAAATGTTATATATCTTTAGAGAAACTGCATATTTTTAAGCTTAACATATACCACATATATAAGAGGAAAGGGGCCCTACTTCATGGAGTAGGTAACTTACCTACTCCACTTTTATTTTTGCCATATTTTTATTTTTTTGAAAAATGATTTCATGGGTTTTCATAACCATATCCCTCTAACATATCATTCAAATTTCATCAGAAACAGATACTTCTATGTTATTCATCCAAGATAGGTAATTTTAACGATCTCAGAATTGTTGTAATTTACATGTTCTGGATGGAGGGCACATGAGTCTGTTTCGAAATGTGAATGACATATTAGAGGGATATAGTTATGAAAATCT
This sequence comes from Ottelia alismoides, assembly GCA_037367405.1. Classification (NCBI taxonomy): domain Eukaryota; kingdom Viridiplantae; phylum Streptophyta; class Magnoliopsida; order Alismatales; family Hydrocharitaceae; genus Ottelia; species Ottelia alismoides. The sequence continues at coordinate 581,810 of JAZKJV010000881.1, forward strand.
ATGGAAGCATTTTTCAAAAAAATAAAAATGTGGGAAAAAAATGAAAGTGGAGTAGGTAACTAATGAAAGTTGAGTAGGTAAGTTACCTACTCCATGGAGTAGGATCCCTTTCCTCCATATATAATATAGTCTAATCACAGATAAGAAATCATTTTACGAGGAAATACGATTAAATAAAATCCTCGACTAGAGTCATTTTGACTTAAACTTTCAATTGATTGAATTAGTTGATCCTTTCCTATATCAAGTTGCTTTCAATAAGAACAACCCCCTCTCAACCACACCTAGCAATTCTCGAAAACCTCTGGAAGTAAATGTCTCTTCAAGATTGGAAGAGGGTCTCTCCTAACCTTGGTATCATTTCAATAAAAGATGTTTCTTCCTCTTTTCGTCTTGCACATCCAATGGGATCCTATGAAGATCTCCGACGAATCAATGATTCATCGTATCAATATGTGGAAATTAAGTAAAAGTTCAGTTATTCTAGGCAATTCTACCTTCTTTTGTTTATAAATCGCATCATCTATATACTTTATAAATAAATTAACTAAAAATACTTAAAAATAAAATTAGTACACTAACACTTGTAAATAACAACATGTTTTCATATTTAACTTTGTTTATCGAACCAACATTTCTTGTACAAATGATTCCGCAATCGGTATATATCTTACTCCGTAGATAATTTTATTATACTATAAATCATATCCTAATCTTGTTTATAATCAACTCTATAAAACCCATGCAACCCATGCAGATACAAAGAAACCTTGAATGTAGTATTTCGGATTATACAAAATATACATTATAGCGTAGACCTGGTCTCATAAAGGAAAAAAATATAAGCATGTATCGGGAGATCTATGAAGCTAATAATAAAGTATTTAATTATTCTAAATACATAATCAGATCAATGTACACATATTGAACCTTGATAATTAGAAAAGAATTGTAACGTCCCGGGCTTAGGTCTCCGGTCCGTTATTGAGGAAAACTGGCCCTGACAACTTGTTGGGTTCGAGCCCAAATGGACCCGTTGAAGACCACCCAAAATGCTTAAGCACAAGTTGTCAAGTAGTAATCCTCACCACTTATAAACCACACCCACACTTTGTGAGTTTTCCATGTGGTACTATGTTTGGGTTGGGGTGTTACAAGAATACATCGATATCTGAAGAACATAAGTTACCTAATCGAATAATACAGGTTGAGGGAAATAAGTGGTACAACTTTACGTATATTGGATTACTGTATAAAATATAACAACTCTTCTTCGTACGCATTGTGTTATTCATATTATCCAACTAAATAATATATACATCTATTTATATCATGGAAAAAATGGGGTTGCCCCCGCCCCATTTTTCGTCAAAGTTTTTTTTTGAAAAATATCACTATGTATATTCATTCCTGTATCCCTCCTACATGCTGTTCGAATTTCGTCAGAAACAGAGACTCCTAGGGCCTCCATCGAGATTTCATCATCTTAATTTCCAATTATTAATCCCCTTGCTTAGTTTTGTGTCAATAAAACCCAGATAAAGTCCTGTAATTATCAGAGTCTTGAATAAATTTAAAACCACAAAAAAATCACAAAACTAAACTAAAATTTGTGGTATTTTTAGCCTTAAAAATACCCCTAAAAATATTTGATGTCTACAGGTGACCTCGTTTCCAGTTTTGATCAACATAAAACTTGTAGATCTCATTGAGATCTACAACTTTCATGTTTTGAGTTTTCCAAATTCGGCCATTTGTCCCTTCAAAAGTCAACTGGAAACTTGGAATAATCTGATTGGGCCACGTGGCCTGTTCTGGATGCGCCACGTGGCCCGGTCTCCTTTGTCTTATTCGTCGTCGCTCTGAGCCGTTGGATCTTCATCTCGATCCAACGGTTGCGCTCTTTCCGTGCGCGCCCATGTTCCTAGCCGTCTGATCTACCCTCACCTCTCATCTCCGCCATTCCTTCCCGCCTCGCTCTGCGTGCGCCAAGTGTCACCTTCTCCGCCATTGGATCAATGTTTGAAGCAGCGATCCCCACCTCACATTCCCGTTGCATCATCGACCTTTCGATCAAAGCTTCCTTCGAATCACGACCGTCCACCTGCGCCTTGATCTCATTATGACACGTGGCACTATGCTGACGCTCCGATCGTGCCGCCCCCGATTTAATCTAGACCATCGCTTCGCGCCCAATCAGTAGCTGTTGGATCTCCAGATCCAACGGACATTGGTCTTCGTCAACCTCCGACCCCTCCTCAATCGCACATTCTCCACTCGTGCGGCGACTTCCCCCTTCCCTTTTTCTCCATCACTTCCGACGCCCTCATCTCTCGCTAACCGTCCCACAACTATCCCCATCTTCCCTCATCCTCGCGGATACCCACGCCATCCGCGATCCTCCTCCAGGCGCTCCACACTCCCCTCGAAACCCACGTCCTCACCAGCATATCTGCAACCTTCGTCTTCAAATACGCCGCCCCCTCCTCCGATTTCCCTCGTCCACCTGTACGCAGGGCACAGCCCAGCCCTCCGTCATCTCCCTGTGACAGGGGGAGATGGTCGGATTGAGCGAAGACGACCGGAGCCCCCGGTGATGACCCTCCGACCTTCATGGCGGAGTTGCGGCGCCTCGCGTCCGCTCGAGCTGCACCGACCGGCTGAAGGTGTTCAGCGATGACCCGGGGCTCGAATCGAGCCCCAGCCCAAGCCTCTTCTTCACCCGATCAGGTAAGCACCTCTTCCGATCTCCTATGCATTTATTTTGATTTTTTACTTAATTTTCCCGGTTGCTACACACACCCCCATGCTCCATTAACCACTCCTCGAGCTCCGCCACGCTTCCCCCTTTCACGCGACGCTCTCAGACCACTATCTTCTTCCTCCAGACCCCCAGACCGCGTCCGACCCATCTCCTCCGCCCTCGCGGCGGAGGAGCTCTGAGCTCCCACCTTCTTCGCCCTCTGAGCTCCCACTTCACTCACGCACATGTCTATGTATGCTTCGGATATGCGTTACTAATCTGCAGGTGGATCTCATTCAATGGCCGGCGGGATGTCGAAGCTAACTTCGTCAATCACGCCGCCGTCACCAGGGCTTCGACAGCTCTATCCAGAAGGTGGAGCGTCCTCCCCGAGCTCTTAGCTTCCTCGACAAACGTTCATGGAGCTCGGGGGAGGACTCCAGTGCTCGAGCTCTCGCGACGGAGTTTGAGCTGCTTCACCGAAGCTCTACTCCCGCCGCCCCTTACGTCTGAAGAAGGAGATACAGTGGCCGTCGGATGGTCTTATCCGGTGACCATCTGACGGCCCAGATGAGGACACGTCAACGTCGTCGAGCAGCACAGATACCGTCGGATCTGTTAGATCTGACGGACATCCATGAGCCACGTGTCACCTCCAGAGCATCCCCGATCCCATCGTCCGAGCCATGAGGTCTAGAGCTCCCGAGCCTTCATAAGTCTGCATCGAGCCTGATCCAGATCTGAGCCTAGCCGAAGCAGCCGAACCTTCTCTAAGCCTCCGATTCTCTCCCGAGCCTGGAGATCACGTGTACAGCACGTGCCATCTGGGAAAATTTCACAGAGGCCCCTCCGTCTTCTTCAATTTGCATCCAGGTCCTTACATCACGTGCAGCATCACGCGCGCCTGGGGTATTTTGCATTTTAACCCTTGTGGGTTTCAATAATTGCAAATATGCCCCCACGCGTGTGGGTTATTTACAGGGAAGGCCTTGCACTTTATTTTTATTACATTTTGGTCCCTCCCAGAGACCTGTTTGTAGTTATCTTTTCATGTTTCCTTTCAGTTATGCCCTTGTCTTTCTTCATGCGTATCATGAGCATCATATTTCAAATTGAGTTGATTTCAGTTTCATTTCGAAGCTTGTTTGATGATCTTTCTAATGGCATATTCAACTTTTATTTTGGAAACAAAAATCATGATGTATTCTTTTATTAGCTATGTGTCTTATAATGCTTAAACCGATGCCTTGTTTAATTGGTCCATCAAATCTGTCATCTTAATTCGACCTGAAATTGCCTCATGTTAAATTTGCTCATCATTCTGAACTAGGGCACATTTGTGATGCATTTCATGGCATTTAACTGCATGATTTAAATATAAAAAATTGCTTGTTTTATTTTAATGCATTGTTATGTCTCCTTGCATGCTTTGACCTATATGTTATTTAACTCAACATTTAATTCGATAGATTAAAAATCTGATTAATACGAGAAAGGCTCGTGTCCCTGAGTTCGACCTTGGTAGCTTACCAAGTAAAAAAAATAATACGACCATCTCATTTTGATTGATAAATTTAAATCAGATGGTCTTTGATGAGCCCATATCGGCCCGAATGCTACGACATTATCAAGTGTTAAAGACACACTTTTAAAGGGTCGATTTCGCGGTTCATCAAATGGCGCCGTTTCCGGGGACACGACTCATTTCTTATATTTTTTGGATTTTTTATTTAATTAGGTGTTCATTTTATAGCTCAATTTGTTCACATATTTTGCATTATAAATTTTTTTTTCTTTTATCGATCTCTCACCATTGTTTTTGTGGCAGGGCCCTTGATGGTTCAAGGAGGCGAGGAGCAGGATGCTACCCGCTGTGAGGAGCCGCAGAAGCACGCTTGGAGTACGTCGAGAAGAAAGAAAAAAATGTGACTTGCATTTTTATTTCCATGCATAAACTTGTAATAATTCGTCTTTTACAGCGGTCTTCGATCGAAGACTCGCGAGTGTAATCGAACGAATGTGGTTGTGTGGGGATCGTCCCCACTTGAGTGTCGACCTAGGATCAGGCACGCGGCTCTCCGAGTTTAGTTTCAAATTCACATTTTTATGTGCTTGCTCGTAGGTAGGACACACCTTAATTCAAGACGCACGTAGTTTTGCTTCACTTAGCCAATTTAAAAGATATTTTCTCCTCGCTAATAGAAGCATAATAGGTGCGACTTTTATCGACTTGCATACATATTGATTTTGGTTTCCAAAATGGCCCAAGTTTTTTTTACAGATTTATCGCAAGTCACTGCATGTTTTATCGCTTAACATAGATCGTGGATTTTTATCGAATACATGGTTTTTATCGGTTTCCTCTCCTAGCTTGATCACCTAGGTTAATGGAAAATGGGAATGAACGGTAGACAATGAATCTTGGTTTATGTGCTCACCTTAATCAGTGACAACCTTAAGAATAATTGGGACTGTTAATTGCAAGTCAACCTAAAATGGAGTAAAATTTTGGTTTTGGGAGAGCAACACCCTCGTTTACGTATTGAATTTTTACTTAACATTTTTTGCTCCGCGTAAACATCCAATGATTTTATCACCAATAAAACCGACAAGATAATAAACCAACCTTGGTTGGTTTCATGTGTGAGTTGGTGAATTTGAGGGTCTTGCTTGCTTGATTGAGCCATGTTTGCTTCGATACACTCCCCAGAACCTTAGTCACTCCATCCATCCCCGTAGATTCATCCGCTCACTTGTAAATCCATCCTTCTTCTTCTTCGTTCTCCTTGGGTCCCTCCCAACATCAAATTCCATCTTTATACTTAGGCTAATCTTAGCCTAAGTATAGGGGGGACCCGAGTCCCTGTGATTTCTCTACTCATCTTTCCTTGCCTTTATACTTAGGTTATTTCTAACCTAAGTATAGGGGGAGCCCTTCTTAGCTCCCGTATATTTCTCTATACTTAAATGGACCTATGGACTTTTGTCATCTAGTTCTATGAGGACATAGCAAAATTTAAGGATAGGGGGTATACCGTATTTATAGCGTACTTACTTTAGCTATAATCAGAAAATTTTGAAAAATTTTAAAATTTTTGGCTAAAGTAAAAATCTTTGAACTAAGAGGACTCAAATGTTTTTCACGGATTTTCTATACTATGTTACACTATTTTGATAAAAATATTTTCGAAAATAATTTTAAAAATGAGATTTTCTTGTTTTGAAAAAAAATCTTTTGAAAACTTTTTATTTGTGTGACATGGTTTTGAAAATTTTCTATCTCTTTTTCAAGGAAACTTGAGTCTAACATGTGTTTTAACCTTTAAAATCCATAAAATGAGAAAAATCCAAAAATCCATTAAGAGTCATTAGTGACTACTAAGCCCAATTAAATAGCCACGTTCAGTGAGGGTTCGCCCTTAGTAGATTGGATGGTTTAGAGGACATCACGTAAGGCCCCGTCCTCAAGCAACGGGCCCTGGCCTGTACTTACATCCATACTGGCTGAATGCAGATGCAACTATTTAATTGAGATTAGGCAGTCCTAATATCTCTTGGAGGCAAAAAAATGTTTTTGAATGAAGGAGTTGGATTAATCCTCTACACTTACACTTCCACCCAGGATCTGAAATGATCAAGGAGACTTAGTTTTATGAGGTCTTTGAGATTTTAGGTTAACCAACCTTAGCTATCGGGGTCATAGACTTAATCATCTACATTCCCCTAGTTTTCTAGATTTCCATGCTTAGTCACAGACAAAAAGAATATGATCAGCACATCACATGCACGACTGCGGTTTTGATGAGATGAGTTGACTTTTCACCTGAGGGATTGGGATGAGGAATTCGAGTTTGGATTTGATCTAATGATGCTCGAGGATGGGATAAAATCTTTGACGGCTTCATGAAACCTGAGTGTCAGCAATTTTAGCCAGTATGAGAACTTGGTTCTTATACTAATTTCTTGACATTGACCTAAGTGCCAGTGTGTATAAATAAAAAATTATTGATCAGTGTGCGCCAACTCTTGGTAAAAGCAGTGGAGCTAGCCAAAAATTATACAAGTCAATGAAATTTCAAAGAAAAGCTCTCATTCCACAAAGTTACATATCAAAGAGCTTCCACCAAAGGCGAGCGCTTCCAAACTTTTCAAAGTGTCCACTTGGATCACCGCTATTAGGACCAGGAGTCGGGCTTGCACCAAAAAAGGGCTCTGCATCGTAAATGCTACAAGTCCGGGTGTCGAAGGTACGATAGGTACTCAAAAGAGACACACTCCGGTGTACTCCCAGGAAAACAAGTGCAGACGGCTCCAACTTCTCTTGGCGGACGCACTGATCAACACCAAAACAAATGTGTTGCGTAAAAGGCACTAGAGAGAATCCTTGTTCCAATGAGAGGGAGAGAATAAATAACACAATCCCATGCCCTCCATTACTGGCCTTCCATCTACATTTTAAGTCTGACAACTAAAGAGACGGTGGACTGGATGCAAGATTTGATTTATTCCCTAGTGTTGAGGATTGGGTCCTTAGGAGATTTTCTCGGACCAAGACTTTGGGTGAAGATTTGACTCTACTCTCGGAATTGCAGTCAACACTAAATTTCATATCCTTTAGATTATATGTACATCAGAGAGAGTGTGGAGAATTAGAGGAATTGGGTGCCTCTTGATTAAGGCTGGGTTGAACTCTAGAATTTTGGACCTCTAAATTTAAGTCGACTTGACCAGATTGGATCCTGTACTCACATGCACAAGGGGGTTAATCCAGCTTATTCATTTTTCTTTGATGCTCGAGGACAAGCATAGTTTAAGTATAGGGGGGTGATGAAACCCAATTTCATCATCTTAATTTCCAATTATTAACCCCCTTGCTTAGTTTTGTGTCAATAAAATCCAGATAAAATCTTGTAGTTATCAGAGTCTTGAATAAATTTAAAACCACAAAAAAATCACGAAACTAAAATTCGTGGTATTTTTAGCCTTAAAAATACCCCTAAAATTATTTGGTGTCTACAGGTGACCTCGTTTCCAGTTTTGGCCAACATAAAACTTGTAGATCTCATTGAGATCTACAACTTTCATGTTTTGAGTTTTCCCAAATTCGGCCATTTGTCCCTTCAAAGGTCAACTGGAAACTCGGAATAATCTGATAGGGCCACGTGGCCCATTCTGGGTGCGCCACGTGGCCCGGTCTCCTTTGTCTTATCCGTCGTTGCTCTGAGCCGTTGGATCTTCATCTCGATCCAACGGTTGCACTCTTTCCACGCGTGCCCATGTTCCTAGCCGTCTGATCTACCCTCACCTCTCATCTCCGCCATTCCTTCCCGCCTCGCTCTGCGTGCGCCAAGTGTCACCTTCTCCGCCATTGGATCAGTGTTTGAAGCAGCGATCCCCACCTCACATTCCCGCTGCGTCATCGACCTTTCAATCAGAGCTTCCTTCGCATCACGACCGTCCACCCGCACCTTGATCTCATTATGACACATGGCACTATCCTGACGCTCCGATCGTGCCGCCCCTGATTTAATCTAGACCATCGCTTCACGCCTAATCAGTAGCCGTTGGATCTCCAGATCCAACGGCCATTGGTCTTCGTCAACCTCTGACCCCTCCTCAATCGCACGTTCTCCACTCGTGCGGCGACTTCCCCCTTCCCTTTTTCTCTATCACTTCCGACGCCCTCATCTCTCGCTAACCGTCCCACAACTATCCCCCATCTTCCCTCATACTTGCAGACACACACGCCATCCACGATCCTCCTCCAGGCGCTCCACACCCCCCTCGAAACCCACGTCCTCACCAGCATACCTGCAACCTTCGTCTTCAAATACGCCGCCCCTCCTCCGATTTCCCTCATCCACCTATACGCGGGGCACGGCCTAGCCCTCCGCCATCTCCCTGTGACAGGGGGAGATGGTCAGATTGAGCGAAGACGACCGGAGCCCCCAGTGATGACCCTCCGACCTCCATGGCGGAGTTGCGGCACCTCGCGCCGCTCAAGCTGCACCGATCGGCTGAAGGTGTTCAGCGACGACCCGGGGCTCGAATCGAGCCCTAGCCCAAGCCTCCGCTTCACCCGATCAGGTAAGCACCTCTTCCGATCTCCTCTGCATTTATTTTGATTTTTTACTTAATTTTCCCGGTTGCTACACTCACCCCATGCTCCATTAACCACTCCTCGAGCTCTGCCACGCTTCCCCCTTTCACGCGACGCTCTCAGACCACTCTCTTCTTCCTCCAGACCCCCAGACCCCGTCCGACCCATCTCCTCCGCCCTCGCGGCGGAGGAGCTCTGAGCTCCCGCCTTCTTCGCCCTCTGAGCTCCCGCTTCACTCACGCACATGTCTATGTATGCTTCGGATATGCGTTACTAATCTGCAGGTGGATCTCATTCAATGGCCGGAGGGATGTCGGAGCTAACTTCGTCAATCACGCCGCCGTCACCAGGGCTTCGACAGCTCTATCCAGAAGGTGGAGCGTCCTCCCCGAGCTCTCAGCTTCCTCGACGAACGTTCATGGAGCTCGGGGGAGGTCTCCAATGCTCGAGCTCTCGCGACAGAGTTTGAGCTGCTTCACCGGAGCTCTACTCCCGCCGCTCCTTGCGTCTGAAGAAGGAGATACAGTGGCCGTCGGATGGTCTTATTCGTTGACCATCTGACGGCCCAGATGAGGACACGTCAACGTCGTCCAACAGCACAGATACCGTCGGATCTGTTAGATCTGACGGACATCCATGAGCCATGTGTCACCTCCAGAGCATCCCCGAGCCCATCGTCCGAGCCATGAGGTCTGGAGCTCCCGAGCCTTCACGAGCCTGCATCGAGCCTGATCCAGATCCGAGCCTAGCCGAAGCAGCCAAACCTTCTCCGAGCCTCCGATTCTCTCCCGAGCCTGGAGATCACGTGTACAGCACGTGCCATCTGGGAAAATTTCATAGAGGCCCCTCCGTCTTCTTCAATTTGCATCCAGGTCCTTACATCACGTGCAACATCACGCGCGCCTGGGGTATTTTGCATTTTAACCCTTGCGGGTTTCAATAATTGCAAATATGCCCCCGCGCGTGTGGGTTATTTACAGGGAAGGCCTTGCACTTTATTTTTATTACATTTTGGTCCCTCTCAGGGACCTATTTGTAGTTATCTTTTCATATTTCCTTTCAGTTATGCCCTTGTCTTTCTTCATGCATATCTTGACCACATGTTTCCAGTTGAGTAGATTTCAGTTTCATTTCGAAGCTTGTTTGATGATCTTTCTAATGGCATATTCAACTTTTATTTTGGACACAAAAATCCTGATGTATTCTTTTATTAGCCATGTGTCTTATAATGCTTAAACCGATGCCTTGTTTAATCGGTCCATCAAATCTGTCATCTTAATTCAACCTGAAATTGCCTCATATTAAATTTGCTCATAATTCTGAACTAGGGCATATTTGAGATGCATTTCATGGCATTTATCTGCATGATTAAAATACAAAAAAATTGCTGTTTTATTTTAATGCATTGTTATGTCTCCTTGCATGCTTTGACCTATATGTTCTTTAACTCAACATTTAATTTGATAGATTAAAAATCTGATTAATACGAAAAAGGCTCGTGTCCCTGAGTTCGACCTTGGTAGCTTACCAAGTAAAAAAATAATACGACCATCTCATTTTGATTGATAAATTTAAATCAGATGGTCTTTGATGAGCCCATATCGGCCTGACTGCTACGACATTATCAAGTGTTAAAGACACACTTTTAAAGGATCGATTTCACGGTTCATCAGAAGCACAAAAAAGGAGAGCTGTAATTATTTATGCAAATTCAATAGGTTCATTATAAATTCATCATCTTCATGTCGTAACTTTACCCAAAAAAAGATGTTATAAAAAAGGAGAGAGAACCAACCGCAAAAAAGGTTAGTGCTTGTTTGAATTTTTAAAATAAAAAAAGGTGCTGGGGAGATTTAAAAATTGGGGAGGGGATTGATGTAGAAAAACAAGGGATGTGGAAAAAAAGGAAAAGAAGAAAAGAAAAGTACGATGAGAAGAGAAAACGGAGGAAATGCTATGTGAAAATAAAAGGATGTTTTCGGTTGAATGGTTAAAATTGCACATTTTGAAAATGTAATATGGAAAAGGCGAAAGAATATATTATTCTTATTTAACCTCCCCTTTCATTTGTTCTCCCCACTTGATCTACTGTCCTTGTATTTCCTACGAGTGTGGGTACATTTTTACAGGGCACCTTATATAGGAATGATCCAATTTCTCAAAAATCTCCACAATGAGACTCATTACAAACTCTATATTCTATTGATCGTGAGTTCCAGCACCGTATTCTTCTGAGGCTCCTACAAGATAACTCTCTTCGAAGTCTCTATGAAAGTGACCATTTTTAGAGATCTACATATGTATATTCCAAAGAGATTCTTTATTCAACCCATGACATAAATCGATTGAAGAGACATGTTGCAGGTACATTACTCTTGGAGGGAGATTAGTTGCAATATCGGTGACTGTTACTGATGTAGATAATTAGTACATGAGCCAATTGTTTATCCAGATTTCTCAATAGATCATCTAAAGTGCTCCTTCACTCCAGTTCCTACTCACCAGCATGACATAAGAAACACTGTCGTCAACATCTACCAGTACGGTATGTGATGAATCATGACCATCCCAATTGTCATGTATTCAGTTTGTGAGTCCCTTCTCTTATTTATATAAGTTGAGCATTGCATGAGTGTAGTGAAGGTTGATACTTTACTTTCATGTTTAGGCTCATATCAACTATTGATGGGACTTTGATGAGTTAACGAAGCTATATATAGAGTTACACATGTATGCTGATATTTAAGAGAACTAAATGGGATATCCATCCATTTGAGACGTTCTTCTGTAGTTTCATGTCACTTCTTAGGGAGTAGGGTTCTACATAAATTTTTTCCTTAAATTTTTTCCTTGATTATAATTCTATATTTATCGACTATTGATGGGACTTTGATGAGTTGGCAGAGCTATGTATAGAGTTACACACGTATGCTAATATTTAAGAGAATTAAATGGGATATCCATCCATTTGAGACATTCTTCTGTAGTTTCATGCCGCTCCTTAGGGAGTAGGATTCTGCATTAATTTTTTACCTTGATTATAGTTCTATATCTATCTATTATTTATTTTCACATCATTTGATGCAAGAAGATTCCATGCAACTTCGATATTCGTGATCCGAAGTACAAGATTTTGTTGTTTGTTCTAAAACATAATAAACTCTGATTTTTTATCTGAGATTGTAAAAAAATTCGGTCATTAATCCACGATTGAATTATCCATGTGAAATACATTTGATAGCGGAAAGTTGTTCGACAAGTCCAATCAAGATTCCCGAGTTGAGGACTTACGTCTTGGTTTTCATCCAATTACTAATAAAACAAGTTTTTTAGTGATGTCCATTTCAACTGTGCTCGTTGCCATGGTCCTTTCATCATCCTTTTCAAACCATTTGCTTTCTTTTTATCGTGCATGTGAATGAAAATCATTCATTTTCTACCTAGTTGGATTTCAGAGGTTAACAAAGGTTGTTAGGTTAGAAAAATGGAAGGTCTGAAGATCCTAAAGCATTGAGTAGGAATCACACCTCGAAATAACATCCATCTCCCCACTCTTTAAGAAAGTTTGGGATTGTGACTAAGGTGCAAGAAATTTTGAAGAAGAGAAAGAACTAAGATATAAAGAATGGACAACAGACAAATAGAGACCCAAGGTATTTTAGATAACAATTGCCTCCAAGGTCAACTATCAATTATGGCCCTTTCTAGTCTCCTTTACTCTTGACCCAACTGCATTGTAAAACTAAGAAAAATCATAAGAAAAAAAAGAAATCACGACAATATCAAAATGTGAAAAAAGTAAAGTAGCATTGTGTTGAACTAAGTATGAGCAAAAACTCAAAATACTGCAACCATACCTCAAACCACAAAAGTTAGTTCCTAAGTATCCTTTAGAGATGCAGACGATGATGAATATAATGCATCCATATAACATCAATCCAATCTAATAGCATCGGTCCAATCTTTTTAGTCTGCCTTTCCAGGTGGTACACGTGTGGAAGAGCTATATTATAAGAAAGTCACCCATAAAAAGCAATAGTCGTTTTTTCTTCTAAATAAATATAATACAAGGAAAAATAGTCAGTTCTCGCTTCCTGTACTTTTAGGGATACCCATAACATGGTCAAGTGAAGATTCACCTGACTCAAACTTCTAGCTCTTTTAAGTGTGGCGAAAATGTATTATAGTTGTGGACTACTCAACCTTCCACCTTTCACATGCATGTCTAGCATCTTAGCTCTCGAGATGATCAAGCTTAAGGAGTGAGAATCAAGAACATCATTCCATTCTGAAAAAACTATTGATTATATACCTTACCTCATCCATGACACCCAACCTCGTACAAAGGTAAAAAAAAATGCAAATGGTTTGTCTACAATGGAAGCTTGGAGCGGAGCTACTTACGATTTGTTACGTGGGTAGAAGCTTTGATGAGATTCCACCTAAAACAGTCTCTTGATGGCAGCTTAGTGGCGGTTTACATGAAGCCTACGCTTGACGATGTAATCAACAAGGATGAACATTGCATATGGTAGTGTGATAGGAATATCAACTTTATTACCAAGACACCCAACTTCAAGGGTGGTGATGATGTGAATCAAACAATAATGACAATTACTAACTGAAGTTGAGATAGTGTTCTAATCAAACCATATTTGAGAGAAAATCCCCCCATTAGCACGAATAACAATATTCTAATCACACACTAACACCAAAGAAACAATCATTTAATGTAGAAAACCATATATAAGCTGGAGGAAAAACCTTGGGACCACTTAAATCCTTAGACCGTTATAGAAGCTAGAGTTTTGTTCTCACTACCACAATGGAAAGTAATGGGGTCAATTACATGTAAAGGCCTGAAAAGTTAACTGGATCATTGCAGAAGACTCATTAGCTCAAAAAAATAAATGTAAGTCAAGAAACAACATAAAGATAAATATCATTTAGATTAGTCAACAAAGATTACCTGTCACCAACAAGTTAATGCAGAAGGGGCAAAGCGACATCAGAGTTCCTCCCATAAATCGACATCAAAGCTACTCTGACATCTAGCAACTGCAATGGCTTAAGTTGGATTTACTGGGCCTCTAGTCTCATTTTTAGATCATAAACTGCAAAAAAATGTATTTCATCAATACCATCCGTGAAGTTGAAAGGATTTTTCTTCTATCTGCAAGTCATTAGTGCACGCTAGACCATATCTCATTCCCCAAATGCCCCAAAATTCATAAATAATTTTGACAAACAATATTATACAACATCATTCTACAATTGAGTTCCTTCATCTTTCACATCTCTTCATCCCGTCCCTACACCGGACACTATACAAAAAAGAATATAATAAATCAACCTTACATGAAACAATTGAAACTCAACAGGTGGAATAATCATGAACCACCAAGGTTTTGGATTCTCGTCCTAATAACTAGAAGCTTTTGCTCCGTGATTGCCATTTCTTTTTGAAGCTCAGATAACCTGTCAATTTTTCCTTGGGATGCCTCCTTGTAAGGCTTGGCAATGGATTCGACAAAAACTTCAAGTTTCTCTACGGTTCTGAAGAGCTCCCCTTCCATAGCTTCTTCAATCTGTTGCGCTAAGCCATCAGCAACTCGTTCGACTTTCTTGATGACGCTTTTCCGGCGGGCAGGGAAATTAGATATTGCTAATAATCTGATTATAAATATTAGATAAGTTTGGCAGCAATGATCTATAAGAAGCATATTAAATTATGAAAACTCCCTGAAAGGAAAAAATTATTTGGAAGGCACTTCTTTCGAAGATAGCGTACCTCCTTATTATTGTTTTGCAAGAAATTAGTAGTAAAATAACTAACTATGAAAAAAAAAGAATCTCAGATATATTTGGATTTAAGGAGATGGAATAACTGAGATTTCAATAATCTCCTCTAAGTGATAATAATCAAAGAAAAGCGGTATAGAGAGTTTTGTATTATATGAGATGGGCAATTCATTCTCCCCAAGATAGTATCTGGATAGCTTAAGAGTGAGACTTGGGACGGATATCCAATTCAAGAAGTCTCAATGGGTATCCATAAACCGGGCTCAAAATAATCTGGATCGGATCGGGTATCCGTCCGACCCGATTATCATGAACAGCCCTAGTGAGACTTGAGTGAACATTTGAGAATAAGTATTAGATCTTTCCAACACCTATCACTTTCTTCTGGTCTGGAGTAGGTTGATCATCATGCAGCCATGAGTCACACGATTCTTAGTTTTCTTAGAAGGCATGTTACTCTGATATATCCATTTATTTCTTGACAAGCAGATATCTAAAAAACGATTATCCACAATGTCCATATTTTGTGTTTGCTAAAAAAATAGATTTCAGCATGTATAATTAACAAGAAAGCATTAAGAGTATTGCAACCATGTCATAGAGATTCATTGTTGTCAGACTTAGAATTACCCTCATTTTCCAGATATTTAACCCAAACTGGGAATTAGTGAAAGGAAAATGGTGAAGAGGTCCAGACAATCAGGTTATAGTTAACAGTAGACTGGCTAAACTGCGAACTGTGACCAGTTTAGATATCAAAGACAAAGTTGGCGAAAACCATCATCTTTAAGAAGCAACACTTAAGACAAATGAGGCTTTTCATAGTGGTTCATATGTAAGGAGCAGATCTTACCCTCCAGCTGAACAAAGACCAAGGGCAAGAAGGTCTTCCATAGTGGTTGGTAAAACAGATGTAAGAAGCGAGGCAGAAAGACCTGCAGCTCCGAGCCCACCATAAGTTCCAAGAGCCTGAAAATTACAGAAAAATAATTATTATAAATTGCTTGATATTAAGAATAGTGAAGAATTGAATCAATTGGGTAAATTTAGTCTAGGGATTTTTACTTCACGAATTCTAGAATCTTTCTATATTACCTTCTCAATCTTCTAAACACCGTTATTACCCCCTCGATCTCGTAAACTTGTTCAATCTTACCTCATGAACCATGTCGTTAATTTGACTCATCTTGAGTCAACTTGGTTGGGCTAAGTCAAGTAAATCAAACCACACCAAAATCAATGATGGATTTTCTTCCAACTCTCTCCTCTCTTCTCCTCTTCCCCTTCTTCCCTCCAATGTCATCCGTATGAGGCTGAAGGCTGAAAACACGGGTCCTGTTGCTACACCTCTACCCCGAGCACTCCAGAGGGCGGTATCTCTGGTGCCTCGTCTGCACGGTGCAAAACGAGCAACCATAATTCGATCCTGAAGGTCCTCCTCGTGCTCGTACCTCACCCTCCACAAAGATGATATAGCTCTCCCACGTGGAGGCGAAACTGTTTAGGGCATAGGCCCTATGTGATATCGACCGTGGGAAGGAATGGGCGGTGGGGATGTCGAAGCCGCGCGGACGAGGTCGAGCGACTCAGGGGAGGAGGGATGGGACAAAGGGAACCATGCAGAGAAAGGTGGCTGGAGGTCGGGGAGGTGGGTGGAGTAGAGGGAGGGCAGAGGTCAAGGAGGGGGTGAAGTTCGAGAAGGGGCCAAAGGTCCAGGAGGTGGGTGGACCGGAGGGAGAGCGAAGGTCAGGGATGTGGTGCAGGTTGGGGAAGGGGCCGAAGGTCGGGGAGGTGGGTGGAGGAGAGGGAGGAGGTCGATGTTGGATGGGGAAGGGGAGAGGAGGAGGAGGGTGAGGGAGAGAAAGAAAGGGGTATTGTTTGTAATCTCGATAAACAATATGAGTAGTATGCTAAAAAATTTAACGGAATCGGGTTAGTGTTAACGACCAAATGGATGTGAGTTAACCATAGGGTTTGTGAGGTAAGAGTTAACAAGTTTACAAGGTCAAGGGAGTAATAACAATGTTTAACATGTCAAGAAGGTAAGTTAGAAAGATTATAGGATTCATGGGGTAAAAATCCCTTTAATCTATTCAAGATCCAACTACATACCTCTCATACGTTCAGTCTCATGGTCTCGAGATGGGACTTTAGTTTGTTTGCGGGGTGATATAAAGAGCTTCATACCTCTTGTATTCTTTGAAAATGCTAATAGCAAGATTCGACTTTGGAGGGTATCCTCTCGAGGAGTAATGTGGTCCTTCATGATGGTCTCAAACCACTTAAATTTATGTTAAGGTATCTTGTTGGCCTATGTTTATCATCATTATTTCAGATTTCACGCGGCATCAGAGTAAGAGATTTGATTCAAGGTTCATTAGATTTTTAATTATATTCTATTAGTAGTTCCTGAAAGTTCGTGCAATCGGGTGTCTGTAGTCGTGATTGAATGATGCAAGTGATGCCAATGTTGTAAAACGTACAAGGCAAGGACCCTAGACGAACTCACACGGGAAAATTGTGGGATCAAATGCATAATGGTGTTGTGGCGAGCTGCACAACAATAAAAAGAAAATGGTGGCAGTGATCACTGGGTCGCACAAAAGTTACAAACACTGTAAAGCACTAGAAGATGTCACTCCATGCAGTGGAGGTGAAGACTGCAAGTGAAGACTGTGCAAGCTAACAATGTAGCAAAAATGGCCCTGCCGCCGGAATTAATGGATTCCCCAGCTAGAACCTCAACGTCAAACCATAATCACAAGAGAAGGCATTACTTCTCCTGTAGGGCTTCTAGCCTAATGTATTCATATTCTATTTCTAATGGTAGGGTCAAAAATAGTAGGAAGCCCCCAATTTAAGGAAAAAAACAAAACACCAAAAAAAGGGGAGAACTGTAAATATGTTAGTCCCCAAAAGGGGAGAACTGTGAAAACGTGAGACAAAAAAAGAGAAGCAACAAGATAGAATGATAAAAAAGAAAAAGTTGCAGTTCTTTATTACAAAAGTTCCTTTTTCATGGGCTGTATTTTTACTTATCTTATTTTTTTAGCCTCAATAATTTCTTTTTTTATACCGCCTCTCAGATATTTTTAAGACCACCAGGGATGAAAATAACAAGAAAACAAACTGCTTTCAAAGCCCGCCAAAGAGGGGACTCAAGCCCTTCTCTCTTTTTTTGTTTCTTCTAGAAAGCACCCTCTTTTTTTCGTTGGGTTGTTTTCCCCTTCTTTGATCTCCGCCTTCATTCATTTTTTTACAACTGTGGCCCACTGGGCCAAAACATTTAATAAAACAGGGGAGTGGAAAAAAACCAACTGGGAAGTGGGTATCGAAACTTTCTCACCAAGATAAGCATTAGGGCTCCTTGAAAGGAACTCATTCCACGCCGTTGCCGCCAAGATGGAGAGGTTGGAGTGGAACTCATAGACGATCTGGAGTTGCACTGCGTGAGGGACGCGATACTCTGCTGGAAATAGCGCATTGATTACGCACGGCCTACGCGAGTGTGCTTGGTTGCAAGGGGCCACAGCAGCTGCTGCTTTT